>OX326951.1:9836075-11078575 GCA_946800315.1 Misopates orontium
CATAGAGATATAAGAAACGCATTCTCATTTATATCACATCAAATCGTTCATGTGTTTAAGATGCATAGAAAAACAATGAAATCAAGACATAAATCATAAAAATTAACTCAAATTAAAAATCATCATTATAAAAATATCAAATATTCATGGAATAAAGATTCATTTACCAACTACTACTATAAAGTACGAGCAGTAGTGAAACTTAGCCGAGGAATACGTTGATAAGATACCTGCACAGGTTTGATAACACTCTTTAAAATCCCTTGCAACATAATAATCTAATTTAAGAATAGGAAAATTAAATATAGCAAAATAAATTGTTTGTTCTAATCTAAACGAGATAAAATCATTTTTCATACCATAATTTGACACGATTTTCATTTTCGTACCTTAACTTGGCACTCATCAATTTGCATACATAATTTGAAATATTTCTTCACATTGGGTACTTCGATGCCAAAAAAATACGTTGAATTGACGTAAAATATGGTGAGGTGTAAGGTTGGAACAGTCTCAATTGATCTAAATCTCCGAATTCGGTTTCATCGGATAACACCTTGTACTCTTTCGGGGCCAAAGTACCTATTGTGAAGAAATTGTCCAACTTATAATATGCAAATTGATGAGTGTCAAATTAAGGTATGAAAATGAAAATTGTGCCAAGTTATGGTATGAAAAATAACCTTTTCCCTAATCTAAACAATCTAAATCTCTCTATTGAATTGTGTCTTGATTGAGAGACTTTCCGGGATCTTTTTTAATGTGTTGAGGGTTAATTTTGTCCATGTGATACAAGTTGAATATCTACAATGTCCATTTAATACAACATGGATCTTTTGATTGGAGTCTGTTCGCACTATACTTTATATGTTTGATCCTACTCTTTAAGTATCAAGAGATGTTAAATGATAATATTATATTATCATGAACTGAAATTGATGGAGCATGTGATCTAGCAATGTTGTTTGAATTTGGGTGTATGTTGGTTGTATTTCCTAGTAGAGTAATTGAGAAGAACACGTATCTTTATAAAATGCTCCAACACATATCGAATAATATTGTTAATGCCAATGTAGTACCAAACAAAAAGACGTTATTCAATGTTTAAGAAAATAAATTAGATAAGTTATTCAAGAAAATAAAGACTTTTTTGAGAAGCATGGTATATATACCCGATTGTTTTACATCGATCAAGTAAAGGTTGTGTTCAAAGAGACAATCCTAATACACTAGAGCATCATTATTGAGTTAACATAAGATATATATTTGGAGTATAGATTGTATATTTAAGAGATTAAATTCAAATTTAATGAGGATGTTTGGCATTTACTTAAGTTTTCTTGGTTTTAAATCATAAAGATGGTAATAATTATTCGACATTAATTATATTTACAAATTAATGAAAAGCTCTAGTTGATTATTTCCACAAATATACGGAAGCAACATCTTAAGTATTAGTTGGAACATTATGGGACAGGTAATAAAAAGAAAAACACATTGAGGATTCACTCTCTCAACTATGCTACAAGGAAGTCAAACTAATTACTATTTTATTGAAAACTTGATTCAATTACTTTCAACACTTTACTTTCTACAAAAAAAAAAAAAAAAAAAAAAAAAATAGTTGGCTATGAAAATTGTGCAGAAGAGACTAGGAAATAAGATGAAAAAAAAATTCCGACGATTTTTCTTGTAAACCAAATTTTGCTTTTCAGCAATTTTTTTCCCTCTCACCACCTGTAAATAATCCAAGGCAAAACTTTGTCTCATCTGCATGCATATGCCACCAGGCTCTCAATTGACGTGCACAACATATCATGGATCATAGCGCACACCGTTTGCTTGCGCAGTTGAAAGCAGATCAAAATTAGAATAAGATTCCTATCCTCACCCACACTCACTTCACCATGGCTGAAAATGTATCTTCTCCTCCACCCCAAATACTTACTCTTTTCTCAGATGATAGTGAGAAAAACCAAAGTGAAACAGAAATTGATTACAAGAAAGGAGTTAAAAACCTTATTGATAATGCGCCTGATTTGACGAAGCTGCCGTCTGCGTTTGTTCTCAAGTTAGAACGAAACCCGTTGTCTGTCGACCATGCCGAGATTCCTGTCATTGATCTGAGTGGAATAAATGGTCCTAATGAGTGTAGGATTTCTATAGTACAAGCCATTAGCTCTGCATGTTCCTTATGGGGTTTTTTTAGGGTAAGTTCCGATCATTAGATAATGTATCGTGCATTAGCTTTGATTTTATTGGATATATGTTCTCTATTGTTTGTCCTTTTTCAGCTTACTCTTGTGTGATCGCTTTGACGATTTCTCTCTATGTATGCATATTTTTTGTATTGATGGAGTTGCTGCTGCAATGGCATTTCCTATGAACTTACATGTTTTAAAGTGTTGCGCAATAAACGCCAAACATACATGACATTTGCCGATGAAGGAATCTTTCTGCGAAGTTATTGTAGTTAGTTATTGTATGCAATTACTAGTTGAAATAAAATATCGGCGACAAAAACAAAGAATCTTTTAAATTACTCTTGCTTATGTAAATTCGGAAGAGCTCTAAATACTTAATTGTCGTTCTCTCTAAAAGCTCAAGATTGTTGAGGATTGACATTTATTTATTTATATATTAATCTCCAAAAATAAATTCAGTGGTTGAGATTTATCTGCTTAAATTAACATATCATTTTCTTTGACTTGTTTTGCTACATCTCAAAATTAGAACTTGTTGATTATGTTTTCAACTCATAAAACAGATGGTAAATCACGGGGTTAAGACAACACTGATGGCAGACATGCTTCAAGTGATGGAAGAATTCTTCAATCTGAGTTTGGAAGAGAAAATGAAATATGCTTCAGATGATGTAATGAGTCCTATAAGATATGGAACGAGCTTGAACACATCGTCCACGCACACTCTTCACTGGAGAGACTATTTCAGACATTATGGCCATCCGTTTGAGAATAGCTTCTACCTATGGCCACATAATCCTGCCAAATACAGGTCAGATAATATTTTCTCTACTCCCTAGCTCAACTTCAAAATGTTAGTTAGGTCTCTAAGAGCAATTTTTCTGAATTTTGAGAAGTATTAAATAATTGGCAGTCATAGTGGCGGACCTACTATTAAATGGTTATGTATTACTTACTATTACTTTTTCAATTCAAATGAAGATCTTGTTATTGGGCCACTTTCTCATTTGGGCAACATAGATTTGGTCCATGAGAATTGACTTTAGACGTAACGAAAATTCATTGGGCTTTTGTGCTATCGAGAAAAGATTGATTTTTTGCGCCGTTTCTATGAAAGGTTTTCTCAAACATTGCTATTGAAATTAATTCGGTAGAAACTCCTAAGTGGTTGTTGTAAGTTTAATTTGGTTCGAAAATCAACCCAATGTGTTGCATAAGCAAGCACAAAATAGTGGAAATTAAATCGCCAGTTAACCCTTTAATTATATGGTGCAATTGTGAATTAAAATAATACAGGGAAGATTGTACATCTAATCAATTATTTGTAGAAAGTAAGTTGGCCAAGCATATTCACTTCTAAGTGGTGTTTTCACACAACTGGTTTTTTTTTCAAAAGGGAAGTAGCTAAGGAGTACTTGAAGGAGATACGACAAGTGGCAATGAAGCTAGTAGGTGCAATATCTGAAGGTTTGGGACTTGAGCGTGGGTACATAGAGAAATCAATGGGTGATCAAGGCTGTCAAATTCTTGCAGCCAATTACTACCCACCATGTCCGGAGCCAGACAAGACATTAGGACTCGCAGCACATTCTGATCACGGTGCGCTCACAATCTTGATGCAGAATGATGTGAATGGTTTACAAGTCAAACACAACCAAACATGGATAGCTGTTCCAAATGTTCCTGGCACTTTCGTTGTCAACCTCGGAGATTATTTGGAGGTTAGTGTATACTTTCATTAATTAATTTCCATATAAGGATCTGCTTCGAGGAGGATCGCCTGTATACACATTTCCATATACTTAAAAATGCGAATCGCATATATAATTGTGGAGTGAAAAGAGAATTATATCAGCTCAGCTCTACCATTAATAAAAAAAGAAGATTAATATCGTTGACCACTTACAATACTTAGAAAATCAGCAGCTGCCGTATAATTCGACTTAACTTGATTTTCTGATAAACTATTTTTCCTCCCAAAGAAATATCTCAAATAATAAAATTGCATTTTGGTGTTACTACTACAGATACTAAGCAATGGAAAGTACAAAAGCGTGGAGCATCGAGCTGTAGTGAATGCGGAACAGACAAGAATCTCGGTTGCTGTGGGACATGGGCCTGAATTGTCAATGGTAATTGGGCCTGCGAGCGCATTAGTTGATGGCAGAAATGGGAGTCAGTATCGGCCCATTACCTACAAAGACTATATGAGATCACAGCAGAGTAGTACCATTAGGGGAAAAAGTTCATTGCAGTCGTTAAGGACTGAAATAGGAGTCAAAGAAAGAAATGGTTAATAACAAACCAAACGCAGCATCTTTCCCTTTTCTTGTTTACTTGAACGAGATAATGTTTGTATCCTACCATGAAAAATTTATATCTTCGTGAGGCATATGGTGAAAAATCTAGAACTTTTATAAATATAATATGGAGACATAATATTTTTCTTTTGTATGTTATCCTTGAGGTGTGACTCTTTATATATAATTTTTCAGATTTACATAATTAAATGATTAAAAATCAGAAAAAAACAAAAAAAAAGGATTCTTGAATATTACTAAGGCTGCAAGGTGCCTCAAGTGCCCAAGTGTCCATCATAAATTTATAATTAAAATATAAACCACAGTTGCACATAGCTCAATACACAAGACTCATTCTAGAATATTAACTCTCTTGAAAACCAATCCTAGATAAACTAATTCAAGAACTCACTTTCTTTCCATGTAGAACAATTGTTCACAATTACACTACAAAGGAAATACCCAACAATCCCGCGTTAGTTGTGAACAATTACTTCTGCTAATGAATGACACACATACAAGAAGATATATCTCGATTTGATCCTTCAATTACTGTAAATATCTTAAAGTCCTAACAAAATTTATTGGTGTACGAATATTGAACCTCAACTCCTATGTTAGTACCGAAGCCATCACACATATATCAACCATTTGTAGTGTCTGATGGATTTCGATTAACTACCTTAGCACTATTATTTCGACCATGTTATAATCCTATATATATGAACATTTATAAGAAAACAACCTAAAGTGGCACAACTTTATGTTAACATAGGTAGAGTTTCTGATTTTGTCTTAGTTGTTAAAAACACAATTTATTAGCTAACTCCATGAGGAGCACATGCTCATCCTACTTTTATTTGCAATTATTAACATTATTTATTTATAGTGTTCCCAAGCACTTATCAATTGACTTGTTTGTACCCTTTGAACTTTAGAATCAGAGGTTACTGATTTAGAATCACTGGTGCTCACAAATTTAGTACCATACATTTAGTGTACTTCTCACTAGCTCTCTTGTAAGTGGTTGAGTGATAGGATTAGCTAAGATGTCACCAGACTTCACAAATATTATATTGATCACCCCATTTGATATCAATTCACAAATATATAAATATCTCATGCTTATATATCTAGGTTTTCCATTATATATATATATATATATATATATATATATATCGCTATATGCACGAGACATTGTTACTTCATTATCACAGTACAAAGAAGTGGCTACCATAGGTTTTGGCTATAACCTAATATCCATTAATAGATCTTGCAACCATTCTGCTTCTTTGCTTGCTAAATCAAGTGTAATAAATTTGTATTCCATTGTTAAATGTGCAATGCAAGTTTGCATTTTAGAGGCCCAACTTATAGCCCCTCCCCGAAAAGTAAAAACCCAGCCCTGATGTGGATTTACTTTCAATATTACTTGTCAACCAACTTGCATCATAGTATCCTTCTCACACGGCTGGATAGTCATTATAAACAAGACTTAATTATCTTGTTTTCTTTAAGTATCTGAATATTCTACTAATAGCTTTCCAATGAGCCGTGCTAGGTTTACTTGTAAACCTTGCCATGATACACACAACATATGCTATGTCAGGCCTTGTACAATGCATCGCATATATAAGGCTACCAATGACAGTAGCATAATCTAATTCTACAATAATCCCTCCATTTTTTTGAACTTGTTTTAAACTATAGTCTAATGAGGTGCTTGCCTCTTTTATACCAAAATATTGGAACTTATCAATCATTTTCTTAACATAATGAGTTTGCCTCAAGGAATAACCTTTGACATGCTTCTTTACTTTGATACCTAAAATGGTATCCACTTCGTCAAGATCTTTGATTTGAAAATTTGAAGTTAGATACGTTTTGGTATCTTCAATGCCTTTGATAGTCGTACTCAAAATTAGAATATCATTAACATATAGGCACAATATCACTCATACTAATTTGTTACTTTACAATAAATACACTAATCAACATTATTGTGTCTAAAACAATTTGATAAGATTATTGCATCAAACTTTTTATGCCAATATTTTGGATCTTTTTTCAAGCCATATAATGACTTGACTGGTTTACAAACTTTTGATTTAGTTCCTGGAAGGAAATAACCTTCAGGTTTCTTTATATACACCTCTTCACTTAAATCACCATTTAAAAATGCAGTTTGAACATCCATTTGATGCACATATAATCTATGAATTGTTTCCAAAGCAAATACTGTTCTAATGGATGTTATCCTTGCCACATGTGCATATGTATCAAAATAATCTATGCCTTCTCTTTGTGAACAACCTTTAGCTACTAAATGAGCCTTGAAGGCTTGTACAGAACCATCACTCCTATATTTTCGTCTCAACACCCATTTACATCCAATTGACTCAGAACCGGATGGTAAGTCAACTAAGTCCCAAGTACCGCTGAACATTATAGAGTCCATTTCATCATTGACAGCTTCTTTCCAAAAAGGACCATCTCTTGGAACCATTGCTTTATCAAAGGTATTAGGATCACTTTCTAAACTTAATACAATAGGTGTTTTGTTCAAGACCTTGGTTCTATCACCTTCAACAAGAAAAAAGGCCATGGAATTTTGGTGAGATAAAATTATCATCCAAGAATTTATCTTTTTTCATTCTTTGACTTATTGTTTGTTGTATAGGTTAATCTATATCTTTTCGTTTCTCACTGACCCCCACATTCAATCCACTTGGTGCAACTTGTTGTTGCTATTCATTTTCATTTTGAGATGGTGATGTACCATATTTCGGTACCCGCCACGCCATAATATCCAATATAGTACCACTAGCGTATTTCAGGACATGTTATGCCACGTCAGCACCATTATTTTTTAATGCAAAATTACAATTCAAGTCAAAACTCAGAAATAGGCTTAAGTAGGCCCAAATCAAGCCCATGCAAGCCCAATTTGGGCCCAAACAGGCCCATTTCGAGCTATATCAAGCCCAACTCGAGCTATGTGAGGCCCATTTCGATCTATTTGAGGCCCAGTTCGACCTATTTGGGAGGCCATTTCGAGCTATTCCAAAATAGCTCTATTTCAAGCTATCTTGAATCATAGTTCTACTTGGAGTGAAATTCTAGCTGAATAAGAACTCTTAATACTATATAAGTGGGTCCCATACCTCATTTTCAGGTACGTTTTTATATTTTCAAGCATTCATTTCGAGAAATATTAGTCGAATTTGAGCTATAGAGCAATCATTTTGAGCTGTTTGAAGTAGGTCTTGTTCAACCTGTATTGAGTGCATTTCGAGTTATTTGAAGTCTTCATTTTGACCTATTTGAAGACCTTCATTTCGACTTATCGTGCCACTTTGAGGTGTTTGTTTTCGACCTATTCAGCATATTTCAATCTATCATTTCGAGCTATTGTCTCTCACGACGAGATCTCATATTTCGACCAATCTGACTTGAGCGTCGGAGTGCCTTCGCCGGGAAGGCACCGGCTTAGTTTACGTGTGGTGTTGAGTGCAGGTTCCGAACTCAAAAGCTGCTTAAGGATCCAGCAGGGACTAAAGCAGTCTGACGTGGAGTGTTGGAGAGTGGACACGTATCCAGTCGAAAATACCCCACATCAGTGGCGCCGTCTGTGAGAACCTCTATACGCGCTTAGTAACAAACACTAACACTGATACAATGGCTCATCGTAGAGCCACGAACAAAAATAGAGTAGCAGCAAGGACTAGATCACAAAGGGAGGTTGATAATCGGGTTACTGATGCATTTGAGCATACATTAGTAGGAGCAGCCAATACTCCCTTAGATCCACCACGTGATGTAGCGAATCAACCTGAAGTTCCTCCTACGGAACAACAACTGTTGTGTTGAATCCTGCTCAATTGGACTAAATCGTCACAGCTCTTCAAAGGACTATGGTACCAATGATTGTGCAACAATTGACTAACACTGCCGTGCAGCAGAATGTTCATGCACCAATTGCACAACAAACATCGGTGCAGCAAGCAAAGACTCATCAGACGCAACGTTGTGCTGATTTGAGGTAACATACTCATACAAGGTTGACAAGACCTACTCAAAGGGATCCGTCACCTTCACCTGAACGGAGAAATCATCGTTCAGTGAGAACCAATGCAAACAGAGCTCCAAGCCGAGCAACTGTTAGAGATGGAGAAGTTAACTCAAGGCAGAGAGGTCTTGGCGTTCGTCCAGTTGCAAGTCATACAGCGGGAGAAATAGGGATCTGCCTGAAAGAGTTATCCCAAGGCCAAAACTTGTCATTGCTGAACATATTCCACTAGTGGAGAAGCCAACTCCATTTTGTGAGGCAATCAGCAAGTTGACACTGAAAGAAAGAACTATTCTTCCTGAGATGAAGAAGTATGATGGAACGGCTTATCATGTTGCGCACTTTGATGACTTGGATGCAGAATTGCAGATTCTAGGCTACACTGAGAACTTAAGGGCAAAGCTAATATCACTAAGTCTGAGGAGAACTGCCAAGGAATGATTCAAGAACTTGCATTCGCGCAAAATTGAATCATCGGAACAATTCAAAAGCATGTTCATCAAGAAGTTTGCTACTTATCGATTGAAGAAGAAATATCCAAGTTCTCTATTCAATATCCACAGAAAGCATGATGAACCATTGGGAAAGTACGTAGAACGTCTCAATGTGGAGATTAGGCGAGTGCAATCACCTACTGTTGATTTGGTTATCTCTGTATTAGAAAATCGGTGCTAGAGTGAGAAGTTGATAGAAGTAATCACTTGGGAAGCGCCAACCTCTATTGAGCAAATCATGGATCTTGCTCGGAGACTGATTGACATTGAAGAGGACACTATGAATCAGGGACTGATGGATTCACCAGAACTCTCTAGGGGAAACGAGAATAGAGACTGGAGGAAGGGTGGTGGAGGGAAGGATCGTGATCGTAATCGACCACCCTTCAAGAAATTTGATAACTACAATCCGTTGAGGAAACAAATTGGTGGAATTTATTCAATCGCCAAGGATAGTGGGATATTCTGACCACCTAAACCCTTTAGAGAAGCTGATGAGACGAAGCAGTCGAGGAAATATTGCAAGTTCCACAGGCAAAATGGGCATTATACTAATGAGTGCAAAGCTTTGAGGAATGAAATTTAACGACTTATTCAAGATGGGGAACTCATTGAGTACGTCATTGAGAATAAAGAACCGCGAGAGGAAAAGTCATCAGGTGGACGTAAATGGAGTCGATCTCCACATGAGAAGAAGGATAAACCTAGCGTAAGAAGGGTAACGGTGACGATGCCGCTGAAAATGGAATCAATGTGATTGCTGGAGGACCGACTGGCGTTGACTCAGCCAAAAGCAGAAAACGGATTTCACGCGACATACACAATGAGCGTCTGAAACGTCCAGAGATTGATCTTGTCTTCGCAGTAGACCAGTTAGATACAAGGATCAGATTCGATGATAGTGATTTTGATAGCCAGTCTTCACAAGCTAAGGAGGCTCAATACTTAAATTTCTCAATGGTAGTTTCAGCAGTGATCGCAAATCATGCGGTAAAGAAGATCATGATAGATAATGGTTGCTCGGCCAACATTATCTTTATGGATGCATTGCAACAGATGAAGTTAGGACAATATGAGATCACGAAAGTAAATTCTCCGTTATTGGGATTTGGTGGAGGCGAAGTTAAACCCGTTGAAAGGATAATGTTACCGACATCTTTTGGGGAAAATCCACGAAGGAGAACTTTGAATGTGGAATATCTCATTGTTGACATTCCTTTTGCATACAATGTGTTGGTTGAAAGGCCCGAAATAACCGCATTTGCTATGATCATATCAACGGTGCATCAAAAGATAAAATTTCCGACACCTGGGGGAATCGCTGAACTTACTACAAACTATCGCGACTCTTGGAGTTGCTATGTTACATCAACGAAACCAATCAAGGGAAAAACCGATCCCAATGTTGCTATGATCAGAATTCATCTCTTAGAAACACCTGGAATAATTGAACAAATGAATAAAGAGATAGTTCTTGCAACACATGAGGATCATACGGAGATGCCAGACAATCTTGACTCTATGAACGAGAAACTTGTGCTAGAGAATACTAAGGAGGAGAAGGAAGATAAGACACAAAAAACAAATGGAGATTGAACGTATGAAACCCTCTAGAGAGTTCAAGGAGGTTATTCTGGTGAATAATGAACATGACAAGGTCATTAAGAGGGGTAGTGAGTTGCCATCTGAGATCGAGAAGGCATTGTTGGAATGCTTGCGGAGAAATTTTGATGTATTTGCATGAATGGACTCAGATTTGAAGTGAATAGACCCTCGAGCTGCAGTACATCACTTGAATGTCAATCCAAATGCCAAGCCTGTTCGACAGAAGAAGAGACACTTCAGTGATGAGAAGAACGAGGCTGCAGAATTGGAGGTACAAACGAAGTTAGCTGTGGGTCACATATTTGAAGTACGATACTCTGAATGGCTCAGTAACGTTGTACTTGTATCCAAGAAGCCGACTGTATGGCGAATGTGTGTGGATTACACTGATTTGAACAAACATTATCCACGAGATCATTTCCCTTTGCCCAAGATTGATCTCGTGGTTGACTCTACAGCTAGGTGCATATTACTAAGTCTCTACGATGCACAGAGTGGATTTTATCAAATCCTAATGGCGGTAAAGGATCAACACAAAACGGCTTTTATCAGAGATAGAGGCATATTCTGTTACAGAGTGATGTCGTTTGGCATGAAGAATGCAGGCAACCTTTCAGAGGTTGGTAGCAAAGATGTTCTACCATCAAACTGGTATGACTATGGAGGTTTACATCGATGACATGCTTATCAAAAGTCTAAAGGTGGAAAATCACGCTAAACATCTTGATGAGGCTTTTGGTATCATGAAACAATACGGAATGAAGTTAAACCCAAAGAAGTGTACATTCGAAGTCAAGGCTGGAAAATTTCTGGGCTCCATGGTAAACGAGCGAGGCATTGAAGCTAACCCAGACAAGATTAAGGCTATAATGGCTCTACCATCTCCCAAGTCCGTTCGCAACGTGCAACGCTTGGTGGGGAGAATCACGGCACTTAGTCGTTTCATTTCACATTATGCGGAGAAAAGCTTGCATTTCTTTAAGAAGCTACGCAAAACACCTAAGTTTGTCTGGACTGAAGATTGTGAGGAAGCCTTTCGCTAGTAAAAGGTCTATCTCACGACACCACCATTATTATCTAAGCCCAAAGATAACGAGATGCTATATCTCTACTTGGCCATAACGAAGAACTCATTGAGTACTGTACTCGTGCGTGAAGAAGATAGGAAACATCTGCCAATCTATTACGTGAGCAAAGTGTTGAATGGGGCAGAACTAAATTATCTGGAAATCGAAAAGCTAGCATATGTACTCGTGATAATTGCACGGAAATTGAGGCCATATTTTCAATCACATCTGGTCACTGTCTTAACTAATCAACCATTAAAGCAAGTTATGGAAATACCGGAAACATCGGGCAGACTAGTGAAGTGGGCGATCGAGCTAGGGGAGTATGGTTCGGAGTATTTACCAAAGACTGCGATTAAAGCACAAATGTTGGCGGACTTTGTGGCAGAAACTATATCAGAGGCAGAACAAGAGCTCGATGTAGCTATGGTGACGGAGGAAACCAAAAAGGATATATCTGGGATTGCAAAGGAAACATGGACTTTGCACGTGGACGGATCTTCCACAGTTGATGCTGGTGGCGATGGAGTCTACTTAAGATCGGCGGATGGAAGAGAGTTTGACTATGCTATAAGATTGAATTTTCAAGTTACAAATAATCAGGCTAAGTATGAGGCTATGCTAGCTGGAATTCAAATGGCAAAATCATTGGGGATAACAAAACTTGTTGCATTCACGGATTCACAACTGCTTGCTTATCAATTCGATGGGAGGTATGAAGCTAAGGAGGCTGCAATAGTGAAGTATCTTGACAAGCAAAAGGAAGTTACATCAAATTTAGAGACATTTACTATTTCACAAATCCCACGAGCGAAAAACGAGCGGGCTGACTCCCTGTCGCGATTTGCAAGTACTGCTGAAGTATTTGTTGAAAGCCGAGTTACTTTATTGGCTGCAGAGCAACCTTCGATCGGCAAAGGGGGCGAATCAAAACCAACACAAGCATTGGACTACGCTCTGCCAGTAGAGGTTGAGGAATATTGGAAGAACGAGATTATTGACTACTTACAAAACGAAAATCTGCCAACTGATCCACAAGCGGTCAGAAGGCTCAAGTACAAATCGACGAGATTTACAATGTTCAATGGATAACTTTACAAACTGTCATTCGAAGGACTGCTCTTAAGGTGTCTGTCGCCAGCACAGGCTAAACAAGTCTTAAGAGAGATTCATGAGGGAAGCTGTGGAAATCATTCAGGAGGACGATCCTTGGCCCATAAAATACTCCGGAAGATATTTTTGGCCAACTATTATGAGAGACTCTATGGATTACACTAGGAAATGCAGAAGTTTTCAACTACATTCAAAGATTATTCATACACCTCCACAACCTATGACAACAGTGAGTTATGGATGTCCATTTGATCAATGAGGGATAGATATTGTCGGACCAATGCCAATAGCTTCTGGTGGTAGAAAATGGCTATCGGTGGCAGTGGAATATTACACCAAGTGGATTGAGGCCGAAGCACTTGTGTCACTAACGGAGGCTAATGTGAAGCAATTTATTTGGAAGAATATCGTGTGTCGATTTGGAATTCCAAGGGTCTTAATTTCCGATAATGGAAGGAAGTTCCAAGGATTTAAGATCCAAGACTGGTGCAAGGACATGAAGATTAAACTAATGGTTTACATCTGTTACGCATCCTGAAGCAAACGGACAAGTTGAGGCAACCAACAATACACTGTTGAAGAGCTTGGAGAAAAGGTTGGAAGGAGAATGACGAAATTGGGCAGAAGAGCTGCCAGGAATACTATGGGCATATCGCACAACGCCTCGAACTTCTACTGGAGAGACTCCATATTTGCTAACATATGGTTCTGAAGCAGTGATACCTGCAGAGATCTGGATGCCAACTTATCGTATTGTCAAATACGATAAAGAACAAGCAATAAGAGCAAGACAAATGGACCTTGAACTGATAGGAGCAACAAGGGAAGAAGCTTACGAACGCACTCAAGCTTACGAATCTATGATGGCTAAAACATACGATAACAAGGTTCGTTTTTGGAACTTTCAAGTGGGGGACTTGGTGTTGAGGAAAGTCGAAGCTACTAAGCAAGTTGAGAAGTTGAAGGAAAAACTGAGAAGGACCGTACAGAATGGAGAAAGCAAGCGCAAAAGGATATTACTACTTACAAGAGTTGGGTGGAAGGACTTTGTCACGCCCCTGGAACATCAAGAACTTGAGAAGGTTTTACAGTTAGGACACTAGCATTCTAACAGCCTCGTGGCACGATAGGACCGTAGTTTCAATGTTTTATGCACTTATTCTTTTACGAATTACGAGTCTCCGCATGTGGACCTCGATTGTTATACTTAGCAGCGAACTACGGGGACTTGATTCCTGACCACCTATATACGGCAAGATACGTAGGAAACTCGGAAGTTACTCGAGCTCAGTCCCAAAACTTATAAAATTTCTTATTTTATTCAAGTTGATTGCCTACATCCTACTTACATGCTAATCAACACAATCATAATTAAAGTTGAGTCCGAGCACTCAAACATATAAGTATAAACACTTAGAATAAATTGAGCACCAACACTCCTAAAACGAGCATAAGCACTTGTAAAGCCGAGCACAAGCACTCGCAAAATGAGCACAAGCACTCATAAAAGGAGCACAAGCATTTGTAAAGCCGAGCACAAGCACTCGCAAAATGAGCACAAGCACTCATAAAACGAGCACAAGCACTCGTAAAGCCGAGCACAAGCACTCGCAAAACGAACACAAATACTTGTAAATAAAACACAAGTACTTCAACAAAACAAAACGTAACAACGCTAACACAATAGGCACGAGTATTCAAGATATATGCACAAGTACTAAACCGCAAAGCATACAAGTATAGCAAGCAGGAGAATCAAAAAGACACTAAGCAATGTCAAAGCCAATATGTACTAAAAACGAGGGATAAGCGCTAAAAACACGCACAAGTCAACAAACAATGTACTTAATCAAAAGAATACTGTACGAATGAGAAGATGTTCTAAAAAAGCTAAGGCACAAATGCCGGATATAAGGCACGCAGGCCAGTCAAAATAAAACCAAGGCCGAAGATCCAACCCAAGCGACTCCACGGGACCCTGACCCTGCTCCTGGATGTCCTCATATGACTCATTCAGAGGGCCAGTGTCGTCAACAGAAGAGATCCTACGCGGCGCGGCAACTGGAGCGGGAGCATCAGGCATAGCATGATCCGTCTCCATCGGAACATCAAGAACCTGAGGGTCGAAGGCCAGCTCACCCTCCTCAAGAGGCGTAGACGGCGCATCAGCAGTGGAAGTAAAAGGCTGCTCAGCTAAGTAATCCGAAAGCCACATCTGCTGCAAGGGGAAAACAGGGGCAAACGGATCATGCTTAGGCGAGCCAACCTCCTTTTTAGGAGCGGGATCCGCAGCAGTGGCGGCAGTGACTGAGGTCTCACCAGCCTCAGCGTCGTCCTCTTTAGGCAGTCGAGGATGTCGAAATCTTCCTTCTTGAATCCCGCAGCAAGAGCACCTCGGGCTACGACATCATCCAAGGCCATGATGTAGCCCTTCACCGTGTCATACCCACCTCTGGTCATGGCAATCTCTTCCCAGGTGGCGGAGTGGAAGAACTCGATGGCCACAGACACCTTCTCATCGTTAGGAAGCTCCTACATTAACATAACCACAAAATTAAAGTATCAACACAAGATAAAGAATGTAGAGTGAAAGGAAAAAGTTGGAGTAAAAGTATTACCTCACGCATCGCCCTCTCATAGCCATCCTGCTCAGCAGTCATGAGCGCGGCCTTCATAACAGCAAGCTCAGCCTCGAGCTTCGCACGCGCCTCATCAGCGGGCAGCACCATCCGTCAGGGTCTTGATTGTGTCAGCGTGGTCATCGATCACCGCATTGGCATGGAGAAGATCCTGAGTCAGCTGAGCAGCATGAATCTTTTCCTCCATAAGCTCTTTCTCGGCAGCAACAGTAGCAGCATGTACAGCCTCTAACTCAGCTGTGGAGCGCTGCAAGTCACCAACGACCACCTGAAGGTTCTTCTCCGCCTTCGCCGCCTCATCCTTGGCTTTCTTCTCAAAGACCTGGGCCTGGACCGCTGCGCTGCGATGCCTCTCCAACATCGCATAGTACTTGCTCTGAGAAGTCATGTTGATGTCAAAGTTCTCCGCCATAGTCTGTGCGTTGATAAAGATCTGCATAAGACAAAGAAAGTTAGTACAAAGGAAAACATTCAACAAACTGAGCAATTGGCATAATAACTTACTAAAGTACAAAACGATAAGGTGTACTAACCTCGCACATGGACAGCGCCATGCGTCTGATCAGCTTCTCGTGGTCGAGCTCCTTGCAGTAAGGCCTCTTCCTCGCGTTTGGATCGGGGTGAGTCTCGTTCCGCCGCTGAACAGCCTCCACAACTGGCAGAATCCTCACTCTCTCAGGCAAAGACGGGGGTGGAGGAGAACGTTCCAGGATGAATGCTCAGCATCGAACGGCGGCGAAAAGGGAGCAACAGTAGAAGTCGACTGCGAAGGAGCAGGACAAGGAACAGGCGCGGAGCCCCTACCACGACTAGACCCCCGTGTCGAGCCAGCAGCAGCAGTAGGGGGAGGACGGGCATTGGGAGCCTGAGAGGTGGAACCAGCACCAGCAGACTTGGTGCCTAGACGACTCGTCTTCTCAGGAATAGCCGTAGCAGTCGATGGTACATTAGCACTTCTCTTCATAGCCGCAAGCCTCTTCTTGGTATTGTCCATGACTATTCGCTTTGCAAAGCAAAATAATCAAAGGTTAGAAGACAGGTAAAAGAATAAAGAAATAACAAACGGAAAACAATAACATGCATAACAATATACCAAAAGGGAAGACTCAACAGCAGCATAATGAGTAAAACCACCGGTCCGCAGAACTTCGGACGTGGTCAACTCAAATACATCAAATTGATGCTCCTTAAGCATGTCAATCACTGTCTGAGAGTAGACAGCAGCAAGACTTGGTGGCGACCGACAAGCGTCAGTCCAAAGCCTCTTGAATCGGAATTCTTGTGGCTTGGACTCCTTCACGAAGAACGATTGCTTCTTCAAGTGCGCCCCGAAAGGACTGCAAGTCGGAAAGGAAGCACTGCTTCTTCCTTGAACTCAAATAATAGAACCCTGCGTCAACGCCCTTGTTGCAAAACTTGACAAGGAACAGTTGCCAAAAACCGTTCATTGAACAACGCAAGTTGAAGACGCGGGTGAGCATAACATACGCATACATCTGAGTATACGCGTTTGGTGTAAAGTGTGAAGGGCAGGAGTTCAAGGAGCTCATTATTTCGGATACTACTGGGTCAATAGGAAACCTAAGACCGCACTAAAGGTAACCGTTAAACACGGTGAGACACCCCTCAGGCGGGTTATTCATCCTATCGTCTGGCCCCAGAACTATCACTTGGTAGGTCTCCGGAATATCAAAGGTTTCGCGGTAATAACTTATATCATGTGGCAAAACGGAAGGATATTGGTCAAAATTGAGAATGTTGTCGATAGGGCTTGGAGTAGGAGAGTTTAAATTAATACCCTCGTTGGCTAACTCCTCAATAGTCTCATCTACTATGGTGGGATTAATAGAAGGAGCATCAGTAGTCGCGTCAGGGTTGGGGGCATCAGAAGGTGGATCTATATACGGAACAATGCTAGTCCTAGCAGAAGTAATATCATGCTCATCCTCACCTAAGATGTCTACTTCCCTATCTGAGCTCCAATCATCACTGGACGAAGTGTTATTTGAGGAATCATCACTACTATTGCTACTGGACTCGTCATCTTTCGACCTATTAGACCTAGTGCTTTCACGGCTACTATTGTTTGTAGACTCGCTATCGGAAATGTGCGCCACAAAAAGGTTCAAGGTAAGTGATTACCAGAACGAGGATCAAGGTCGATGAAGAGTTCTTCGGTGGGATCACGCCGCTCGTATGACCTTTGAGCAGGTACAAACAGCTTGGGTGCACCAGGAACTCAGATCTTTTCAGGCTGTGATTGACGAGGGTGATGCCGGACGCCTTGTGTTCGGATTGCGAAGATTGCTGCGATGGTTCTGGTAGGACCGTGAGGAAGACGGACGAGATTGTTCGCGCGAGTTATAGTATGGTCGAGGACGAAACTGTGACGCTGGGATGGAAGGACGCCTCGTAGATCGGTTACGACGATGACGAGCTGTTGCACCAAAATCTGCAAAATTTGACTCGTTTAGCACACGATAAAAATTTTCGAAATTTAAAAAATTTTACAAGTGTGATAACTCGAAATAATTGGGGTCTTTCAACCTACTATTTCGAGTTATCAGGGTAATTTCGACTTACATAGGACAAACAAGTAAAAGTGCAGGTTTTCGAGCTATTTTGGAAAATTTTCGAGTTATTTTGGACGTATTTCGAGCTATCCTCACTGTTCACTCTCTGAGTAATTCGACCTATCTATTTCGACCTATTTTCTAAGCTTGTTAGGTTACAGCGTGCGCGAGAAATGGGAAAATGAATTTTAGCGCGGAGTATTTATAGTGGAAATGATCCGAAAATTATGGAAATGCCCTCATTTCGACCTATAGCCTATTTCGACCTATATACCAATTTCAACCTACTGAATTTCGAGTTATTACTTCAGGTACTTAATTCGAGCTATTTTATTTCGAGTTACCAAAAAAAGCAAATTCGACCTATTTTCGGGTTTGGTTATTTTTGCCCAAAGGTTAGTTTTTTACACCGAGGCCGCTTTCGTTGCACGACTCTCGGTTACTTGACTTATTTTATAGTTTGTACCAATGTTTCTACACATTACTCTTACAAACTGCGAGACTTCATGATGTACCATATTTCGGTACCGCCACGTCATAATATCCGATATAGTACCACTAGCCACGTCATAATATCCGATATAGTACCACTGCGTATTTCGGGACATATTATGCCACGTCAGCACCATTATTTTTTAATGCAAAAACAATTCAAGGCAAAACTCAGAAATAGGCTCAAGTAGGCCCAAATCAAGCCCATGCAGGCCTAATTTGGGCCCAAACAGGCCCATTTCGAGCTATATCTAGCCCAATTCGAGCTATCTGGGGTTCGTTTCGATCTATTTGAGGCCCAGTTCGACCTATTTGGGAGGCCATTTTGAGCTATTCCAAAATAGCTCTATTTCGAGCTATCTTGAATCATAGTTCTACTTAGAGTGCAATTCTAGCTGAATAAGGACTCTTAATACTATATAAGAGGGTCCCATACCTCATTTTCAGGTACGTTTTTATATTTTCAAGCATTCATTTCGAGCAATATTAGTCGAATTCGAGCTATAGAGCAATCATTTCGAGTTGTTTGAAGTAGCTCACGTTTGACCTATATTGAGTGCATTTCGAGTTATTTGAAGTCTTCATTTCGACCTATTTGAAGACCTTCATTTCGACTTATCGTGCCACTTTGAGGTGACATGAATAAATTTATTTTTGAAAAATTCAACATGAATAGATTCAACAATGACAATTGAATTTAGACCCAATACTCTATATGCTTTTGAATTTTGTGTATAGCCAACAAAAACATCTTTGATGCCTCTTGGTCCTAACTTTGACTTGTAAGGATTTGGAACATTATAAAACCAATACACCACCACACTTTAAAATAACTCAAGTTAGGCATTCTACCATTGTTCAAAAGTTCATAAGGCGAAGACTTAAATTTCTTAAATGGAACACTATTGTAAATATGAAATGACGTCAACAAGGCCTCACCCCAAACTGAGAAAGGCAACTTTGCATTCGTTATCACAGAATTAACCATTTGTACCACATATCTAATTTTTCTTTCTCCTAGTCCATTTTGTTGAGGACTATATGGTGCGGTTCTTTGATGAATAATTCCATGATTTTTACAAAATAAATTGAAACAGTTTGAAAATATTCAAAACTCCTGTCACTTCGAAGTATTTTGATCCTTTTCTCCTTTTCGATTTTCAACAACAGACTTAAAGTCTATGAATCTATCAAATGCTTCATCCTTGGTTTTCATTAAATACACATATGTATATCTAAAATAGTCGTCAATGAAAGTGATAAAGTATCTTTGTCCACCTCTTGTTAATTAACCATTTAATTCACATATATCAGAATGCACAAGTTCTAGTAATTCTGAACTTCTTTCTACTTTTGAAAAAGGTTTCATAGTCATTTTGGCTTCAACACAAATTTCACATTTTTTATCATGATCATGTTTATATGTAATATAATTATACTTTGACATAGACTACAAATAATTATAATTTAAATGACCTACTAGTCTAGCATGTCATAAAGAAGATAAACAATCAACAATATAAGCAATAGACTTATTTTATTAATAGATAGTTTAAACATGCCATGACTAGAGTATTCTTTTTTAACGAATGCTCCAAGTTTGGTTATAATTGCTTTGTCCCATTCAAGGAGAATCTTAAAGTCACTCTTCCACAACAAATTTGCATAAATTAAATTCTTCCTAAGATCGGGTACATGAAGGACATTCAAAATGGTAAGTTTATTTTCCGAAGTAGATTTTTTATTTCCACATTTCCCTTGCTCAAGACAAGCAGCAGCATGGTTTACATGAGTACTAATGCAGGATCCTTCATTTTGTAATATGTTTTGAACATAGACTTGTTGTTGCAAACATGAATGGTAGCACCAGAGTTAAGCCACCAATCTTTAGTCACACCAAGAGATGCCATGTGAAGTTCTATGATCATTGCCACAAACTCTATATTTTTGTTTCAACCACATTAGCCTTGTTTTTACCCGAATTAGAAGCACCACCAATCTTATTCATGTTGTTTTCGAATCTGCACTCTTTTATGTAGTGTCCCTTCTTACCACAATGAAGGCCGTGGAGATTCTTCCTAATGTTGTTGCCTTTACTCTTCTTTAAATCATTCTTCTGCACTTTAAGACTATTTGGAGTGCCACCACTAGACGAAATTCCATTATTTGGAGCAGCAGAAACTTGGTTCCATTTTGAACCTAAAAGTAATTCATCTCTGGTCCGATTTTCACACTTATCTACATGTGTGTAATGAATCGCTCTATAGAATAGGTTTCTGAAGAGTGCAAAATTTTCTTTCTATTGTCATTCCATGATGAAGGGAGTTCTGACAGTATTGCCCCTGCTTGTAATGTACCAGGAATACGAATTTGCAATTTATTTATTTGTAAAATAAGAAGTTCTAACTCTCGAACTTGGTCCATCACAGGCATGTTATCAGATATTTAAAGTCAAAGTATTTCAAAGTAAGGAATCTATCAGTGCATCCCAAACATCCTCCGGTGTCTTGTAATTTTTGTAAACATCATACAACTTACTTGTTAGTGAATTCAGGATGTAGCCCTTGCATAGCATCTCATCCGTGTCACGTTTTGTTGATCACTAACGGACTTTGTATTTTCTACTCACCGCGACTAGATTCAGGTTCTGGAAATTTTTGCAATTTTGGTTCTAGAATGTAGAACAAATCCAACAACGTGAGAAGCCAAGTCATGGGGTCATGCCATCTGGGATAGTTTCTTCCATCAAATCTGTCCAGTTTGATTGTTTCATTTTCATGGAACTGAACTTTGAAACTCAAATTTTTTTCTATCTCCATTGAAGTATTGTCTTTAGATTGAAAATTCTGGAACTTTTATAAATAAAATATGGACACAAAATATTTTTCTTTTGTATGGAATCCCTGAGGCGTGACTCTTCATATTGAATTTTCTAAATTTATATAATCAAAAAATAAATAATATAATTCCTGAGTTTTCCTAATGCCCCAAGGTATTCCAAGTGCCCATCATAGACTTATATTATAAATATATAAATAAGAAAGCTCAACACACAAGACCATTCTAGAATTAACTCTCAAAGTCCAATTCTAGATAAACTAATTTAAAAACTCACTTTCTTTTTATATGAAATAATTGCTCACAATTACAGTACAAAGAAAAATGCCCAACATATGGTATGACAGTTCATTTTAATCAGACTAAATCTGACCAAGATTGTAATCCTTATCATAGTGCAATATATAAGCCTTATCACCAATCCATGGGGAGGGTTATTTCTGTTGACGTAGCCAGGTCACTTAGAGAATAGCCGAGCTGGTTACACCCACCTAAAAAATGAATATTTGCTACTGTGGAGCCCGCATAAAAACTCATATTAAGGGTCCATAATGACATATCATACGAGCCACTAAAGTAGGGTGAGGATTCTCTTTCTTCTTTTTGTTCCACAATTTGTCCTACTTTCTAATTATAATACTATTTACTAAACTCAAATCAAAATATTTAAATTAAAATTAAATAAAAGAAAATAACAAATACAGAGAATCCTAAGAGTCATTCTTTCATTTTCTCTATCTTCTTCAAACTTATCTCTCCCATCTCTCTCATCTCTCTCTTTTCAACTCCCCATCGCTGCAAACTAACTCCAAACTCTTTAGCTATGGTGCAATGCATGTGATAAAATACTCCAATAAAAAATGAACAGGGGTTATAGTTATGTGACCAAGAATTTTTCCCTAAATCTTTCTTTTTGTTTTCGTGTTCATCTTTATCGTTGTCTGCCGCCTTGGAACAGTGCTGCCGCTTAAGAATATAATACCCGAAACTCTCCTCTTTATTCACTGATCTAATTATGCTCTGAAGATTGAAGCACAATTGTTTAATTTGTGTATTGGACATTTTGGGGAATGTCAGTAGTAATAACTAATACGTACACTGAATCAAAATTGTCGAATTGTCATATCAAAATTGTAGTAAAAAGAGAATGATGGCTTGGAATTAGGCCGTGAGAATGCTGCTCCCCGCATGGATAGGAGAGGAGAGAGATGGACGAGAAGTGGAGAGAGAAATGGATGAAGAAGATGAAAAGATTTAGTTTGATTCTAATTGCTTGGATTTGGTGTATCTTTTTGACTTATTAAAATTAAAATTAAATTAATTAGTAGAGTTTATTTAAATTTATTAAAAAAGTTAAAATTAGAAAGTGATACACAAGTGGGACAAGAAAAATGGGACAGAGGATCCTCACCCACTAAAGTACGATCTCAGTTTTAATTTTGTATATTCGAATCATTTTCACAATTTACATGCATCTATATCTCGTTAGATAAGTTTGGAATAATGTGATTAATTTTCACGAATCAATAAAACCGATTAGATTGTTTGTGTGGGTTTTGCTTTGATTTACTTTGAGAATTTGTCTTATATTTTATTGAGATATTATACCAAATAGTCTCAAAATTTGAGTTGTAAGACATTCTACTAAAAGTTGGGATAAATTACAGAAACTAACGTTGAGTTGTGGGCAATTTATAAGCTTCCGAGAAGAAGAATATACTTGTTGCATTGAGTTTAGAAAATGTCAAAGCATACTCAAAAGAGAAAACACTCGGGTTTGACTCATCTAGGACCTGATATATTTTCGATCCTAACAACACCGCACTCTGTAATAATTAAGATTGGTTAGAGTTGACAGACAGGACTCCATGTTCTTACTTATCGGGCTTAGGGGTTGCAAATGGATCAACCGGACCGGATCCAAGTTTAAATTCATGTGGATCTGATCCATTAGGATTTGGATCTAACTGGATCCATAGGGGTGGATCTCAAATGGATTCAACTTGGATCGGATCCGGGTCCGGATCCAAGTAGTACTATTTTTGGATCCAATCATGGATCCGAACGGATCCATAGTCGGATCCATGTGGATCCATTGTCGGATCTAAGTGGATCCATCTTGGTAGATCCATCTAATCCACCAAATCAACCTCTACTCAGCCCAATTTTCCCATCAACCAATCTATCCCACCACCTTAAATTTAATAATATACATCATTATTCTTAGTTCTTAATTAACAAGATATTGGACGCTTAGAAAGAAAAAAAAATTGTAATTTAACACAACTACATCACGATATAAATGTGCAAGCTAGTGTTTCACATAATTTAACTTTTTCTTTTAATTTTAAAATATGCAATGCTCTTTTGAGATGTATTTACTAAAAATATATATGTATACACATAAAACATTTATATATATATATATATATATATATATATATATATATATATATATATATATATATATATATATGTATGTATTTGAGAAAAATATAGAAATCATGAATACTTCTATAACAAAAGTAATATTATTTTTTGTAATGTTTTTAATGAAGTTGAGTTTTGGAATTTGGATGACTTTCTCGAGCTTTTGATTAAGGTTTAGAAATATTATTTAGATTCTTTTTATATATGATTGAGAATAATTTTTGCCTCTTTACAAATTGAGGTTAAAGATTACAAAATTATAAAATAATGAGAATAAAAATGCCAATCAACCATATATTGTACATATCTTTAACTTTAATTGATAGTTACCAAATTAAAGCACGAGATCTTCTTCTCATAATGAATAGTTACGTTGTCAAATTATTTCACGTAATTAAAAAATTAAAATCATAGTAAACTAAAGATATATTTTAAAAGTATACAAATGCATAAAGACAATGAGATAGTGGCGCGAATAAAAAGCTAAATGCCAAAAATTGCTTTAAATTGAGTTAGATCAAGACATGGACTTGGATGGATCCATACGGATCCAAATGTGGATCCATCCGGATCCACCCAGATTCATGATTGGATCCAGCCGGATCCACTCACGGGATCCACGTTTGGATCCGCACGGATCCACAATGGATCCAGGTCCACCTTGGATCCACCGGATCAACTTGGTTTCGGATCCATGGTGGATCCTGGGTGGATCGGATCCGATGGATCCACAACGGATCCGGTTGGATCCGTGGATCCGGATCCATTTTGCCACCCCTAATCGGGCTAATTAAGGTCAGCCACTGGAGGTCCCATTTACGCAACTCATTCTCGTTAGTCTGGTACTGTGTATAAGAGTGTGTTATGTAAGCCTTCTGTTTTTAAATAACAACTATAATTAAATTACTATTTCCAAAATAAATAAAAAATAATTAATGTAAAGAAAGCATCTCAATCTTGGGAATTAGCACATGTGTTTAGCCATCTGGTTCATGCACGCCCAAGGGCGGAGCTAGGAATTTGGTTTAAGGGGGGCGAGATAACATTGATGAGAATTTGTTTTTTAAATGATCTTCGCTAGGGGTGTTCATGGTTCGGTTATTTGAACCATTGGTTCGGTTTTTAAAGAAGCCGTGATTTCGTTTCGTCCAAAAACGATAACCGATAATCTAACCAATGAAGCGGTTCGGTTTTTCGGTTTTAAACCATTGGTTCGGTTTCGGTGTCGGCTTAACCAATTAACCAATTCCCTGCTTTAAAAGAAATATAAATATTCTTTCTAACAAAAAACAAATCCATTTCACTTCATAAAATAAACAGCTTGAACATCCCAAGCAATCTATTTTTTTTTAAACTAACAACCAATTAAACTAAAATCAATCAAAGACTCGATAATCACTAAGTAATCCATCACGACACCTATAAAATCGAACTCTTCAGTCAATCACCACATATTAATTACCAAGAAGAAATATATAAATCAAAGCAATCCATTGATAACTAAACGATTCATCACAACACATATTTAAGCCAATGGCATGTTCAAATCAACACAAAATCATTCATCACCAAGTTGATTGCAAATCCTCAATGTCACTACACAAAAGCATAAGATATCAATAGGCAGTCTCCTCAAAACTAATGAACTCATGCTCCCCACATGTTGTAGCTGATAGCTCTTCCACTATTATTAACCTATAAACAAGTTTAAATGTGTCAAAACTAATATAGAATGAAACTTTAGAATGCGTAATGGAATAAAAGAATCTAAAGAATATGTAACAAAACTTACTTGATCAAATACAAAATTAGAGACGCCTACTAGTTGGTCAGGCAAATCATGGAAGTGCATCTATGTTGTAAAATTCAATAATCAAAAATTACATGAGTTAGCAAATTTATTATGTAATTATAAATATAAAACAATCAAAATTAAAATTACCATTTTCAACAATCGACATAAATTGAAAGTCTTCCTCGATCGAGGGGAGAGGCTCTTCCCGAAGCCAGTTTTGCCCACAAATTAGTGCCTGGGCTGTCTTTGGAGTTAAGGAAGATCTAAAATCTGATATGATACGACCACCGGTACTAAAAACTGACTCGGAAGCGACTGTGGATATAGGCATAGCAAAAATATCACGAGCCAATCTTGCAAGAATCGGGTATCTAGGAGCTAGCAATTTCCACCACTCTAAAATGTTAAACACTTTGCCACTTGCCACTTGTTCAGGACTCTCATCGAGATACTTTTGTAGCTCTGTTTTCTCGCCAAACCCCATGTGTGACCTCCTGTGCAATGCTTGTTCTCTTTGCACTCGTTGTTTTATCCTCATTTGCTCACCAACACTCAAAGTATTATTGTTAGAATTACCTAGGAAACCGGAGTCTGTAGTAGGCATAGGAGGTGGGGGAGGAGCAAAAGCATTCTTGTATTCATTAAACAAGTGGTAAAGACACTCACTTGCCAGTGCAGTCATCTTCAAACCAATCTCACTATCATACATATCTGTCAAAGTATACTCCACATAGTTTAATTTCTTACGTGGATCTAAGATGACAGGAACAAAGAATAACATGTTCATCTTTTCCGATGTACCCCAATATTTATCAAACTTCCTCTTCATGCCAATAGCAACCGAGGCCAACGCAAGGTCATCACTAGCAATAATACTTTTAATCACACCATAAACATCACTTACTTCATCCAAGAACAAGTTAGATGTAACGTACTGAGTACCGGAAACCTTCCTTGTTAGAGCTTCAAACTGCTCCAAAACAATCACCATTTTTTTGCATGCAACCCAATCTTGTTTTGTCGGCAAGCCCGTCTCAGCATAACTTCCGCCAACAGAAAAAGTTGCACGAAATTTTGGATCACATATAACATATCTCTCAAATGCACTCTGATAAACTACTGCTGTCTCAAGCATATAATATGTAGAGTTCCATCTAGTGGGAACATCTAAACACAAAGCCTTTCCGGATTGAATACCTTCGTCTAAGACGTAGCCTTTAAATTTATCAAGTCGCGCTGGTGATTATCTAACATACTTCACCACAGCGCGCACACGATCAACCGCCTTATCAACCTCTGCCAAACCATCTCTCACAACAAGATTAAGTATGTGGGCAACACATCTCATATGCAAATATTTACCTCCCAGCGGAGTCATTGCTCTGTTAGCAAATCTTGCCATCAAAAAGTCCACTATCTTGTCGTTCGAAGATGCATTATCCACCGTTACTGTAAATACTTTCTTAACCCCCCATTCACTTAAACATTTTTCAAGCAAAATGCCTACTTCATCTCCCTTGTGACTAGGACATGGGATAAAATTAATCACCCTCTTGCACAATCTCCAATTGTCATCGATAAAATGAGTCGTCAAACAAAGGTATGAAAGTCTCTGGTTTGAAGTCCACAAGTCTGTAGTCAAACAAACCATTTGTCGACTGTTTTGAAAAAATGCTTTCAACTTCTCTTGCTCACTTTTAAACAAATCCAAGCAATCCCTCGTTGTTGTAGATCTAGATGGAACAACAAATTGAGGACACACTACCTTCAGAAATTTCCTAAATCCTTCATTCTCAACAAAAATGAAGGGCAATTCATCCATTATAACCATTTCAGTTAGAGCTTTCCTACTTGCATCCTGATCAAACTTCCACATAGTTCTAAGCTCTCTAGTATCACCACCCACTTCCGCTCCGGTTGTACTATGAGCAAATGCATGAAGCGTATGACTCCTATACTTTGCAAGATTATCAGGGTGAAGCTTGCATACTTTCATGTGATTGATTAGTGAAGAAGTTCCGTTTCTAGTCATATCTGCTGCATAGTGAGCCGGACAATATTTGCATTGTCCCCTTTGAAGTCCATTGCTATCTTGATACTTGTGAAAGTGAGGCCAAGCTTTAGAGCTACTTGCCGATTCTTTTCTTTTAAGTGGCCTCGAATTTCCACCGCCCTCCTCCATATTTTCTGACTGTGGTTCGGGTTCCTGTTGAGCATGAGGAGTGGGAGGAGGACCCATTTGATCGGGATAACGTGGTGGAGAGAGATCATTATCCATTGGCATCTCATGGGGTGGAGAACTCATTATAACTGCATATTGCAAACAAAATATATTAATACTTAAAAATGAAAGAAATGCATACAATAAAATTGAATTTATTTCCATCTAATACAAAATATAGTTAAAATACCAGCAAATTATCTTATTCTTTCTCAAAACAAAACTTCCAATTAGAAGAATGATAAAACAATAAAGTAGTGGTCCTATAAGTAAAAAAGAACCAACTCTCCAAGAAGAACAGACTAAGAGTATCTTTACTATTGTTTCCATCCTATAAAAACATTTAAAAAAGAAAAAAAAAAAATCACAGGCCTCCATGCATTATTTATCTAGTACATAACATGGGGAAACCGTCCAATAACTAAAGGAAAAGACAAAATCTTTGTCTTTTGCATTGAACCAAACCCAACTTTTGATTTTTATGAATTCCACCACCTTCTCCACATTTGCCTCTTCCTGTGAAAATATTTTCCTATTTCTTACATTCTATATACTCCAAATAACAAAGAATCATACAGTATTCCATAACTTCTTTCTTCGTATTAGACCAACCCTGGGGTAAAAATTTAACTATCCCTTCAAGTATACAATACACCAACTGATACTCAAATTTATGCCATGCCATTTCAATTTGCTCTCAATAAAACTACTATAATAGATATTATAATACACAGAACTGATATAAATATAATAATAATAAAAAAAAACTAGGGATAAGGTCCATACCTTAAAACTTGTTCAAGGAGAAACGAAGAAGAAGTATAGAATAGCCTGTGGAGGAAGATGACGGCTGGGAGAGTCTCCGTCAAGTTTTTGCCGTATCTCGCCCTCCTTTTGCTGATATTTTGCACGTTTTTTTTTTTTTTTTTCCTGGACCAAAAGAAGAATTTTATTTTTATGTTGTTTATTAATTTTTGTATTGTATGCACGTGTTTGTGAGCTTTGTAAAAGTGCTCCTTTGTTTTTTTTAACATCACTGACGCTTCTTCTTATTCCTTTTGTTTTTTTTTTTTTTTTTTTTTTTTTTTCAGTTTTCGGGTGGGCCGCGGTTTAGTGCGGCCCGGTTACAAAAGAATTCGTTTTTTTCAAAGGCCTATAAGCCCAAACCGGAAACCGCACCGAGGCCCCATTTTCGGTTACGGTTTGGGCCAAAAATTCGGTTTCGAGTGTGGTTTTTCGGTTGGGCCGAACCCTGAACAGGCCTAATCTTCGCTTGTTTATTTCATAGGTTTTGTAGCTTTTTTTTGTCGCATGAATTCTTTTACCTATTTTTTCACATATGTTTTTCACTACTACGTATATTACATGGAGTTTATTGTCAATATCTACTTGGAGATTTTTGAATCATGTGATGAGTATATTTGAGTTAATAATTAGTTAATTCAAATTATTACTTTTAGTTTAGCCTAACTTTAGGGTACACTTTTTTCTAATCTAAAAATACATGCTCCTTTGTATGTTATAAAGATTTAAAAGAATCAAATCAATTACCATATTTAAAGAAAATAAATTTGACTTTGCCAGTTAAATTCTATCTTTTATTTACTAATAGCATTTAAAGTTCAAGAGTAAAAAAGTTAAAGAAAAATAGCCTTACAAGTCAAATACACGCATTAATTAGTGAAAGAAAAATACATAAAGATGCTATTACAAAAAATATTTATAAGTCAGATATGTAAGACTTGAACATGACAAATATTATAGATAACTATAAATCTATACAGGTAAATACTATATATAAACCTAAGTATTATATATATATATATATATATATATATATATATATATATATATATATATATATATACATATATACTATACTATATATATATATATATAGTATATATGTAAAGGGAGTGGTGAGGCTGGGGGGGGGGGGGGGGGGGGGGAGCCCCCACATGCCCCCTGCCTCCGCCCCTGTGCACGCCGCATGTTCCCAGCCACAACCTATTGAAGGTAACTTCTGCATGTCACAATAAACACCTTTTAACTGCGTATTTTCTTCTCATCGAAGCTTGATCCTCTCCTACATCAATCCTAGCTACATTTTCTTCTAATCGCCAGGTGTTTGCCACGTATCGAATAACAAAATTGAGGAAGAAGGTGTGGAGTATCAAATCACCAGTTCTGCAATTTTATAATGCAATCTTTTAAGATTTTCTCCTCACTTTCTTTTTGAAATTAAATCTTCTCACATCTAGGAACTGAAATGTTATTCGACTTATGATGTACATCTAGTGGATGTAGGAGAGGATCCAACTTGCATATTACAATTATCCAAGCGACTCATAATTTTTCTTGACGTGCTCAATTGTGTTCCTATAGGACAAGGCATCACGGTCCCCGATTTAGTGATTTGGGTGTTATGTTCACAAACTTTTGAACCTTAGTCATGGTTATCTTCTTTATTTAGAATAATAGATGTTATAATTTGCCAACGAACATGCAGCTCGAAATTTACTTTTACTGTTGAGAGCATGAATCTATCTTTGATATCTTTATGAGAAGTAAATTATTAAAGACCTTTTTTTCTTTGGTGATGGCAAGTGAACAATGACCAAGATTATAAATCATATCGATATTTAAATAGTAATACAAACATTTCCTACAGCATAAAAGAAATTAGGAAAAGCGGCCATTCTATAAAATAAAAATTTAAGATATATTAGGAGATTGGTCTCTCATATAAAGAATAATAATTGAAGAATCACAAGAAATGTAATGACATGATCGCAATTAATTATTTTGTAAAAATAGAAAATCTTTAAAAAGATAAAAAGTAGAGTTGAGTTATGGGGGTGTAAAATGTGATCATAAACCACTTTGTAATTGTTTCTATAGGTTTTGGAGCCGTTCATATCGTATTGCAATATTGTTATAGAAGAGGATTAGGTTGCCTGAAATCTAATTTTGTGGCACGGGGTTGGATATCAATTGAGAAATTTTTATTTATAAAAAAGTTATATTTAATTGCTAGTATATTAACCGCGTTGATAATTGATTCATGTCATTATTGATAGTAACAGGATATATGTGAAACTTTATAATTTAAAAACTACGACAAATTTACTTCATATGATAGTTAGTGTCATCTCTGTTGAATTATTTTAACTGAACATGCACGTGTTTAGCACGCGTTAGGCATTAGAATAAAGCAGGTGGGTTCTACCTAAATAGCATACGTGTTGGTATGGATGTCTTGTTGTCATGCATGATGTCCACGTGTTTGTCTATACTCGAACATAACGTAATTTGGTAAGGGCACTAATGTCATTTCTATCATTAATATAGCTTCAATATAAATTTGAGCATTGTCGTTCACTCTCGAAACATAGGACTTCAACGCATTTTTAGAAGCTAAAAATGGTAGCCAAAATTTTCTGACAAAATCAATCTAATAGCCTTGTAAAAATGCAGATGTTACTCTTTTTCCAATGCAACACTTTCTTGTTTCTTATCTTTTACTTTATTTTCCAATGCCATGATTTGTTACTTTCTTCGCACTGATCTATATTTAATGGTGTGTTATTACAACATTTCAGTAAATATGCAAAATGATGGAAAATTAAAAAAACTAAAGATTCGATTTCGATACATAGTGAAGCTCAAGAGGAGAGTGCAGGATTTGCACACTAAAGCAACGTCATTGTCTACTCAGCTGGCGTCTCTACAGGTAATTTTGTCACTTTTTATTTAACATCTGCTAATTGTTATTCACGGGATGTATGTGTAAAAACTATACACCATTATTCAATATAATAAAAATAAATACACTTTCTTATTTAGAAACACGTTTTCTTTCAAGTTAGTAATATTGTGTTTTTTAGCGGCAAAATCTCAATTTTACTCACTAATGATTCTTCCTCTATCACATCTAGTCCCATAGATAGTAAAGTCAAGATTTGAGTGTAAAGTCGTTCTGCAGATCGATGTTTGTACTTGTTTTGTAATTGTTCATATTTATATCTAAGTATTATTACTACAGATACTAATTATGTCTCCAAATTACTTTTGTTGCGCGAGGCTGGATATCAAATTAGAAAAAAAAAAATTGTTTTGTTTTACAAAATAAGTGTATATTTGGTCTCCTGGTATTAAATGTACGTCATTATTAGTTCATTCTTTTGTTGATAATAATGGGATATTTATGCAAAACTCTATAATCTGCACAACACGACAAATCTACCTCTTATGATATTTGGTGTTCCAAAAGATCGTTGTTATGGAACATGCACGTGTTTAGCACGTGGTGGTCTTTAGAATAAAGCAACTCAAATATTCCCTGTTTACCATACGTGCTGATATGCATGCGCCAGTAATCTTGCTCGTCATCCGCGTGTTTGTCTGTCCTCGAATATAACGTAACTTGGTAATTGCATTTTTTTCATTTCTACCATTTAGCTTCAACTTATGTTTCAGTTCAGCAGCTCATTTTTAAAACATAAGACTTCAGCTTATTCTTAGAAGGAGAAATGGGTACCAAAATAGTCTAAATCATATGAAAATCTATCTACTCACATTCTAAAAATGGATATGTTACTCTTTATTCTCTCACTTGATTAAAATATTATTTAAAAAAGCACAACCTTGATTCATTATTTCTTTTTATTTATTTCGCAATGTCATGCTTTGTTACTTTCTTCTCCTGATTTGTATTAAATGTTGCCTTGTTACAATGTTTCAGCAATTACGCAAGCAATGATAATGTCAAAGAAACTAAAAGATTATGTAAATAGCCAAGCTCAAGAGGAGAGTGCAGGATTTGCAAGCCAAAGCCACTTCCATGTCTACTCTATTGTCCTCCCTTCAAGAAATTTTGTTACTCTTTTCATAACATTTTCAAATTGTTGTTCACGAGATTTATGTGCAACAACTACACACATTTTTTTCATTATTGAAAAAAGATATACATCTTCTTATTTAGAGACATGTATTCCTTCAATTCGTTAAGACTTCCGCTTATTCTTAGAAGGTAAAGATAACGAAAAAAAATAGTACATATCATAAGAAAATAAATCTACTCACCTAAGAAAATGGAGATGTAACTCTTTCTTCTCATGCGTTATTATAATATTATTTAAAGTACAACCTTGCATTCATTATTTCTTTTTATTTATATCCCATGGTAATGATTTGTTACTTTCTTCTCCGGATGTGTATTTAATGGTGTATGATAACAATGTTTCAGCAATTATGCAAGCGATGATAAGGTCAAAGAAACTACAGATTATATAAATAGTCAAGCTCAAGAGAAGAGTGCGGGATTTGCAAGCCAAAGCCAAAGGCCAAAGCTACTTCCTTGTCTGTTCAATTGACCTCACTTCAAGTAATTTTGTTACTCTTGGTACATCATTTGCAAAATTGTTGTTCACGCGATTTATGTGTAACAACTACTCACGGTTGTTCATTATGGAAAAATGAATACATTTTCTTATTTAAAAACATGTATTCCTGCAATTCATTAAAGTTGTATTTTTAAGCGGCAATATTTCACTTTTCCTCACAATAGATTTCTCCATTGTCACACTTAGTCACATAGAAATAGTAAAGTAATAAAGAGTCTCAAGTTGAGAAACATATCGTGGTATTGAGTTCTATAGCACTACAAAAAGCAAAAGTAGCCACAAATTATGATCATCACATTCAGTTCAAAGATAAATTTCAAAAGTTGACCATTAAAATTCATGCTCTTCGAAATACTATCATTTGGCACTTTACATCATGTTTTTAACATATACCGAGAAGCACTGAAAAATATTTTAGATTTGTTTTTATTCAATTTTTATTAATGAAAAATAAATATAGATATGTTTTAATTCTGTGAATTCTATTTATACTTGTATTTTTAATTTTGTTGTTCAAAATAATGGGAAGGAAATACTGCTACAACAAATCAAATGGTGAAGGATGAATAATGTAGTTAGCTTTCTTTATGTAGTCTGTATTACACCCTCTCCCGACTTATCAACCAAGCTATCAAAGGAAAATGTTATGTACGTTGTTTGTTTCAGTTCCATTTCTTTCTGAATAGAATATAAAATGCTTTGTTTTTAAATTCTATAAAAAGAAAAAACCTTATTTGACTTATTTTTGTAAATAGATCAATTACTTCAATTAAAATATCACATAAACATACATATACAAATAGTATATATGATGTGGGGTATTTTCGTCTGGTTACGTGTCCGCTCTCCAACACTCCACGTCAGACTGCTTTAGTTCCTGCTGGATGCTTAAGCAGCTTTTGAGTTCGGAACCTGCACTCAACACCACACGTAAACTAAGCCGGTGCCTCCTCCGGCGAAGGCACTCCGACGCTCAAGTCAGATAGGTCGGAATTTGAGGTATTGTCGTCAGAGACAATAGCTCGAAATTATAGCTCGAAAATAGGTCGAAAATATAGGTCGAAATAAGCCAAATAGGTCGAATTAAGCCAAATAGGTCGAATTTAGGCCCTATAGGTCGAATTAGCACACCTCGAAATGGTATTGAGAACCGTGATGAGAAAACCCGAATAGATCGAATTACTCTCAAATAGCTCGAAATACACTCTATATAGATCGAACAAGAGCTATTGCAAAATAGCTCGAATTATTGCTCTATAGCTCGAATTCGATGTATATAGCTCGAAATTAAATGCTAGAAAAATCAAAACGTACCTTAGAATGAGGCATGGGACCCCCTTATATAGTAATAAGAGTCCTTATTCGTCTAAAAGTGCAATCCAAGTAGAACTATGACTCAAAATAGGTCGAATTAGAGCTATTTTGAAATAGCTCGAATTGGGCCTTCAAATAGGTCGAATTGGGCCTCAAATAGGTCGAATTTGGGCCCATATAGCTCTTACTTGACTCCTGGGCCTCAAATAGATCGAATTTGGGCCCATATAGCTCGAATTTGGCTTCTGGGCCTCAAATAGATCGAATTCGAGCCCATATAGCTCGGATTGGGCTTGATATAGCTCGAATCGGGCCTTTTCGGGCCCAAATAGATCTCGCTTGGGCTCAATTTGGGCCTACTTGGGCCGATTTCCGTGTTTTGCCTTGAATTGTAATTTTGCATTAAAAAATAATGGTGCTGACGTGGCATAATATGTCCCGAAATACGTTCGTGTACTGTATCGGATATTATGACGTGGCGGTACCGAAATATGGTACATCATGGAGTCCCCCAGTTCGTAAGAGTAATGTGTACTAACATTGATCATACGAACTATAAAGAAGTCACATAACCGAGAATCGTGCAACGAGATCGGCGTCGTAATAAAAAACCAAAAATGTGACCAAAAATATAAAAATTCGAAAATAAGTCGAATTTACTATGTTTGGTAACTCGAATTGGTATAGGTCGAATTTATCTTGGGAAAAGATAACTCGAAGTCCATAAAAATTTTTCCGTAAAATAGCTCGAATTTGCCTGAAAATAGCTCGAATTTGCTCGAAAATAGCTCGAATTCCATATAGGTCGAATTGAGCCTCCAAAAATATACATCGGAATTTTCAGAAAAATTTTGTGAAAATAGCTCGAAATTAGAAATAGCTCGAATTTGAGGGCATTTTGGTAATTCCCGCATCATTTCTCCTATAAATACCCCACTCCCAGCTTCATTTCCTCATTTCGCGCCTAAGAATCATTTCAGAGCTCTCAAAAAATAGCTCGAATTTACCAAAAATAGAAAGTTGACTGAAAATAGCTCGAAAAGACCTCCAAGTTTAGTAAGTGTGAGAAAATAGCTCGAAAACCTCAATATAGCTCGAAATTTACCCTTAATAGATCGAAAATTTCGTGAATAACTCGAAAAACTCTTCTGCTACTTATCTCCTTGGGTGAGTGTTGAATAGCTCGAAAATATAACTCGAATTTCATGGTGAAATTCGAGCTATAGTACTTAGAGAAATTTTGAATTTTTTGAAAAATTCTGAAAATATTTGAAAAATGCTAATAAATCATTTTTGCAGATTCATTCACAACGGCGCGACTCCGACGTAACCGTTCTCCACGTCGTCCATCACCACCACGATCACACCAACGAGCCTATTATAACGCTCGCAATCCGTCACGAGAGTCATCATATCGAGCTCCTCGTGAATCAAACACACGACGTCCATCATCTCCAAATCGTCCTCGTCAACCAGAACCTGCACGAATCCGATTACCAGGCGCTCCGAAACTCTTTGCCCCTGCACAGAGGTCCTACGAGCAAATTCACCCAAACGAAGAAGTTTCAGTAGATCTAGATCCTCGTGCCGGTAAACTCTCCACCTAACCTTCTTTATGACGCGAGTTATTGACCTTGAATCTTCCAGTAGTAGTAGTAGGGAAGATAGTAGTGAGTCATCTAAGGTATCTAAAGCTAGAGAGAATGCGTCGACTAGCGATAGTAGTAACGACTCGAGTGACGATAGCTCATCTAGTAATGAGAGAAACAACAAGGATAGGGTGTCTCATATGGAAGTAGACGTAGACATCTTAGGAGATGACGAGGCTGAATCGAACCCTCTCCCCATAGTGCCTTATTTACCGTCGTCTGAGAACGTTCCCATTCCTTCCTCTAACTCTCCCGAACAACTTGCTCCGCCCAATTTGATCAATTTTGATCAGTTCCCTTCCTCGTTACCTCATGACATAGATTATTACCGCGATACGTTTGACATTCCCGACACTTATGAAATCATCGTTCCTGGGCCAGACGATAGGATGAACAACCCACCAGAGGGGTGTCTTACTATCTTTAGTGGTTATCTGCAGTGTGGTTTACGTTTTCCTATTTTCCCAATTGTCTCAGAGATCATGTCCTCTCTCAACTCTTGTCCTTCACATTTTACCCCTAATGCATACACTCAAATGTATGCTTATGCGATGCTAACTCGCATCTTTGACTTGCCTTGCTCTGTTGCTGGTTTCTGGCAACTGTTTATAGTGAAGTTTCGCAACAGAGGTGTAGACGCCGGGTTCTATTATCTGAGCTCGCGAAAGAAGCAATGCTTCTTATCTGATTTGCAAACGAGTTTCGGGGCCCACTGGAAGAAGCAGTGGTTTTATATAAAGGAATCCAAGCCGCAGGAATTTCGATTCAAGCGGCTTTGGACTGATGCCCGTCCTTCACCGAGACGCCCCGATCCTCCAGTCTACACCTTGGCGGTCGTAAAAAACTTGAAAGAGCACGAATTTGATGCCTTTGAGTTGACCACTACCCCAGTATTGCGGGCCGGCGGTTATACTTATCATGCAGGCGTTGAGCCTTCTGTCTTTGGTATAATATTATGCATGTTTTCATTCTTTTTACTCATTTATTCTGTCGTTCTTTGTTGTCTTCTAACCTCTGCGTTGTTCATGATTTTCAGAACGAATTGTGATGGACAAGACAAAGAAAAGGCTGGCCGCGATGAAGCGTGGCGCCAACGCTCCTCAATCCTCAGTGCCCATTCCTGAGAAGACCAGTCGTCGAGGTGCGAAGACGGCTGGTACCAGTTCAAGAAGCGGTAATGCTTCTACTGCCTCGACACGAGGAGCGGGTCGTGGTAGAGGTGCCGCTCCTGTCCCTGTTCCTGCTCCAGCTCCAGTGCCTGAGACTGTTCCTTCTCAGTCGGCTGCTGATACTGCTCCCGCTTCACCCCCTGGCGGTTCTGAGCCGATCCTCCCGGATCTTTCTCCTTCATCTGCACCTTCCTCTGGAAGAGTGCATCTTCCCTCAGTTGCTGAAGCGGCACGTCGCTTCAATGAAGCCAACCCTGAAGCAGCAACGAGGAAGAGGTCTGCTGCTACTGCTGAGGAGATCCGACGGGGTAAACGCGTCGCGCAAGAGCGAGCATATGATGCTGATGACGTCGATATTGACGTGGAGGAGATCGTCCGAGCTTCAGTCGAGTCGGGGCAGTTCACTTTGAAAGACACTACCGCCCTTCGACTCGTCAAGGGATTCATGCCGGACTTCGATCGTCAGGCCTATTATCAGGCGATGGGCCACGAGAAACTCGTCAGTCGCACTGCTCTGTCTCTGTGCGAGGTTTGTGGATTTAGGGCTTTCACTTGTCTTCGTTTTATGTACATGCTTGACTATCACTAATGTTTTTTCTTTCTTGTAGTTCTTCGTCAATGTCCAGACCATGGCTGAGAACTTCAACATGGTCATGACGACTCAGGACCAGCAAAGGGCCTTGATGGATAGGCATCATTCTTCGGCCTTGCAGGCCCAACGGCTGGAGAAACAGGCCAAGGAGGCGAAGGCTGAAGTGGAGAAACATCTGGTCGCTGCCGTTGATGAGCTGAAGGCAGTACAGGCGGAGCTTGAAGCCTTGAAGACGGCGAAAGCCGCCGTTGATCGGGAGCTTGCCGAGGAAAGGCGCCTATCCAGCCAGCTCACTACCGACTGCCAGCATGCCACTGCCCTTGTCGACGATCATGTCGACACCATCCGGACGATGAAGGATGCTGCTGCTGCTGCTGAGGCCGAACGTCTGAGACTTGAGGCTGAGCTGGCTGATGCACAAGCTCGCATAGCGACTGCTGAGGAGGATGGCTACAACAGGGCCATGACTGAGGTATTCATTTGAAACTTGATTGTATTTCTTTTTCCTTGAAATTTGCATATTACACTCTTACATTTCCTCTACTTGTTTCGTAGGAGCTCCCTGATGAGGACAAAGTGATGGTGGCCATCGAATTCTTCCGCTCAGCCACCTGGGAGCAGATTTCCATGGAGCGGGGTGGTTTTGATACGACCAAGGGCTACAACATGGCCATTGATGACATCATTGCCCGCGGTGCTCTCGCCCCTGGGTTCAAGAGGGAGGACTTCAATGTCCTCAATTGCCTGAACGAGGATGACACTGAAGTCGGCGAGTCCTCTAGTGCTGCTGCTGCAGATCCTGCTCTGGCCGATCCTCCTTCTGGCGAACCTGCAGCGACGGTGGTTGACGAAGAGCCGAAGCATGACCCCTTCACCTCCTTTTATCCTCTGTGGCAGGTATGGCTCTCAGACTTTGCCGACGAGCTTCCCTCTACGTCCACTGTTGCTGCTGCTTCTGGTGCTGCTCTAGACGATCCTCCGGAGGAGGGTGAGATGGGGTTCGATCCACAGATCTTGGATCAGCCTGCTGATGGCGATCAGCCTATGCCTGACGCCCCTGCTGCCGCTGCTGCTCCTCGTCAGATCTCTCCTCTCGATGATACTGGGCCCTTGAACGAGTCTTTTGCCGATATCCAGGAGCAGAGTGAGGGTGCGGTGAAGGCTCTTGGGTTGAACCTGCTGCCTTGATCCTCTACAATGGCCTGCGTGCCTTTATCTTTGGCATTTGTGCCTTGTTCTTGAACATTTTTACTTTCCGTATATACATTTAGTTCTAGTACATTCTTTCCGTACAGTATTTGTTGCTAACGTTTGCGCGATTTTAGCGCTCTTGACAATTGCTTAGTACAGTTTTGACTTGCAAAATCTTTTGAATGTCTTTGTTTTGTCTTGTTACATCTTCACTCATATGTGTCTACTCTTTAAGTTTAAATTTAATACTTGTTAAAACACTTAAGTTTTATAAACAAGTGTCTATGAGAGTACGAGAACTTGTGCTCGACTCCACGAGGCTTGTGCTCGTTATGCGAAGCTAATGTTCGCGCTAGCGAAGCTATGTTCGCGGGAATACGAGAACTTGTGCTCGATTCCACGAGGCTTGTGCTCGTTGTGCAAAGCTATGTTTGCGCTTGCGAAACTATGTTCGCGGGAGTACGAGGACTTGAGCTCAACTCCACGAGGCTTGTGCTCGTTGTGCAAAGCTATGTTTGCGCTTGCGAAGCTATGTTCGCGGGAGTACAAGGACTTGTGCTTGACTCCACGAGGCTAGTGCTCGTAATACGAAGCTAATGTTCGTTTTGATTAAGTTTTTAAACTTAAAATTAGTAGACAATTTGAGTTCATCTTCATGTTTCTTGATAGATTGTAATCATGCGGATAAATAGTAGGCAACAGCTGAACTAGAATAAAATAAGAGATTTTATTAGTTTTGGGACTGAGCTCGAGTAACTTCAGAGTTGCCTACGTATCCCGCCGTATATAGGTTGGCTAGGAATCAGGTCCTCGTAGTTCGCTGCTAACTATTACAATGAGAATCCACGTAGAGGGACTCGTAATTCGTAAAAGAATAAGCGAATGAAGTACTGTAACTACGATCCTATTGTGCCACAAGGCCATTAGAAAACTAGTGTTCTAACTATAAAACCTTCGTAAGTTCTTGACGTTCCAGGGGCGTGACAAAGTCCTTCCACCCAATTCTTGTAAGTAATAATATCCTTTTGAGCTTGCTTTCTCCACTCTGTAAGGTCCTTCCCAGTTTGGCTTCAATTTTCCAACATGCTTAGTAGCTTCAACTTTCCTGAGTACCAAGTCCCCCACTTGAAAGTTCCTGAAACGGACTTTGTTATCATATGCTTTCGCCATCATAGATTTGTACGCTTGAGTACGTTGGTATGCTGCTTCCCTAGTTGCTCCGATCAATTCCAAATCCATTTGTCTTGCCCTCAATGCTTGCTCCTCATCATAAGTAACAATTCGATAAGTTGGCATTCCAATCTCAGCGGGTATCACTGCTTCAGATCCATATGTCAATAAGTATGGAGTTTCTCCTGTTGAGGTACGAGGAGTTGTGCGATATGCCCATAATATCCCTGGTAACTCATCCGCCCAGTTTCCTCCTTCTCCCTCCAGCCTTTTCTCCAAACTCTTCACTAATGTATTGTTAGTGGCCTCCACTTGTCCATTTGCTTCTGGATGCGTAACAGATGTAAAACGTTGCTCAATCTTCATGTCCCTACACCAGTCTTGAATCTTAAAACCTTGGAATTGCCTTCCGTTGTCGGAAATTAAGACTCTTGGTATTCCAAATCGACAAACGATGTTCTTCCAAATGAATTGTTTCACATTAGCCTCTGTAATGTTTACAAGTGCTTCAGCTTCAACCCACTTCGTATAGTACTCGACAGCCACCAATAACCATTTTCTACCTCCTGTAGCCTTAGGCATTGGTCCAACTATATCTATTCCCCATTGATCAAACGGACATCCATAACTCACTGTTGTCATAGGTTGAGCAGGTGTATGAATGATCTTCGCATGCAGTTGACAACTTCTACACTTCCTTGAGTAATCCATAGCATCTCTCATAACAGTTGGCCAGAAATATCCTTGTCGGAGTATTTTCTGGGCCAAAGATCGTCCTCCTGAATGATTTCCGCAAATCCCTTCATGAATTTCGCGCAAGACTTGTTTTGCCTGTGTGGGAGATAGGCATCTCAAGAGTGGTCCCTCGAATGACCGTTTGTACAGTTCGCCATTGAACATAGTAAATCTTGCAGATTTATACTTGAGCCTTCTGATCGCTTGAGGATCATTAGGTAAGTTCCCGTTCTGAAGATAATCGATTATCTCATCCTTCCAACAAGCCTCTATGTCTACTGGCAGAACGTAATCCAATGCTTGCGCCTGTTTTGACTCAACTACCTTGCCTATAGAGGGCTGTTCTGAAGCCAAAAGAGTTACCCGCCTTTCAATAAACACTTCGGCGGTACTAGCAAATCGTGACAAGGAGTCAGCGCGTTCATTCTCTGATCGAGGGATCTGCGAAATAGAGAAAGTATCGAAATTTGATGTCACTTCCTTCAGTTTTTCGAGATACTTTACTATTGCAGCATCTTTCGCCTCATATCTTCCTTCAAATTGATTGGCGATCAACTGTGAATCCGTGAATGCTACAAGGTTCATTATACCTAACGATTTTGCCATTTGTATGCCAGCAAGCATAGCCTCATACTCCGCTTGATTGTTGGTCACTTGAAAATTTAGCCTTATTGCATAGTCGAATTCTCTACCATCCGCCGATTTTAGGTAAATTCCTGCACCTCCAGCGTCATTTGTGGACGACCCATCTACATGCAGAGTCCAAGTTCCCTTTGTAACTATAGGTTTGTCACTTTTGACCTCTTCAGTCACCATTGCTACATCAAGCGCTTGTTCCGCCTCCGAGATAGTTTCAGCCACGAAGTCCGCTAGTCTTTGTGCTTTGATCGCTGTTTTTGGCATATACTCCAAGCCATATTCTCCTAACTCGATCGCCCATTTCACTAATCTCCCAGATGTCTCCGGTTTTGCCATAACTTGTTTCAGTGGTTGATTAGTTAAGACAGTAACCGGATGTGATTGAAAATATGGTCTTAACTTTCGTGCGGTTATCACAAGTGCGTATGCTAACTTCTCGATCTCCAAGTAATTCACCTCTGCTCCATTCAGCACTTTGCTAACATAGTAGATAGGCAAATGTTTCTTGTCTTCCTCGCGCACCAATACTGTGCTTAATGAATTCTTCGTTACGGCCAAGTAGAGATACAGCATCTCATTGTCCTTGGGCTTAGATAGTAATGGTGGTGTCGTAAGGTACACCTTCAATTGGCGAAAAGCCTCTTCACAATCATCAGTCCATACGAACTTAGGTGTCTTGCGTAACTTCTTGAAAAAAGGTAAACTCTTTTCAGCAGAATGCGATATGAATCGACTAAGTGCCGTAATCCTCCCCACCAATCGTTGCACCTCTCGAACGGATTTGGGGGATGGTAAATCCATTATAGCCTTAATTTTGTCCGGGTTAGCTTCGATTCCTCTCTCATTGACCATGAACCCCAGAAATTTTCCGGCCTTAACACCAAATGTGCACTTCTTAGGATTTAGTTTCATCCCATATTGTTTCATGATACCAAAAGCCTCTTCCAAATGTTTCACGTGATCTTCTGCCTTCAGGCTCTTGATGAGCATGTCGTCAATATAAACTTCCATTGTCTTGCCGATTTGATGATAAAACATCTTGGCAACTAACCTCTGAAAGGTCGCTCCCGCATTCTTTAGACCAAACGGCATCACTTTGTAACAGTATATCCCCCTGTCAGTGATGAAGGCCGTTTTATGTTGATCCTTTACTGCCATTAGTATTTGGTGGAAACCGCTCTGTGCATCACAAAGACTTAGCAAGGCACAGCCTGCTGTAGAGTCAACTACGAGATCAATCCTGGGTAACGGGAAAGGATCTCGCGGGCAATGTTTGTTCAGGTCGGTGTAGTCCACGCACATCCTCCACACGGTCGGCTTCTTTGGGACAAGCACAACGTTGCTTAGCCATTCAGAGTATCGAACTTCAAATATATGGCCTGCAGCAAGCTTTGTTTGTACTTCCAACTCCGCAGCCTTGTTCTTTTCATCGCTAAAGTGTCTTTTCTTTTGTCGGATGGGTTTAGCATTTGGGTTAACATTCAGATGATGTACCGCAACTCGAGGATCTATTCCCTTCAAGTCCGAGTCCGTCCATGCGAATACATCAAAGTTTCTTCGCAAGCATTCCAATAATGCCTTCTCAACCTCCGAAGTCAACTCGCTACCAATTTTAATTATCTTGTCAGGCTCATCTTTTGACAAAATCACCTCCTTAAACTCTCCCGAAGGTTTCAGACGCTCCATTTCCATCTTCTTTTTGTATCGCAATGTCGTCTTGTCTTCTTTTTCTTCATCCAGTTTCTTCGAAGAGTCCTCTATATTGGAGGGAGTATGATCCTCCTGCATCATCTCTTGGTCCACTTGCGCAGCAAGCACCATCTCAGTATCAACTTGTTTCCCTATTTCAGACGTCTCCTTTGGATGTATGTCAACTATCGCGACATTTAGATCCGTTTTTGCCTTGATAGGTTTAGTCGATGTAACGTAACAACTCCACGAATCACGATAGTTTGTAGTGAGTTCTGCAATTCCACCAGGCGTTGGAAATTTGACCTTCTGATGAATCGTTGAAATGATCATAGCAAATGCCGTTATTCCGGGCCTTCCAATCAGTACGTTATATGCAAACGGTATATCAACGATGAGATATTCCACGTTCAGTGTTCTCCTTTTCGGATTTACGCCAAAGGATGTGGGCAACAAGATCCTTCCTATGGGTTTTACTTCACTTCCACCAAATCCCACTAGTGGTGAATTAACATCCGTGATCTCATATTGCCCAAGTTTCATTTGTTGCAAAGCATCCATGAAGATTATGTTGGACAAACATCCACTATCAATCATTATCCTCTTTACCCCGTGATTTGCAATCACCGCGGAAACCACCATAGGGCAATTCAAGTATTGCGCTTCCTTAGCTTGTGGAGACAAGCTGTCGAAATCGCTATCATCGAATGTGATTCTTGTATCCAACTTATCCACCGCAAAGACAAGATCTATCTCAGGACGTTTCAGTCGTTCATTGTATATGTCTCGTGAAATGCGTTTTCTACTTTTGACCGAGTCTGCACCAGTAGGTCCGCCAGCAATCACGTTGATTCCATTCTCGATTTCATCATTCCCATTTCCCCGTTTACGCTTTGGTTCATCCTTCTTTTCATTTGGGGATCTATCCCGCTTGCGTCCAGCTGACGCCTTTTCTTCACGTGACTCTCTATTCTCAAGGATGTACTCAATGAGTTTCCCCCCTTGAATGAGTCGTTCGATCTCGTTCCTTAGAGCCTTGCATTCGTTGGTAAAATGCCCATTCTGCCTGTGGAACTTACAATATTTCTTCGATCCTTTAGTCTCTTCAGTCTCTCGAAACGGTTTTGGAGTTCTCAGCAATCCGCTATCTTTCTCTATGGCGTAGATTTCACCAATTTGTTTCCTCAGAGGAGTATAGTTCTCAAACTTCTTAAAAGGTTGTCGATTGCGATCTCGATCTTTTCCCCTTTGCTCCTTCCTCCAATCTCTATCTTTACTCTCTTTGCCTCCATGAATTCTTGGCGAGTCCATTAATCCTTGATTCATGGTTGCCTCCTCTACTTCAATGACCTTACTAGCTAGGTCCATTACTTGCTCAATGGAATCAGGAGTGTTCCATGTTATCACTTCTATAAGCTTTTTACTCCGGCAACGATGCTCCAATACAGATATGACCAGGTCGACAGTGGGAGCATTCACTCTACCGATCTCCAAATTCAAACGCTCAATATACCTCCCCAAAGGTTCATCAGGTCCTCTATAGATATTAAACAGCGTGCTCGGAGATTTCTTCTTTACGCGATAAGTAGCAAACTTTTTTACGAACATGGTCCTAAACTGTTCAGATGATTCGATTGATCCCGAACGCAAATTTTTGAACCATTCCTTTGCTGGACCTCTCAGACTGAGCGAAATAAGTTTCGCCCTCATATTCTCTCCATACCCCCAAAACCTGCAAATCTCCATCTAATTCATCATAGTGTGCAACTGGATCAGTATTTCCATCATACTTCTTCAGAACAGGAAGATTAGTTCCTTCCTTCAACGTCAAGTTACTGATCGCCTCACAAAAGGGGTTTGACCTCTCCCTTAGTAGAATGTGTTCTGCTACAACAGGTTCCAATCTTGGTGCGACTCTCTCAGGCAAGTCCCTATCTCTTCCGGCAGTTCGACTTGCTGCAGGTCGATGATCAGGAACCCTTTGCCTAGAATTCACCTCTGCATCCCTTCCTTCTCTATCTCGACCAGTTGCCCGACTGGGAGCTCGGTTAGCATTGGTCCTCACTGAACGAGGATTCCTCCTTTCAGGCGAGGGAGATGGATCCCTTGGCCTTGTCATCCTAGTTTGCGTATACTGCCTCGAATCACGACGCTGGGTCGGATGAGTCCTTCCTTGCTGCGGTGGCGCAGGCTGTGTTGCCGGTTGTTGTGCTATTGGAACTTGAACATTCTGTAAAACAGAAGTGTTAGCCAATTGCTGCACAATCATTGGGACCATAGTCCTTTGGAATGCCGTCATTATTTGATCCAACTGAGCGGAATTCAATAGCTGTTGTTCCGTGGGAGGAACTTCAGGTTGATTCGCTGTTTGAGTTGGAGGATCAAGGGGAGTGCTAGGTGCTGCCACTGATGTTCGCTCAGAAGCATCATGTACCCGATTATCATCCTCCCTCTGTGATCTAGTCCTTCCTGCCATTCCATTCTTCTCCGTAGCCCTTCGTTGAGCAATTGAGTGTTAGTGTTTGTTACTAAGTGCGTATAGAGTTTCCCACAGACGGCGCCACTGATGTGGGGTATTTTCGTCTGGTTACGTGTCCGCTCTCCAACACTCCACGTCAGACTGCTTTAGTTCCTGTTGGATGCTTAAGCAGCTTTTGAGTTCGGAACCTGCACTCAACACCACACGTAAACTAAGCCGGTGCCTCCTCCGGCGAAGGCACTCCGACGCTCAAGTCAGATAGGTCGGAATTTGAGGTATTGTCGTCAGAGACAATAGCTCGAAATTATAGCTCGAAAATAGGTCGAAAATATAGGTCGAAATAAGCCAAATAGGTCGAATTAAGCCAAATAGGTCGAATTTAGGCCCTATAGGTCGAATTAGCACACCTCGAAATGGTATTGAGAACCGTGATGAGAAAACCCGAATAGATCGAATTACTCTCAAATAGCTCGAAATACACTCTATATAGATCGAACAAGAGCTATTGCAAAATAGCTCGAATTATAGCTCTATAGCTCGAATTCGATGTATATAGCTCGAAATTAAATGCTAGAAAAATCAAAACGTACCTTAGAATGAGGCATGGGACCCCCTTATATAGTAATAAGAGTCCTTATTCGTCTAAAAGTGCAATCCAAGTAGAACTATGACTCAAAATAGGTCGAATTAGAGCTATTTTGAAATAGCTCGAATTGGGCCTTCAAATAGGTCGAATTGGGCCTCAAATAGGTCGAATTTGGGCCCATATAGCTCTTACTTGACTCCTGGGCCTCAAATAGATCGAATTTGGGCCCATATAGCTCGAATTTGGCTTCTGGGCCTCAAATAGATCGAATTCGAGCCCATATAGCTCGGATTGGGCTTGATATAGCTCGAATCAGGCCTTTTCGGGCCCAAATAGATCTCGCTTGGGCTCAATTTGGGCCTACTTGGGCCGATTTCCGTGTTTTGCCTTGAATTGTAATTTTGCATTAAAAAATAATGGTGCTGACGTGGCATAATATGTCCCGAAATACGTTCGTGTACTGTATCGGATATTATGACGTGGCGGTACCGAAATATGGTACATCAATATATAAAATTGAACATATACTTATATTTCATAAATAACGTATAAGTAATTCAGATAATAATAGAAAATAATAACGATTTCGTCCCTCTATTACAAAAGAAAAAAATATTATATCAATAAACTTTTCTTAACTTGACGACTTTATCCTAAAAAAAAATTATATTTCCAAATCTGACAGCATTTCAGATAGTTGTTACAATATTATGTTTTGGTACACAAATTTTAGTCAAATTTAATTTTAAGGTCATATCTAGACGCAACATGATTCATTGAGCCATTACCTTAACTAACAAGCAGACATTTGGTATTTTTGAATGTTTTAATGTTCATAGAAGAGATAATCTAAGATATCAAGCACTAATGCTGATAATCAAGTTGAATTGGATGAGGCATATGGATTTCTTGCATTCACTGGACAACACTGGAACTTCGAATCCATTGACTAGCTTAAGCTGCACCCTGGTCTTGGTGGACGTAGGCTGCGCCATGCTGACAATGATTGGATATGGCGTGGCTTTCTATTACAATTATATAAGGCTTCTATTGTCGGGCTCGATGTATTCCTACAGTAGAAGGCATAACAAGGCTCTGAATTTAATGAATTTGTTGTTACGGTCACAAATGTTGAACCTTAGTCCTGGTTATAGTCTTTATTTAATTAGTATGGTAGATATTACAATTTCGCAATGAACATGCAAATCGAAATTGGTTTCATTGTTTAGAACATGAATTGATCTTTCAGGCCTTTCTAGAAGACAATTATCCAAGACTTATGTATAATGTATTTTTGGTGACGTCAACTGCATGATTACTGCAATTTAAATCATATTATTGTTTAAAGAGCAATACCAATATTTATTACATCATAAAACTTATAAGGAAAAGGGTCCGTCTATCCAATCAAAGTTGTAAATATATCTTTTGGAGATTGTTAACTGGTATAAAGAATAATAATTAAGAAATCACGGGAGAATTAATGGCACAGGCACGATGGAGATTTATTATTTTATAAAACTAATATGAAGATAAAATTCGATGTCAGTAATGTAAGTGTGAAGTAGTTCTGCAGATTTTTGCATTTGTTTGTAATTGTTCATAGTATTATTATTACAGATATTTATTAAGTCTCAAAATTACTTTTGTTACCCGAGGCAGGATATCAATTAGAAAAACTTCTTTATTTAATTTTATAGAAAAAGTGTATATTTGGTCTGCCGGTATTAAATGTATGTCCTTATTAGTTCATTCTTTTGTTGATATGGTATATTTATACAAAACTTAATAATCTACATAACACGACGCTCCTTATGATATTTTGTGTTCCTTAAGATCGTTGTAATGGAACATGCATGTGTTTAGCACGTGGTAGTCTTTAAAATAAAGAAACTCAAATGTTACCTATATACCATACGTCTTAGTATGCATGTGCCAATAACCTTGCTCGTCGTCCGTGTGTTCGTTTGTCCTCGAATATAACGTAACTTGGTAATTGCATTTTTTTAATTTCAATAATTTACCTTCAACGTAGGTTTGAGTTCAGCGGCTCATTTCTAAAACATAAGACTTCTGTTTTTTCTTAGAAGGAGAAAACGACTACCAAAATAGTCTAAATCATAAGAAAATCAATCTACTCACATTCTAAAAATGTAGATGTTACTCTTCATTCTCTCACTTGATTAAAATACTATTTAAAAAAGCACAACCTTGATTCATTATTTCTTTTTATTCATTTCCCAATTTCATGCTTTGTTACTTTCTCCGGTTTTCTATTAAATTGTGTCTTGTTACAGTGTTTCAGCAATTACGCATGCAATGATAATGTCAAAGAAACTAAAGATTATGTAAATAGTCAAACTCAAAGAGGAGAGAGCAGGATTTGCAAGCCATGGCCACTTCCCTATTTGCTCTAATGACCTCACTTCAAGAAGTTTTGTTACTCTTTGTATAGCATTTAAAATTGTTGTTCACGGGATGTATGTGTAACAACTACACACGATTGTTCCTTATTGAGAAAGATATACATTTTCTTATTTAGAAACATGTATTCCTTGAATTCATTAAAATTGTATTTTTAAGCAGCAATATTTCACTTTTGGTCACAAATGATTTCTCCATTATCAAACTTAGTCACATAAAAATAGTAAAGTAATAAGGAGTCTGAATTTAAGAAACATATCGTCGTATTGGGTTCTATAGCACTACAAACATCAAAAGTAGGCACAAATATGGATCATCACATTTAGTCCAAAGATAAATTTGAAAAGTTGACCATTAAAACTCTTGCTCTTCAAAATACTATCATTTGGCACTTTACACCATTTCTTCTACATATGCCTATATACAATAATATTGTTTTGTTAATGAAACATACACATAGATAGACATGTAGTAATTTTTTTAATTCAATTTATACTTGTATTTTAACTTTATAGTGCAAGAATGGGATGAAAAGGCTCAGCATCTACACTTGCCTACTGTTGGAACAAACCAAATGGCGAAGGAAGAATGATGAAGTTAATTTTCTTTGATGTACTCTAAATTATACCCTCCACCCGACTTGTCAACCAAGCTATGAAAGTAATATGTTACGTACGTTGTTTGTTTCAGTTCCATTTCCTTCTGAACTGAATATATAATGTTTTGTTTTGAATTCATATGAAAAAAAAAATCTTATTTGACTTATTTTTTCTAAGTAGATCAATTACTTCAATTAATATAATACATAAACATACATATACAAATACAAATAATATATATATATAATTGTACGTATACTTATATTTCATTAATTGCGTATTAGTTATTCAGATAACAATGGAGTCTCTCTCTGTAGGTGTGCAAAACAAGAGAGCCACTGTTCTTCAGGTCGGTGAGCTGGACAATTCCTTACTCCAACTTCAGAGGAGCTATTGACGATTTCGTCCCACTATTATAGAAGAAAAAGAATACTATATCAATAAACTTTTCTTAACTTGACGACTTTAGCTTAAAAAGATTAATAGCCCCAAATCAAACATAACCTTAGCATTTCAAATAGTTGTTACAATATTATATTTTGGTACAAAAAATTTAGGAAAATTAAAAAAAATCATAGAGGCAACAGGATTTATTTGGCCATTACCTTAACTAACAATCAGGCATTTGGTACTTTTGAATATTTTAATGTACATAGAAGGGATAATCTAAGATATCAAGGACCGATGCTGATAATCAAGTTAACTAACAATCAGGCATTCACTGAGCAGCACAAGAACTTCCAATTCATTGACTTGCTGAATCCGCACCTGGTCATGGTGGACGTAGGCAGCGCCATGCTGACAATGATTGGTTATAGCGTGGCTTTCTATTACAATTATCCAAGGCTTATATTGCTTTTTTTTGTACTCAATATGTTCCTACAGGAGAAGGCATTACAAGGCTCCGAATTTAGTGAATATTTTGCTATGGTCACAAATGTTGAACCTTAGTCATGGTTATCGTCTTTATTTATGGTAGATGTTACAATTTCGCAATGAACCTAAAGATTCAAATTGGTTTAGTTGTTTAGAACATGTATTGATCTTTGAGGTCTTTCTAGAAGACAAATATCCAAGACTTAAAATGTCTTTTCGGTGACGTCAAGTGCATATATATGTTTACAACAACTAAAATCATATTATAATTTAAAGAGAAATACAAATATTTATTACATAATAAAACCTATTAGGAAAAGGGTCATTCTATCAATTAAAAGTTGTAAATATATCTTTTGGAGATTGTTAACTGGTATAAAGCATAATAATTACATAATTACAGGAGAATTAATGGCACGATGGAGATAAAAGTAGATGTGAGTAATTTGAGTGTAAAGAATTAGAAGATAAAAGTAGATGTGAGTAATTTGAGCGTAAAGTCGTTTTGCAGATGTTTGTATTTGTTTTGTAATTGTTCATATTTATATCGTAGTATTATTATTACAAATACTAATTAGGTCTCGAAATTACTTTTGTTGTCCGGAGAAATTTAAAAAAACTTTTTTTTATTTTATATTATAGAAAAAGTGTATATGAGGTTTACCGGTATTGAATGTGTGTAATCAGTTCATTCTTTTAAAGATGATCACGGGATATTTAAGCAAAACTTTATAATCTAACCAAAACGACCGAATCCGCTCCTTATGATATTTACTATTCCTTAAGATCGTTGTAATGGAACATGCACGTGTTTAGCACGTGGAAGTCGTTAGAATAAAGTAGTTCAAATTTAGTATATACCATACGTGTTGGTATGCATGTGCAAGTAACCTTGCTCGTCCTCTGCGTGTATGTTTGTCCTCGAATATAACGTAACTTGTTGCATTTTTGTTCATTTCTATCATTTAGTTTCAACGTAAGTTTGAGTTCAGCGGCTCACTTCTAGAACATGAGACTTCTGGTTATTCTTAGAAGGAGAAAAAGGCTACCAAAATAGTCTAAATCATAAGAAAATCAATTTACTCACATTCGAAAAATGGAGATGTTACTCTATGCTCTCTTACTTGATTAAAATATTATTTTAAAAAAGCACAACCTTGATTCATTATTGTTTTTTATATATTTCCCAGTGTCATGTGTTCTCTTACTTAATTAAAATATTATTTTAAAAAGCACAACATTGATTCATTATTGTTTTTTATTTATTTCCCAGTGTCATGCTTTGTTACTTTCTTCTCCTGATTTGTATTTAATGGTGCCTAGTAAAAATATTTCAGCAATAATTACGCAAGAAGTGATAATTTCAAAGAAACTAAAGACTATGTAAATACTCAAGCTCAAGAGGAGAGTGCAGGATTTGCAAGCCAAAGCCACTTCCCTATCTGCTCTATTGAACTCACTTCAAGAAATTTTTTACTCTTTGTATAGCATTTTCAAATTGTTGTTCACGAGATGTATGTGTAACAACTACACACATTTGTTCATTATTGAAAAAGATATACATTTTCTTAATTATTTAGAAACATGTATTTCTTCAATTCATTTATATTGTATTTTTAAGCGGCAATATTACACTTTTGGTCACAAATGATTTCTCCATTATTAAAGTTAGTCACATAGAAATAGTAAAGTAATAAGGAGTCTCAAGTTAAGAAACACATCGTCGTATTGGGTTTTATAACACTATAAAAATTAAAAGTAGTCACAAATTTGGATCATCGCATTTAGTCCAAAGATAAATTTTGAAAAGTTGAGAATTAAAATTCTCGCTCTTCAAAATAGTATCATTTGGCACTTTACAAAATTACAAAAGTACCCGAGTTGTATCTAATACATTAACAAAATTAAGTTTTGGTAGTCGTCATGCATGGTGTTCCCGTGTTTCTCTATCTTCGACCCTAACATAACTTGGAAAGGGCATTCATGTCATTTCTAGCTTCAATATAAATTTGAGCGTCGTGGCTCATTCCTGAACATAAGACCTTTTTTATTCTGAGAAGGTACATATGATAATCAAAGTTTTCTATCTCACAACAAACTCAAACTCATAGTCTTCTAAATTAAATTGCAGATGTTACCCTTTCTTCTCCTACTTGATTTAATATTATCGAGAAAGGAACAACTTTATTGTTTCATTATTTTTTTTCCTTTATTCCCCAATACTTTGTTCTCCCTAGAGGGTATTTGATGGTGTCTTATTACAACGTTTCAACAAATATGCAAACAAGAGTAAGGCGAAACAAACTAAAGATTGGATATATAGTTAACCTCAAGAGGAGAGTGTAGGATTTGCAAGCCAATTCCACTTCTTTGTCAACTCAATACTTCAAGTAACTTTGTCACTTTATGTATAACATTTGCAAATTGTTGTTCATAAGATACATGTATAATAACTACCCTTGGCGATCGATCTGGGTACCTAAACGTGGTGGGAAGTGGAGTTGTGGTACCACGTGCCACATTTTCTTCAACCTCGCAACATGATTCAAAACTTAAGAAAAATTGTTAGAGACTTTATCTAACGGAGTTCGATGGTGCAAATGAAAAAACTTGACTCCCCAGCCACGGAAATAATTGAGCAAAAAGAGGAAAACTTAAGTTGTGAGAGCAAGATACAAAATTTGGAAATGAGATTGCTGGAGATGGAAAAGTTTATGTCGAGTTTCGTAGCTACTCGACTTTACAGGGTAAGAATACATTTTTGTTGGTGCACTTAGAAATATTTAGGATTGCGTTTCTGCATATATTGATTATGGATTTGATACTATTCTTTGATAAATGTTTGTAATCAAGTTAATAACAATATGTTGATTGGTTTGTGGTGGGATGCATAGAAGTTTAATTGTGTCTATCTTTGAATGAGCCTCATTTGCAAGATTTTTTGAGATTAACGTATATTGATTATTTTTTAGATTATGGCTTTCTCATTTGTTAGTGTATATTTTTATATATATTGTGTTAACGTATGAATTTTGGAATTAGATGATAATTTTTTGAAGGATCCTTTACAGTCAAAGAGTTTGCATTTATTGTTCACTAGATTACCTTACATTATTCATTTTTCTTTTTGAATGTACACAAGGTGATTTGAAGTAGGAGTTGTCAAATGGCTAAGGGAAGAAATGGGTGGATGTTTTTATTGGTTAATGGTATGACATATGTATGAACAATTATGAATTTTAAATGATTTTTGTGTATACCATGTTCTATTAGTTGCAGCTCTTTTGAATGATTTGGATGTATACTCTTTTTTTTTAGTTGTAACTCTTTGAAGTGTTTGGTTGAATTAAACTATTTTGAATGATTTGGGTGTATACCTTTTTCTATTAGATGCAACTCTTTTGAATGAGTTGGGTGTATACTCTTTGTGATAGTTGCAACGTTCTGAAGTAGTTGGTTTTATTGCTATTTCTTTTGTTAATTCAAACGAAAATACTTATATTTAATCTGATGGTTTCAACAAGTATAGTTAAAAGAGCTATAGATATTTGTATCAACGAATTGAGAAATACACGTCTATAATGACGTTATATGTAACCAAACAAAACACAGAAAGACAACATAGTAGCAACTATGACGAAACAATATTGTATTGTAACAACAAATCGTCAAAATAGAAATAGTTGATAACTTGTATTGGGATAACAAACTTTGTCACGTTTTTAGGTGAAATATTTTGTCACAATAGTCGTTGTCGGTTGTGTTTATTGTGACAACAATAATCATTGCTTTAGGTTTCAGGGTGATGCAACGAACAATTTCCTCACAACAGACCCTCAGGGCGAGCCTTTTTCGCGGCGAAATGTAACAATAGTGACGAAGGGTTATGTTGAAGCGTCGAAATAATCGTTGTGAGAAACACAGCTATTGCGGCGAAATGAGATTTCGTCGCAAGCTATTGTGACAACACAAAGTTTCGTCACTACAACAGTTTTGTGGCGGGCCTTTGACGACCAAATTTGCAATTATCTTTTTCGTCCCGTCAACTTATTGGGACGCTTTTTAAGCTTTACATGACGAACTGTTTCGTCACAAGAAGTAACTTTTTTTGTAATGAAATATTTAAGTTAATAAGATTGAGATACCTCACGTTATTTACCTACAGAACATACACGGATTTTATATATATATATATATATATATATATATATATATATATATATATTTATTTATTTATTTTTTTCTAAGGAAAAATCGATTAGGAAAGCCTCAAAAGGCAAGTTCAGAACAAACATGGCTATTAGATCACCTTATTCGGATGTTCTCGATTTTATTTTTATTTTATTTTTTCCTGAAATCAATTTAAACCTAAATGTTCTGGAATGCACTAATCTATTGAATATTTTTATCGTAATATTTCAACAACTACAATATCGCAACGAAAAATTCGCATCAAGGGCGATAAATTTTCATGAGAAATTGATATTGGGTCTCCAAACTTCATACTATTGACATCTCGTCATCATATGTTTTCCGATTTCCACCTTAATCCATATTGTCAACTATTTAAGTAAGGACTTACAAACTTTTCAATGTATTCCAACCAAAAAGCAAAAAAGAAAATGAAATGTCAGATAAAAACAACTCGTTCCCATTCTATTTGAAATCAAAATAACTGTGTATATTACATTGCCCATTGCACATAATCTTAAATTTTTATGAATTGAAGTTCTGATAGATAATTTGTGATTAATTGCTATTTGTAATTCTGCCATGTATTATAATGTAGTATCACACTTCTTTCGTATAATTTATGTTATAAGTTGTGAAAGAACGTCACAAAATTATGAAAAAAATCTCTAAATGATATCTAATAAATTAACATATGTGTATGATGCATAGACAATTTATAGCAGGGCCTATTGAAGAATGGGTGCCTTTTAACATCTTTCAAAATATTCTATTTCATTTTTTTCCCTAAAAGCAGGTTGGGTAAGTTCCTAAATATTATTCATATAAAAGTCCAAATGAATTGCTCCGAATATTCATCTAAACGGTCACTTACCCTTGTCCACTAAGAAAAATACAAACATATAGAATATACAGAGAAGGTGAGATTCAATGTGACGACAAACATCCAACCGTGATTCCCTCCCCAAAAACATGTGACAATCCCTTATTCTATAGTTGAGATTATTTGTTTGTAGTCAAATAAAATAATAGTTTCTTAAATGAGGGTTTTCGGTCTAGCCTTTTTGTTTTTCAAAAACAACAACATTAAAATGCATGAATTTTCTTTACATCGGTTAAAGACTACACGACCAACATACTCAGTCCTGGGGAGTTGTTCCACCTCGAGATAGGGTTACCCTGTAAAAGTTGCAAAACTTTTTGATTTTTGAAACTTTTGTGACAAAAATCATCTCGATAGTGCAACAATGTAGCCTTTTCTACAAGAACTTGTGTTTGTCAAGTCAAACAATTAGAAAAAATGGGTAGCCAATATTACAGAAAACTTTTGGTGATTGAAAACTTATAAAAAGAAAACAAATGTATTTTTTTATCGGCAAAAAGAAAAAAAAAATGTATAATCTACTGCCAATATTTATATGCCTAAAAACTAGGAAATAAATACAATAATTAGAATTTTGGCTACTTGACTGATGAAATAACCTTCGTACATCTATACCATAATTTTTCCACGTGGATAAAATAAGGTAAATCTATAAAGGAAAGGATTAAATATTAAGAATTACGCAAATAACTCGGAAAGATTATCATTCGAGGAAAAGAGAAGAATCCACATTAACATCCATTATACGCTTTACCTAACAGTCAATTTATTCAGCAATTGTTTCTCCATTATAGTCAAATGCCTAGCAACTTAACTAACTTGTACTTTCAGTCAATTTAGCAACTAAATTTTACGTACTACACGAAATTGCAATAACACTAAATATCAGAAACACTACTTAACAGGTTTTGTAACTAAAGCCATAGCCAATACCGAATAAGTTTAAGTAATAAAGTGTATTAACTGAACTAATATTCTGATCAATATCTGGCTGATTTTGTTGCCCCAATTGAAAACAGACCCTTTATTTTGATATCATGATTATTGTAATTCACTTTTATGTTTATTTCTTAGCTCTATTCTTTTGATTAATTATTTAATTCCGAAGTTACATTTTTTCTGTGTGAAATCAAAAGGGAGAAAAGAACTAGTCGTAGTATGTCAGGATCAGAGTAAAAGGTAAGATCTCTCTTCGTCGTATCGTACTACGTACCCACAAGAATCAAAAGTTCTGAAAAATTTACATTAGGACCCCTCTAAATGACAAAAATAACCCTAGTCCCCCACTTTGTCGACTAGCATGTCTTCACGTGAACTTCTCCGACATCAAATACACAAATAGGAGCATATGCAACATGCAACATAAAGACAAAAACCCTCCAACTAATCCTTTAAAGTACCCTACACTAAAAAATAGTTTAGAATGATTAGGGGCAAAAGTGGAATAAAGGCCCTAGCAGTTGAAACTGTAGGAGGGGACGAGGAACCGTATTTTTCGAACTGCAGAGAATCGACGGCGAGGGGCATGTTCTCCTGGTCAGGGGAGCAGGTGGACTCGTGGGGTGGGTGCGCACTGTACATGATGGCGCGCAATACAGCGGATACGGTCGGTATGTACGCCGTCTTGTTACGAGCCAGCAGCCACGTCAGCCCCATGAGCTGGCAGTCCCTGCTCAGCATTTTAGTGGCTCGGTCCTCCTGCGCTACATGTTTTGTTCCGTTTTTGCCCTCACCGTTTAGCTGAAATTAAAAATTGCAATAAGGGCGTGTTAGACTTTTCGTTAGCAAGACAAGAATATCCATTCCAAAAATAAAATGCATAATGGAGGTAATGGTTCTAATGGGCAATGTTTAGAGATATTTTAAAAAATAAAAAGAACCACATTGAAGCAGTTCAATAATTTCTTCTTGCATTATTGAGTGTGGTGAGTAGGAAAAAAAATATAATTTATTCTGGCATCGGGTTAAAAATTATAATTCATTTGAATATAAATAGGTAACCAGTTGTGATAGTCACTTCACTGTGTATTTTAAAAACAAAATAAAATTGTAGAATAGGATTATATAATTGTATCTAGCATAATGAAATTAACAAACTCTCACGTCTTTTATGTTGTTAAATTGAGGCTATAGTATCCCCTTTAAGTATATATCCAGGCCATATAAACAAGATTTTCATGTGCTGAAGATGGTGAAATTTTTTAACCGAATAAACATACTAACAAAAGACACTAATCAACGAAAAGAAAAATGAAGATATTCAGTGTGATTTCATGATAGAATATCAATAATTTGAAGCTAAATTACACTCACATGTTTCCATATATCAATGGAATAATACACCTGTGATGAGGGCCACTTTATTGATTGGCCATTTTGTGGCTTTGTGTTCAGAAATGGCAAAACAAACTACACATGCTTTTCACTTTGCGCGTCACATTTCTATCTTTGTGACCATTCTTCACTAAGAAACCAACCAATAATTTTGATTTTTTTCAAACCCCATCAAAAATGTGTGAAGGAAGTGTGAACCATCTCCATTTAAAAAGAAAAAAACACCAGAATATTGTTGTAGTATTATGTACGAAAATAAGAAAAAAGAATTCAAGAAGCTTTCGGCCACACATCAAAACATGTTTCAAATTCATTCAGTGGGCCTCATTTGAATAAAAAATTATTGTTTGATTTTTGTGCAAACCTACGCCAAAAATTATTGCTCTAAAAAGATAAAAAGTAGCAGAAAAGACAATTGAAAGGTAACTTTTGCTCACAGGCTCCAGTTACTAAGCAATCTTTAGTCCTGACGCAGTATGATTTGTTCCTTTAAACCCACTACAATGAAGAGTAACTTTCATCTAGAGTAAAAAAAAGTTAACCACCCATTTTCAATATTCCAGCACATAGAAAAACTAGTGTACGTTTCATAGAAGAATCACACCACCAAAAAAAAAAAAAAAAAAAACACTAGAAAAAAATTGAGCAACAGTTATGGATTTTACGACAACGATTTAAGCTTCACCGACGAAATTTTTTATTTCCATTGATGAAAGTCTAACTTTCGTTGCTACATTATCAATCTTTTAACTTAAACCGAAAGATATAAATGCAAAGACCGCAATAAATGGTGTCACATTTAATACAGAACGAAAATAAAACATTTATTAACATTCGCACAATCAATCATTGAGGAATAAATAACTAACCTTTTGCAGCGCACCGAGACACTTAGTACACCCGCTGTACGACGAGTTCCGACAGTCACGCTCCAAGTTCCTCACAACCGCCGTCGGAGTAGCATTCTTACTACTATGTCCCCCACCACCGCCGCCGGTAACATTAAACGCCGCCGGACAACTCAGCGAGCTGATCTGGTGCAAGCGTATCCCGCAGAAGCACAAAACGGCGTCGCACGTGGCGTTTGGCTGCGGGATGTGAATGTTCCTGCTCGTCAACGAGCTCTGCAGCGTGTTCACGCACTTCTGCGAGTCGTCCGACGGCATCATGGGCAAGTCCGACGGGGCCGCCGCCGCGGCGGTGACTTGGAGGGCGGAGCGGGCGTGGGCGGCGAAGAGCCAGGCGGCGAGGACGGGGCAGCAGCGGCTGCGGTCTAAGTTGCGGCCGCAGGCGGCGTTGACGCCGCCGAAGAGCTCGGCGGAGAGGTCGAGGCGGCAGGTGTCGGCGGCGGTCTGGACGGGGAAGGCGGGGACGGTGTTGTAGTCGGTGGGGGGTTTGAGGGGCTGGGCCGGTTCGGAGAGTAGACCGGCTTTGGAGAGATGTGGGAGGAGGATTAAGGATAGTGTGATGATGAAAAGTTGGAGGGACATTTTCGAAGTGGTTAAGAATCAAATGTTGTCGGAAAATGGATATTATGAAAAATGTGGTGTGGAAGTGGAACTGAGAATGAGTGCGCCTTCTTTTTTTTTTAGCCAAAAAGGAGGAGATTATAGGAAATGGTGAGAGAAAGTTTGAGAACGCTTTTTACTTGAAAGGTTGGAAGGGCAAAAGAAAAGAAAAATGTGTGAACTTAGGGGGGCTTTGGTGTTATTTTTATTTTAATAATTGATGAAAGTGGGAGTTGGAGGGGAGGAAGAGATTCGTGGGGTGGGTAGATAGAGAGAGGGAAAGTGAAAGAGATGGGGCGTCTGGTGTCTGAGGATTTGGCAGGTTCTGTCGTCCTTTTCTTTTTCATGTCACTCTTCACTTTATGTAATGTGAAATGAGAGGATGATGATGTGACTAGTTTATACTAGCCATGCTGAAACTACATCTCAATATGCGGTGTCAATTGACTACGGAGCTGTACAAAACCTTATTTGCTTATTTCGCCGTCTCATAAAACCTGGCAAATGTAATTTTTAGTTAATACTATATGATGACGGCCCCTCCTCCGGCCACGCTCGTCACCGGAGCGGTTCGTACGTCGGTCTCGGCCCAAGATGCACCCTGACTCGGATAAGCTCCTTGCTGCTCCGCAACTATCCTCGATCCTTGGGGGTTCGGGCTCCGTTCGCACGATCTCCCTTCAAACAGCTCCCTTGGCTGAATCTAGAGCTCTTCCGACCCTCTCGGCTTGCGCCCACTGCTCTTCTCTCCCTAGATGAGGCTATCTTCTGCTGGTGATTTTAGAGAGAAGAATGTGTTGTGCTGACTTGAATAGTGTGAATGCTTGTGGGATGGCTTGCTTCAGATTGCTTGAGTTTTGCAACTGACCCGCCTCCCTATTTATAGGGCAAAGGGAGGTTATAAGTGTAATTTGGCCCTGGGCACGTGTCACCGTGCATGCTCGTCCGAGGGTAATAGGGTACTTGAGTACCCTTGTAGAGTAGGGCACGTGGTATCCGCTTGTTACCCTCGGTGTACGGCATGCTCCGGCTGCACCTTATAACTTCCGAACCAATGCTCTTTATTGGGGAAGCGGGGCGGTCGAGCCCTGGGAGGAGGACAACGCATCCGGGTAAGTGGAGTGTGACGTCGATTCTGACGTCCGATCCTCCCCTCTGGTTGGGGAGAAAGGACGGTCGCCACTGGCTGGTGAGTAGATGACGTACGCCTACAGGTGAGGGTTCCGACCCCCCTCGGAGAACACATATAGCATAGGATACATATTTAATAAAGGTGCGGGAGTTAAAGGGGGTCGATATACCTGGGGGTCGGGTAACGAGCGAGAGAAGGGGGTAGTGAGGTGGAACGAGGTCAGGAGATTAGGCCACGTGGACGGGTACGATCCCGAGAGGGAGAGTATGCGTCATCACTATATTTTCTATGATTTACAATTTATATGTTCACAAATGAATACTTCTAAAAATAAGAGATCTTTTTTTTTATGCGGTATATCATATGTTGGCTACAAGATATTACGCGTCAGACTATTTCAATTCTTTTAAAGTCTTGTATCAACTTGAGCGCAAGCAACATACACGTAAAGAAAGCACGTGAATTAAGGTGGGCTGACCCAACGTAGACCATTCGACACCAAAGTCATTAACTGGTGAAAATAGGAAGACGATCGAGTACGGACGTGTTCCATTATCGTTAAGGGTCCATGATGCTGAAGCATGATCGATCAGCTTGAGAAACTGAATAACAAAAGTGACTTACGTTGTTTCGTTCCATGTTTAAGGTATCTATAGTCACTTATTTACGTAGTCTACAAAATTCGGAACAAATCCTAAATAGTAAATAACTAACTTAATTTCTTGAAACGAACTTTCACTGGCACGGTTAATGTTGCCCGTGGTGACTAACTATGGTCGATGTCGACCATATGTGGTCGAGGTTGGTCGTGATTGTATATTTTCTAGCTAAGTTCATAAGGATATTATATTGTTTGTGCTTTTCGAATGTCGTCTATTTGGGCTTCATAGCAAGTCATATCAAAATATGGCATATCACTAAGCGATAAATAGCCTTATTGTTCCTCGAAAGGAAATTGAAGCTAAGGAATAACTCAACCAAACATAAGTAGATCACGATTCATGACACTACTAGTGGCATAACAGTCTACATGCAAATTGGCGAGTTTTGTGAAGTACCCATCTGGTAGGCAATATCCATCATTAATTAATATATAGCATGCACTTTCTCCTAGTTTTCCATTCTTTTTACGATATAAATCTACTAATATTTGTGCATTCACTGCCTTCCAAGGACCAGGGGCGGAGCCAGAAATTATTTTCACCCCGGGCTACTCTTGACCTTAGTAAATAAATAACAAAGTAATATAGAAAACAAAAATATATCAAATGAATAAATTAGAATAAGTTATATCCATTGAGTACAAAATATAATAACACATACCATTAAACAAAACATACGAAAATGCTATTGAAGTGGAGCTCTAAGGTTTTTCGCACAATAAAATTCATCAATTATCGAATCAACATCTATGCTTTCTGATAGCTCTCTTTCAATGTAGACCACCATATTATCTGCTAAATATACTTCTTCAATTTTACTACGCAACACTGTCTTAACAATCTTCATAGCTAAAAATGCTCGTTCTGTTGTTGTTGTAGTAACTAGAAGAGTTAAAACAAGACGAATCAACCTATCAATCAAATGATAATGCGTTGCCTTCTTTGTCTCGATTAATCTTTAACGTAATTCAGAAAGTGTAGAGATATTCTTGAACCTCTCATGAATAAGAACATCATGTATGTAATGTACCAACTGACTTCTCAAATAATGCATCTCTTGTTCACAAAAATCATCAGGATAAAATTTATCAGCAAGTGTGTAAATGCGATCAATATCAAACAATTTAAAACCGTCACAAGGATCCAAATAAGCACTTAGTTTGAGAAATTCCACACTATCATCATTAAATCTATTGTTGATCTCTTCCACTTGAAAATCGATGGGAACATTATGTATATCAAAGCAATGGTGATGATCAACTATAATAAAGTCCTTCTGTTGACTAGAATGACCTGTAGAAGACTTATAGCAAGAATCCATGTTAGGCACTTCAATATCATACTTCGAACAAACTGCAACAACTTCCTAATAAAGACAATCATAACCTTCTTCTCTCAAATCGTGAAGTGAAGCTTTAGTTGTTGACGTAAAAGCCATTGCATTTAAAATATCTGGAGATTTTTGTTGTAATGCCTAGCAAAGCAAATCGACAATCCCCATGATTTTCTGCATTAAACACAACATGAACATGAAATCAAAAGTTCTCAATGCAATGAAAACACCAGCTGCTTCACCCTTTATGTTAGAGAAACCCCCATCCACTATGTTCCTAAGAACCGTCATCAGAGGACTGAACAAATCCACCACACTTCAAATAGACTCAAAATGAGAACTCCAACGAGTCTTTCCAGCTCGTTGTAACGAACCAATTTGATTTGCACATCTACCACTACCACGCTCACCAATAGCTACCATATGTGCAATTTCAACAACTTGAGCATCATGTAATTCAGCTAGACGTTTTGGAGATGCACTAAAAGTATTAACATTGGAATTCAATTTTGAAAAGAATAACCAAACAGATACCCCTTTTCAGCAGGCGCGACCAATGCTAATTACAGTCGATGAGCAAAACAATGAACATAGTACGCAGACAAACAATCTCTCAAAAAAAAGGGCTTGAAACCCATTCCATGAACCACACATGCTACTAGCACCATCATAACCTTGACCTCGCATGTTACAGATGTACAGATAATAGCGACCAAGGACATCAGATATCTCTTTCTTAAGTGTTGTAGCAGTTGTATCAGCTACATGCACAATATCCCAAAGTCGCTCTTGCACAAATCCACTTACATCAACAAATCTCAGTACTATAGCCATTTGCTCTTTATTTGATACATCTTTAGCTTCATCAGCCAAAATGCAGAATTTGGCATCTCCAAGATCTTCGCGGATTTTTTTTCTCACTTTGAAGAAGAATATGCAAAAGTTCTTTTTGAATATGTGGTGATGTATACTTTGCATTTTGTGGAGCTTTCTCTAAGATAAGATTGTCGATGTCCCGTTCATTCTTCCCAAAAGTCTCAACATCTCTATGAAATTACCTTGATTATGAGAAGATGTTGATTCATCATGCCCTCTAAATGCACATGCTTGCAAACTAAGATCAAACACTTTCAACTGTTGCCTTAAGCCGCAGTCTATTCTTCTGTATCTTTTCTTTGTCATGTACATTTATCACTTTATCAATGTTTTTAGTTACATTCATCAAATCATCAATTGACTTCACATTTATTGTTATGTTGTGAATTTTTACCCCCGGCATGCAATAAAAGTGAACATCTCTCCCAGTCATTAACTCGCTTCCAACTGTTAAACCCAACAATCGTAAATACAGCAAACTTGGCACTCTTATTCTCAAACAGAAAATATGAAAAGCAAAATACTGCATCTTTTGAAGGAGAGTACTCTATCCAAGGATGAAACCAACTGCTTCAAAAGGGACGATTATGATTTCCCAATTTTTTTCATGGATACTCTAACAAAATTGGTTGATTTGGCCCCATTTTGATGTAAGCACGTCTAATTTCATCTCTTTGATTAACGGGGAGTTGACATATTAGGGTTCGTAAACCCGGATCTCTTTCAAGAGAGTAGACATCAACTTGAATTCTTGGGCTTTTGGAATTACATTGATCATCATTAGATGGAGGTTGTTGTGAACTTGTTGATTATCTTCTTTTTCTTTGTAAGACGAAAATATGGTTTTACTTTTCCCCTTCTCGATTCCTTCACTCTCCCTTGTGATTTAAAACCTATTATAAGAATATAGGAATTCCTTGTTAAAACATATCAAATATATAAATATTAACAAGCACAAAATATGAAAAAGAATGCTCAAAAACAACTTTAGAAAGATTCCTGCAAAACTCTTGTAAACATACAAAGATTCATATCAAACTTTTAAAAAAATGCAACTTTAACACCCCTCCCCCTAAAATAATATATTATACTATAAGAGCAATAATTTAATTTTCTATTCTTAGTGGGAGAATCTAGTAAACTAGAACCCTTCAAAACATACTTTAACCATAACTTATTTGGAAGTATATTATTATTTCATTCATAATTCCAAGATTATTAATTCCTACTATGGCTACTAGCACCAACCCACCAAAGACTTTAAACTATAAAATAGTATAAAATATAATGCCCATCAAACATCTCATATGGATCCAAAAGTTATACTAATCTCACTTTCAAAAGGCTATAAGAAAATTAGGGTTTCAATGCACAATAATCGTCACTTATTTCTTTGCTAGATATAAGATTAAATAATTAAACTTAGTTAGTTACCTAAAAGATGAGAATCTTGAAATTTGGGGAAGAAGATTGGCAAGTATTTTTCCTATTCCCTTTTGCGATAAATGGCGCAGAGGCAGAGCTTCATTTTGCTCCAAAGTTGATTCTCAATTTTGTTTAATTATAAGACTTAATTCCTTTTTTATTGTTTTCCTTTAACAATTAAGTCGCATGGTATATTGGTATGTCAAAGACGTTGAAATGGCTAAGCTTGAAAAGAAAAGCTACAACAAACAGTTTTCAGCTTCTTATTGGGCTGTTGGGGAGGGTTTTATTTTGTTAAACTAATGGGTCTTATATTTGGGCGTGAACGTCTTTGTTATATATCGCATAGAGATTGGGTTTTATGGTTATAATTATTTACATTTGGGCTAAACTATTAAAGACATATATATATATATATACTAAAATTGGGCCAAAATTTGACCCGGGTGGAGCCCAGCCAAGCCTTGTGGGTGGCTCTGCCCTTGCCAGGGCCGGTACTCAATCTCATACTCTCCCAACTCTATGGTCCACTTAATCAATCTTCCATATACTTTTGATTTTGTCATAGCTTGCTTTAACAATTGATCAATTAAGAGGATTCTTAGGTGTGATTAGATGTATGGTTGTAGGTTCCTTCCAGTCAAAACCATTACTAGAGCAAATAATTTTAATTTGAGATAGTTTAATTCTTTACCATGTAGAACTTTACTGACTACTGGATACGTACATAAATTTGTCTACTCTCCATGATCAACCATGGACTAATGTAATTGGGTTACACACTTTTATATTTTCTTTTGTTGTGTTTTTTCCAACTTCATTGGTGAAGTCAGGTAGGCCTTTTAAGTTGTTGAAAAGACGATTCACACCGTCATGGTTGTTCATAGTTCTTAATCTTCTTAAAGATTTTGAATGAGATCGTGCTCTTCTCAGCGGAGATCAAGAAACTCCACAGACGCCCCCACTAAGCATTTAAAATCTCTTTTTGGTGACTCTAGCTCTAATAATGCCTTAACTAGTCTTTCATGGACTACATGTCCCATAGACTTGCAGGATTTCGTCCCAAAGGTACGCTTAATTGGGTTTAGCATCACTACATAATTTCTCATGCTCGTGAATGCTTCCCGCAGGTGATCAACGCGATATGTTGCTTCCAGACTTTTGCTGAGCAAATTGCATATGTACTTCCATGAGATTTTTCTGGTCTAATCATAGAATATCTTTACAACAAACTGAAGAAAAATGAGAAGGAATTATCTTATTTCTATATCAGCAGTTATCTATGTATACAAGTGGAATACTTAATATCTAACAACTTCACCATCCCTCATTTTTTATCCCCATACCTTATCATCTAATTCCTCCAACTACCTGATCTACAACTTGACATAATAGTAACTCTATTATCACATACCTTATCTACTAGCTGACATAATAAGAACTCTATATTTCTAGACTAATAATTTATACTTCTACAAAAAATTCAACACTCTCCCTCAAGTTGGGTTGTACATGTCGTACATGCCCAATTTTTTGCAGAATCTCTTGAAGTTAGATCCTTAAAGAGCCTTAGTTTGAATTTCTGCACATTGCTCCCCAGTTGGAGTGTATATGACTTGTACTTCATCATTCTCTCTGTGATGAAATGTCTATCAATTCTGACATGTTTACTTCGATCTTGATGAACTGGATCTTTTGTAATACTAATGGCAACTTGGTTGTCAGATTTAGGCTTCACGGTCTTTCCGAATTCCATACCCTATTCTGCCATAACTCCCATAATTCATATCTCTTCACATATTGTAACTACAAGAGTCCTTAGTTCTGATTAAGCATTGCTCTTGGATACAATAGATTATTTTTTACTTTGCCACGTTACAAGATTTCCCCGTACAAAAGAGTAATAACATGTAGTTGATCTGTTATCAATTTGACTCCCTGCCTAATCTGCATCAGAGTATAAAATAATATCTCGGCTGTCCGTTTTCTAAACAGTAACCCTTTTCCAGGGGTCCTCTTTAGGTACATCAGAATTTGGTATACTGCCTCCTTGTGTTCCTCCATTGGATTGTTCATGAACTAACTAACTGTGCTTACGGCAAAACCAATGTCTGGACGAGTATTGTAAAGGTAGATCAGTTTCCTACCAAGCGTTGGTATCTCCTTTATCTACTGGTACTCCTCCACTCTCGAGCTTTTTCTTGGAGTCCATTAGAGTAGTTTCTGACTTACAACCAAGCATACTAGCTTCCTTTAGTAAATCCAGTGTATATTTGCGTTGCGAAAAAAAATATACCCTTTCTAGATCAAGTGACTTCCATTTCTAGAAAGTACCGAATGGGACCAAGATCTTTGACTTCAAATTCTTTAGCCAATGCATGCTTGATCCTTGCTATCTCTTCCATATCATTCCCAGTTAGAATGATATCATCTACATAAACCATAAGAACAACCAACTTATTTGCTGAGGGATGCTTTACAAACGACATATGATCAGCTTGACTTTGAGTAAAACCATATTTCTTTATTCAGTTCGAGAATCAACCAAACCATGCCCTTTGTGATTGCTTCAGTCCATATAAAGACTTCAACAATTTACACACCTTTTTGCTGTCATACTTTTTTTGAATTCCAAATGGAATCTCCATGAATACCTCTTCTTCAAGATTCCCATTTAAAAATGCATTCTTGATGTCTAATTGATGAAGTGACCAGTCTAAGTTTGTAGGTAAGGACAAGATTACTCGAATAATATTAAGCTTTGTGACTAAAGCAAACGTCTCCTTATAGTCAATTCCATAGGATTGGGTGAAGCCCGTACCAACCAAACGTGCCTTAAGCCTCTCAATGCTTTCGTCTGCCTCATGTTTCGCAGTGAATACCCATTTGTAGCTTACGACTTTATTCCCTGGTGGAAGATTAGTGATACACCGTGTACTATTTCTCTCCAAAGCACTTATCTCCTCTCGAACCGCTTTTCTCCAAATTGGATGAACAAGAGCCTCTTGTATGTTAGTTGGAACTTGAACTTGATCCAATCTTGAGAGATATGCTCGATAAGCCCTTGATAGATTCGCATAGGCGAGGAAGTCTTTAATTGGAAGTTGAGTACATGTCCGAGTATCTTTCCTCAAGGCAATGGGCAACTCTAGTTCTTTTCTATGTGAACCTCATCTTGCTCTAACTAATTCTTTCCTTTTGTGTGAGTTTCTACAGTTGTTGGATCCGCTTCAAAATTTTGAACAGGTGTGAGATGTGTCATGAGTTCAACCTCCACCCGAGCTTGCTTTTGCTTTCTTGAGTAAACCTGTAGTTCTTTAGTTTTTGATTGAGACAAAGGTTCATTAACACACTCTAGCGAAGATGACAAGCTAGGTATAGAAGGTTGATTAGTAGGCTGACTTGGAAATATTCAGAGTTTTGTGGATGATTTTGTTCAATCAATGAATCCCATCTCCAAAGCTGAAGTTCTATTGTATTCTCCCTCTAAATTTCAGTCTTGGAAAAAAGGTGACTATTTTCAAAGAATTTGACATCCATGGTGTCAAATATTATTCGAGTAGCGGGACAAAAACACTTATACCCGTTTTTAGAGTAACCGATGAAAACACGTTTTGTAGACTGTCGATCAAGTTTGATGCTATTTTCGAATAGATATGAACAAATGCTAAACATCCAAATACCTTAGGGGGCAAATTAGATGACAAGAATTAAGCATGAGGAAAGAGATTGATAAGAACTTGATAAGGTTTTTGAAATTGAAGTACTCTTGATAGTAACCTTTTTATGAGATACGCCGAAGTAAGAATGGGTTCCCTCCATAGGTACTTTGATACATTTGTGAAAAACATAATGGAGTAGGCCACTTCTAGCAGCTGTTCATTTTTCCTCTCCGCTACTCCATTTTGTTGTAGGGTATTGATACAAGAACTTACTTATACTATACCTTGTTTAGACAAATATTCTCCCAGGACAGAGTTGAAATATTCTCTAGCATTATCAGACTTCAAAATTTTGATTTTGGAACCAAATTGGGTTTGAATCATGGAATTGAAGGCCTAGAATATTCTTTCAACTTCAGATTTTTCTTTCATAAGAAATAATCAAGTAAGTCTTGTAAGAAATAAACAAAAATCACAAACCATCATTCTCCATTAATGTTTTTTACTCGTGAAGGTCCCCAACTATTACTATGAACAAGTGCTAAAGCTTTGATGGTTGGTGAGGAACCCTAGGATAGACAGATCGAGTATGTTTAGCAAGTTGGCACATCTCACAACTAAAAAGCTTTAGATTTTTATTGATGAATAAATGAGGAAATAACTTCCCAAGAATGTCCTAACCGATAGTGCCACATCATGATCTCACTATCTTTATTGATACTGGAACTAAAATTAAAGTGACTTAAAACAGAAGAAGAGAGACTTGTAACAGCTTCAAAGGACTCTCCAGATTTGGGTGGTTTCAGGAAGTATAGTCCATGACATATCTTAGCACTGTCAATCTTCCTGTTTGAACCCAATTCCTGAAAAACACACACATATGGAAAGAATGTTGTTACACAATGGCTATATGAGTCAATTTACTGATTGAAATTAGATTACAATCAAGATTAGGGACATATAACACATATTTTAGAATGATTTGAGGAGATATTTGAACTGATCCGGTCCGACAACTTATGATAAAGTACAATCAGCAATCATCAACGTGATATTAGAGTGGCACGTTTGGTAATTCAAATAAAAATGTTTTGTCTCCTATCATATGATCTGATGCTCCTGAGTCAATGATCCACTGTTTTGACTTTAAGTTACCTGATATAGCTTGTAAACTAGTGGTTGGTGCAATAGTAGAGTGTTGTGTCATCTGTCACCATGTTTTTTACATTCTCGCAGTGCATCACATCTAAGTTTCACCGAATTGCTAGATGACACCAATTATAAGTTTCACCGAATTGCTAGATATATTATCTGGGGACAAATAGAGGGGTCGACCGTTATGGGTCTCACAGTTCATTTTGGGGCTCGCTTTTCAATCTGTAAATTTAGAAAAATTGGCGATGACAGTCAAAGAACGAGGTTTTCTTAACATGCTTCCGTTAAAACGATTTGGTGTGCTCCATACAACATGTACAAGATAACCTTCCATGTGTGCTCCAGTATGACAACATCTATAACTCAAAAATCACTTACTGTACACATCACGAAACTTCAAATTCAAAAGTTACCTCACGCGTAAATGTGGTATGTTTTTGAACTAAGACCTCAAAGATTCTTAAGCTCATCAATAAAAGTTTGAAGCATCATATCAAAGTCTTTTTTGGAACTTTTTGGGTTGAATATTTGTAAACTCAAACAAAAGTATTCTTGACTTATGCACAGTTGGGGAGGAAGATTATATGGAGTAACACAGAACAACACAAGTATAGGCTGGATGAGCTTTCAAAAGGAGTAAACATATTAGTGCACATACTAACATTTCAAGGGTCATGTGAGTCTCTAGTATACTCATTTTTCATGTAGTGAAAGATTAATTTTGAGCTTTTTTTGAGTGTTTTTTGTCTGTTAAGTTGCTTTCTATTGTTTTTGTGTACATGAGTCGTTTTGGTGATAAGAGGCAAAAAGAGGTTGAAAATTGATGTTCCGGACAAAGTATGCGAGCAATGACGCGAATGGATGTGAAAGAGCGTGACCGCACATGAAGGATGCAAAAATTATACGATTGCATGGATTGCATAGTCGGAAGGAGTTGTAATCTTAGTCGAATAATGTCTCCTCATGCGAAGTCTATGCGATCGCGTCCAAATTGCATAGACTCAAAATATTAGATTTTTGAGGCTAAATCAAATTCTAAGACAATTCGAGCCCAGGGGAGATATAATACAAGAGCTTAAAGTCGTGTTGTAAAGAGTTTTGGACGCCATTAGAGGTTTATTGATGTTTATACTCACATTTTCTTAGGGGATAAAAGCGTTAAACCCACTATACTATAGGGGTTGTAGCGATTTGCCCCCTGAACTTTTATTTTTGCAACAAGCCCCCTTTACGATGGATAAATAAGCACTTTGCCCCCTCAACTATTGACTGGAAAAAATAATTTGCCCCATGATTGAATTTCTGGCCAATTTTCGCCGGAATTTGAAATGTGAACATGATGGTTCGTCACTATTTAACTTCAGAGTCAATAAAATGCCATTTTTTCACTTCGGTTTTTGTTATATTTTTATGAATTTCCAAATCCTAAATTTGATAATTTAAACTATGGTTTGAAAATTAAGGAAATATAACAAAAATCGAAGTGAAAAAGGGCATTTTATTGAATTTGAGGTTAAATAATAATGAAAGCTCAATCGCTCATGTTCACGTTTCAAATTCCGACAAGATTGGCCATAAATTCGACCAGGGGGCAAAAAGTCTAGTTTAGCCATAGTACAGGGGGCTTGTTGCCAAAAAAAATAGTTCAGGGGGCAAATCGCTACACTCCCTATAGTATAGGGGGTTTAAGGCTTTTATCACTTTTCTTAGTTTCTACAAGTTTGTGATTGATTACATTCTTCAAACTTGTGTTGGAGATTTTATTTTCTTAATTATTTATTTTTTCGCACAAAGACTCTTTTTATTCAATTTTGGGTTTATTTTATGTACAAGACTATGTCTATTTCTTTTATCTCTCGTGTTTAAGTTGTGATTCAATTTGGCTAGTTAGTTTGTGTATCACGAGGTGTCGATGTAGATGGAATTCTTATTATGTTGTGATAGTTGTGTTATAATTTATGTGTGTGGAAAAATTATGCTTTATGTGCCTGATCAACAAGTAATTGCTTAGATAATTTGTGACAGACTCGAAAGAAGAAGTCTCAAGTTTAGATCTCATAAATTACAAAAATTCAGTCTGTGATGTTTAGTGTCTAAAAATTAAGACCTAGATAATTTAGAAGACTTGATGTGTTTTAAAGAACAACGTACACCGAGTACTACATCGATAATTAGAATGAAAATTCACAAGTGCAGGAACACCCATAGATCAATATATTTCACATTTAAATTGTGCATAGTTAATCATAACAATAGTTTGTCAATGAACCTTAGATTGTTAATTTCCAATGAAAACTATCCCTCATTTTAGTATTGAAATCTAATTAAGTATTTAAGTATTAGTTTGATTTATTCACGATTCTTAAAATCCCCTTTGCATGCTTTTTAGTTATGTTTTTCATTGTGTTATTGACTAGGTGACAACTCCGCTTTTAATTGTTGAATTGAGTGCTCGTAAATTTAGTCTGACTGAAAAATAGTGTTAATCTCCCGGTGGGTTCGATGGTTGTAATATCTACTTCTTTTCTTACTTGTGACCCGTACAACTACGGTGAAATATTTCCATGTAGTTTTGAGATCAAGTCAGCTGCAAAATCTAGAGAAAAAATCAATATTGGTCCTTTATTGTGGTAGCTGCTCACTTTTAGTCCTTTATTGTGGCACCTCTTGCTTTTAGTCCTTTATTGTGTCATTCTGTACGATTTCAGTCCTTTTTGCCGAAAAATCGAATTTCAGCCGGAAGTTGCCCATGTGACTTGCACATGCAATCCACACACGTGCTAGAGAAACGTGTGTTTGGCGCCAAATCTTAAAAAAAATTTAAAATACTTTTGGCACCAAATTTTAAAAAAAAAAGTTAAAAAACAAAAATCTGGCAGCTATTTTTGTGTCTGGATTTATTGTAAATGACAATTTCACCTCAAAAGTATTGATGGATACTCGGTTTAATCCCTAAATTCCTACTTTGTCTTTAAAATTTAATAAAAATAACAATTTCACTCCCAAAAGTTTTATAAAATTCTCATTTTAATCCCTGAAAGTCTTAATAATACTGTTACTGACATAAAACATTTTCAGGTATTCCCATTGACAACGCTAACCAAACATAAAGATTCGAAACAAAGAAACGTGGGCGTTTTACAAACAGATTTTTTTCCTTATGTATATTAACCTGAAACGTTTATAAATTTAGTTTTGCAATAAGAATAGTTTAATACCATCAGAATCTATTTGAATATTAAAAGATATCATCCAAAACTATTCATAAAACATTGAAAATCCAACACCTAAAACATAACATCCGGTGCATAGATTAATACCCAAAATCTAACATCCCCAATCGTCGTACAATAACATCCAAGATCTAATACCCACATCCTATTGATAGTAATATCCAAAACCTAACACATATAGTCTTCGAAGTCAAAAGCATAAAATGTAACATGCAATTAGGAGATGAGCAATCGAAATGGGAAAGAAATTGCACACTCTGTTTTTCTCTTCTAAACCCCTGTTCTTTTTTCTTTTTCTAAACTTTATTAGTCTGTTTGGGTGAGAAATGTTTCTCAGCTCAAAAACGTTTCCTCGGCAATGACGTTTCTAAAAAACTTTCTTATTGTTTTTGTTTTTATTTTTATTTTTAATTTGGGCGCCCAACACACGTGTCACTCGCGCGTGTGCAGGTTGCATGTGCAAGTCACGTGTGCAACTTCCGACTGAAATTCAATTTTCCGGCAAAGAGGACTAAAATTGTACAAAATGACACAATAAAGGACTAAAAGCAAGAGGTGCCACAATAAAGGACTAAAAGCGAGCAGCTGCCACAATAAAGGACCAATATTGATTTTTTCTCGCAAAATCTACATGCATCCCATCATGGAAATTTCTTAACTTTTGTCCTTTAATATGCACTTTCCCTAACTTGATCCTCTAGTGTGCAACAAATCATAAAATGGTTCATTTTTACTTAACACTAATTTAATCAAAGGAGAATTACACCAAATACCCATGAACTACGGATAAATTATAAAAACTACTAGAGATGTTTGGAAAATTTCACAAAGTTTGTATAATTTATCTGTAGTTCAGGGGTACTTTGTGTACTTCTCCCTTGATTATTTCAGGATTAAGTCAATAAAGGACCATTTTAGAAATTGTTGCACATTGTGGACCAAATTAGAGAAAGTGCACATTAAAGAACTAAAGTTGGAGAGCATACACATTAAAGGACTAAATTTGCAAAATTTCCTTCTCATCAGAATGTCCACATGCTTTTTCAGGAGAAAGATGAAACATTAGACCGTTTTCTCAATGATATTTAAAATGACACATCATGTAATCCACGAACGAGGGAGACGTTTACAATTTTTGTAGTCTATGAGTTACCAGAAAGTGCCACAATAAACGTAACATATCGTGACAGATTAGTTAATTTTGGCAACCTTGTCAACTTAATATCTTCATTTACAATATGTGAAATAATACATCAAACAATGAATAAAGTATACCTCTTACGTTAGGATATAGTCTAAAAAGTTTTAAATATTTTTAGGGTTCTTTTTGCAAGTGGAAGAAGAGGAAGAAGAAGAAAGCTGTAAGAGGCACATAACATCAGGGATAAAATTTCAATTTGTAAACTTGTCTCCCTAAAACCATTTAATCATATTTAATATAAGTTTATTTTCTTGTAGAATTTACCATATATGTAGTATCACTAGTTACTTAACTATACATGCATCCTTTCACTTTTTAAAAGCTAAACAAAGTACTTTGGAGCACTCTTTGAGATATTTATTTCATAAAATATTATTTTTCTCTTCCCTTTAGATGAGACTTAGGATACGTTACTGTGAGAAGAGCTTGTGCAAATGGGCTCTACATTGAACTTGTATTATTAGGTTTGAGTTTGATTTATGGTTTCAGATTTTCATGGTACTTTCATTTTGTAGTGAGTGTCGAAATTGGACCAAAATTTTTTTTAATGTAAATCATGCTATGCTGTCGTGGAGTAGGTTAGATATTTCAGTTAGATTTATGCTTTGCAATGGTTCTATTTAGGCTAGAACTTTATGCGCTGTTAGGATATTTAGTCTCTGAAACACAAAATATAGCTTTTAAAGAGGGATTTTTCCTTTCTGCCGAAGAAAAAATATTTTTTGACAACTTTTAGCAAGTCCAAATTCACCTTGAATTGAGACAGGATACCCTAGCTATCATTGTCGTGGAAAATCCATCTCTGAAGATGAACGGTATAATTAGCAAAGATTTCTTCTTTTTTAATTTTGCACAAAAACTTTTAGTGACAAAAATGCTCTAGTCAATTTGTTTTTTCAAAAACATAAAAAAAAATGGTCTTCTACCCAAACTTTTAGGGACGGTGTGGGGACTATTGGAGACAAATTTTCTACCTCCAAAGCTCTGAATATCCTTCTACTTATACATCATTATCTTATTTATTTTTCAACACGTCTTCTAGAACAACACAACCATCAAACACTACTTTATCAACATCTTGAACACCGACTAATCTTCAACATCATCAACTTCAACAACACCTTTAACAACTAAAACATCCACAACAACATATGAGTTATATATATATATATATATATATATATATATATATATATATATATATATATATATATATATATATATATATATGGATGAAGTGTTTTGCTTGGATTGGCATTACTATGGTTATGCAAAATTCTCCAGCTTGTCAGTTGTTCCAATGTGAAGGCGCTTATCCAAGAAGGAAGGGTAAAGAAAAATGGGAATGCTTTTGGTTCTTTGTAACATGGACGATATGGACAGCAAGAAATAAGATTGCACTCGAAGGAGCGACCCTGGACATTGAGAAGATTGTTGATTATAGTTAAGATTAGAGTGTGGATATGGCTGAAAGCCAAGAACACTTCGTTTTCTTTTTCCTTTAATGATTGGTACACCAACCCCCTTGAGTGTTTAGATTGTTGACAAGCATTTGGCTGATGCTCTGCTCTCTTTTGTAATATTTGTTATCTGTTTTTGCACCACTGGTGCTTTCTAATGAAATGTTTTGCTTATAAAAAAAAATAAAAAATATTTATATATATATATATATATATATATATATTCTAATATTTATCATTTTATATTGTTGTTATACTTTATTATAGTAACACATATGTATGTATTTTTGTTAGTTTATTGTATTCACTGTTTTTTAAATGCCCAAATTTTCGGAGAGGAGAATAATTTCCTATCCATAATTCATACACTTATTTGAATTTTGAAGGCGAAAACTCCCTCTCCAACTAGACAAATAAAACTCGTGTTTAATTGGTGATGGGATTTTTCGGTCTCCAACATTTTGTATTGAATAAAAATTAGAGTGAGAAGCCGTGTCTTCATTATGGAGAGGAATAATCCGTTTCTAATGTTTTCTGACTATTAGTTAAAAAATAAAATGTACAACTTTATTTAATGTAGCGGATTGTCCTTCTCCAATCTGGAGACTGAAGGTCGTCTCCAAACCGGAGAGAAATTATGCCTCTCTGAATTGGAGATAGACAAAATCGGATGCAGTCGCTGTCGCCAATTGTGGCGATGGGCGCCAAAGATGGATTTTCTCTCTCCAATAGTTATTGGAAATGGCCTTTTGTATTTTGGCCACCGAATTTCCCCCTTACTTTGATGTTTCCGAGTACACTTAGATGGGATTTTAGGTGGACAAATTAAAGTTATTTTAACATAAGCTCGTGGAGCTGTTCACAATTTTTTATACGCACTTAGTAATTTTTTGGAGAAATTGTGGCAAACCCCCAAATTTATGGGTGCTTTTGCATTGTCCCCACTAACATATGAAAATATTCAATATACCCCGCAACCTATTGACTTTTGTGTGGTTTGCGTCTTGAATTATTGATCGACCACTCATTTTGGTAACGTGTCTTCATTTTTGCCCGCCGAACAGGAATCAGGGGGCAAATATTAAAATGTTGCGAGGCAATATCGCACATTTTCATAAGTTAAGGGGTAAAGTGCAAAACATCATATAGATCGAGGATTTACCGTAATTCTTTCATGAGAAATCGCGAGCCATGTTAGATATACGAAGAATAGTGCAACTGAAATTAAGACTTGTGTTGGTATGATAAATAACATTATAAGGTAATTTACAAAATACATTTTTTATTGGGGTATTTTTTCCTTCATGATTTTGATATACGTACTAATACTAGTTGCATGACAGAAGACACCACTTGTGCTCGAGCTTGTCCAAGCCCATGAACAGTTCCGCACCTATCCAAAGCGGGGCTATCAACCTAAAACCCCCCTGTGGTTTGGAAAACCTGCACAAAATCCCCATTTGGTTTGAAAACTACCTAAAATCCCCTTGTGGTTTCAAAAACCCTGCACACATTCCCTTCCGTTAAATTTAACATAACTCCGTTAGTTTTATTTAAAAATGACTAAATTGCCCTTATTTATTTTTAACTTCTTTTAAAAAAAATTCTGGATGTTTAAAAAAAAAAAAAAAAACAGGGATTTTGTGCAGGGTTTTCAAACCATAGGGGGATTTTGTGCAGAGTTTTCAAACCACAGGGGGATTTCGTGCAGGTTGTCAAACCACAAGGGGGTTTCATATTTTCAGTTCTTAAGGGTGAAATAGACTTTTTAATTCGAAAAGGTACACAAAAGTTAAACCCACTCTCACATAGAGCGAGTGGTCGCCACTCTCTGACGGAGTTTAACGGATTATGGATTTTGTGCAGGGTTTTTGAAACCACAAGGGAATTTTGTGAAGAGTTTCTGAAACCACAAGGGGATTTTAGGTAATTATCAAACCACAAGGGGATTCCGTGCAGGTTTTCAAAACCACAAGGGGGTTTTATGCATTTTCCCCATCCAAAGCGATAATGTTTTGAAGAATATTCATTTTAAATCATTAATTTAGGTGATAGTCAATTTATGTGACAAGTTCTTTAATGAATATACTCAGCTGTAAACTAATTGTAGATTGCAAACTATTAAAATATTCGACTTAGATGACAATGAGTTTACTTGTTCATGAAGAGGTTAAGTAAATACGAGTGTACGAATAATTAATTAACCTTATTTGTTATTAGTAAAATTGAAATATACTTGGATCATGTATGTCGAAGACTCAAAGAGGGGTGATTGGTGAAAATATAATCTCAATACATTTTAAAAAACAATCATACATGTATATAGCGTCTTTAAAATGTTGTCATCATTTTAATTTTTAAATTTCGTGGTCGAGAAATTATTATCTCTTTGGTAGTATTACATAACAATAAATCACGTGAGTAGTGATTCGATATACTTTCTGAATTTATTTCACCTAATTAAACTATATCTCCCATATTTCTCTAGTCATATTGTGAAATTGTTGTATATAAAAGACGCTGGACAACAGGATTAAATGATCAAAACAAAGAAAAAGAAAACATAGCTTTTACATAATTTTACAAAAGAATTCTTACAGGTAACTACCAAAAGAAAATCCAAAGATCATAATTCTAGCACACCTAATCACAAGAACATATAGTAACTAATATTATTGGAGAGGAACAGCTACTTTGATCATAGAGTATACAATCACATGAAATCATCAAAGTCTAAGCTCTCTGGAATTTCAAACCTTAAAAGCTCGTTACAAAAGTTTTGCCTCTCGTCTTCCGTGCTTCCGTTTATAAGTGCAGAAGCCGAATTCATAGGCGGCGGGCTGGAGAGAGGCGTGGACAAAACCGAATCAAATGTGAAATTTTGGCTGGTATTGTTGCTGCAACTGCTGTTCAGTGATTGAAAGCTCGAGTTCTCCGATAAATCTGCCTTCATCTGATCAGAAGTTTTATAGTAAAAACTTGGAAGATTAGTCGGAATACTTTCACTTGTAGTTGTTGGAGCTAAATTATCTTGAAACACATGATGACCACTCGAGTTCATTGAATAATGCCCAATATTCGCTTGCATGGAGTTATCAGTAGGTCCGTTTTGCATTGAAAGTGTGGTGAGATTTGATGGGATTTGTTGGTTGATAATATTTTCAAACTGATTAGGTTGGAAAACTGGGGCCTGGTTTTGAAGCTGATTATTATGAGTACTCAAAAGTTGATTTTCTTGAAGCTTTTGCAATAACATATCAGGGTTTTGATCGTTATTCACCGATACAAGATTCATAGCAAGTCTTAATGCTTCTGGATTTAAGAGCGTCTGGAGGCGGATAAGATTTGAAAGATTGAGCTGTGGTGAGTTGAGAAGTGATGAGAGATCCATAAAGTCGAGTCGCGGGGCATGAGTCACTGGATCAATCCCCATACGGAGAAGCCTCTTCCTTATGTGCGTGTTCCAGTAGTTCTTGATTTCATTATCGGTTCTTCCGGGCAAACGAGCAGCAATTGCAGACCACCTAAATCAAAACAAAGGAAAAAAAAATTTAATCTCCAGGCTTAAATTTAATTATGTAAAGATATAACATGAGACACACAACAAGGATGGTCTTACTTGTTGCCAAGAACACTGTGTAGTTGAATTATAGTTTCTTCTTCCTCAAATGAAAATCTTCCCCTCTTGATATCAGGCCTTAAGTAATTAGTCCAACGAAGACGACAACTCTTGCCACATCTTTGAAGCCCTGCACATATATACCAATTATATTTGTCAGATTTGGTATAAGTAGGGTAGTAATAAAATGATAACCATCATATACTTAAACATTTAAGGAATTTTAAATAAATGAACAAAATCACAAGTTATACATAAAATTATAACATATATATGTTATGACATACCCGCATTCTTTGGGAGGGTTCTCCAATTTCCAGGACCATGAAGCTGAATGTGTTGAATGAGCTTTGTGTCTTCCTCTTGAGTCCATGGACCTTTTTTAAGGCCATTTTTATCACAACAAGGTGATCTTCCCATTCTTGATGCCTATAGGTTTGAAACTGAGATTGGTGTTTGAAATTGGTGGAGAAGTGTAAATGGAAAGCAAAATTTAATAGTATTGGATTCAAAGGCAAAGAGAACTTTTGCAGCTAAAGTGTAAGTTGTAGGTCCAGAGGAGAAGGTGACACCCCTATATATAGATGGAGGAAGAGTGTGATAGCAACAGATTGAAGTCAACAGAATTTGGTACCGGCTCTCATCCATGTCAATCTCTCTCTTGTGTGTTGTATGTTGGGGGTGAAATTTTAGACAATTCAATTTAAATATAAGATATAGGTGAAGAATTATGAATGAGAAGATCGGGAAGAGTATTAGTTAATTTCTAACTCTGTATAACTAAAACTTAAAAAAATTACACTCAAGGATAATACAAATGGCAATTTTGTTTTTATGTTCACTATTGGTATTGACTTTTGTCGAGTTCCGTATATTTTGCTTGAGGGACAGTGTTTTGAGGAATGAATTGAATCACCATTTGATCAGCACAACATGTAATAAATAAACAAATGTTTTGCATTTTATATTTTCTAACTTTCGGATTTTATGTTTAATTTGATGTTAAATCTAGGGTTCTGTATTTCCTTGAATACCATTCCAGTTTGTGTATGTATATCTGTCTACTATAACTATGCTGACATAAACTATTTCTCATGACGACTTACTTTTGTCGAGGGTATTATAGTAATTTTAAATACAAATATTTGTGACTCAAATTAATTATACTTGTGGAGACTAACAATATTATTGCCAAAGTGCTTGAGTTTGAGTTTGCTCGCATCAGAACAACGGATTGTGTTCTTATAACGGAAGTAATTGAGCAATATTGCATACGATTATAGCTTGGATTTTGATTTCTTTCTCATAGAATAATATTTGAGAGGAAAATCAAAATCGTTTCTTAAAGGATATTACAATAATAAGTATATGATCCCACATAAAATTAGAAAATCAAACCTCAAATTAGTGATATTTCTAAAATTGATTGTTGAGAAAGTTCATATATCTTACTTAAGTTCAACTAGGAATATTATATTACTAATTAGTAACTGTAATAATTAACTCGAGTATATGACAGTATTTTTCCTAATCTAGTAATGTTTGAGTGAGCATCTTGTACCCCCTCTTTTTAATAAAATCTTTTGCTTTTGCTGATCCAATATCCAGTAATTTATCTGATTCATGTCATGTTTTAGACATATACTTATATTTTGGGGAATAGTTGTATAATGGTGTCATTATTTATTGATTTTGCTCGAGAAATACTAGTTTATACCGGCCAATTTTCAGATATATGTATCCAGAAATTTTAAACATATATAATTAATATTACATCAATCAAAGTGGTTTTACAACTATAATTTTTTATTTCAGCTTACTCAAAACACGAGACCAAAAGCGAAATGTTAAACTTGTCACTCCCCATCCTAAAATTAACGCCAGCAGTTGAATTTCTTGGATAACTCAAAGACGAAGTTACGAAAATCAACTTTACGAGACTTATTTAGGATTAAAGTGTTGAGGACAGGTGGCGTCTACGTGATGGCTTTGACTTCTATTTAAAGTCGTTAAAAATTTAGTCGGTATGGTTGTTACATCCCCTACCCAATTATGAGGAAATGTTTCGTTCTTCCATAGATTGCTTCCATGGGTTAAAAACCAAAACCTTTTTACATTAATTTTCTGATTGGACACCTCATAATTTCGATTCGTTTTGCCTGTCGCAAGTACGTACGTTAATCACAAAAGAAATAGAAAATTAAACGACAGAACTGGTTATCCATGGCACATTGTTTTATGTATAAAAGGGAGTTGAAAAGACAGATTTTGTGACCTAAGAAAATCCGGACCGCTATATGATTTCTACCAATTTGAATATTGTCTATTAAATGATGTTTTAATCTGAGTTTCCTTTTTAATGTCTTATAGTATTAATCTTCTTAGGATTCTATTAAGTAGAACTTTAAGATCATATAAGTCCGCTAAATTTATATTTGAGAAATTAAAGTATCAATCTGATAAGCTAATTATACTAAAACTAGGTCGTATTGTAAACATCTAACTTTATTTGTGATCATTGAATTTTATAATATTTCAATACAAGACACGAAGAAACGAAGAACAATAATTGTAAACACACATTTAGCGCATGGGCGTACTATTGGGGGTTCATGGAAATTATCATGATATGACGTTGTGTATGGTTGTTATTTATTTGTAATTGTATTTTACCTTTTTGAGACTTTTGAGTCTAACACGTCTTTACCTGCTACAACCCTAGTTTCCTTTAGGGGCTTTCTGTATATCCACGTATACACTGATGACGTACGTACGTTCATAATGTTCCTCTAGGGGATTTCCATGATCTCTTATTTTAAGTATTACTAGAAAGGCTTCAAAGAATATGAAATTTATGTATCTAACTCGTACAATAAACAATTTTAGTCGAACTAATGGTGCTAATATAGCAGAAAGGAGAAATAGCATCACTCAAGATTCGTAGTATAATTAAGTTTATCTATAAATCTGCTTCTTTTATTATGAGTCTATCTATAAATCTGCGTAGATACAAGTGAACCTATAATCTAAATTTATAATAGTCGATAATTTAATTTATGTTGATACGTCCAAAATAGTATTTCATTGGTCACAGTATCAATTTACTTTATCAAACAAAAAAAAATAAAATCAGTTTACTTTCCAAATTAAACTATCAATTGTGGACGGAAAGAAAGCATGGTTGTTCGTTACTGCTAATGGTTTTCTTCTTATCTCCGGAAGACTAACATATATACATTGAAATATTATTACATAATTCTTAATGAAATTGAATTCACAAAACTAAAATCCAAAAAGTTTGTATATTTTTGATCATTTTAGTCAGTGTCTGCGAGATTCAGGTGTAAAAAATGACCCCAGCGAAACATAAGAAAATTTAGATTTATGTGGACAATTTTGTTGTACACTACTTTTTTTTTTTCTTTTCTTTGGTCAGCCAATAATTAGGCTACAAATCGTCCAGAATATGGGATCGCCAGGCATTCCTATGCTGCATTTTCCACAGTAGCAGTCTATGAAATTCAAAGTCGTTAGATTTCAGGTAATTGATTCATCAACCTTTAGCTAACGAAAAACATTTTGGTCAAACAATTAAATATATTAATTCACTCATGCCGAGATAGATTAGCTAAAAGGTCAAAATTTCCTTAGCTTTCTTTTCCTACATGGATATCTTTAATTATTAATATTTTCGCACTCTTACCACTGTTCTAGAAGAGTCTTTTCTTTTATCCACGTCGCTGAAGTAAAATGGCAAAGGGAGTCAATAAACGTATGTGTTTTTTGTGTGTGTGTATGTGTGTGAGAGAGAGAGAGAGAGTACGTGTAGGTCTGTGTGTGGGAGTAAAAGTTTGGATAAGGTTCCGACTTGGTAAATTTACTTATATTTTTTCTTCAGTTCCAGTTATCAACCTTTTCTCGGTCTCAGTAAAATTTAAAATAGAAAGAAAAAAATAAAAAAATGAGAAGAAGCGAACATGGCAAAACATGTTGTATCATTTAGATTTGCAAGAAGCCGCGATTCTTCTGTTTCATGTTGTATCATGGGATATGAATAATTCTAACGTTTCACTATATTCGGTAACAACTTATTGAAACTTACAACTAATGGGAATATTCCTTCAATATCCACAACTTTTTTTTTTGAACGCCGGGAATTTTATTAACACACACAAACATATTTACATAGGTAGCGGGGGAGGGGGGATAGGGGTGCGGTAAAACAAAATAATAGTTACAAGCCAGGGAGGGCAAACCCTCCAAAATACACACAAAATATCCGGTTGCACACCGGTAGTAGCTAGATCCTGGCTTGCTCCCTCTTGGCTAGTATATCCGCCGCACCATTGATTTTCCGGAAGACAAAACCGCACCGAACCTCGGCAAAATCAGTCAAGCTCGTCAAGATATCCACAACTTTTGTGGAACATAAATTATATACTTCATAACCTTAAGACGCTTGAGGGTTCAAATTCTGCAATATACTCAGACGATCATAGATAATCAATATCAATAATGGTTGCGCTCTTCTAACAGCTCCTCAATAGGATTTGTACTTATAACAGCCGGAGATAATTAATTTTAACAATAATAGGCTACAGGAATTAAAAGAAAATCATCGTTCTTCTACTACTCTTTCGTTGTTGATAAAATCTTTTACTTTATATCATCTAAAACATTAAAATACAAAGAGAAATAAGTTGCTACTTAAAATAAGTAAAATCATTGCTTTAGATATGATTAAGTTCCACTGATTATATACTTTATGGCGTAATTCAAAATTCATCAAGATAATTTTCAGCGTGAAAGTTATTTCCTATTTAAAAACTTGTTGAAATAAAACTCATAAGATTATTGTGTACAAATTTGCCAGTGGAGAAATAGTGTGTTGGGCACTATGTCACCAAATAAAATGACTTCTTTACGGGTTTCAGAACATAGTACAATTGCAAAAATGTGATTTAGAATATCAATTTTGTTTGTCAAGTTAATTAATACTAAGATACAAACTGAATAATTGTTTATGTCAATTCAAGTTACATTGTTACTCATGCATAATTGAATTAATATTTATGAATAAATACAAAATAACTTGAAGATTAGATTAATAAACTACAGTTACATATGGTCAAAGATATAGGGCCGATAGTGAATTTCCTTGCGAAATGAAAATCTAAAATCCTTTTCATTCTAACAACATGAAAATATCTTTCAATTTGAGGAACTAATTCGTTATTAATTAGAAATTAGAATTATGTTCAGTTTAATTTAGTTTTAAAATACTATAGGTACGTAAATTGTTTTTGGAGTTAATCTGTTAGACAAACTGCAATCTTGCTACATTCTTGCCGATTAAATTTAACAAAAAATTGTCGGACTGGTAGCCAGTTTTATGTTGCTTTTAGAAGAAGGAAAAAGAGTTCATCAGCGTACACACTGTGAGAAAATCATTTTCCTTACACATAAAAAGAAACTTGACGAACAACTAGGCAGTTTTAATTTGTTATGTTATTTCACAAAGACAAAAAAGTCTATATATTAGCATACAAACCGTGAAAAAATCATTCTGCTATTAACAAAGGCTTTAGTTTTGAAAATGAGACGCATGCATGCATCTACGTACGAACTATGACCTCAAAACTGTTGAAAAATAATCCTCAATTATTATATTATAACCAAAATCCTATATATGTTTCCTGTTAGGGTCTCGCGGGACATCCTAAGTTTAATCCCCTCGGCGGCAGTCCTGATTATAGAATAGTCTTTTTTTTCTTTCGAAAGTTGATTATAGAATAATCTTACAAATGGTGAAATAATGCATGCTACCCGGATAGAGATAACTTAACACTTGTCCAATTTCCGCGCTTCAACTCTAGATTAATTAACCTGCTATGAAAACTAATATGCATATCATAGATCAAAGGGTTATTAATTTAATCCAATAATCGTCATTCGGATTGAAATACTTCGATTTGCTTCCATATAACATTCTTATTCCAGTAATTAGGTGTCACCAATCTAGGGTTTTCTAAGGAAGGTTTCCCTAATTAGTCTCCACGTCATTATTTTTGACACCCATTACTTATTTTAATTTGCTGAATTCAACTATAGTATGAGGTGTTTGATAACTCTCAACAAACTTTGAATAATGGAGGTGCTGCATGCCATTATTCAATTTCGCCAGTATGATTTTTAAATTTGGAGATTTTGCTGCGAAATCTAATCTTGTGGACGTACTTACTCGTACACAATCCCTTTTTATTTATAACACGTCGCGTACCAATAATTAAACACATACATATTTTAAAATACAAGACTGGGAGTACTAGTGTCGACCCATTATATCTTAAACAAAAGAAAAGCTGCTTATGTATAATAAACATATAAACCGTTGAATTAGTTGCGTCAAAGGATCTTAGTTTTACTGCATGGAAATACGTGTATGGCTGCATGGGGACAGTATACGTAAATGGTGAGGCAGAGGTATCCAGATGTTTCTAGGATTAGAAACCACGTCCAAGGCTTAATAAATCATGGTAAGATACGTTATATTACGTAATTTTAATATTACTAATTAGTTGGAAACACATCAGTTTAGGTGCATAGTTTAATGATTAGAATTCGAGTTCACATTCTTATTCTACGTTGAAATTTATTGGTTAAAAAAAAATAAAATTGGTAGTGTGCAGAGGCGGAGGCCAAATTATGAACAAAGAGAGCCGAGATCGATCATGGAATTATTCATACTTCGTACAAATGCATGTTTGTATAAACAATTATTTTAATTCGTAAAAAGTTAAAAATATTTTACGTAAAAAACTTGTATTATCGTATAAATGAGGATGTAGAGAGACATTGATTTTGTGTAGAGTGAGATAATGACACATGTCGACAATCGCCAGTTGGAAGGAATATTTTTTTTCATGCATTATCAATATCCAACACATGAAAATAAATACTTTATCAAATCTCAATGTTAGAAACATATAATGAATTTAAATTTCGCATTCCATTATAATAGATTGAGGCAAAATCCTTTATGCAATGGAAGAAAATAAGGATCCCAAGATTCTCAACAGAATTTATCTTTTATAGTAAGAGATTTATATGCAAATAAAATTGCATCATTGAAATAAATTATTCTACCAAAGATGTATTTTACAAGTATAAATAGAGGTGTTCTCCAATAGGAAAAACCACAATGATCAGACATTCTTAAATAAAAGAAGTTCCGCAAACTCTCAAAGTGAAAGTAATCTTCAAGCGTTCAAGCTAGGATCGGATTTGTTCGTCACGAGGATAAAAGAAAGTTCAATTTTTTAGAACACGTTCAGAAACTCTCGAAGAACTTTTCGCAAAAAAGTCAAGACGAGTATCATAGTCAAATATCATATTGTTTGACAAGAAGATCCAGTCATGCAAGCTTATTATTTAATTCTCAAGCCCTTCTATTCATTTATATTAAGTCAAGATCCACCTATAATTCAAGATCAAGCTCTCAAGTATTTAAATCAACGTTTTCAGACCGTAAAGTTGATTTGGAGGAGATCATTAAATTTTCCCTTCATGTTTCTACAATTTTGAAGATCATATTTCTATAGAAAAGAATCATAGGATCATTAGAGATTTTAAGTTACATTAACTCTAAATTAATCAAAAAGTTAATTGTGCAAACCTGTTTTTTCAATTTTAAGTGGGGCAATCTCTACATCTCACATCTTTTCTTATAAATTATCAAATTTGTATGTCTCGAGAAGTAAACATTTCTTCAACGATACAAGTCAGTGGGAGGAAGAAGTCAGGACTCTTCTCAAGTGAAGTTGAACCTAGTAGGGGCAAAACTTGGGGGAATTTAGTATTTTTAGTTCTGTAAGTTGGCACATTTTCATAATTAGTCTGCTATCTTCCTTTTTTTTTTTTGCAACTTTGGTCCTGTAAGTTGGTATCTTCTGCAATTTGGTCCTCCGACCAGATTCTGGCCAATTCTCGCCGGAATTCTCCTTTTTCACTTCTCCATCTGTCCTTCAAAATCATCTGTTGCAAATACATGGCAACTGCATCCCCATCACCTTCCACACATAAAACTACCACTTGTTCTAAAATAACAAAAACAACAATAACAAGCATCATCGATACTAATTTCAGACTCACTAGATCAGATTGTGCCATCAACTATCAAAGAAGATTCAATTTCTTCTTCTTCAACACAAGTAGATTTCTTCTTCAACGAAGGCAGGGTAATTGAATTTAAAGTTGTTGAGTCGTCGTTGTCATCATCATCATCATCATCTAATAATGATATTAATAGTAGCAACATTTGGGGGATCAATTTTGGTGGTGCTGTCATTTTAGTTTTAGGAGGAAAAGGTAGATACAGAAGAAGAAGTGATATATTGGTAGAAATCTGTTCGAAATTGGCACAATTAGCCCGAATCTGGTTGAAGGATCAAAATTGCAAAAGATGGCAACTCAGAGAACCAAGATTGCACAAATAAAAGATATCAGACTAATTTTGAAAATGTGCCAACTTACATGACCAAAAATGCCGAATTCCCAAAGTTGGATGTGAGATATTGAAGCATAGTTACAAAATTTAATAAAAACTTCACAAGCGCTTTCCCTAAAAAAGTGAGTTGTTGCACTAGGTGCACCTAATGATATCCTACTAAACAAGTCATTATCATGACATACATTTATATCAACCTTTTTAGAAGTTGGATGATATACGAAAAAGATGATGAAACCATGGGCTATGTGTCATAGTCTTCTAGAACATGTAGTAGCACAAGAAAGAACAGTGAGATGCTAAACATGGCGAGAAGTATGTTGAAAGGAAAAACATGCCTAAGGAGAATTGGGTCGAAGCCGTTGCTTGTGCAGTCTACTTAAATAATCAGTGTTACACTAAATGTTTTCATGGTAAGACACCACGACAAGCTTGGAGTGGCAACAAGTCAAGTGTATCCCATTTGAAGGTGTTTGGAAGCATTGCTTATGCACATGTGGTTGATGAGAAGATGATTAAACTTGATGAAAAAAGTAGAGGTATACCTTAATTGGCTTCGATCAAAGTTCTAAAGGTCATAAATTGCATGATTCAATCAACGGAAATATAGTTGTATAAGTAGAGATGTTAAGTTTGATCAAGAAATTTATTGGGATTGGAATTCAAAAGATGAAGATTACAAGGCTAGTTTAATTATGATAAAGACGACGTTGCACAACTTATGACTCCGCCGTAAGCACCTCCACCTCAAAATGCACAAGTTGATGATTCAAGGCCTTAAAGATATAAATCTTTACATGACTTCTCTAACACCAATGAGGAGGCACAAAATTTGAATGGATTTTCTCAATTTGCTTTTTTGCTCAGATTGAGCCAGAAGGTTATGATGACGTCGTTCTTGATGAGAAGAAGAGTATACCATAAATGAAGAAATAAAAGTGATGAAAAAGAATGACAAAGGGGGGCTAGCATCGCTGCCTAATGCCAAAAACACTATTGGAGTAAGTGAACATACAAAATAAAGAGAAATCCAAAAGGAGAAGTCCAAAAATACAAGTCTCTGTTAGTTGCCAAGGTTTACAAGCAAAAAGCTGGTATTGAATATTTTAAGGTAATTTCTCCGGTCGCTTGTCTTGAAACTATACATTTGGTTATTTCTTTGGCAACACAAAATCATTGGAAAGTTCATCAAATGAACGTGAAGTCAACTTTTTTGAATGAATTTCTGAAGAAAAAGTGCACATAAATTAACCACCCAGATATGTGATCAAAGGGCAAGAAGATAAGATATTGAAGTTAAAAAAATGCTCTCTACGGCTTGAAGCAAGATCCTCATGCTTGGAATAGTCAAATTGACAATTATATCAAAATGAATGGTTTCACCAAGTGTCCTGGATATGCACTTTATGTGAAGTTGAGTAAAAATAGTAATTTATTACTTGTTTGTTTGTATGCGGATAACTTGATCTTTACAATAAATAATGCAAAAATGTTTGATGATTTCAAGTTAGTTATGGCAAATGAGTTTGAGATGACGGACATCAGCCTTATGTCCAACTATCTTTGATTGAAGTAAAATAAAAATACAATGTCATCTTTATCTCTAAAAAAGCATATGCAAAGAAATTCTTAAGAAATTTGAGATGAAAAGGTGCAAGGCGATTAGCACCCTCAGTTTAGGATGAGAGTCATGCCCCATGAGTCACAGTCCTGATGAGTCCATTTTATATTCATTCATAGGTCCAACAGACCGTTTTACTACATGTTCCTTGATTGTTTTTAGTTTTTTTACTTGTTTTCCTTTATTTTATTGTTTAGGCGTCGTTTTGTTGAAAAAATGATGAAAATGAGCTAAAAAGAGGAATTATGGCCAATTCATGCGAGCCGGAAAGGGAAGGAATGCAAAGAGGAGCAATCACTTGTGAAAGTGGCCGCATTGACATTGAAGAGGAAAGATAAGCGATAGCTTCTGACTAAAGAATGACGCAACCCTAATTCAGTAGCCGTCGCATGCGAAATGAAAGCGATCGCTTAGAAATCGCTTTGACTAGGAATATTAGGTTTTGATGAGAATTAAAGAGTGAGACTTGAGAAGCCACAAAAGGAGGCGAGAAGACTTGGGAAAAGAAGAGAAAAAGAGAACGAGAGAAGCCATTAGAGAAAGCAGTAAAAACTCATGAATACGTTTGGAGAAGAGTTTTGGAGTCAAACTTTGGTGAAGATTATAGAAGAAGAAGAAGAACTAAGACACAAAGTTGTGACTGAGTTGATGTTCTTTAAATATTCGTACACTTTTACTTTGTTTTCTTGATTAGAATATTGCTTGTTATTTCCATACGTTTGTTTGAACAAGATCTTTGCTTTGGTTTATTCAAGACCATGGTTTGTTTTATTGATGTCTTTATATTTACTTTAATTATGCGTAGCTAAACCCAGAATGCCGTGAGGCAATGGGAGTATTTGTGTAGAGATTATGTCGAGATGATTGTGTTGAGATGAGTGTCTGAGGAACAATTAAATTCGATTTATAGCTTGAGTTTTATGCTTTATTTGCGTCATGAACACATAATAGACTAGATTCTTATGACAGATGTGAAAGCCGAACTCATAAGATTGATCTCATAGGTTATAAAATCCCAGATGTCGTGTGATGATAGCGTGTGAACTAGAGACGTGGGTAATTCAATGAGATTACTGCGTTTGGAGAAAAAACGTACAAATAGTAGCAATCCAAATTACAGAGTGGTGTTTTCCATTGCGGGAACCCATAATCAATAGGTTTTAGTTCATAGTTTAATACATTCCACACACGATTCGATTGTAATTCATCTCAATAATGGCATGTCTGTGAGTCTCAGATTAATATCTATCCAACAAACCTAATCCTTACGATACTATTTTTATATCATTGATTTAAATTTTTATTTATTAAGTGTTTTAGTTCTTAATCATTTTAAAATCCAAACCATATTCTATTTACATAAATGGTAACTGTGAAAGGTGACACCTTCATAGTTATTCATCTTTGTTTTTATAAATAGATTACTTAATAGTTAAAATACGATACAATTGTCCGTTAGGTTTGATATTTGTGGGTTGTGCATTTACTTCCTTATATTAATACTTGCACCCCGTACCACTTGCGGTAAGAATTTTCCATATAGGGTTTGAGCAGGTTAACTCCCATTCAAGGTGGTCCGGCAGTCATCTAACAAATTCACCTCAGACGGAAATGAGATTAAAAGGAAGGTTCCGTACTGACTAGGATCAAAACCATAAACATTATAACAAAACATTTGTACTTTAAATACGAAAGTATTAAAATTGCAAACATATCTTACAACTTTGAAAAAATGCGTATATAAATTAACATTTTAACAATTTTACAAAGTTTTCAAATGGGGACTTGACAATCATTCGTTCTATACATGTTGATGCTGAAATTATTATGAGAAATGGATGGAAAAAAGACGAGTAAGCCTTTAATGACATAGTGGAATTCTTCGAATATGGAAATAAATTGAACATTGAATGAGAAAAAAATAAATAAGAATGACCAGAATGATTACATCTGCATCAGTGAAATGAAATATTTGATTTTAACGATAATACTAGAATATTCAGAAGAACCAAAAAAATAAAAAGATCTTGTAGAAATTCATATAATATATCCAACTATAAAGCTCCTTAAATCCAACCTTATACCTCCGTACGAAGAGCGACCTCAGAACATAACATAAGACATGCTTGAGTACATTTCAAATCCAGAATGTGAGGTACATCCTACTCCCAACTGCAAGCAACCTCTAGATAGAATGATACTAAGCGAGATTACTTGAATTCAATATTGTTTCAATTTAAAGGAGTTTAGATGAACATCTAGCTATTGTTAATTTTGCTAAATATCACATGTACCTATTTTAACCTTAAACATGACATATAATCTTACTAATAAGATTTACCATGACGAAGAGAGAGGTTAAAGACTAAATTAGTAACTTTAATTAGTATTAAAAAATTCATTTCTAATTTAGTAACTACATACTTGATACTAATAAACATATATGTTTTTATCATGGATCAAAGTTTCGTTTCAACGACTAGTTTCGTGTAGTTGAAAATTCGAAACGTTTCCACTTGTTTCGGAAACGTTTCGAAAATGTTTCGAAATATTTCGAAAAAATATTATTCAAAATTTATTAATTGCAAAAGAATAAGTTCAAAAAACACTTAAAAACAACAACACCCACTTCTAGTTTCATTCTTGAAGAATCCTAATAAAATTTTTTCTTATCACTTAACATATAGTTGCATGTAAAATAATAAACAAGAAAAAGTTAAATATAAAATTCAAGTGTATATCATCCATAAATCATATGACAAACATATTAGCAGTATTGTATGACTTTTTCATCTCGTAATTTGTATTATTTATGTGTTAAATATGTATAAAGCAATCTCATTGATTGCACAATCTTTGGATTATAAACTGTAAATTCCATTATATGTGATAAAGAAAACTAATTCAATTAAATTCATCAAAAGAAAAGAAACAAAAATAAAATATTATTAGATGTTTAAATCATAGAAATAATAACAAAATATTTTAAGAAAATGGTTTGCTGTGGATCATGTCAGTATTTAATTGGCAACAACTAAACTAAATATAAATATATAATAACAAATGATGAGAAATCATGACTAAGTAAATATTCATAAGTTCATAAGAATTATAGCCTGTATGACACTACCATTAATTTAATTAATTGGGAGGAAAGAAAAATTGTAGAAAGTTGTGGAAACGAATGAAACAAAGATGAAAGAACTTTAATGAAAGCTTTAGTTCTAGTTTCAAAATTACATGTGAACTTTGTTTCGGTGGCTTCAAAAAACGAAAATTTTTGGTCATTTCGTACGAAATGGCTCGAAATTTTAATCCATGGTTTTTATGCGTACTTAAACCTTTTAAAACCACGTTTCTTAACAAAATCCATGTAAATTCCTTATGAAATATTGATCTCAATCCATACTTTCACCCTGGTCATAAAAGCAAATAAATACTTTTGCAACTCAAGTACTGTAACGGTCTCGGTTTACCTTCAAATAGATTCTTAGACAGTTTTGTATTTTAAAATTGTTTGAGTTTTTTTATTTTAATATCACGAAGAATATTCCACATGAAAACAAGGACAAAAGGTAAGTTTTGATATTTTAAATAAATCATGAAAGCAAAAATACTCCCGAATTTTTCGGACAATGGTATATGTTTACCTACGTTAGGTCCTAAAAACTCATTTATTTCAAAGAATGTGTTTGAGAACAAAAGTTAGTGTTGTTTATGCAAAGTATTTGGTTAATGTTTCAGAGACAAGTATGAATATTTGATATGGATTTTGGACTTTCCAGTTTCTGCCTCAAAACTAGTTGTTTTAATTGAAATAGGGTTTTACGATATTAAACAAAGAAGACGAAGGCTTTAAGGGCTGGAATTTTGTTATTTTTTTACAATCTAGATATAAATGGGATAAATTTTGCTGAAGAAAGTAAGAGCAAATTCGTAAATAAATAGTGTAAAATTGAATAAGAAGAGCTTCTTCTTATAGACAAATGAAATATCCATGTCCCACTCTTTTTTGTTATATTTAATATTTTTAATAAAATATTTTAGCTATACTCCAGCTGTATTCAGCCTAATACAACAGTAATTTCATAATTAAGAGAACTATAACATTATTTATTTTATGCATTTATCATTTTACAACATGATTTCTTACATAAAAATTGAGATAATTAAGTTTAAATCAAAATTTTGCTTCATGGTAAAAAAATTCAAAATCTTTTAATGCAAAAGAAAACTAGAATTAGTAATTCTAAGAATTAAAACACTTTATGATGAAAATTATTAACCTTTATTTAAATTATGATTGATCAAGACCTAATGAATAGTTTTTCTTTAAAATAAATATGATAAGTTCATTTAAAATTAAACAAGATATTTATACTAATTTGAACATAATACAGTTACATCGTAATAATTTAGTGTCTATTAAACATATGAGGTGCATTTGAATATAATTTTTGACTAAATTGCAACTTTTTCAAAACATTTGGGATCAAAATAATATTTTCCAAACGTTTAAGGACTAAAGCAAAATTTTGAAAGCAATTTTGGTTTCTTCCAAATTTCAAGGGCATTACACTTAAGAGGGTGGAGTAAAATTCTATTTCCATGGAGAATGAGAAAAGCTTAAACCCAAGCTCTTCAAAAGTCTTGTTGGAATTTTGAGATACTGGACTTGTACGAGATCAGATATTCTATTTGGCGTTGGAATTGTAAGTCGATACATGGAGGTTCATACTACTTCATACATGAAAGTGGGCCAAAGAATAATTTGATACATTAAAGGTATGGTTGATTAAGGAAATTTTGATATGTTTATTCTCACGAGTACAAGCTTGCCGAGTATAGCGATAGTTATTCGACTGGTGATGTCGATAATCAAAACAACACATCTTGTTTTGTTTTCTTGATCGGGAAGTAGACATTTATTTAGAGTTCTAAGAAGCAGCCAATTGATACACTATCTACAAGTGAAGCCGAATATGTTGTTGCCACTTCTATTTGTCATGCAATCTGGCTAAGGAGGTTGTTTAAAGATGATGCTGGTCGTAGATAGAGCTTTATATTTTGTTAAGTGCTGGACTTTGGACGTCTTTTGTACTCTTTTACTTTCACTTTTATTTATTTTATTGGGTTTCGGGTCTAGCAAGGGGCTTAGGGGGGCAACCTACACTACTAGAAAAAACGCTCATTAGAGACCAATTTCTACAAACGACTATTTAGCCGTTTGTAAAAGTCTCTTATTAGAGACGGGAAAACGGTATGCAAAAGTATAAATACTTTTACAAACGGACATGCGGTTTGTAAAAGTCCTGCTACTTTCACAAACGGGTGTCTCATTTTCAATAACATTACTACTAACAGATTATCCGTTTGGAGGAAGTTTTACTTACTAGTGACGAAAGCTCCGTCATCTATAGTCTGGGCGCCAATTGACCAACTTTGGCGCCCTTTGGCCGTCCAATCACTATCTCCGGTAATATTACTAGTGAGTAGTGACAGACTTATCGTCTCTAGTAATCGTTCTTATTACAAATGAAATTTCTGTTTGTATTGAACTTACTAGAAACGAATATTCGATTTGTGATGACTGTCACTATATACACCCAAAAACATGTCATTTTCGTCTGCCAACTTTACAAACTGAATCTCCCTCTCTAACGCAATTTTCACTCAAAAACGCTCAGAGTACGTACTTTTCACCGATTAAATTGTGTTCTTTATGTGATTTATCATGTATAGTATGTATTTACACTGTTTTTGTGGTATTTCATCGATTATTTTTCCTTTTTATGTTTTTTTTTTTGTAATTTATTGATTATATTGTGTTTTATGATGTTTGCGACAATGTGTGTTATCGATTTTACTGTGACTTATGATGTTTTTTTTTCTAATTGAACGATTATATTATGTTTATGATGTTTTTTAGCTCCTACATATGAATTTTTTTGTTAAAATATAGTGTTCTTTTTTTTTTTGTTTATTTAGTGTCGTATCTTGAGGGAATTTTGGTTATAATTTTACTGGAATGCATTTTTCGGGAGTTCGATCTTTTCTATGTTAATTTTTCGTTGAATGTAATTGATATTTGGTGTTTGTGAATTGTGCAGATGGCAGTTCAACCCACACCGCGTCAATGTAGTGTTGGCCTGACCAAGCGTAAATTGGTGATCTTGGCCCCTAGACGACAGTCTACTATTGTTGCTCAGTCTAATGCTCCTACACCGAGCGCTAAGGTAGGCCAAGCTACTCGAGAAGCAGCGGCATCTTGGTGCTGATTATGGAGGTTCTGGCTCATCTGGAGAACCTTCGCACTACCGCAGCCCGATGGGGTCAACACCTCCACCAAGATCGGTTCATGTTGCTAGTGACCTAGCAACATATCTTTTGGGATGGTCTCCTCCCCCAAGACACATTGTTCATGTGTTCAATCTCCAACCTCGGAAAAAAATCATTTTTCATACCATAGCTTTGTACGATTTTCATTTTCATACCTTAATTTGATATTCATCAATTTCTATACCATCAGTTGGACATTTTGCTTCACATTGGGTACTCCGTCGTTGAAAAAGTACAAGGTGCCATCAATGAACCCAAATTTCGAGATTTAGACCAATTTAGACCGATTCCAACCTTACACCTCAGCATATTCCACGTCAAATGCACGTATGTTTCCGGCATCGGAGTACCCAATGTCAAGCAAATGCTCAACTTATGGCATGAAAATTGATGAGTGCTAAATTAAGTTATGAAAATAAAAATCGTGCTAAGTGATGGTAGGAAAAATGATTTTATCTCCTCCAGCCTCACAAGGGGGATCATCAGGTGGCATACCTGCAGGTTGCATATATTGCTTGGACTTTGTAATGCCGATCTCAAGAGATCTTCGCCAGCTTCACAAGGAGTCGAACATGTCCCACATCCGACTGTGGACCCCGTTCAGTTTGCTCCTTCACAGGCAGGCCATATTTTAACGGCCCCTGATTTGGTGAGCCCTTCTCAAGCCGCCCCGAAGATGTAGCTGGACCTAGTCACCCAAGGCGACCAACATGAGGTATGGTTGTTGTAGATCATCTTGCCGCTTGCCTAGAGGATTAGACTTGGATATCAAGAGGTGAGTTTGGGATATGGGATGATCGGAAACGAGTCGTACGCATGATCAACAAGCCACTGAAGACGTGGTCTACGAGGTTGTGGTAGACGTATACGAAAATTCCTTAGGAGCACAAACAACAATTTTGGGATCATTTTTGGGTATATATCTATAATTTCTTTAACTTCATAGTTTCATAGCTTATTTATCTTTATATTAATTTAATTACTTAATATTTTTTATTATTGTTTATGTAGTCGATCTATCAGTGGGATCCAACCAGGATGATACACTCTTTGAAGGGTTCACTACGATAACCCAATCCCATTTTCCAGCGAGATCAGCATGGCAAATACGCGTTATTTTAAGAGAATGACGATCTGTCCATCCAGGATAACCCCTGTTGGCTTCCACGTTAGCTCCTTCCTCACTATGTTCACCATTGGGATTTGGAGGCGCCGAATGTTAAGTCCGATAGAGCGAGGAAAAATCGAATGAAGGGTAACAATAAACTATCGTGGGGGTTCTATCACCACGCATGATCACCATAAGAGAAAGGTAAGTTTTGAACTTAATTGTCTTAATTACCCAAATATTAAGTCGTGAGTCATTGATTAGAGTATAGTGATATTGTTGTTTAGTAGAAATGGTATGGAATTGTATTATGATTATTTTTAGTTGTGTTTTAGATAATTGGTATATAGATATGGTGATTGGTTATCTCAATGTTGGATATAACATGATGTTGAGTAGCTTGGATATTAGTGATTGATTATTTGATATATTGTCTTCTAGTTGAAGCCGTTGTTTGAGTTGTGGTTGATTTTTGGTATATTTAGTGATTATTATGTGGGTATATTTTTTTTTGTATTTATAGGGAAATTTGGATATTTAGTATTTCATTGTTTTTTTATTTTGTTTGATTTATATTTATTGAATTTTGTATATTATTCTATTACCACCAAGCTGATAGTCCGAATTGATTTGATTTCATTCCTCGACTAGTGGCTGGCGACGAGGATAGGGAGGACTGTAGATGCAATGGTTGAGTTTATCAACAATGTGAATAAGCTTAACTACATGAGTGTTGTACTTTACATTTTATGGTACATCTATTTTTAATGTGTATTTACTAACAATAAGTCCAATTTTTTTTGATATAGAAGAGGTATATGCAAGATTACATGAAATTTCACGATACCAACAGATCTAGCTGGCCACAATTTGATGTGGCGATATGAAGAAAGCCGTAGTTCGCCGTACAAGAACGGGTTGAAGGGACTAGGCACGTAGGTGGACCCTGAGGCATTTGGTACTTCAACCCACAAGGAGCCAAAGAAGTCCAGGGTCACTATCCAGAACTATGCTAGAGAGAACGTCGATCTAAAGGCTCAATTTGCAGAAATGAAGGCAAGACTCGTCAATGTTCTTCAAAAGAAGACCGAGATGCAGTAGTCCCAACAATATTTGACTCAATTTGCACTGGGCACTTCTACGCAGCCAGGTCCATCTGCGTATCAGGGCTACACCGTTGATTTAAGGGCCACACATGGAGTTGAGGATGAGGGGATATCCGAGGACGTGTGGATACCCCAGGGCGGAGGGGTACACCAGGCCAGAAGGATACCCATGGCAACAATGATGAGGATGATGGATTCTACTACGGCGACATCGAGGAGGAGAAGGGCGATGGAGGAGATATTTGGTGATTAGGAGTTTTCTTTTTAAATTGTGTGTAGTTAGTAGTTTATTTATATTTGGCACAAGATTTAAGAATTATTATATTTTATTAGTATGTGGTATTGATTATATACCATTTTGAATAAGAAGATAAACTAATCAAGTAACATATCTTAATAACTGCATCGTCGTTACAGTACTAATATTGAGCATAAACAATAATAAAATCTAAACATGAGAACCAGATTAGGTACAAGTCAATAAACTAGTCATTTTTGTCATCCTCATTGGAGTCCTCGCTATCAACCATTTCTATGAGTTCTATTTGAGTATCAGCAAATGCAATTGGTAAATTGTAATCGTGGCTCTCATCATCAATGTTAATTACTCGGGTTGGTTCCGCAACTTGTAATCTCTCGGTCTCCACAGTGGTTTCTCCATTTTTGCTCCCATTCTCATTGTGTAGTGAAGTAGTGTCAATGATATATCTCCCTCATGTAGCGCATACTGCCCACGACCACATAGGAGCTGGAAAATGGCTTGTTGACGGTTATAGCACGTAGTAAACCTGTTGCATCTGATTCGCACAGATAAAGGGTTTATTGGTTTGTAGTCATGATCGAGGATTGATGTCTTCTAGTCGATAACGGGTGTGAAATAGGATAGAACGAGGCATGTCATACCAATCGCAATTAAAAAACATAATTTGCTGTTGACTCTCGTGGTCTCAGTAATTAACTTCCAATATATCCTCGATCATGCCATAGAAATTAGTTTTCTATGCTGCACCAAGACTTGCCTTCACACACACACACCACAATTTATTGTTGTATTTTCTACTGTGAGCCTCTGTGTGAAATCTAAACCAATTGACTTAGTACCCTTTGTATGTCTATCCCTAAATCAAAGCATTAAGTCGTACATCAACTTTGTAATAACTAGGTTGAGCAGTGTTCTTGGACCACGAGACAAACTCATCATTCCATTTACTCTGAATCTGTAGGTTGTTGCGACCCTGACACATTTGCTCTCCAAATAATCTGTAAATAATGACAAAATTTAAAACTAGCGATATGTAGATACAATACACACGCTTAGTAAATGCGAATATATAACTACACCATACCTGACCCAACTGTTGACATTTGGGCAATTTAAGACTATTATAACTCAATTAGATCGTATTCCGTGTGACTGCGGTACCGACGTTGCTGAACGAATCCTATTAGTTTGCCTTACTTATGGAAGATTAAGACTTGTTTAGTGTAGTCACCTCTAAGTGCAGTCTCATTTTTATTCAGTCGATTGTACCTAGTTTCAACTCCATGACCAAAATAGAATGAGACAATGAAGGTCATCTTAGACAACAAAAGCACTTGGCATATGGATCCTTTCACACGAGCTTTATTACCGACAGATCTTTTCAACTTGTACATTCGCCTATAAGTCAAGAATTTATTGTTAGTAATGCAAAATGATCTAGTATAACATAATTTGATTATAAATATTACATCTCAAATGGATACATCCAATGATACTGCACGAGTCCGCGCACTTTTTCATCGTACGGTAGGTGAATGGCTAAGTGCTTCATAGAGTCAATAAGGCTGGTGGAAATATCTTCTCCAACTTGCACATCGTTTGTAGTATTGAACTTTCCACATTTTCCATATTTGATCTTCTAATGTCAGTCGCACATAGAGTTATGAAGAATAAACTAACTTCCGCAAATGGACCCCAATTAGCATCAAGGAGAAAATCTCAAAAAGCAATTGGTATTAACCTCTACAAGTGCACGTGACAGTCGTGGCTCTTCATTTGAGTGAGTTTAAGTTTTGTCATCTAAACACACCTTGATATGTTAGAAGCATACCCATGTGAAAAACGAAGACCACTCAACCACTCTAGCACAAGCCTCTTATGATCTCTGTTAAGGCAGTACCTCGACTTTTGTTTATGGACTTTCCCATGTGGACGTTCCTTCAAGAACAAATATTTTTGTCTAGTTAGGATTTATAATTCTCTCCTTGCGTTAAAGTTATCTTTCAACTTATCAGAGTCGTCCATCACAGTGTCCCTGATGTCTATAAAAAAATTCTTCTCGCAATGCATAATATCAAGGTTGTAGCGTATTAAGTTAGTGAACCAATGTGGAAGCTCCTAGAAAATGCTTCTGCCACCGGTTACGAATATCCCAAACCCAAAATGTATTGTCTTGGGTTTATGTCTTCTGGTAGCGCATAAACAATGGCTCTCATCTCCATACCTGACCTTCTAAGAGCGAGTACACTAAACTCTATTTTTTCCTTGAGAAATCTTTTTTGTTTCTTCGCCACACGTGATTTGGCGGTATAAAGCACCGATGAAATCAAAGAAACATGTCTTTCTCCCATTCTTCAATTGGAAAGACTTTCTATTCTTCATACAATACGGGCAAGACATTCGACCATGAGCATTCCACTGCGACAACATGTCGTATGCAGGAAAACCACTAATTGTCCACATAAAAGCAGCTATTCTAAAGTTATGCTTCCTAAACCTATTGTATGTGTCCACACCATCAACCCATAACTCCCTCAATTCATCAACTAATGACCGGAGCATCACGTCAATGTTCTTCTCTGGACTTTCTTGCCCATATATAATCAAGCACATAAATATATACTCTTGACGCATGCAAAGATCTGGAGGTAGATTGTAAGGAGTAACTAACATTAGCCAACAATAATAGGGAATTATGAGTTCCCAAAAGTAGTAAACCCATTGCTGTAGAGTCCAAGTCGAATGCTTTGTGGTTTGGATGCAAACCCTGGGTATGTCCTATCAAAGTCTTTCCACGCTTCTCTTGATGCTAGATGAATCATTTGATCATTCGAGCCACAACATTTCAAATGCCAAGTCATATGCTCAGCAGTGGTCGGGGACATGTATACTCCGTGAAGGCTATGTATTATAAGGAAGTACCATAACTTTTTATGACCAATTGGATCATTTTACCCGTTGCATACCTAGCCTCACCTCATTGAGGACATTAAGTATATTCGCTATTTTCAAAGTCTCCGTAGTACAAAAAAATAATTTTTCACAGAAACGCCAAAAATATTATACCCAAGACCCGAACGAGACATCATTGTTTTCAATATGTATAGGCTATAAGGCAACCGACTATCATCTTCAAGACTAAAGCCATCATTGGCCAATGGTAAAGCCGTGTTGCAAGCGGATGCACTAACTTTATGAACATTGTGGCAAGCTAGAAATTCTAACACCCACTGCAACACAATTTCACTTTTTGCACTATGCAAGCGTACCTCCAATTGCCTTAGAAATTCAAAGAATTTTGTAGCATCTGCATTTGGTTCCTCTTCAATTGCATCTCTATTATTGTGACCAACAAATGCATCATATACTAATCCACTAAAAGAATTTTGTTCTTCACACTCTATAGCATCTACTATGGTTTGTCTGTCCTATCCCATATGCCAATGGATGAAAAATGGGACTTGTTTCACCATGTGCTACCGACGTATAGTATTGAAGGACAAATCCCCATTTACATAGGTGAATTGAAATTTGATCGGGGTTCAGAAACATTCTATTGTCGCATCTCTTACAAGGAAATTTATGATAATTTTTCAAATCAAGATAATCTATCTGACGTAAAGCAAACTCTAGAAAATTTTGAACAATGTATGAGAAACGTTGTTTCAAGTCACCTTTATGGTCTTTCATATCATACATCAAACTTCTATCTTTATGCAAATGCATTGCGCTTAAATGCTCTAAAACTAAATAAACTGATCTAGTATATGATCAAATATACAACATACTGTGAACGAGTGATTCGGAGCTCATGCAGGTAATTCGTATCAGAGACACCTCATCGCGATGATAATGTGGTTTTGACCTAAGTGATAAACAAATTAATTAAATAATTAGAACATTTTAAATAATAAATATTAATAAAAAATGAATAATATAAATTAGGACTAGCATTTGAAATAAATATGCAAACTGAGACATATTGACTAATAGCAAGGTCACATCTGCTATTTATAGAAGTAAATGTGGGATTTTTACAAAAGGATATTCCATTCCCAAAAGGTTTGACAGTTTTACAAATGGATAATCTGTTTGTAAAAATGCAATGTGGATTCACATGCTAAATAGTGAATAACAAATAAGTAGTTTGCAAAAATGTCCAACTATTAGAAATAGAATTTCCGTATGTAATAGTTTACTCGAAATGGATTTTCTATTCGTAAAAATGCTTCCACTATTATAGACAAAAATTCCCTTTGTGAAAAGGTTTTGGAAACGGAAACCTGTGTTAAAGGTACCTAAAAAAAATATAATTTTTTACCGGTGTAGCCATGCCAAAACTTTGGTTAAAAGACGCAAATTCCGTAATGGCTACATGGTAATTAATTATATTTTTTTTGATATGGTGAATAAAATGATCTTTATTGGTGTTATATATAAAAAAAATAAAAAGTTTTTAGTGAGGGAAATTCCATTTGTAAAAAGAATATTACACACGGCTGGGCCGTTTCTATAGATCTGTAAGTTTCACAAACGGATTTTCCATTTGTACAAACCTTGGCGAAAGTTTTAAATTTTGTCAAAAGCTATTAGAAACGGACCGGCTGTTTGTAAAAATGAGGGGGAGGGGAATTTTAAAAGACGCGAAAACTTTTACAATGGTTATAGTAAAACTGGCGGGATTTTAATTTTTTTGAAATGTATTACAAACCAGAAATCCGTTTTTAATAGTCAATCTCTAAAAAGTGTCTTTCATCTATAAATACTTCCAATCTCCTTCATTTTTCCCCACTCCAAACACATATCTCTTTCAACTTCTCCTCTCCTTTTCCTTTATACATATATATATATATATATATTGATGACGCATACTCTCCCTCTTGGGATCGTACCCGTCCACGTGGCCAAATCATCTGATCTCGCTACGTCTCCCGACCCTTCTCTCTCTAGGATTCTCCGACCCCAGGTGAGCCAACCCTCGAGTTTCTGACCCCCCGTTTAAATACTGTATATATGCTTGCTACTATACCAACCCCTCGTTGGGCCAACGAGAGGGGGGGTCGTATTCTACACGTGCAGGTATAGCCTCCTTAATCGCTAAGCAAAGGCGACCGCCCCCTCTGGCCAACCAGAGGGTGGTGTCACACATCAGGCTTGATGTCACATTCCACTTCCCGAATGCGTTGTCGCCTCCACAGGGCTCGACCGCCCTGCTTCCCCAATAGAGAGCGAGGGTTCGGGAGTCATAAGATGTGAGTGGAGCACGGCATGCACCGAGGGTAACATGCAGGCACCACGTGCCCTACCCTACGAAGCCTACCTCGGCATCACGTGCCTATTTCCTTCTAGACACAAAAGCTCCACGTACCCTACTCTACGGGGACACGTAAATACCCTATTACCCTCGGGCAGGCATGCAAGCCGACGCGTGCCCCCGTAAAGTTACATCTATGCCCTCCTCCTCGCCCTATAAATAGGGAAGCAGGTTAGTCATAAAGGCATCTCATCTCAGCCAAGTACAACCTACTCATTTCTGAGATCACACAGTTCCCGATATAAGCAAGAGATAGCCCCACCTAGAGAGAGAAAGTGCGGAGCACGAGCCAAGGAGGTCGGAAGAGCTCAAGATTGGCCCGAGGAAGCAGTTTGAAGGGAGATCGTGCGAACAGAGCCCGAACCCCCAAGGGTCGTGGATAGTTGCAGCCGAAGGCTCCCCCCAACGGAGTTTCACACCTCGCCAGGAGCTTGCCGAATCCAGGGTCATCTTAGGACAGGACCGGCGTGCGAACAGCCTCAGTGACAGGCCCGGCTGTAACGCCCCTAAAAATTGGAAGAAAATAAAAGTAATTTCAAATTTTTATTTTAGTCCTTGAACTTTTTGAAAATATGATTTTGACCCCTAAAGTTTTGAAAAAGTTACAATTTAGTCCAAGATTATTTTGAATCAGCCATAAACATTTTGTAGACACTATATTTGTTTCAAATTGATTATGATATGTTCAAATTTGTATAATTATCCTATGTTTGATTTTTAAATGAACTTATCGCTTTTCTTTTACGATATAGTCATCCATTGGTTCTTGACCTGTTATAAATTAAATAAAGGTTAAAGATTTTCATCATAAGGTTTTCTTGGTCTTAGAACATTGATTTCAAATCTCTTTTGCATTGAAATTTTTTTGAATTTGTCGACCATGTGGTAAAAGTTTGATTTAAACCTAAATTACCTCAAGTTTTTACGTAAAGTGATATATGCATAAAGTAATATTAAAAATTTATTTTTTTATATTTCATTTACAGCTATATAACAGCCCATATAGCTGGAGAGAGCTAATACATCTGACTGAAGATAAAAAAAAAAATTCAAGTTAGACAAAAATGGGGTATACCCAGTGTTTTTAAAACCGAACCGGTGCTTTGAACCGGCAAGGCACCGGTTCACTGGTTTTACCGGTTAAACCGGTTCAACCGGTGCCTGAACCGGTTCAACCGGTCAAAACCAGTGGACGGACAAAGGACCGGGTCCCGGTCCGACCGGTCCGACCGGCCGGGCCGGTCCGGTTTTAAAAACACTGGGTATACCTATTTACTCCATGTCTCCAATTCTTGTCCATATAATGTTCACCATCTTCAACAATTTTTTCTCATTTCCAAATTTCTTCTCATTTCCATCTGCAAAGTTTCTCTCCTAGATGTCTAGTTTACCATAAAAAGTGTCTCAGCCTTTAATCCTTCTTCATCGTCCTTAAGAATCCTCAAAACCGAAATCTATCAAAACTGTCAGTTTTGGTACAGAAACTTTGTAAGTCCGAAAACCATATCCAAACTTTGAATCTTTCTCTGAAATTTTTACCACTTACTTTTTATTGTGTAAGCTAACTTTCATGTTCAGAAACCTTCTTCAAAAGAAGTAGTTTGAGGGGTCTAAAAATAAGAAATACGTACCATTGTCCAGAAAATCCGAAAACAGCTTCTAGCTTTCCTGATTTATTTAAAATATCAAACCTTATCCTCTTGATCTGATTTTGAAACTACATACTCTCCATGATGTTTAAGAGTTAACCCCTTAACCAATTTCAGATTATCATATCGTTTGAAAGTCCGATTAAAGGTGAATCTAAGATTGCTACAGTTTTCTGCCTTATATTTGCATAAACATTTTGTTTAACCAATTTATGTTGCAAAAGATATCCAAATCATGAAATTGATCATTAATATGGACTCATTACATACTAATAATTATGTTGGATCAGTTGATCATAATTTAGAATCGTGTTTAATAATTTTCATGGATTTTGCAACATTTAGAAGACATGTAGTTTGTTTTAGGGTTGATCCTTCAATTTCTTTAACTTTAATTGAAGTATTGTATTTATCTTGGGATCTAATCATCTAATCTAGATTATTATCATGATAAGTATTCTGGAAACATTAATTTTAATTAGATCTAAATGTTTACAATTTATTTTAATTGTTATTAGTGATATATGCAATATTATGTAATTTTATACTAATAACTATAAGAAAAATAGTTTTTACCAAAGTTATATATGTGATATAATTTTATTCAAGGGCTTACTGAAGTATTTGTTCAATGTAAACATCATGGTAAAACTTTTGATTTGAGATTATTATGTAATAAGTAATTTACTAGAATTTGGTTAAGAAAAATTGTTTTAAAAAGGTTTAAATATGCATTGAAAATATATGTTTGTTAATATGAAATATGTAATTAATAAATTAGAAATGGAGACTTTAATAATAATTTTGTAAATTTATTTAGTCTTCAACTTGTTACATTGAAATGGTAAATCTCATTATTAGTATTTTCTTACGTCATTGTTAAAGTTAAAATAGGTAAATGTTGGATTTACCCAAAATTAACAATAATTAGATATTTAATTGAACCTCTTTAAATATGATAAATATTGAAAATATATGTTTATTTTTGTTAATTTATGAGCAAACAATGGATTATATCTTTTTGATTTATTTAAGGTTCAACAATTATCGACGTTAATCAAGAATTTCCCACACGGTAAAAGGTGAGGTTTGATTTTGATTTTTTTAAAACCCCGTATGGCATCCGGCTCTGAGAAACTTGGACATAACAATTGTGATTCTTTGTTTCGAATCACGAGCAACATTCTATCACCATTTTAATGCTTTTATTTAAAATTGTTAATTCTTTACATAAACAGCTTTCTTACCTATTGTTAAATTAAGCCTATCATTTGATGCATAATCACACTTTTCTTCATAACCATAATTAACCTGATATCATGATCACCCAATTAATTCTTGAATTGTGCAACGAGCAACGAACTATGTTCGGCCTATGTAGCTCAAAAACGAGCAACGAATATTGTCCGGATTACTAGCTCATCTGATAATTCTGTTTCACCCATTGGGACGCCTTTGGGAAGTTGGGCCCAGGGATTGAGAAGATTTACTGCTGGACAGCAAAGGGCTGTCAGTTTAAGTATTTCAACTTAATACCCATTCTGTCTAAGCGCCGCTTGCAGTCAGAAGTTAGCTGTGACCCGTGTGTTAGATTGGCATATACTCGAGCATGTCTTCTGTTCTGTTGCGAGGTAGCTCCTCGTAGGGAGGTATACGGCTGAATTTTGGAGTTAAGGTCGGATCTGTTATATGTAATTGCACAAGTTCATTTCCCCGTTCATCTGAATACTCTAGTATTATCATTAAAACCGATAATTACAGTTCAATGATGGAGATGTAACTATTCTCGTCATTCTTGTTCGTTTTGTTCTGATTTACTGTTTGATTATTGTCGTGTTCTAAGAATTTCACTAAGTCATTAAAGACTTACTCCTCTTTGTCCTATATGTCCCTTTCTCAGAACAAGATTGGTATAGCAGCATGGATGGAACGAAAGATTGACAAGTCTGCATTTTGGAAACTTTGCAAAATTGTTAAGTGTTTGATTTTGTATTTACATCATTTTAAAATTGTAAAATTTATTTGTATTCCAAAGACTTCCGCTGTATTTAAGTAAAGATATTTTATAATGCTATGGTTTTGATCCTGGTCAGTGAGACCCCTTCCTATGAGATATAGTTCGGTCTGAGTTGAGTTTGTTAGGTGGCCAACACCGGACCAACTTGGATCGGATTGTGACTCGTGGGGCGCGGTCCTCACACCGACGATCCGGTGTCGTCATCAGTGGCGCCGTCTGTGGGAACGCCACTAGAGTCCCTGAGGTAGCCTAAGGAATGAGCCTGGATTCGGTAAGTTCTCACTCTGTGAACAGTATTCTTAGTTTTCAGTCCCCTTCACGAATATTTTCCCAAGCTGTCATAGCAATTTCCCCCCACCACTCTTGTGAGTCAATCTCCTCCACGCCTGAGGCCCCGAGTCAACATGCGTACGAATCCTCGAGTAGGGAAGAAACCCCAGGTGAAGGAACTACTACCAAAGTTCACCTGACTATGAGCGAGTTAGATCGTATGCTGGAAACCACCGCGGAGCGAGGTGCCCGACGGGTGCGACAGCAAGAAGTACTAGCCAGGGGAAGATGGACTCCGCCCCTTGCTACTACAGCGCGGGTTAACGAGTACTATCGAAGGCAAGATGAGGCCCGCCGGGCACGAGCAGAAGCTGAGCGCACCAGATGTCGAGGGGATCGGCCCAGGGGAAGCCAACACTCGTGCGGTTCCCGCCTACATCCAGGTACGATCGGTAATAATCAGCAGTTTATTGACATGATGTCTGAATTGAAAAAAGAAGTCCAAGCCCTGAAGAAAGACCAAAATGGAGAGATGGAAGAAGAAGAGAAAAGTAGCCCTTTTGCCCCTCACATATTGGCCCCGGAGATCACGATATCTATGCGCTTGTCCAATCCGGTGGTGTACACGGGGGATCGAAACGCAAAAGATCCTCGGGATCACATCAACCAGTTCCTGGCGATGATGGACATCCTCAATGCTCCTGATCACGCCCGCTGCCGAATCTTTCGATCTACTTTGACCGAAAAGGCGCAGTCATGGTTCTCCCAACTACGCAGGGAATCCATCTACAGCTTCGAAGACCTGCGAGAACTGTTCGTGCGGCAGTTTGCATGCAATCGCCGCTACTCGAAGACAGCTGGGCACTTGATGACGATGGTCCAAGGTGAGGCACAAGGCTTGCGGGATTACATGCGGAGGTTCACCGACGCGGTGATTGATGTGAGGCATGTAGATCCCCACATCCTATCCGAGTTTGTAGCCTAGGGCACCCGGTCGGTAGAATTCGTCGAGTCTCTGGTGAGACACCCGGCCCGGACCCTAGAAGAGCTCATGAAGAAGGCAGAAAGATACATGTGGCTCGAGGATACGCGGCTCGCCAAACAAGGATTATCGACAGCTGATGATCGTTCGAAGAACAGGCCAGGGGAAAGCAACCGAGGCCGACAGGATGTGGTGAAAAGGTATTTAGAACCCCTCCTATTGGCTCCTTTGAAAATCTCTAACGCTGAAGTGTTGCAAGTAATGGAGGGACATCCGAACCTCCGATGGCCACCCCAATCGCGGAACTCGGAGAACATGCGCCATACTAGGAAGTGGTGCCTGTTTCATCGAAGCTGGGGGCACAAAACCGAGCAATGCGATCATCTGAGAATAGAGATTGAACGCCTATTAAAGATGGGATACTTACAGCAGTTCCTCGGAAGGAGAGATGCCCCTCCAAGGAAGGAGCAGCCCGAAGAAAGGCGAGAGGCTAATCAACCTTGGGAGCAGGTACACTAGGTGCGTCGGAGTCTGGAACGCCCCGAAAGAGAGAGAGAAAGCTCCCAAGCCCGAAGAAGAAGGTACGAGGCTTGATCGGCATCCGGGGAACGAGGCCCGCCTCAGTATCTGCCTCCCCTGCCTTCAAACTATCTGCACAACCCCTTGTCTGGAAGAACCATCAACGTAATCGAAGGGGGTCCGCTGGCGGCCTCATCAGCACAAAGGAAACGAAAGTTCCTCAAAGAAACTCAACGGGTTAGTTTTAAATACCATATCTTTTCTACAAGCATATGTGCACCCCCCGCAATTAACTTCGGGCCGAAAGACTTGGTGGACATCGTCCACCTCCGTGATGATCCCATCGTAATCCAAGCCACGATCCAGGGGGCCGAGGTGGCCAGAGTTCTGATAGATACAGGAAGCTCAGTGGATGTGATGTTCCTGCCCACCTTCCTAGTTCTGGGACTTCAGTTGGAGCAGATAATCCCAGAAAAGACCCCATTGGTTGGTTTCGATGGGAGTCCGAGCGAGACCTTGGGCTCCATTGCGCTCCTGATGTCATGGGGTGAAGGACACTTACGAAGAACGGAGGAAGTCAGGTTCTGGATCATCAATGCACTGGCGAAGACTTACAATGTGATCTGTGGGCGGCCTTCCATCCGCCTGTTCGAAACCGTACCCTCGGTGCTTCACTTAAAGGTAAAATTTCCTACCATGAATGGAATCAGAGAAGTTCGTGGAAACCAGGCCAGGGGTCGAGAGTGCCGGTTGAAGTACAACTCCTTGAAATCCTGCGTAGGTTCCAGCACGTGTTTGCATGGGAAGGCGGACCCCCGGGGCGCATCAGCCCGTACGTGTGCAAACATTAACTCGATGTTCGCCCCGACGCTAAACCAGTTCAGCAGAAGAAGCATAAGATGGGCCCCAAGAGGAATAAGGTGATCCAGTCAGAGATACAGCGACTGATCGGGTTGAATCAGATCCGAGAGGTTCAGTATCCCGAGTGGTTAGCCAATGTTGTCCTGGTTCCAAAATCAGGCGGTCGATGGAGAATGTGCATCGATTTCACCGATTTGAACAACGCCTGTCCAAAGGATTGTTTCCCCCTCCCGAGCATCGATCAGCTGGTAGACTCCACGGCAGGCTGCGGTTTGCTTTCCATGATGGACGGAGATCAGGGATATAATCAGATCCCGATGGCTGAGAAGGACCAGGAGAAGACCAGCTTCATCACGGATTTTGGTACGTATTGTTACCTTGTTATGCCTTTTGGGTAAAAAAATGCAGAGGCTTATGAACACAATGTTTGCCCCGATGATTGGCAACAACTTGGAGGTATATGTGGACGACATTGTCGTCAAAAGTCAAGAAGCTAACCAACACAATGATGACCTCGTTGAAGTCTTCAAAATCATGGACAAGTTTGGCCTAAAAGTGAACCCCCGCAAATGCTCCTTTGGGATACAGGGAGGCAAGTTCCTAGGCTTCCTTGTTACCCAACGAGGAATCGAGGTAAATCCAGAGAAGACCAAGGCCATCTTGGAAATGCCGGCGCCTAGCACGATCGGCGACGTGCAGCGGCTCACAAGGAGGATGGCCTCGCTCAACCGCTTTATCTCGAAGGCGGCCGAGAAAGGATTGCCCTTTTTCAAAGTGCTCTGCAATATCAAGGAATTCCAATGGACTGACGCCTGCCAGAAAGAGTTTGACGATCTGAAGGGGTATTTGCTTCGCCCACCTCTCTTGGTTAAGCCACAGCCAGGAGAAAGACTCTACGTGTACCTCGCAGTCGGGAAAGAGGTAGTGAGCGCGGTGCTGGTTCGGGCGGAAGGACGGGATCATCTCCCAGTGTACTACACGAGCCAAACCTTGAAGGACACCGAGACGCGCTACTCCTCCATCGAGAAGTTTGCTTTTGCCTTGGTCACCACCGCTCGAAAATTAAGGTCGTACTTCCTAACTCATCCTATTACAATTCTCACAAAACACCCCTTACGAGCCATCCTAAGTCATCCCCAAGTGTCGGGAAGGATGGCGAAATAGGCAGTTGAGCTCGAAAAATACGATATCCAGTACGCCCCACGACCGTCAATAAAAGCCCAGGTGCTGGCTGACTTCATGGTAGAAACTAACGAGGCTCCCGAGGAGGTTGACTCCGAGAAAGTATGGAAAGTCTATGTCGACGGATCTTCAAGCAATGGCATTGGAGGAGCCGGGGTGGTGTTCAAGCTGGCACACGAGGATCAACCAGAAGAAGTTTTATCGTTTGCTATAAAGATAGGATTCCCGGTGTCAAACAACGAGGCTGAGTACGAAGCACTGTTGATCAAAATGAGGTTAGCCAAAGAGGGAAAGATGGTTCGAATTCATGGGCACAGCGACTCGTAGTTAGTGGTGCAACAGGTGAAAGCAGCATACGAGGCAAGAGAGGAGAGAATGGAGGAATACTTGAACGCAGTACGAAAGTCGCAGGAGAACTTCGTGGAGTTTACCCTTGAGCAAATCCCACGGACAGAAAACGAGGAAGCTGACATCCTGTCTCGGACTGCCGCGGGCATGCTTCCCATGGGGACACGACAGGTAACCTTCCTTACTATCAGCTCGTCGAAAAAAAGTCATGTAGCGATGGAAGTATTGAACTTAGAAGGAGGTGAACGGAAAGGGTGGATGAATGAGGTGAAAGCTTACCTACTAAACCCGGAGAAATACGATCACAATGGGGAACTGGGGAAAAGAGCCGCTCGGTTCTTTGTGAAAGACGGAGTGCTGTACTGAAAAGGATTCTCGCAGCCGTACCAGCGCTGCCTCTCCGAAGAAGAAGCCACGGAGGTGATGAGAGAGATACATGGAGGCAGCTGCGGGAACCATTCCGGAGGGAGGAGCCTCGCACAGAAAATACTCCGATAAGGCTACTTCTGGCCCACCATGCAGAGAGACGCGAAGGCATTTACCCGACAGTGCGACCAGTGCCAAAAGCACGCTTCCATGTCCCACTTGCCAGCAGCCGCCTGGAACCCAACCTTGTTCCTTGCCCTTTCGATAAGTGGGGCATCGACATCGTGGGACCCTTGATCTAGGACCGAGGGCAGAAGAAATATTTCATGGTGACTGATGACTACTTCACAAAGTGGGTCGAGGCCGAGCCTATGGCACAAATCACTTCGGCGGCAGCCATCAACTTCCTCTGGCGTAACATCGTTTGTAGGTTCGGGCTGCCTCGGATCTTAGTTAATGACAATGGATTGCAGTTTACCAGTGATCAACTCGCGAGGTGGTGCGAGCATTGAAAAATTCAGCATCGTTTTACCTCCGTGCGGTATCCCCAGTCAAATGGCCAGGTTGAGGTCACGAACCATACTCTGCTCCAAGGATTGAAGGCCCGTCTCCTAGCCTACTAGTAAAAGTGGGTCGAGGAGATCCCAGGTCTACTGTGGGCATACCGAACCACTGCCCGATCACCTACCGGGGAAACTCCATTCAGTCTGGCCTATGGTCACGAGGCCGTCATACCCGCGGAAATAACCACGCCGAGTTGGAGGATTTAGGAATACGAGGAGAACAGCAACGAGGAACACATGGTCCTAGAGTTGGACCTCTTGGAGGAGCACTGACAGCAAGCCGCGTTTTGGAGCGCCCAATACACGGCCCATATGGCAAAGTACTACAACAAACGTGTGAGAGATTGGACCTATCAAATCGGAGAATTAGTCCTTCGTAGAGTAGGGGCGTCGAAACCTGTGGGAAAGTTGGACCCGGCATGGGAAGGGCCCTACCAGATATCTCACATCTTGGGAGCAGCAACATACCAGCTGCGAGATATGTAGGGACGGACCTACCCCCACTCTTGGCATGCCTTGAACCTTCGGAAGTTTTAACCGTAACTACCACTTGCAAGACTGAGGCGACGTCTTCTTTCGGAAAAACGAAGGGAGACCCGAGTCCAGGTAAATAAATAAATCTTGTAAGTTTTGACTATCAGCGTGTGTGTACTATCTACTTAGCCTCGTGTAATTTAGAGAACTACGTGCGGCTTGATTCCCAGTTTTACTGCAAGGGATACGTAGGAAGCTCGGAAGTCACTCGAATTCAGCCCCAAAAAATAAAAATAATTTATGTACACCACACACAAGCACGAAGATAAACTGGCAACGCAGGTACAAAAAAATAGAACGATTCTGTTAAGGAAATAAGTGGGTTTTACATAGTAGGGGAAGAAGCCCCTACGAAGCCACTTCGGACAAAGTCAAAAAGTACAAAAAAAAGAAGAAAAGAAAAACAAATACGGGCCAACAAGGGCCACTATCATAACAACTAAGGCTACTATAGGCCACCCTCTTTCATCCTCCTCATCCTCTCTAGCGCTCCTCGCGACGGCGCTTTCCAGCCCGGATCATCGCCCGACGCTCCTCCTCCGTCATCTGCCGTATTATCCGCTTGGGGGGAAGACTCCTCGATCCACTTGGAGGGGCCATTTGCGCCGGAAAGGTCGTAGTCGTAGGCGCAGCAGCAACAACAGGAGCCGGGGTACGATCCGTAGAACGTCGGGGCTCGACCCTCGGATGACGAGATCCGTCAAACAAGGGGATCACCAAGTTCGGAGGTACCCCGGGTAGCCGGTACACAACACTCATGCACAGGTCGTAACCCATGCCCATGAAGGTCTTGACGTCCCCCTCGCTTATGACTGAGGAGGACTTCGTCTTCTTAGCTGTGTTGGTACGAGCATTAGAAAGCCCCTCGGATAGCTTCTTTGCTAATTCGGCCCGAGCTGCATCTACTTAGGCCTGCTTCCGAGCCTCGAACTCCGCCCGCAAAGTATGTGCCCTCACCAACGCCGCATCCGTCTCTGCCAGCCGCATCTCGGGCCGCTCTAAATCAGCCCGCAGACGATCCATCTGGTCCCGATCCGCCATCAGCGAATCCACCAGGCTCTGCGAGTCCTGCTCCATCTCCCTAAGGTTCCTCACCTGTTCCGACAGGAGACGCTCCCTCAACCTTGACTCCAATAGCGCGGCCCGAAGCGACGCTATCTCATCCCTCAGCTTCGAGCCCTCTTCCCCCCAGGCTCCCTTCGCCTCCTCCAGCTCCTCGCGGTACTTCCCCATTCCTTAATGGAGGTGAGCCATCGCTTGAGCCCCCTGGGAGTCCCGGGAAGATAAAATCTCCCGGGTATCCAGTTCCCGAGCCACAAAAAGCATCGGAGAAAAGGGAAGGCAAATAAAAAGGATGCGCGAAAGGAACTTCGAGAAGGAAAAAAGAGAAGGTAACTTACATCCAAGACGCTACGGGAGAGACGAGCCAATAGGTGAGCGCCATCCTCCTGACTGAGGCGCCCCTGCTCCTCGGGCTCCAGGAACCCATCCACCCAGTCTCGAAGCCCCTGAGGAATGAAGATAGACTGAGGAGGCAGAGGACCCCTACTCGTCCCCTCTCCCGAAGGTACTGCAGGGGTCGGGGATGGTAGAATGCTGGAAACCTCGGGCTCAACAGAAGCCTCGGGTTCAACAGAAGCCTCGAGATCCGTAGAAGCACTCAGGTTGACAGAAGCAGTCTCCCTCGAAGGACCATCCGAGAGGAAGGTCGCTTATAAAGTGGTCACGGCTCGGGGTAACACTGGCTTCGGGAGCGTGGCTCGACGGCAGGGAGGAAGCCGTATTATCCTCCGAGGAAAGAGGATCGAGAGGTGCGGCCGGACTCACCTGACGCCGCTCCGAAGTAGCCTGCCCCTCGGAGGGAGGAGAATCGTCATCCGAAGGGATTATCTGGGCGGCATCTGCAGAGGAATTTCCCACGATATGCGTGGCCAACTCGACCCCTGGGAAAGAAAGCACAAGAAGAATTCAACACCAAGATCAATAAAAAGTAGGTACATGAATAATAAAGAAGAAAACTTACCAAAAGGAGAGCCTCGGCCCAACGGGACGCCAACCCCATCGATATATTCTGGGCCGTTCTGCAGGCCTACCATAGTCAGGGCTCGAGGGCACTCAAGGATCGACATTGAGTCATAGGTGGTCGAGAAGAATCCTTGGCGTTCCAGATACCCGGTATTTGAGGAGGGGTTGAGAGCATCCACGTAGCTCACACTCCATCGGGTGGATACTCCCCATTGCCTGCTACGAGGGCGGAGGAAAAAGTAGCGGCTCCGCCAATAGCGGTTAGTGGGGAAGCCAGTCGAAACTTTGGCCAGGAAAGAGTTCACATATTGGCGAGCTATCACTATGAAAAAAGGGATAGCTCTGTCTCACGGGGCGAAGGGCGAAAGCCCCGAACAGAATGGTGGGAGTCATAGGAATGTTGTGATAATAGCACAGAAGAACGAAACCTACCAGATATCGGTAGGAGTGGGGGACTAGTTGACTTGGACAAATTTGCAGAAAGTTGAAAACGAGGGCCAAGAAGGGTGAAAGAAGCAACAGAGTCCATTTTGGACTTGATCGGAGTAAACAGTGAGAAAACCGGCAGGAGGATCATAGGCTCGTTCATCAGGGGTCGGGATCTTCACCAACATGTCGAGGACACCGTGCTGGTTCAGCAACGCCTACGTAGTTTCCACCGTCTCAACAGAAGGAATTGAACCTGCACGCCCCGCACCCAGCATTTGGAAAGGGTGAATTTCGCCGGCGACCAGTTGGAACCCCTATTGAGGAGTGCCATAGGGGGCCCGGTTTGAAAGAGCGGCAACAATGCCGTCAGCCTCAGGATTCTGGTGGACAAAGTCATCATCCGCTACCATTGGTTGGCGAATGGCAGCAGCAAGATGGTTCTCCGTCCTGTGACGAGTGCAGGAAGCCACCGCCCTGGAACTCTGACGAGAGCGGGAAGGCCCAGTAGGGGGACTTGGAAGGTGCACCATTGGTGGCGGACTAGGAGGAGCCGGAAAAGTCAGCGGAATCTCTTCAGACGACGATTCATCGGACTCAAGAAAGTTCTCGGAGTAAGAGGAAGAGGAAGACACACTTTGCAGGAAAGATAGAAGGCAAGAAGATCAAGACTTGCTGGAATGAAGGAAGATGAAGTGACGAAAGAAGGTAAGTAAGTATGTCTATTTATAATCCCCAAAGTGACGCTTCAGTTTGGGCGGGAACAGGCGAAATACCCCGTATGAAATGTATGAGGGAATCGTCACCGCCCCGTTCAACCAATGGGGGCCGGTAACGGAAGACACGTGGCAAGCACACAAAATTGACTGCCCTTGATGTGCCTTTTCGAGGCGCTAATGATGGCAGAAAAATTTTATGCGTGCGAAAGTAAATGATATATAGAGTAGCGCGGTAACCAAGGTCACATGACGGGACGTATTGGTCAAAAGAAGCGACAAGTTATAAACCGCCAAAATTGAAAAGGCTCCTCGAGCCGTTATGACTTCTCCAAGAAGCTTAAATGGAAACACTTCCGCGGACCGAGGCTGCTTTCCCAAAACCCCACTGAAGAGGCTCCTCGAGCCGTTACAACTCATGAAGAGGCTCATCAAGCCATTACAACTCACAAAGAGGCTCCTCGAGCCGTTACAACCATTGAAGAAATTGCCTTTGGAAAACTTTAGGAAACATGCTAATCGGTTCGGGTAGTGCTTCGAGGGGTTACATCAAACTCCGCTCTACGAGGTGTCCCATTATGAGCCTTTGAGTACCACGCGTACTTCCAAGGGGAAAAACAACAACCTTCGTCGAAACACGCAACGAGGGGCTAAGGATACGCCCTGTTGACCGGCAGAAAACCCTTTAGAAGTATCACGGGTTGATTTGTTCCTCGTAATACGGCTCGAGGGCCCTAGCCAACTTCTCTAAACGTGGTGTCCCATTATAAACCTTAGAGCCCCACGCGAACATCGTAACTAGGCGACCGATTCCTTTAGGAGTATCACGGGTCGACTTGCTCCCTGTAATACACCTCGAGGGTCATAGCCACACAACTCCTAGGTACCTTAACGGGAACCCAAGGAGCCCCGCTCGTACTTCCAAGGAGTAAAACAACAATCCTTGTCGAACCACGGCAGGTGGAGCAGATGTGCTCCCGCGATTGTTTCATCCTCGGAACCCTACCCAGATTGATAGTATTGAAAACAGGCAAAAGAAGACATACGCGAAGAACTCCCGAAAAAATATTTTATTAATCTCGAAGTTATTACAACTACAAGAAAAGGAAGATACAACAAAAGAGGCCTACAATCTATTCCTCGGGAGAAAGCCGCTTGCCATCCCTGATTGACCTCCGGCGAGCCTCCAGCGTCGGACCATCATCGTCAACCTCGGAAATCCCGATCGTAGAAGCCACTCGCAGAGCAGTCTCTATAGTTTGGGGAACCGGGATGTCAGCAGGTCGAGAACTTGGAGGACCAGGGCCAGTGACCAAGGGCCCACCAGCCATGATTGCGGTAGCCATAGCCCAAACCCTTCTCGCCCTCGTCTCGGGAGAAGAACCCCAAGAAGTCGCTCCCTCAACCTCGGGAAGGACGATCTGCGCGGAAGGAAGCCTAGCTCAGTAGGCTTCGAGGATCGCTTGCGTCTCGGAAGGGCTTGGAGGAAAGCCCGGCGGAATCTCTATTGACATCTCAATCTCCTTAGGAGAAAGAGTCGTCAGGTCAACTCCAGGTACGATCCAGTTCTTTGCTTTTAGCTGTTGTATGGATCCTTTGTACCCAACCATGACCAGGGCGGCGAAGACCTTCCGAAAATAGCCATGATGAAGAGGGGAGCCAATGTAGCAAATGATACGCTCGAACGCGTCCCGCCGAGACTTCTCCACAATTTGCCCCCGGAGCCCCTCGGTGACCCGCCGAACTTCCTCACCGACACGCTCACTGAGAGTGGCGTGGCATTCCTCCAACTCCCCACGAAGGGTCTCCACAGACGCCATTGCCTTCGTGTGTTCCTCCTCGACCTTCACTAGCCGACGGGAGGTCCTCTCTAGGGTGTTCTTTAGAATCGCCAGTTCCAAAGCCACTTCGTCCGTCACTCCCTCGGCGACTCGAAGGCGCTCCTCTCCAAGCTCCCGAGCCTCTTTCAGCTCATTTGCGTAGGCCTCCTATTCGTGACATCTCTTTACTCAAGACTCGAGAGCAACTCGAGCCTCCTGGAGTTCGGCCCGGACCCGAGAATGATCCGACATCAGCCTCTCCAAATCTTCCTGCACGGGAAGATCGGGAGTAGCGGATTCCAACTCCGCCACCCGATCCTCCAAATTCTGGATATGCTCCAGCAACAAAAATTGGCGGGCACTAAACTGTGAAAGGAAGAAAGGGAAAGTTAGAGGTAAGGAGAAGTAATCCGAAGAACAACAAAGGAAGGATGAAAGCTTACGTCAACCGCCTCGTAACCTGCCTGGTCCTTCAACCATTGGATCCCTCGGTTCCGGAGCGATGCAACCTCGAGGGGATCCACCACCTGACGCAGTTGGGCGAAACCGCCACCCACGCCACGCAGTTCCTCTACGAGGGAACGCTCAACAGGACCAGAACGATTCGCTTGATTCACCGCCATCTGTGAAGAAGTCCCTTCTTCACGGGTCTCCACCCAGCTACCAGCCCCATCGCTCCGAGCCTCCGCCTCCGCCTCTCGCCTTCCACTCTCTGCTAACGACCCTAACAAGTCAACCTTTTCTTGCCCAGGCGCCGCGCTGTCTATGGGACTGGAGGAACTGGTAAGAGAACTTGCGCCCACCCCTTCTGGCGGACCCACAACAGAACCCACCAAACCATCCTGGAGTGTGGGAGAAGAAGGCTCGGACCCATCAGTCTCTCCCCGACCATCAACCAGAGGCTCAGCCCCAGTGTCCTTCTCGGCAGGCTCAGGAGATGGATGCGAATAAGAATCTTGATGGGGAGAAACTCGAGAAAAGCCACCTCATGCACCAAAGGAAGGGTGGCGAGGCTACTTAGGTCGAAGGAAGTAGGCAAGGAATCGCGAACCTAAGCAAAAGCAGCATCTGGCCTCAAAGCGGAAGATCGTCCTCTTGGAGACTGCGAAAGTCCACAAAATATGGCAGGCCCGAGCTCACTTCGCCACTGGCCTCGGGAACCGGACGAGAAGATGGGACCGGTTCCCCGCTAGGAACCCGTTGAGAGGGAGGAAATGATGATGGCTCCTCGGTTCTGGTGGCCACTGTTGAACAGGAAGAGTGGTCCTCCCTCGGACGGACCTACTCCCTCGGGGAACTCTCAAAGGTACCACCTCATCAGTAACCGCCTCCGCCAAGGGAGACACCAAAGAGCCTAGAAACGTTGGAAAAATCCAAAGGGAGGGTCAGCATACGAAGAGAGCAAAGAATATGAAGGAGCAAGAGCTAAGCACTTACAGAATTCAGGTTCTTTATGCAAATCTGGGAAATGGGCTGAGCGAGCCCCTCCCTGGAGACCACAGAGCTCGAACAACCTCGAGACCTTAGTCAGTTTCATGAGATGGTACTTCACTCGAAAGTACCCCTCCTCTCTCATTTGGAGACGGACACTCTCAAGACGAGAAGAGTCCTGCTCCGCAGGGCCCTTCGACCAGGCGTTAGTGACCCCCCAACTTTCACAACTGCGCCCCGAGGGCTGGACGAAGAAGAAGGAGGACTTCCAACTACCGAAGGAGGAGGAAGCATCAGTAAGGAGCCTCGCCCCCAATACAGCCTGGGAAGAACGAGGGGTAAAATAGAAGAAGGGTGCCTGACCCGCACCCATGGCATATAGAGCCAACAGACGCTCCGCTGAACAGAGAAGCCCTCGGCTTCGGCAGGTGATCTCAAACCCCGCCATAATGGAAAAAGCATTGGGCGTCAACTGGCTCAAGCTGAGCCCTAAGGCCTTGGCCACCTCTTGAAAGAAGGGCGGCACGAATACACGCCACCAGCCTCAATCTGGGCAAAGTAGACGGTCAGAAAGCCAACAGGGGGACTGTTTGCCCGATTCGAAGACTCGGGGATCAGCACCGTCACATTGTCCCTCGCCACATTGTGCTTAGCGAGAAAGTGGTCGACAGAAGCTTGAGTCACCGAACTAGCAAGGTCACTCACGCTGACGGCTGCCTCTTAGCCGTCGTTCCTTTCTCAAGAGCGGCACGGCGTGCTTACCTCGGCGAGTGGCCGGAGGAGAAACCGGCACCGATCGGGATGGAAACACAGGAGGAGTAGAGCCAGAAGTAGCTGCGGCTGTATTGGCAGACGACATGATCACGGCGAAAAAAGGGAAGAAGAGAAGGTGATGATTGCGAGAGGAAAGTGGAGAAGGTAAAATGGCTATAAGCCCTAGGAACTGCAACGCAGAGGTCTAAATAGATGGGCAAAAAGGCGGTATAATTCTTGCCCATTATCCAAGAGCCGCAGGTGGTGACACGTATTGTTCAGCGTGCGAGAGAAGTTTTAAGAATACCGAGAAATCGGGGAGTGAGACAGACGCACGATCAGATGATTAGAACCCTTAAAGTTTAATTTTCTGCCACGTTCTACGAACTGTGACAGAAACTGGGGGACTTATGATGACGCATACTCTCCCTCTTGGGATCGTACCCGTCCACGTGGCCAAATCATCTGATCTCGCTACGTCTCCCGACCCTCCTCTCTCCAGGATTCTCCGACCCCAGGTAAGCCAACCCTCGAGTTTCCGACCCCCCGTTTAAATACTGTATATATGTTTGCTACTATACCAACTCCTCGTTGGGCCAACGAGGGGGGGGGGCTCGTATTCTACACGTGCAGGCATAGTCTCCTTAATCGTTAAGCAAAGGCGACCGCCCCCTCTGGCCAACCAGTGGGTGGTATCACACGTCAGCCTTGATGTCACTTTCCACTTCCCGAATGCGTTGTCGCCTCCACAAGGCTCGACCGCCATGCTTCGCCAATAAAGAGCGAGGGTTCAGGAGTCATAAATGTGAGCGGAGCACGGCATGCATCGAGGGTAACATGCAGGCACCACGTGCCCTACCCTACGAAGCCTACCTCGGCATCACGTGCCTATTTCCTTCTAGACACAAAAGCTCCACGTACCCTACTCTACGGGGACACGTAAATACCCTATTACCTTCGGGCAGGCATGCAAGTCGACACGTGCCTCGTAAAGTTACATCTATGCCCTCCTCCTCGCCCTATAAATAGGGAAGCAGGTTAGTCATAAAGGCATCTCATCTCAGCCAAGTACAACCTACTCCCCTCTGAAATCACACAGTTCCCGATATAAGCAAGAGATAGCCCACCTAGCGAGAGAAAGTGCGGAGCACGAGCCAAGGAGGTCGGAAGAGCTCAAAAATGGCCCGAGAAAGCAGTTTGAAGGGAGATCGTGCGAACGGAGCCCGAACCCCCAAGGGTCGTGGATAGTTGTAGCCGAAGGCTCCCCCCAACGGAGTTTCACACCTCGCCATGAGCTTGCCGAATCCAGGGTCATCTTAGGTCGGGACCGGCGTGCGAACGGCCTCGGTGACAGGCCCAACGATCCGGAGGCGTCATCATATATATATATATATTAAAAAATACTTTAAAATATTATCATATTGCATTATAATTAGAGGTTATACTTTATTAGTGTTATCAAAAAAGGTATAGTTTATATCAATTTTAGTTAGTTATATCCTAATGTGGTATTTTTACAATGATGTTACCATGCTATCATTGTTAGTAAAATAAATAAAAGTAATTGTTATATAAATATGTAGTACTTTTAATCCGCATTAATATTGTTATAACCAATTTTGACTAAAATTGGGAGATTATTTCTCCAATTTTTTTTTTTATTATTTTCGTACCTTATTACAAACGGACTTCCCGTCTCTAATACTCCAAAATTTTATAAACTGATTCCCCGTCTCTAATACTCTTAAACTTTTAAAAATCGCTTTCCCGTCTCTAGTACTCTAAAACTTTTACAAGCAACTTCCCCGTCTCTAATACTCTAAAACTTTTACAAATCAAATTTTTGTCTCTAGTACTCTAAAACTTTTACAAACTTTTACAAAACGATTTTCTATTTTTAATAATATTTTTTAAAATGGACTATTCGTTTGTAATAGTAAAAGGTGATTTACATATTTCAATTTTTACAAACAGGTGTCCGTTTGTAAAGATTGGTGATTATTAGACAGGGGCGCCTGCTTTTAATAATTTTGGGATATTAGTGACCGGGAAATCCTCTGTAATACTTTTGGGCTTTCGAAAACGAGCAGTCCGTCACTAAAAGTAGAAATAGGACCCTTTCTCCGTCTGTAATAGTCATTAGTGACGGGCACTAGAAACGGAATTTCAGTTTGTGTACTCTTTATAAACGGATTTGGCCGTTTGTAATGCCCTTTTTTTTTTGCAGTGCTAGTTGGGATTACCGGTGGTTTCCTTGCTCCGATATGCTCCATCTTTACACTTTAAAAAAAAAAAAAAAGGAGATTGTTGAAAGAACCTGACTTACCCAAGAAGGTTCAACGCGATAAATGTAAAAATGATAAGGAAGATATAAGCGCAAGTAACTTAACCATGGAACTATCAAAAGAATTTGTATATCATGTCGAAACAAAAAAGATATCACGGTATACTTGAGTCATGTTTATATAAGGATATTCATAAACCTATTGTACTGTTGAATATTGTTCTGGTGAAAACCAAAATTTTAAGTTTAGTGGAAGTATGTATAGTCGTGGAGAAAAAGTATAGAAATAAAAACAAATATATCGATTCGCCGAAAGAAAAATATTGATCGCAAATGCATTTCCAATTAGCTAGGAGTGAAATTTAAGTATAATTGAATGGTCCACATGCCAGAACTCTATAAGGTAAAAATCTATTGACATACTTGAGGATTGTAATTGATGTATAAATAGATTACAAATTGATCAAAATAAAAGTAAAAATAGTGATATTAGAGCAAAAGCAACAGGCGACTAAACGAGCAAAACAAAAGAGCCGCTCGACGAGAAAACACCATCAACATTGGATTTTCTTTTGATCAAACTTAACACATTACAGCCCACCAGCTATTTGATGATGTCCTCAATTTACAGCACAAAAAGAAGCCAAGCTAACCGGATTATTACCAGTTCCATATATAACAAACTTTGCAGCAAGAGCCTCAACACCCGCTGGCTCCGACCCTCATTAGATCTGTCGTTATGCTCCTTGATCATCACGTGCAATAACTGCCAGTCCAATTTTGAACTCCTTACTAAAAATCAGACCATCAAAGTTCACTATAATGAAGTTTTCCGCCAAATAGTATTCTGCATATCACTTCCAGGAACAAAACAAAGAATTGGTTTACAATTGACACACCTAAAATGGAGACTTTAGCCTCTGAGTTGGCTAATGTCTTGTTTCTATATATAACCTAGAAAATGCAAGCAAATCTTCCCTTATATCCTTCTTACTAAGGTGAAGCCAAGCATGATTAATCCAAGGTCACGCTTAGGTTCAATCACATGTTGTGGAATAGAGAAAAGGGTCCAGGTTTGGCGAGCAAAATGACATTCAAGAAAAGTATGCTAGCTCCACTAACTCATTTCCTTACCGACACACGAAACACACACCCACATATGCATGATTCTCGTATCTTTTAGAATTTTGCAAGTGCGAATAATGTAATTGCAAGCTCTCCATGGCAAATCCTGACTTTGTTGGAAACAGATAAATTCCAAAGAAAGTTCGAGTTTAGCTTTTGTGTATAACTACATTGACCTGCCTATTTTCTTGAAGTTAATCTAGCATCCTTGATAACATGACATGCACTCTTCGCGGAAAAAGAATCCTTTAGATGTGTGATGTTGTTGGTAATTGAATAAGACTAGCGATATTGCCAGAGCAAATAATGTTGCCTCCAGAGCAATATTTATAAGTTGTCAGAATTACCCTCAGTTAAAAGTAGTGTGAACATTCTAATTATGTAAGATTCAGTAGTTGCCTAAACCATCTCCTTAAATTTGGTTAGTGATTAATTTTTTACGTGTAGGAGCTGTAAGAATCGAGACAAATTGCTTTCAAAAGGAAAGCACAATCCGTCCAAATGTGCTTTACTAGAATTCATATTATAGTTTTTATTATTTAATATGCTTGTATTTTATTCAAAGGCATGTTTCATTTATTGTAAAAAAATGTTGTTGCACTGTAGCTTTTAGTTAATTTTTGTTTTTTTTTTACGTTCACTTGTAGACATTATTCTTGGTATTATTTTCTTATATTTGTAGCAGCATAAACTATTTAGTTGTTTTTATTGTATTTACTAAATAAATATTATAATTATACAATAATTTGAGTTTTAATTAATTTTTATAAGATTTTATTATTAGCAAACAAATTTTAGTTCTTAATATTTATTCAGTTGTCATACTATTAGTAATGAAAATAATAACTTAAAAGCATCAGTGAATGTGTATTTTTAATAATGACAAGATTAAAATATAAAATTACAACTTATCAAAATAACATTCATAAGAGGAAGTTAATCTATTTAACACCAGAAAGCTGTCATAATCTTATTTATTGTAGGTATTATATTCCATAAAAATTAAAGTGTTAGTTCATCGCCAATAATAAAATGTTTTAGAATTTTAACTATGAATTTCTTAATTATAAAAAAAAAACTTTCTTATTTTTTAGTTATACTTAACGTAGATAATAGGATATGAAATATATAAAACAAACTAAAAATATATTACTCCCAAACTCTAAAAATACAAATCTAGTAAATTAAATTAAATTAACGTTGATAACTTGATATTGTATGAAAACTACTAGATTGTAATATTATCGGTATATGATGTATAAATTTAATAGTTTGAATTTGCTAAAATAAAGAGATGCCAACTAACAAAAAAGGTATTATGAGATTGAATTACTATATTTAAGGATGATTAATTTGACATATTATGGAGATTAAGCATTAATTTTTGCATTCCTTAATTAAGAGGGGTATATTAGAGATGTTAAAAGAATTGTTTTGGCAGCAACACTTTTTGCTCTGGAAATATCGCCGGCCATTGAATAACTAATAACCACATCCTAAGCCCAAAATCTTAATTCTCATTAGATCTTTAAATATCCTAATCCACGAAGAAAACGGAAGTGAGTTTTATAGAACCATTTCAGATGAGCCATCTCACGATCTCAATCACTTCCATTAAACTCTCATTCGAGGATTTTACGATTGTGATCAACAAATAATCCTTGAATAATTTTATTTTACATATTTAATGATTAATAAACATGTTTGATCATAATGAACATAATTTTACTTCTAGAAAACTTCGGTTGATTTAGGGCAATAAAGCCTTTGAAACCATCTTTCTACCTCGTGCCTTTGATTCAAACTCTTTTTGATCAACTTTTTCTAATAAAGCGTATGTTTTTTTTTTTTTGGAAGGTTTTTTATCTTCAATTATGAATAAGGAGAGAGAAAATTCAACAAGACGAAAACCCTGGATTAGAAGAATGGTGGGCTTGATGAGTTCTTAATTTAAAAAAAATATCCATAGAGTTCTTGACTTTTAGAAAACACAATACACTCAATATCTTAGATATGGTAATTCTTGTTATCCGAGTGAATTGCCAAACTAACGCTTTCAATAAAAATATTTGCCAAACTAACGCTTTCAAAAAATTAATTCCCAATCTATCATTCTTCAACGTAACATTCCAATTCTATCCTCTTTCTTTTATTAAGTAATTATTAAATTATAATATATATAATCTATATTCTGTAAATATATCATGAGAATTTAATTAATATGAATTTAATTACATTACTAATCTCCCTCGAACTATCCCCTCTCCTTCCGCAAACCTATTTTTCTGCAAAACCACCGCCACTGATCCCGCCGCCTGCACAAAATAAGCCATGAACGCCATCACTTTTGATGGAAAAATCACCGCTTGAATTTGCCGGAAACCTAAAAAAAATAATCCAGGCGGTGTTTTTTTTTTCTTCTTCTTAATGGAATGAGATTTGAAGGCAAACCCATGACTTCACTTGTAACGGAACCGTGATGATCTAGGCAGTTTAATCTTTTGGAGGAAACAGTGGAAACACCCAAATTGAAAGATTATTTGAATCTTTTGTTGATTTATTTTTTTAATCAAGCTTTATGTGTTGATTCTACTAACACTACAAAGCTGTATTTTTTCACTTCTCCTCCGTCGTTTCTTCCTCCTGTCAATGATCTAAAATTGCAGGCCGCTAGATAATCATGGCGAGGATATGGGGGAGGGGGAGGTGTGGGGCAGTGGGGGCGGGGAGGAAGACAAACTAGTTTATCTTAATTATATTTAGTTAATGTTAGTAGAGTTTTATTAACTATTTACAGAAAATATTAATACATAGCAGCAAAATTAATATTCGTTAAAAAAAAGGTTAGAGTTGGAAAATTTTGTTGAAAAGTGATAGTTTGGTAATTATTTTTGTTGGAGTGTTAGTTTGACAATTATTTTTTTAAAAAGCGTTAGTTTGGCAATTCGCTCCTTGTTATCCCATCTCATTCTTTATTCAACTCTATCTCAATAAGGAATTAAAATGGGATTCCGTAAAACTAATATACAATTTAATTTATATATTTTATTTCGTAACAAAATACAATCCTAACTCGAGCGGAAAGAATAAAAGTCTTCTCCTCATAAGACATGACACCTGTACTACATTTAGGCGGGCCCAACAATTAGGCCCAATTATTTCAATTAGACTCATTGATTATTTCATATAGTCCAATTAATCTCCAACTAGATTCATAATTCTTTTACAATTAATTCCATATGATTCATAATTTAAAAAATCCTCCTTATATGGAATTTCTAATTCGATGAACCTTTATATAGACTAGAATACCTGATTGGTCTCATTAGGTATAAGATTTATTAACCAATTTAATGATAATTAGTCAAATTAACTAATTAAGAAAATAATTATTATTTCCACATACATTAAATAAAGCTCATCATTAAAGTCACATAGTCCCTGTCTCTGTTTAAAAAACTTGCCCGGGGTTCGCCTAGGGCTAGCCCAGGGTTTTTTTGACCTCAAAACGCTTCGAGGCGATCCTTTGGGGCTTAACCTTCACGGTGCTTACGCCCCATGATTTAGGGATTACGCCCAGGGCGTACGCTTTTTGCGCCCCAAGCTGTTGGGTTTACGCCCGAGAAAGATAACAAATAAATGTTGATTTTGTTAATTTATTTATAAGGTTTCTTGTTTGCTTTGCTTTCAAAATATATATTTGACGAAATCTAACAAGTCTATTAGACCATATTTGATATTCTTGCTAAATTATTCTCTAAATCTGAAAGTCGTCTTTCTTTTTTCAGATTAGTTTTATGATCATATTTTGGTGGTTTCTTTTTCGTTATTTATGTATTGTTTTCTAGGGATGGGTTGATATGAAATTTATACTATATGTAAAGTATGAAAACATTTTTAATATTTTTTTTGACTTTATATTGGCACAAATATTTCTTTTTACTTATTTCATGTATATCTTAACTTATTCTTCATATTCCTAATTCTAGTCTCTACTTTTTATCATAAATCTATAATTTTAATGAATTAAATATCAAAATCTCTGTGGCTTATGCCCAACGCCTCGGGGCTTACGCCCGCCTCTAGATCCACGAAACGCCCCGCCTTACGCCCAACGCCTTTTAAAACACTGATCCCTGTAAGCAATAAAGTGGGAGGGAAGCGGTTGGGTCTTAGAGTCAAAACCGCATTAATGTCCCAAATTAATTTTACTACTCTTGCTCAATTTCAGTATCATGATGATTCCACCATATATCCGATAATTAGCTCTTCTCATTAGCGATATCAAAGTTATTCAAAGTTAATTTCTAGTGTCCACTTTATATAGTCATTTGTTATCAAAGCTATTATCCTTATTGTGACCCATGATCTAATAGGTAAATATTCGTTACCCTATTAATCACATCTTATATCCTTGAATGCTATTAGCATTAATGTCCATGACCATAGCTATAACTTCTATGGACTTTGTTTTAGATCAAGTTCTTGCTAATTATAACAAGGGGAATCGTATATTTCAGGATTCTAGATTCCAAACACATTCTCAGCTACTTGACGCTAATTCCTCGAAGATACGATGCTAGATACTGTGAGTTCTGACAGCATCACGACTCTACATAAAATGGTGTTTCACGGAAAGAACGAGTTTATGAGTGACAACAGATTAAGATTGACGAGTCAATGACCATTAATGACGAATAGTTGAAGAGAGATCATCTGTTAACGATATTCAAATATCTCTATATTAATTGTTGTATCCAGCCCTTTATACTAACCATTCATAAATGAATGCAACCATTTAGATATCATTACATCCAGAGATCCATAAAAATCAACTCAACCATTTATGAAGATGTACTATATTCATGACCTAATTCTTTCACAGGTCCCAAAACTATGAACGAGTGTCGCTGACAATTTTCCTAAGATCAAGCAAACTCATGATTCATTCCTCTTGTATAACGACTTATATGTTGAATGAAGAGTTTCATCTCTTAGTGATTTGGATATTCAAAATTGAGTTTGAATAATAATATCATATATATTATTATCAACACGCACAATTATTCATTACAAAAACTATTTTTAATAATTCATAAAAAAACTTATTTCAAATGGCTAAGTGAAACATCTTTCATCATAGTAATTTTATTTCAGCTAAATGTCACACAAGCTGCAAATATGATCATGATTTGTAGCCAGAGCATAAACTGCAACAAATGACACACTAGACGATCCTTGTTTCTTCTATCACCAATAAAAATTAGCATAATAGTCTCCCAATCCTCACGCCCAAAAATAAAATAGATAAGGTCCCTATTCTACTGCTCCAGCTCCTGATCAATCAGAAAGCTAATTTTTTTATCCTTTAACTCTTGAACATGCGGTCTAATAATTCAAAAACATAAAGGTTTTCATTGCTATGTATCATAACATATTGAGATTGAATTACAATTACCAATGCGACCTTAACCCCGCCTTAGTCACCCCTTTAGCACTAAAAGTAAATTTCCTTGTGTACGACGTTGAGCTGTCCATTCATGGTGCAAAGAAATTTCCACTATTGAAGTAATGGGACTGGAAGACTCTTGCGATTAAATTGTCCAAATGAGGTACAAAGTGCCATGCCGGCTTAGGGAGAAATGCCTTAAGGTTGCTAAAAACCATACCACCATCCTTTTGATTCTCACACATGAAATTCCATTGTCACGAGTGAATCTTATTTCTTATCATCCCACAAATAGGTTCAATTGAAGATCGCATAAGAGATTGTCTGAAAAATTAAAAACTCAAATAACATAAGTAAGGGTAGCCTGTAAAACATATTTGATCAAGGCTTGTTTCCCGGTCTCCATTCCAACGTTGAATCCATATTCACATACGAACCCAAAAGAAGCATATTTCTTTCTTTGACTTACCAACAACAACCGGGAATCTCAAGTATCATTCATATCTTTCTTCCACCCTAACTCTCAAACCCCAATTGCACACTTTAGAAAAACTTTGTTGTAGTTTTTATTAAAGACTAGAGTTGATTTCTCCAAGTGAACCATTTTACTTGGCACCCTCTCGTAGTTTTAAGAATTGCTCTAATTTCCACCACTACCCCCTTGTAACATCAAGAAAAATGAATGTATCATCCACAAAAGCCCGTTGACAGATGCATGGTGTCAACTTGAAAATTCTTAGCCCATTAATGGTGTTACTTTTCCTCGGAAACTCTAAGAAGAGCAGTCAGAGGTTCACGGAAAAATAAAAACAGATACGGTGAAAATGGATCTCCTTTGCGGAGTCCTATCTTTGTGTAAAAAAAAGCTAAAAGTATTACCATTGAGCAAAATAGAGTATGAAACATACCTCACAATAACATAATTTTCAGACAGGAAATGATGCTCAAACCCGAACCGACTAATAACTTTTTCAAGAAAGTTCCATCAACCCTATCATAAGCTTTACTTGTATTCAATTTATGGGCCATGCGACCTTTCCTTCCACTACGCCTGATCTTAAAACTAGTGATTAATTTCAAAGGCAATAAGGACATGATGACTGATAGTATGACTAAGTATGCACACGAATTGAGTCTTAGAATAACATCTAGGAAATATGGAGATTTGCACAATTTTGGTGCTATTTATAACAAACGTTACTCATGCTAAGGCAGAAATATTGAATAAACTTGGGATCTTTCACTATATAAATAAGAACAATACTCCATAGGTGTTGATAAAAGAATATGGGAATTCCGTGGAGACTCAGGATTAGAATAGAAACATAGAATCAAGATCCTATTTTACCGTGGAGACTCATTATATGGTTGAAGAAGTCCATGATTTATGTCCACTGTAACTCTTTTTTGTAAAACTTCGAGTACACTATCAATATCCTCATCCCCTAGGCTGGCAGCGAAAATTTCTTGAAATGATCTACTGTAATGGGTTCAAAATTATTCGTATCTTCATGACACACCCCATGATCATAGGTCGGACTTTTTATTGTGTTTTTATGCTTTCTACAAGTAGCACATGATGAGTATCTCGTGTACTCATATTTTATGCGCCAACAAGACTAGTTTTGAGCTTGTCTCTTGAACGTTTTGAGTCTTTTTACTTGTTTCTCTTTATTTTATTGTTTTGGAGTCATTGTGGTGAAAATGGACAAAAATAGACGAAAAAAAAAACAATTCTGGACAAAATATGCGAGGAGGGATGCAAAAAGAGGAAATTGCATAGAATTTTATGATCACATTGGGACGAAGAAGAAGATGTATGCGACCGCATATATTAGATAACTGGAAGACGGCAGAGACCTAATAACTTATCCACCACATGCGAAGGAAGTATGCGATCGCATATACTCAAAATTAGGTTTTTGATGCTGAATCAAAGTCGAAAACTTTTGAAACTCAAGAGAATATACATAGAAGACCGAAACACCGGAAAAGTATGTCATAAGCCATTTTGGAGAGCCTTGACCATTCTTTTCATATCAGACTCCATATTTCACATTTTTAGGCTTTCAAAAAACTTTTGGAGGCAGGAGAAGAATCAAGAACATGATCTGAGATTGAGTTAATGTCTATTGGTGCTTTTACTTTTAAATTCTAGGTTTATGCTTTATGTATTCTTAGCTATTTACTTTTTGCATTTAGTTCATTATTGTTTTGGACAAAATTTTCGTTTATTGCTTATTTTATTGAATAAAATGTTTATTTTTACTCGTTTTTGTGTTTTTACTTTAATTACGAGTAGCTAAATCTGTTGTGTGTCGTGAGGCGATGGAAGTATCTATAAACTAAGACACGGGTGATTCATTAAGATAAATGCATTAAGGGAACATAGTACACAGATTACCATTCCGAGAGACAAAGTGGAAACCACACAATTATAGGAACAACCCTAGATTAATATCCCAAACACGAATTAAACATAATTAATCCCTACAATGTTTTGTCTATGAACCTGAGATCAGATCTATCCACTGAAATCTAGTTCATTGCGATACCTTTGTTTTTTTGTTGAATTAAGTCTTTAGAGTGATGATCTTTAGTTAATCTTTCATCTAATTCAAAATTCCCCTGGTTGTTTATTTAATTTGTGGGTCGTGATTGCTAATGGTGACAGTTTCAAATTCACTAGTCTATGTCAAAAAACGAATAGATAAGAAAAATTGAATTAAACACTATCTATGAGTTCGATAATCTGAGGGTCGTCACCTGTTTCCCTTTATTATTTGTGACCTTTACACTTACGGTGAAATATCGTTGTTAGGATTTGGGCGATCAGCGCAGAAAAGACAAAATGACATGTTGCAGTTTCATTCCTTAAGCGAGTGAATCTTACTCCTCGGCTTCTAATATAAATCTTCACCATCAATAAGCTCTTCAAGTTCTTTAGTTAGCTTTATTCATGTACCTCGGTGACGTAGCGGAAGCTATAGGGAAGATGAAGTACCATACAAACTTGATGATATGCTGAGTACATGTTTGAGGCTTCCAACTATGAGTCATCCACTAAAGAGCGGAGCAATCTACCTGTTACTCAAAACCAGTTGAAGGGTTCCTCTGCTGAGGACCCCATAAAGTATCTGAGATTTTTCTTGAAAACATGTAGTGGGTATGGGTATTCGTATGATTCACCACGGTTACAACTGTTTCAATTTGCTTTGAACAATCTCGCAAAGAACTGGTTTGACCAATTACCAGTTAATATCATCGATAGTTGGGAAAGGATGACAACATATTCCTGTCTCGATACTCCCCACCGTAACAGATAATGAAGCAGAGAAATTAAATCATGGGCTTCTGCCAAAATAGATTTAAAGGAAACTATCCTCATAGGTTCATATTGCAAAATAACTTGAATCAAACTCCTTTCTAGTACTAAAGAAAAGAATAAAGTCCTTTTGAATAAAAAAAAAGATATCAACTAAAGAAAAATAAGTAATTGTAAAAGAGAAAAATTAGAAAAATACACCATGACATATTCAAAGATATAAGAATTCATAGCAAGAATACATTTTGGATTTCTGGTAATTTTCTATTGATCTAGTGAAGAATTATTGTAGCAATTAGAAACCAAAGTTTGTAGTTATGGTATTGATAATTGAGTGTTTATGATTTTGGAATACTTGATTAGAAAGCATATCATTAACAACATTATAGAATACTTAACCTACATAATCTTTAGTTGATAGAGGAAAATTAGAGAATCTAATAGTTCTAACAACAACAAATATCTCTCTGGCAATATTGCCCTTTTTTTGTCCATTTCTTGAATCTTTAGGGATCCAAACCTTGAGTTTACCAAACTAATCAAAGAAGCTCGCGCTAGGCGCTTCGCTTTTTTGACTGAGTTGTATCTTGTTGAGTGGGATCGATATAAAAACAAAAGGACAGGGGGCGCATGGTACTTCTCGACCTAGTCTCCAAGGGATAGTTGAAAGAGAGACTCATGAATGCCGCTGGGTTGGACGAGCCAATAACTCGAACATACTCGGTATTTTTGTTTTTGAGCAAGAACCACAACTTTACCTTATCATCACTTGCGTAGTTTGCTTCTTATCTCTTTTCGTCCATACCCCATGATAAGTGTCCAAAGTATACACTTTTAGAACACTCATTTACTTAGTTCATTGCTTTTTTCTTACGCATTTCGAATCTTTTATGTCAGTTCCTTTGTTTTTGTGTTTAAAAATTTAGTTGGCAAAAAACCGCAAAAACTAATAAAAATAACACTAAATTATGGAATTTAGTGAGAACGGATCTAGACAAATCACTAAAGGTGCTACATACCATTGGAAACAAATGGATATCCGGTTTCTAAAGCAAGAAGCGAGTCCGTCCCAGACATCTAGAGAACATGTTATAGCAAAAATAGTGAAGACGCGCAAAGGTGGAAAGTTGTTGTTGTTGGACACATAAGACAAACCTTTGATGCTAAATACGTAAAACATAAAATCTAAATATGAAGAAGATATAATCTCAAAGTTGTAGAGGGATGAGAGAAGAGTTCAACACAATAAACTGAAGTAAAATTGGAGGTCTGTAGCAAAAGTTATGAAGCAAATGATGAACTGCGGCTGAATGCGATTCCATGCAATCGCTTTCTGCTCACGAAGTATTGACAGACGACGGTTAGCCTAATTTCACCGCCACCTTTAGCGGTCGCTTAGGCCCCAAATCTTTTTTCAGCTGATTGGTTTCCTAATCAAACTCAAAGTCCTTCCAATACTTCCACCTATAAATACAAGGCATTGGGGCACGAAAATCACACAATATCACACTTAGAAGCTTTCTAGAATATGATTTAGTACTTTCTTTAGTTTATTATGTTATAGTTTATATTTCTAGGGTTGGGATGTAGCCTAATCACTCTTTGTTGAACTCTTACTTTTTGATTGATCGATTTATTGAGTTTTTAGTAACATTTCATTGACATGAATGCATTTGAAGGAACAGTGTACAAATTGTAACATTTCGAACTACAGATTGGTGTTTCCCATTATTGGAACCCATAAATATAATTTTCCCCATAGTTTTATACATCCCACATATAAATTGAGCATAAGTAATCGCAACAATGGTTTGTCTGTGACCCTTAGATCTTTAGGTCCCAGTGAAACTCGGTCCTTGCGATACATTGTCTTATTTTTGAGTTAAGTTTAGTGTTTTCAGTATTCTTAGTTAATGATTAAAATTCCAAAATCCCCCCTTTGTTTTTTAATTTATTTAAGTAGATGAAAGGTAATTTATGTGAATAATTATCATTAAATAGTACTCGTGTGATCAATATTCTGGAGTTGTAATCTACTTCCCTTTATTACTTGTGACCGTACACTCGTGGTGAAGTATCGCTGTAAAGCGATCTACCCACAATAAAAAAAGAAGAGTTGTTCGATTTTCCTAAATAAATCCGCCTATCACGGTTCACTGAAATATGACCCACATTTTGTTTTTCTTTTCTTTCATTTTTATATTTTTCTTTTCTATTTTAGAACATAGGCACAGATTTAGCAACTGAAATCGAAGTATAAGCAACACTAACTTATTACAGAGCAATTGTATTCAGAAAATAATCAGTCGCAAATCATATTACTATGAATCAATGTGGCGAGGCACCGAGGTGGATTTAGGCAATTAATAATTTGACTTAATAACTTTACTTTATAGTGTAAGACTCCATTTAACATGAACTCATATGTATACCGACACAAAGAAAGAGTAAGTTGTCCGCAGCAAGCAACGAGGTTTATTTCACAGGGCAACTTAGAGTATTTTTTAGCTTACAATTTTTGACTAATAGCAATATCATAACTTTAAAGTTTAAACCATCATTAAAAATATATGAGAATTTTTCCATTCTATCCTTTGGCAAAGACAAACCAACCTCCAATCCTCCATCAGAATCCCTGGATTTGCACAATGACATAGAATATTTCTCTCCATCAATGCCCAAAATTTCCAGCTTTTTTGCCTTTCCCCAACTATAAAGATCAAACTTGGGGGATCCAGAAACTCCAATGGCCCTCATCCCCTTGAATTTGCTTATATCTGATAACCAAGTCTCGGCACCTTTCAACACTTCATCTTTATTGTTCACCCGATTCTTGATATCTTCGGCTATTGCCGTAGCAGCAAGCACTAACCCTTCATCCCCGACGAGCTTTTGATGTTCGATTATTGCTATGCCGTAACCTAAGCAATTTCCAAAGTAATTAGCAGGCACCGGCGGATCTATGCGAGCTCGACAATCCACTGGGAAGAAGAACACCTCCTCGTCTTCAAATTCTTTGCCTGATTTCACAAAGCAAGTCCAAACATAAGCCGATGCCACCACAAAAGTCGACACCTGAACTATTGGATTTCCGGACAAAACCAAATCTTTCAGTTCTCGGATATGATACTTGTTTAGGACGTAAGTGGCTCGAACCCTTCCCGTGGGTAAAGGAAAGGTTGGTGAGTTTAAAGGATTCTGTTTCATTACATTCCAATATATGCTGTCTATACCTCGAGGATCTTTTATGACAAATTTATCAAAAAGTGGTAAAGATTCGCCTTGTTTGACCAAAAACTACTCATCGCCACCGAGTTTATTGATTGAAGCCCATGCCTTGAAAAAACCAACAATTGAACTTGCACCACCGGCGCTGTGGTGGTTCGCTAAACCAATGCACACGCCTCGGCCTGCAAAAAGCGTTACTTGTAATGCTAAAACTGGAAGTATCTTGTAGTAATCAGTTTCATCTCTTATGACTGATAACTGAGGTATGAAATCATAGAACTCATCGGCATCCCTCGAGTAATTAGCGACGAGAAAGTCAAAATCTTTGGTAGACTCAACGACTGCAAGTGAAATGGTGTCGCCTGCTATGTAGCGGAGTTTGGGTTTTTCTTCGTCTTCGGAATTTAAAGGATATACTAAATTTCCTGCCAATGGAAGGTAGTGTTTGAGAGTGAGGGATAATGACTCTTTGAGTTTTGCAACGAGGGTGTCCAAGAAGTAGGTTTTAGAACAAGGGAGTTCGAAGAACAAGAGGCGGCGAATCGGGTGAAAGCGAAGCCATATGATGTCGAAGAAGGTAAGCGGCAGAGGTAGCTCATTCACCGGACCTGACGGGGGTGAGATGGAACCATTTTCTAGCAGAGTTGTCATCGTGTTGAAACGTGAGAATGCTTTAATACAAGGAAAGTTATGTGTTTATTTCAGTAGGTGGGAATTAGAAAATTAGCAACTTTCCCTAACAACCGGATCTGAAAGATCTGCAGAAATATAAAATAATTGTCATTCAGAATCGTCACCTATATAAATTAAGAATTGAAATTTATGCATATACCGTATAGAAAGATGCGTTTGGATGCACAAAAACAACTGATAAAATAAAGCACGGGATGATTTAACATGTTTCGACGGCTATGCTACATATAATGGGAGCCCGTACAAGGGTTGCATTCATGTCGGACACCAGGGGCGGAGCCATGAATTTGGTTTAGGGGGCGAGATCATACGATGAAATTTTTGAATAAAAATGAGTTTTTTTGTTTGTTAATTTACTCACTTTAAAAATAATAAACCATGGCCATAACATAAGTATTTTAAGTAGATATTTAATAATTAAATTTAAAAAATTGCTAACAAAATATATAGCTAATAAGTTTAAGAGTTTTAAAGTAAAACTAGATTAATATAAACAAAAAACATGTCATACGAACTAAAGATATTGTATACGCTCCTAAGATATTTATGGTCATTTAAACTTCTACAATTGTGTCTCATGTTTTAAGAGGATATTAACTTATATCTAAATTAATATGAAGGTATTGGAATCACTAGTGCAATACTAAAGAAATTAAATTTAGCTCTAATCTCTAACTTTACCTCAATTAATGTTTCAATACAAAACCACATGTTTCATATTAAAAACTTAAGAAAAATATTAAATCATCCTAAAAGTAAAATATGCACTCAAATGTTATATTATATGTACTTTGTTAAGTATATAAAAGGAGTAAGAAAAAATTTAGATAAAACTCATAAAGTAGTATAATAAATACGAATTAATTTAATTTCGAAATTAAATAGTTTTATAGGTTATTAGAAATACCACAAAAACTCTTGAGTACATAGTTATGTCATAATTCAAATCATGTAAAATTATGTTTAACAATATATATATATATATATATATATATATATATATATATATATGTATATATATATATATATAAGTTTTATATTAAATATATAGGGTCAATTGCGATCACCCCCTTAACGTATGGAGCGTTTTGCAATGTCCCCCTGACCTTTCAAAAAGAGCGAAATGCCCCCTAACGTTTCATAAAATGTGCGAATTGCCCCCTCCCGCGTTGACCGGCCACTTAAAAGGGAATATTCCCTTGGAAATCCTCCCACGTGACTTGCACGTGAAATTAGCGAAGGGGCGTTTCGTAATTTCGCGTATCCCTCCTTTAACACAAACTAGGACCGTTCAGGCCTCGGAGGAGAGGCACAAGCACGCGGCGGAAACGGATAAAAAGAAGGAGAAGGCGGTGAATAACTTCTCCTAATCCCCGCAGTTATGTCGTTCGCACGATTTAGAAGCTTTTGATTTGACTGAAACAGTTTTGATTTGGTTCGAACGATTTTGATTAGGTTTCAGTTCTTTTGTTTCAATTTTTGTACTGATTTGATTCTAACGATTTCGATTGGGTTTCTATTCTTCTGTATTGATTTGATTCTAACGATTTCATTTAGGGTTAAGTTATGTTGCTTCAATTTCTATATTGATTTGATTCTGACAATTTCGTTTAGATTTCAGTTTTTTTTTGTTTCAATTTCTGTATTGATTATCTGTATCGATTTGGCAAGCAAATGTATGCAGAGACGATGCTATCTGTATGATTTTGGTGAGAGCTGCTTCATACGCAGAGCGCCTGACCATATTGCCAAAATTGCCCTAAAAAATCAGAGTGGGAAAGGAACAAGGTTCGGTTTTTATGGATTAATTGGAGTTTGTTTTTGGGTTGTGTTATAATTTGTTAAAGTTGTGTCTTTTTTGGAGTTTTTTGTATGTTTTAATGCACCTTTTCTGTTGAGAAGGAAAAATATTTTCTATTTTTTTAGTTAAATAAGGTGGTGGGAAGAGTTTTAAGTGGCATCAATATGTGTTTTCGTAAATGGTTTTTGATGGTGAATTGGTGTTTGTGGTGAGGTGCATTTTTGTGATCAGGTTTTTGGGCTGGTTTATGATCAGGTTTTGGGGCAGATTTTTGAGGATATTTCCAGAAATTTTAGCATGTTTTGAGCAGGTTTTTGAGATGATTCTGGAGTACGTTTCTGGGCAGGTCTTTAGATAGGATTTCTGTGCTGTTTTTTAGCATGTTTTCAGGAGGTTTTGGGCTGATTTTTTAGCAGTTTCTTTCACTTTTTTTGAGTAGTTTTCAGCAGTTTTTGAACAGTTTTCAGCAGTTTTTTGAGCAGATATCCGATATTTGAGCAGTTTTCAGCATGGTTCAAAATTTCGAAGTGTCTCGTACAAAACACCCGAAGTTTTTTGATTTTTGAGCTTTTCGAAACGTTTCCTTACATGAATTTCGAAACTGAATATATGTACTGGACTACTGGGTCTTTGACTGAATTCATCTATACGCTGCTATCTTATGCCACATGGCCTATAGTATTTTTTGTTTATAGCCAAAACAGTCCCCACTAAAGTTATACTTATAGCATATTTTTTACAAAATAAATTTTATTTTCCTTTGACAATATGTGATATGGACAAGTACAACAGAATAAAAAGAATTCTTAAGAATGAAATTTCCGAAAAAGTGTTTTTGATGAATCTAAATTAACAAGAAAAAATTCATTCTACTTTGCAATATTCCATCTATAGTTAAAATATGTATATCTAAATAATTTTATTTAATTTGCTTTCTTGTTTCTTGATTTTTTCAATTTATCTTTTTCATATTGTCAAAATATTTTCGAAACATCTTTAAACGTTTCCGAAACTTTTCGAAACGTTTCTGATTTTTCACAAACCGAAACTCATGTTGGAAACGAAACTTTAATCCATGGTTTTCCGCAGTTTTTTTCAGCTTGTTAGGTACATTGCTAGAAAACTAATGTTAAAAGCAAAAAGTATAAAGAAATCTGGTTATTCTGTTTAAAACGTTAGGGGCAAGTCACTAAAGTTATACTAACGTTAGGGGGGCATACTGCTCAAATGCACAAACGTTAGGGGGGCATGATGCTCAAGTTTCCCAAACATTAGGGGGCAATCTGTTCAAACTATACAAACGTTAGGGGGCACCATGCTCATTTCTACAAACGTTGAGGGGCATTCCCACACACAAACGTTAAGGGGGAAACGTTGGTGCAAAAGGTTAGGGGGTAACTGCCAAAAGTGGTTGGACGAGAATGCCCTTCCGTCGGGCACAAGCTGGGCACGTTTTGGAATCTCCGGTGGCATATTCCACCGGTCAACGCGGGAGGGGGCAATTCGCACATTTTATGAAACGTTAGGGGGCATTTCACTCTTTTTGAAAGGTCAGGGGGGACATTGCAAAACGCCCCATACGTTAAGGGGTGATCGCAATTGACCCAAATATATATGTACAAATAGTATTAAAACATATAAGATATATATATATATATATATATATATATATATATATATATATATATATATATATATATATATATATATATATATATATATATATATATATATATATATATATATATATATATATATATATATATATATATATATATATTTTATAGAGGTTAATAGGGGGTGGGGTGGGGTGGGGCTGGTGGCCCCTAATGCCCCTGGCTCCGCCCCTGTCGAACACGTATTTCAAACGTGATAAACTTGAGTTGGGTTCCGAGCTGGGTCATCACGCGACCCTACTGATGGTAGAATTATCGCTTTATTAATGAACCAAAACAGAATGCGTTTCAATGATTAGCATAGTTGTCACACTATACCAATCATCTAATTACAAAAGTTTATCAACACAAAATTAACTCTGCGGAGATCCTAACATATAAATCAGCCTAAGGAGTGAAAATTCAAAGTACATAATTAACAAATACAAACAAACATCCGCGCATCGTTTGGCTATGTCTAGAGGCTACATTATTATCCGACTAAACTTTCTCAGTGAATACTTTAAGGTTCTACGGCGTTATCAAAGTACAAACTCAAAAAGATTGAAAGTCCATAGCGTATTTTAGCATGTAATCCTCAATATTTCTCACTCTCTGACTTTCTCTTTAGTACTTGTCATTTATAGACTCCAAATGTTGTCGTACGCCCGGGATGACCTCTAAACAAAAATAATGGCTCTCCCCCTTTATCCCTCTATTCTTTGTCGCAGTTCCCCCTTGCCACTAATAATGGCAACCTTGATTCCAGCTTAAAATTCCATCTTTAATCCCTATATGTAACTAACAAAATTATTTGCCATGTTGAATCCAATTAAAATACACTCTCAATTTCTCACCCATATTCCCACAGTTGCAATTTACCTTCTTCACCAAGAACTAGGGTTCGCAAATTACGATTCCGTTGATTATATCATCTGCGAGTTAAAATTCACAATGTTGAAGTTCCAAAGTATATTTTTTATCAAAAAAAGAAAATATCCAAAAGTATATATATTGATAGTGTAGTTCTAGATTTGGTGAGGGTAGTGGATTTACAGTGGGTTTTTCAATTGTTAAAGATACAGGGCTTGCCAAATAAGCTTTGGATACTAAATAAGTTTTGAACTTGGCGATGGATGATGAATGATGTACCAACAAACCCTTTGTTCGCTGGAACCATGGCCATCATTTTTTCTGCCTTTTTTTTAAGACTTTGCGCGACTGAGAAGTCTTCAAAATATTGTGGCTAATTTTGGGCTTTTCCTTTGAGAATGACTTTATAATGTAAAAACAAACAACAACTTAGTTCAGATAAAACTATTAATGATGCAACTTATTCTCCATCATAATGCATTACAAATAATGTGATTTTCGCATTCATGTCCCCACATATTATTGTGTGAATAAATTTCTAGGCCATTCAAACGTATCCAAAGACTACAATTAGTCCTTTTAAGTTGTATAGTGTTAAGTTTTAGCTTTTTATGCTTTCTCTATCCTGTTTTTGCGAGAAAAAAAAAAAAAAAACAACAGTCTTTGTACAAAGAATAATAGCTGAAGAAATACGAGTTACAATAGATGAAATATCAAAACATAATAAGGGTTGCATCCATGTCGGACACGTATTTCAAACGTGATAAACTTGAGTTGGGTTCCGAGCTGGGTCATCACGCAATTCTACTGATGGTAGAATTATCGTTTTATTAATGAACCAAAACAGAATGCGTTTCAATGATTAGCATAGTTGTCACACTATACCAACCATCTAATTACAGAAGTTTATCAACATAAAATTAACTCTGTGGAGATTCTAACATATAAATCCACCTAAGGAATGGAAATTCAAAGTACATAATTAACAAATACAAACAAACATCTGCGCATCGTTTGGCTATGTCTAGAGGCTACATTACTATCCGACTAAACTTTCTCGGTGAATACTTCAAGGTTCTATGGCGTTATCAAAGTACAAACTCAAGAATATTGAAAGTCCGTAATGTATTTTAGCATGTAATCCTCAATATTTCTCACTCTTCGACTTTCTCTTTAGTACTTGACATTGATTCCAAATTTTGTCGTACGCCCCGGATGATCTCTAAACAGAAATAATGGCTCTCGCACCCTTATCGCGGAAACTACGTTGTGGCAATGCAGTCCCAGACCTCCCCTTTAGTCAATTACGACCGTGACTAGAGTGAGTCCATGCCTCAAACGTGGCACTAACTCTATAACTTTCACCACACTCATAGCCCAAACGGTCGTTCGATCATGCGAATCAACCTCCCTACGACCGGTCACACACCACCTTGTAGGTATATTCTAATTTGTGTACAAATTATATGTTTAATTGAACATTATTGTAGGTATATTCTAATTTGCTATTGTCGTACACATCGTACTTAAGTTTGATATTTCTCAAATTTATAATTTTGAAACATGTATTTCTAAATTATATAGCGATTTCATAGCACTCCATCAGTTAATTAATAAAGTTTATTTATATATATTTGATCAATTAGTTAGAAAATAAATATTTTTTTTATTTTTAAAAGAAGTGGTGGTTAAGTTATTAGTTCTCATGATCTCGAGTTTTCTATTCATGATTATGAAGATGCTCCTCGTGAAAGTGAAAATTTTCAAGATTATCAAACAGTAGATCTTGATAATTATGTTTATTCACAAAATATACCATTTTCTGAAATTAATTAATCTTCTTTGTAAGCATGGATCAAAGTTTCTAGACTTTTTTCTTGAAAAGCACAAAAGCGTTTTTATATTTTACTATGTGGAAACCAAACATAAAGGTATCTCTCACTATCAAAGAAACAACAATTTCTATGCATCTTTCGAAACAGGTGGAGAAGATCTAAATATCCCAAATCGGTTTTGATATTTTCTAAACCAAAACTTATACTGAAACCAAGATTTTGACATATATTTGTAATTTTTTTTTTATCTCACGTGAATAGTTAATAGTTAAAAAATATTTTTGTATCAAATTATATAGCACAACCTCGCCCCCCCTCTTCCTAAATTCCTCATGGACATCTTGAATATATAAATATGGGTGGGGGAATATCGTTCAAACAACACCTTCGCCGGCGTTGAAAGCTTATACAACATAATAAAATATGCGCACCCACGAAGTTCGGTCCACCATGTGTACGTACTGCTGGCTAATATCCTAATGATTTTATTATAGATTGTTAGATTCGCTTTTTCAATGTTCAAGGAGATATATAAGATGAAGTTTTTAATCACTATTAATGTTCTACGAGATACTGATTAAGGTGGTGTTATTAAACCTTTACACAAAAATATAAGTTCATAACTAAGCTAAAAATATAAAGTATGTTAAGGTATCTAAAAAAATATGAAATCACATTTCATTGCATTTAAAAAGATAACCTGACGTTAAATGTCGGTACATAGCAACTTCTGAATTATTGATATGTTTTCATTAGCAAGTACTTGTATGAAGTTTATACATATAGTGATGTACCATATTTCGGTACCGCCATGTCATAATATTCGATATAATACTACGAGCGTATTTTAGAATATATTATGCCACGTCACCACCATTAATTTTTAATGCAAAATTACAATTCAAGGCAAAACTCAAATTAGGCCCATGCAGACCCAATTTGGAGTTGTTTTATGGTCCAATCCAACTTACCTATGGGCCCAAGCACATCCAGATATCTATATATACCCCAAGACACAACATAAAGAGGGGAGGACAAGTTCTCAAAAGTGAATTTCAAGCTACTATTTTGAGTTGTTGTTTCGACATATGAATTCAACTCTGAATTCCAGGAATCTTATACTCTTGGAAAGACTGTGAAGTTTAGTTTCCAAATCAAGAGATTCCGAGGTCTAGAGAAGGAGATATAACAAAAACGGTGAGACTGTGCAAAGCTGAAAAACAAGTCAAATTCGACATGTTTGGTCCAAATTCGACTTGTTTCGCTCAAATTTGACCTATTCAAGCCTAATTCGAGTTATTCAAGCCCAATTGTAGTTATTCTAGACCTGTTAGAGCTATTTGAGCAGACATTTTGAGTTATTCCACAGTAACTCTAATTCGAGTTATTTCAACTCTTAATTGTACATTAACTACAATTTTAGCTAATTAGGGACACTTAATACTATATAAGGAGGCCTTAATCAGGCCCCTGCAGCCCCATTTCGAGTTATCCAAGGCCCATTTCTAGTTATCTCAGGCCCATTTCGATTTGTTTGAGGCCAATTTCGACTTATATGGGCATCTATTTCGACTTATTCCAAAATAACTCCATTTCGAGTTATTTTGAATCATAATCCTACTTGGAAAAGACTTCTATCTAAGGAAGGACTCTTAGTAGTATATAACGACAGTGTTTTAAGAACAGGACCGAACACTGAACCGGTGACGTTACTAGTTACAGGTTCAACCGGTTTAACTGATTAAACCGCTGGTTCGAATTGATGAAGATATATTTTAAGAAAATTTTAAACAACTCATCCAAAATAATTCTATATTTTCACAATTACATCACAATTATAAATCACAAACAATAAAATCACATTTCTCCACAAGATACAGTTAGGTTGATTCATTTTGGCCCTCAATCACCATATTATATTAGAATTTTTAAAATACTTTCTTCACATATTTCTATTTGGGCTAATCCCATCAAACCCCCCAATCTTTGGGTGGTTTCTCAAAGTGCCCCCTCAACTACTGATTTGTTCGAAGTCCACCCTAACCTTTTCGAATTTGTTCGTTTTGCACCCTGGAGCGTTGACCGCGATTTTTTTAGGGTATTTTTGTCTTTCTAATTTTTTTTTCTTTTAGGCTTAAGTTTGTCTGCGCTTCTTCTCCCCACCTCCGATAGCCGCCATCGCCGCCCTCAAACTCCTTCTTCTCCGCCGCAACGTCCTTCAATCTCTTCACCACCACGACGGATTTCGCCGCTGAAAACGGAGGTTTATGCGATTTTGTTGCTTTTGATGTTTTGTTTTTTCTGATTAGGATGAAAATTAGGGCTAGGATTGCGCCTCCGATTGAGATTCCCATGAGATTCATTTGTTGTTGCTGTTGTTGTTGTTGTTGTGTGGTGGAGGTTTGAAAGGCTCCGGCTCCGGCGAAAATCCTAATTCTCTCACTGTCGGAAAATTAGAAGAAGGAGTTTGAGGGCGGGGATGGCGGAGATCGGAGGTGGGAGAAGAAGCGCATAGCAAACTTAAGCCTAAAAGAAAAAAAAATTAAAAAGACAAAAATACCCTCAAAAAAATCACGGTCAACGCTCCAGGGTGCAAAACGAACAAATTTGAAAAGGTCAGGGTGCACTTCGAACAAATGAGTAGTTGAGGGGGCACTTTGAGAAACCACCCAAAGATTAAGGGGTTTGATGGGATTAGCCCTTTCTGTTTTTCTCAAGTTGTTTCCCCTAAAGAATATAGATCATCAGAACAATGTGTGTATATATATATATATATATATATATATATATATATATATATATATATATATATATATATATATATAGTTTATTTAGCGTTAGTTAAATTTAAAGTAAGTATACATCATGATTTAAAAAAAAATCTGTATAAAACAATTTAGACATTATTTTGTATTTAAGGCATAATTATATCAAATATACTAGCACATGTAATTTACTTACACATTTTGAGATAACAAAACGTTGATGTACTCTTATTTATTTCCTTCAATAAAGCAATTGATAAAGTTGACAAATAGTTAATTGATTTGATATATAAAAAATTAGGCATGTAAACTTAATTTTATTTCTTTTTTCGTGGAAAGCTTAAATCTCGGTCATTAATTCATATCTACTAAAAATGCAATGCCATATCATATCCCAAGATCATGCTCTTTTTTTAGGTAATTATAAATATTATCTACTAAATTAACTTGTCATTTAAACCACAAGTAAAACAAATAATTAAAGGAAAAAGTTTGACTTTTCAAAAAGGAAGAGAAATTGATTTCCAACAGAAAAATCAATCATAGCAGCGGAGACAGAGCGGCGTGCGCAGCGGCGAGCATGGCGGCGAGTCTCTCCTCTTCTTCTTCTTTTTCCTTTTTCTATGTTTTTATTTTGAGCGGGGCTGCTTCATATTGCATTTGTGGGAGTTTTGTTTTTCTTTGAAACAGCGTTTGTCGGATGAGATACGCTAGGGCTAAAATTGTTTTTTTTTCTCTCTTTTTTTTTTTAAGAAACATTTAATGCAACCGGTTCAACAACCGGTCCGATTGACCGGTTTAACCAGAAAACTCGTCGGTCACGCTCGGCTGAGAGAAGAACCGGTTTGACCACCGGTTAGCGGTTAACCCGCCCGGACCGACCGAAAGAGTCTGGTTTAAATAACACTGTATAAGGGGGTCCCATATCTCATTTTCAGGTACGTTACATATTTTAAGCATTCATTTCGAGCAATATAAGTCGAATTCAAGCTGTTTGGCATTCATTTCGAGTTGACAAAATAGCTCTTCTTCGAGTTATATTGCAAGCATTTGGAGTTATTTTGAAGCCCTCATTTCGACTTATTGATGACTTTCATTTCGACTCGTTTGCTCTATTTCGACTTGTTTTGCTACATTTTGACCTATCATTTCGACTTGTTGCCTTGCACAACAAGATCTCACATTACGACCCATCTAGCTTGCATGTCGGAGTGCCTTCGCAGGTAAGGCACTGGCTTAGTTTATGTGTAGTGTTGAGTGTAGATTCCGAACTCAAAAGCTGCTTAAGGATCCAGTTGGAACTGAATCAATCTGACGTGGAGTGTTTACAAGTGGACACGTATCCAGACGAAAATACCCCACATCATATATAATTTTGGAAATGCTTAAGTTTTGATTAAAAGGAGATTTATATTTTTTTAAGAGTTCACTAACACCAATTAAAGAATCTACAGTTTTTCGGGTTTAAATTCATTATAAAATGTCGCTTTGAAAACGTTATTACTTGTTCCCAAACAAAAAAAAAACGATATTACTTACAGATTCACCGTTAATTTTTTTTAAAAGCATCAAAAGAAATCGATACATTACAAATATCTATTGAGACATAGAGTTTCGCTAAATATAGGTCATCTATTAGGTATTTTTCATCCAAATCTCGTGAGGTTTGCACTTTCGGGAGAAAATTTCAACTTTGGTGCCTCAAGTTGGCAACTTTACGATTTTGGTGCCTCAAGTTGGCACCTCTCTTTTTTGGTGCCTCATGTTGGTATATTTTGTCAAATTTAGTGCCTATTTCCTCAATTATTCAATTTTGGAGTCAGATTTTATTTTTTCAAAACACAGGGGCAGATTTGCAAGAAATGCAAAGGAAGAAATGTTTCTTCCAGTTTACCCAAAAAAAAAACGAAAATACACATTGGAAAAAAATAACGGGAAAAGAGAATTTCATTTGACCCATCACCCCCAAAATCAAAAACATTAGGGTTCATCCATCTCAACCCATAGAATCTCAAATACCTCTCAATTTTTGTCCAATTGAAGAAGTGTTTATCAATCTTCAATCAAGGTCATCAATTTGTATGTAGTTCTTTATGCCTTTTTCAATTTATTTTTTAAAGTTTTTCGCTTTTACAACATGGGTGAGCTAAATTTTTGCAATACGAGTTGAATTGTTTCGATCTCATTGTTCAGTGATTCCTTATGTCAATATTTTCATGGTATAATTCATCTAAAGTTAATTTTGAATTGGTACTTCTTTTTGTCAAAACGAGTTAAATTTTCTCATATATTAGATTGATGCTTTTGTGGAGTAACTGGTTTTTGAATGGAGAGATTTGTGATATGAGATCGAAACAATTCAACTCGTATTGAAATTTTTTGGCTCACCCATATCGTAAAAGCGAAAAAACTTTAAAAAATATAAGTTGAAAAAGGCATAAAGAATAACATACAAATTGATGATCTCGGTCGAAGATTGATAAACACTTCTTCAATTGGACAAAAATCGAGTGGTATTTGAGATTCTACGGGTTGAGATGGATGAACCCTAATATTTTTAATTTAGGGGTGATGGTTCTAATGAAATTCTCTTTTCCCGTTCTTTTTTCCAACGTGTATTTTCGTTTTTTTTTTTGTCCTAGTAAATTGCATGAAACATTTCTTCCTTTATGTTTCTTGCAATTCCGCCCCTGTTATTTGAAAAAAATAAAATCTAACTCCAAAATTGAGCAATTATGGAAATAGGGACTAAATTTGACAAAATATACCAACATGAGGGACCAAAAAAGAGAGGTGCCAACTTGAGGCACCAAAATCGTAAAGTTGCCAACTTGAGGCACCAAAGTTGAAAATCTCTCCACTTTCGGGATATATTAATTTTGAAAAGTATCAAAATAAATTATAACGTCACAAATATCTACTAGCTGATACACTTTTGATAAATATAGTTATCCATCAGTTATTTTTTCATCCAAATCTCATGCGGTTAATAATTTTTATTTATTCCCTTTTATATTAGTTGACTGTTCGACTACAATTAAATATAAAGATAATAATGGTACTTGAAAAATTAATTTTGTGATTCTTTTACCATGGCACACTTGAAATGCAAGTATTATTCTATAAAAATCAATATTTAGTATCAATTTAATTAATTTGAGATGAGACAATTGTTATAAGCCATATGGTTTTACGAAATATCTTTAGGAATTCTTCTTATGAGTTAGTTGCACAATGTTGATTCACTATAATTATAATATCTCTTTTGTTTTACATTATCATGTACTAGTTGAACAAAAGGTTATGCAATATGCATAATCATACTTTTCTTCGTTGTAATGTAATTTAGAGACAATCTATTTTACTTATTTTTTTTTATAAATATGTGACAACATAAAACAATAAGATCTATATGTTAATAAAACTTTGTTTTATATAATTAATAAAATATTCAAAATTAGTGGTAAAAAATCTGATTGCCCAAATCCTAACAACGATATTTCATCACAAGTGTACCGGTCACAAGTAATAAATGAAAGTATGTTAAAACTCTCAGATTACCCGATCCAACAAAGAAACGATACGAATAAAGTAGAGAAAAAAATATTAGTTATTCTAATTTCTATTTATTTGACTATCAAACAATAAAATAGTAAATCGAGGGTTTTTTTTAGAAATAGTTGATTGGTTGAATAAAAATTTCAACAATAAAGACTAATTCTGGAGTGTTGGTTTCCTTGGATTCTTTCAATTACATATCTTACGTAAATCACTGAATTCTAGCATTGTAGTATTTCATGTAGATATTCCTATGTTAGTGCTCAACATTAGTTCATGGATCCTTGCACTTACTCTATTCACTCGAATGGTACTCTGTGTAATCTGTTCGCATTAAAGCATGAACGTCAATGAATTACATATGTCAAATAACATAAAGCAACATAAAACACGTGTCGGGTTATCTAGCATAATTTCATGGCTTACTCTCCACATGAGATGTAATTCATAGAATCCTTCAGTCAAGTCCTCATATGAAAATCTTAACATTAATGTGTTAGCCAGAATTAACTAAAGCATTAAGCACATGTAAAATAATCAGAAATACATCAATTCTGAAAATATCAAATCAAAACATAATATTCATAATCTCCAAAATCTAACTACTCCCTAACTCCAGAATTTAAAAATTAACCACTCATAATTCTACGAAAAACATAAACGGTTCGAAAATCAATATCAACATTTTAAATTTAGAAAATAGAAGAATGATCAAGTCTGATTTTGTCTTCTCCTCCTCCAAATTCTGCTGTGAATTGATACTCATATTTCGGATACTTTTAAGCTGATATTGTTGTGCATTCGTGAGTATTTGGAGTCATTTACTGTTATTTCTATTATTTCTATTCCTAACGTGTCTTTCGGCAAATAAAAGCTATTTCATGACTAAAAAAGGGATCTAGAATGAATGATTAAAACAAATGTTGCCGCCACTATGAAGAGGACTGATAATGGAGTGTTATGCAAGAAGTGGAAGTGAATTCAAAGTTTCCGAGCAAAAGATATGAAGAAAACAAATTAGAAGATGAATAGCGGGAAGGTGTATACAAACACATACCTTCGCATATCTGGAGAATGTGACTTGAGCAGATATTATGCGGTCGCATAGATAATCGCAGAACACCGACAGAGACTCAGAGCTGAAAGACATGTAAGGAGTAAGGATAGAATGCGAGGAGTTGAAATTGCACAGCCATGCGATCGCATAGCAGAAGAAGAGGATTTCATTGCGATCACATGTCGCGAAAGCTGTTCTGCATACTTACTTTTTTAACAGGGTTATTCTTGTCTTTTTGTATGGAACTAGGTCTACTTACTTTAAGAAACCCTAATCTCATCCACAACAAAGACGAGAGCACCCAAGAACATAGAAGGAACAAGCATGGACGTTTAGGAATCGAGAATATCTCTAGTAGGGTTTTGTTTTAGTAGTTTTTCTCTTTAGATTAGTTTAGAATTTATATTGCACGGAGACTACAACGCATTCGCAGGAGATTTGAAGAAGATGAAGATGGCTAAATCATATTTTATCTTTCTTTTATTTTCTAAATTTAATGATGATGTTTACTTTTGAACCGTTTTATGATTTTCTTAGATTTATGAGTAAGTAATTTATAAACCACGGGGTTAAGGAGTAGTTGAATTTTAGTTATTACGAATCTTATGTTTTGACTTGATATTTATGAGTATTAAAGTGTTTGATTATTTTATGAGTTTTTAATGCTTTAAGTATGTTTAGACAACATATTAATGTCTAGATTTTCATATAAGGACTCGACCAAAAATTGTATGAATAGGTCTCATGTATAGAATAATCAATGAAATAATGCTGGATGATTGACAATCCGATGCATATTTTATGTTGCTTTGTGTTATTTGACATAGGTGATTCGTTGAGGGTAATGCATTTATGAGAATAGACTACACAAAATACCATACAAGTGGATAGAGTGCCATGATCCGTGAACTACTACCAATCACTAATTTAGGACTACCCGCATGAAATACTACAGGTGCAGAATTCATTGATTTACGTAACAAGTGTAACTGAAAGAATCCAGTGAAACAAACACTTATGCATTAGTCTTTATTATTGGTATTCTTTATTTAACGACTCAACTCTTTCTTAGAAAATTCCCCCTATTTATTGTTTTATTGTTTAGGATCGAATAAACAATAATTAGAATTAATTAATAATATTCTATATTTTATTCGTTTTGTTTCTCTGTCAGATCGATAATCTGAGGATTGTTACCTACTTTCCTTTGTTACATGCAACCTGTAGACTTGTGGTGAAATATCGATATCTACGTTTGGGTGATCAAGTTTTTGACACTGTTGCTAGGAAAACGTTGGAACAAATATGTTAGATCTTAAGTCTATAATTTTTACTTTAAACACAAACAGTCGTGATACCTAGTCTAGACAAGTATGAAAACAGTAAAAATAAGACAACAGATTTAACGTGGTTCGGACTTCGTCCTACTCCACGAGGCTTTCGCCCAAGAATTCAGACCTATTTCCTTCGACCAAAAGCTATTACAACTACTGGCTTCTTTACACTAACACTTAGACTCCCTCTAACGTTAAAAACCAATAGAAACCTTTTATCCAGCTACTCCGTTTTAATCCACAAGATCAACTCTCGTAGATCTTGTTATGATCAAGCTTCCAAGCGTAGGGCACGTTTCGTTGAAGTCCCTTCAACTGGTGAACTATTTTCTCGTTGAACTCCCTTCAACTCTTGTTCGGCTTGTCACGTTCTTGAATAAAACAAATATGAAAACTAAGGAATAAAAACTTTGAACACCAAAATATCAATATACTTTTTACACGAGTGTTCTACTTTGATTCCAGGAATTCTACTATTTGAAGGATAGCTCTCCTTGAAAGATACGTGATCCGCGGCCAGTCTCCTAATCCAGCCGGGACTCTATCTTTCCAAAATATTCGGATTTTTCCTTTTGATAAGATCTTGCAATCTCTTTATCTTCCGCAATAAGGAACGAAAGTAGACACCATAAGGAAACAATCTCTTAAGGATATTAACAAGAGTTTGATACAGATTAACTTTTCATACGATAAGAATCCAGAGATCAAGTTAAGTCTTTCCAAACTTACTCAAACATTCACTTACCTTTAGAAGAAGTTTTCCATAAAAACACAAGTGAATATTTTAGTAAATAAATAAAACAAGAATAACAAGGAAATAAATTGTGTGGGACTCTCGGTCCTAATAATCTCCCCCAATTGACTTGTTTTGGCACAACTCATTTTTAAAACCAAGGAAAATAAAACATGCTGCAAATAACGTGTTAGTAAACATATAGACAGATAAAAGATTTACAATTTTATACCCACACGCACAGGAAAAACCCTAGCGACGCCCTAACTACACCTTGCCTCCAAGAACCTACGCGAGCCGTGGCCAACTTATTGACTGATCGCCAGCGAGACCGGTTGCAGGAACAGGTGGTCTCGGCAACAGCGGTTCCCATGAAAAAGAACAACGCCGGTGTCAATGGACAGCAGGAAACGAAGGATCAATTTGATGAACTACAGCACCTATCAAATCCTAAACCCTGGGTGGATGTCATACGGGGAAATCCATTGCCGGATCAAAATCTGGCCAGAACTATATTGCACCATTGGTTGTGGATGGTATATCTGAGGCCAATGTTGTTGCGGATGATATTGCACCGGAGATGATTTTTTGGGCAAATACGCTGATAATGCATAGCTTAGGGCCGGCTCTATCTATGCATGCTGTTGAACAATTTATCTCTAGGGTTTGGCCATCAATTTCCATGCCTAATATTTACTATAACGATGAAGGGTATTTCCTTCTGCGATTCTTGCATGAACATGATCGGGATCACGCCCTAATGAGTGGCGTACATACTATTTATAATGCCCTTATGTTTCTTAAACCTTGGTCTATTGATTTTATTTTTAACAAAGAACAATTGCAGTATGTACCAGTTTGGGTCAAATTTCCCCGTCTTCCTCTTGGATTATGGGGGATGCAAACCTTGAGTAAAATTGCAAGTATACTGGGTAAAACCTTGTTTAGGGATGAATGTACGAAAAAGAAACTCCGGGTTTCATATGCGAGGGTTATGATTGAGATGGATATTACTCAAGAGATGAGGAAAACTGTGAATATTCATAGCCCTACTGGACAAAGTTATGCACAGGAGGTTGTGTATGAATGGTCACCAAAAAAGATTTCACCACATCATGTGATTCCAGTAGTGAAGAAGGTTTGGCGCGCTAAGCAAATACCGAATGAACTTGGGGTACAACAAAAGGGAACTACAGGGGCGGAGGCTGTCACTAACGTGTTGATAGCTAAAGCAGCACCTATTGAGAACCATGACCAAACAGTTCATACCGATATCGTGTCACCAGGGATATTAAATGAGGAAGGAACGGACAGGAGCATGGCACCCGGAGAGGGTGGCACACCTCTTAGAGCATCTGAGAGGAAGGAGAAGCCGGTGACTTCTCCTGATCCACCAGAGTGGACTGAAGTGCGGAAGAAGAAAAAAGAAAAAATGAAGTAAATTCAGGCTACGCCGTATGCGACTCGACAACAAGTTTCCCAATATGAAGCCCTCCAAGCAGGGGCAAAAAATGTTAGTAAATGATGATATCTTGGAACGTTAGGGGCATAAACAAGGCAACAAAACATTTGGAGGTTGGCTCCTACCTCAAAAAGCTTAATACCTATATAGCTGCTATATTGGAAACTCGTGTAAAAGCGTGTGATGCTAAACATATTCGCCAACGTTTTAGTCGGTAGTGGAATTTTTTGGATAATTATGATCAGCTTGCCAATGGCCGTATTTGGTTAATGTGGCAGGAGAATAAGATTGGAGTCACTCAAACGGATGCTTCGGATGAGTACCTACACTGTAAAGTGGAGTTCATTGATGGGAGTTGCTCGTTTTGGCTCACCATTGTTTATGCTCATAATAACCTAGCGGATCGTAGGGTGCTGTGGCAAGATTTGGTGCGTTTACAAGGTAATATCACTGGACCTTGGCTAGTTATTGGGGATTTTAACAACGTCTTAAGCTCACATGATCGATTGGGGGGAAACTCGGTACATACCTCTGAATACGAAGACATGGCTAAGATGTTGAATGATACTGGACTTCATGAAGTAAATATGATTGGTGGAGATTATACATGGTCTAACAAACATTCTCAGGGAGTTATTTATTCGAAGATTGATAGAGGTTTGGGCAATCTGGAACGGTTTCAAGTTTCCCCTGGACACATATTGAAATTCTTGATCCTAATGTTTCAGACCATACTCCTCTAGCTCTACAACTCCAGCAACCTCCTAGTATACGCCGGATGTCTATGTTTAAATTTATTAATGGTGTGACGGAGGATCTGAGGTTCTTGGATCATGTGAGACAACAATGGAAGTGCCGAATTGATGGTCGACCAATGTTTGTTGTTTGGACAAAATTGCGTGGACTTCAACCAGCCATGCGCCTTTTAAACAGAGCTTATGGAGACCTTGATGGACACATTGATAAGCAGCGACTTGAGCTTGAGAGGGTACAATCTGAATTAAAAAATGATAGATTGAATGAAGATTTAATTCTTAAGGAAAAGCAGGCCACAACTCATCTTCTAGCACTTTGGACTACTGAAGAAAGGCTTCTCCAACAAAAATCAAAAGTCGAGTGGCTAAAGTTAGGTGATGGGAATAACGCATATTTTCATGCTTCTCTTAAGGACAAGCACGCACATAGTGGGATTCGTCGGTTAGAAAACTCACTCGGCCATACCCTCACCGCGGATAGTGAGCTAGAGCAAGAAGCTATGGATTTTTACGGAAATTTAGTAGGTAGTTGCCCATCTATCCGACAGGCAGTTGACATAACGACTATGCGTTTGGGACCCCAGCTAGCGGATGAAAGTCGAAATACTCTGATTGCTCCAATCACAGAGGCTAAAATTTGGGCGGCTTTGAAGGGTATCGGGGACTCAAAAGCACCGGGTATTGATGGATATACCGCGCGTTTCTTCAAATCTAGCTGGTCTATTATTAAGAGTGAAGTGATTGCTGCAGTCCAAGATTTCTTTTGCAATAACCGTCTATACAAAGCGGTAAATTGCACGCTTGTCACACTTATCCCAAAATCTAAGGATGCAAAAACAATGAAAGAGATGAGGCCTATTTCTTGCTGTACTACTATGTATAAAATCATCTCCAAGATCCTTACGATGCGACTGAGTAAAGTGATTAATGAGGTGGTGGACGATTGCCAATCTGCATTCATACCGGGAAAGGTTATTCATGATAATATTTACTTGCGCAAGAGTTGATTAAAGGATAGTCGCGCAAAGGTATATCACCTTGGTGTATGATCCAGATGGACATTCAAAAGGCGTATGATACAGTAAATTGGGGTGCCTTGGAGGAGATTATGAGGGAACTAAATTTCCCAAACCAATTTATTCAGTGGGTGATGACGTGTGTGACGACGGTTTCATACCGTTACTCTATCAATGGTAAACCAAGTCGGATTCTCCAGGCTAAGCGTGGACTGCGACAAGGGGACCCTATCTCCCCGCTTCTTTTTGTTCTTATTATGGAGTATTTGCATCGCAAATTGAAACAATTGAAGGAAATGCCTGATTTCAATTTTCATCCGAAGTGTGAGCGGGTAGAATTGCTTAATCTTTGCTTTGCCGATGACTTATTACTTTTCTGTAGGGCTGATGTTGGATCTACTGAGCTCCTCATGAAACAATTCAATGAATTTTCTGCTTCTACAGGCCTCTATGCTAATCCGAATAAATGTCACATTTATCTTGGTGGAGTTTCGGACACTACACGTACATCTTTATGTAACTTGACTTGTTTTCGGCAGGGGTCTATACCGTTTAAATATTTGGGAGTTCCTCTTTCTTCTTGGAAACTTTTGGTCAATATGTGCTAGCCTCTCATTGAGAAAATAATGGCTCGATTGAAGCATTGGTCATCTAAGCTCCTTAGCTATGCGGGTAGAGCGCAGTTGATACAGAGCGTTATTTTTTCTATTGCCAATTATTGGATGCAAGTTTTCCCGCTACCTAAATCTGTTCTCCATCACATTGAGTCTTTATGCAGGAGTTTTTTATGGAGTAGCTCTGAGGAAATTAGTAGGAAAGCACCTATTGCGTGGGACAAGGTTTGTGATCCAAAAAATGCAGGAGGGCTTAATTTTATCTCTTTAATGGCTTGGAATGATGCAACCATCATTAAGTTACTTTGGAATGTTAGTGCAAAAATGGACAAACTTTGGGTACGGTGGTTACATGTCTATTATGTGCGAGACACTCCAGTTAGTGAATTTGAACCACCGGCTAGTTCCTCATGGATTGTGAGACGAATTTTTAAATATCGTGAGAAAATTCTATGCAGCAAAGTATGGAACGTTTACCAAAGGGTCGAACGATTTTCGACGAGGGACATGTATTTCGAATTGAGGGGGGGTTAAACCGAAGGTAGAATAGCGCAAACTACTGTTCACAAACAATGCACGACCAAGGGCTGTTTTTGTGTTGTGAATGAGTCTACATAGACGGTTAAGTACTAAAGATAGATTGGCTGGAATGGGAATTGAGAATGACGAATATTGTGTTTTCTGTTTTGCGCAAGAAACACAACAACACATGTTTTTCGAATGTGCGTTCACTTGCACCATGCGGAGGGCAATTCTTTGTTGGCTGGATATAGACCGAATACCAATGGCCTGGAATCAGGAGATACAATGGCTTTGTCAACATGCTAGAGGAAAGGGCTATCACGGAGCTCTCCTTAAATTGGCTCTTGCAGAAACAGTTTATAGTTTATGGACGTTGCGCAATGGGATTCTTCTTAAACATGATAAGGTAAGCCTGTTTATTATTGCACAAATACAACAGATGGTGCTACAACGATGTGCTTTCACGAAGGCTTTGACGCAGCATGGAATGAAACTCCAACAACGGGTGCCTTTGACGGGGTTGTGATTGTAGTGTTTTAGACCTGCTTTTGATCTTGATTGTTCTTGGTTTGTTTGACGTTTAGACTTTTCTCCTGGATCTGCGGATCGGATATTGTACTCTCACTATTTTTTGGTTATATTCTAGTGTTTGTATTTCCAAAAAAAAAACTTATAGAGAGATAAAACAAACTAATCAGTCAAGACAGCAATGAAAACTTGTTGCAACAAGCAGTGCAACATCCGCAAAACAACTAAAAATAAAAAACTAACTTCAGAGTTCATAAAATAAGATAAAACAATATAAAATAAACTTAATCAAAATGCAGCAGCTCCCCCAATCAAAATGCTCCCATGCTTCCCAATTCCTTCTACTCTCCCATTTTGCCAGAACCAGTCAAGACTTGTCAGTTAACTGGCCAAGTGACTCGTTCATGGACTCTAAAACATAAATCACGCGGGTGAGTTGCGATTGAATGGTGTCGAGACTCCCTGGGGAACAGATGGACCGACATCGTTGTCACCAGCAGCGGGGGCTGTGGGCCATGTGGGAGATCCAAGAATAGCTTAGACCAAATGGTGAGGAGCATAATAAGGCTTGCTTGCATGTCATCTTATCCCTATTGACCCGAACATCTACTTGAGCTGTCAACGTGCGAAAAAATAGGGATGGATAGCCAAGGGTCGTCTTGATGGATTGGTCAATGCCTCTAATGGGATGCGCTCAAAGATAAGTCATCCCAAGTTAATAGGCGCATTAGAACCAATACGAAACAAAATAGAAGCATTTAATGGATTCAAGGTAGAAGTATGAGACATAGGAAACCAATTTCAAACCATGATTCCAATAAGCAAGCCATACAAGGAGTAAGGAAACCTCGGCGAAGATTACCACTAGCAGGCCACTCCATGTTGCGACCAGTGATGATAGTCGTGACTGCTTTCATGTCTGCTTTCGGTTCCAACTTGAGTAGCGACGACTTGTCACATTAGGATAACCCAATTGCATATTCAGAATTTGAGGACTAATTTAAAAGATGTGGTTCCTCACAAACACTGAATGTTCCTTGGCTAAGCCTTGAACGCCAAATTGAGTATCCAGATTGGCATAAAAGTCATGCACAATCTGGGTGCCATACGGTTGAACCCTACGAATGGATTCAAGAAACCCTCTCCCTTCCAGAAAATCTAGTAAGCCCGTACCAGCATATGAGTCCTCATGAAGAGAGACTTCATTCACATGAATCCTTTTAGCAAAATCAGGATACCTGAGCTTGGCCTGGGCCATATCGAACCGAGGAGACAACGCCATCTTCACAAAGAATGGCACATCAGAGGGTGAAACACCGGGAGGAATAACATAAGCTCCATCTGCGTCTTCAGACTGATTCTGACTTCCTACATCAGCATCAGACTTGTCATCCGACTGGTCGACCTCATCGGACGAGGACTCACTAGGCCATTTTTGCTACTTCTGAACCGAACTTGTATATGTATCAGACAATTCAATCGGAACAGAGTCCGAGGCAGCATTAGCCATTGGTCAAGGGCGTTTCTGATTCGCAGTCTGGGTGCGTCTCCGAACTCGAGTCGCAACTCTTTTTGAGATAGGTTTGTCCTTTGTCGTGCAGATGGAGTACGTCTAGGAGGCTGCACCTTTTTCTTTCCTTTAGCTGCAGTAGATTGACGACGAGAGGATTCAGGTGCAGGTACAGGTGAGGATCGTGTCAAAGACAAAATCGTCGGAGATGGCGGTGTAGTTTCCATCGATGGCTGTGAAGACTCACGCGACAGAGGAAAAGAATCACGTGGAGGTAATGATCTTGTGCCCGTGGTGAAGTGGCACGCGGCATGGTGTCTGTAGCCAGTGGTGGTGGAGTGTCGGCACGCGGCGGTGGTCTGACAGCGCGTGGCCATGGTGGAACAAAATCTGGTGTTAACCGAACAAGTAGCGGCACCGGTTCCAAGACCTCCATCACCTCATTATCATCAAAGGATTCACTTTCGTAATCGACCAAGGGTGATGACTGAGACGGTGCACCTGTGGACTTGCTTTTCACCATTGTTAATAGAGTTTTGAAGAAAGATGGTGAGAAGTAAGACATAAAAGAAAATAAAACACAAAAGAGAATGAGTGAGTGTAACGCCCCTGAAAATTGGAAGAAAATAAAAGTAATTTCGAATTTTCACTTTAGTCGTTGAACTTTTTGAAAATGTGATTTTGACCCCAAAAGATTTGAAAAGTTACAATGTAGTCCTTCCCCTTTTGAAAAATTTATGATTGACCACAAATATTTTCTTTAAGACCAAATGAGTTATCAAAACTTTCAAAGTGGTCCCTTGTAGTTTCAAAATATCCAAGCATTAATTTTACAATGGCAAATCTTCACATATTTACATTTACATTTGTAAAAATGTAATTTTGCTTTGTCTTTTATGCTAGATATTTGTAATATTTTATTCTTATAAAATCCTATCAGATAATGTCTGGAAAATTCATCATAATTAGGGTGGCCTAGCTTGGATTAAATAAAAATGAGTAGGGTATGGTAATTAATCATTTGTCTCCCATTTTTACCTACAAAATGGAGGCTCTCTTCAACATTTTTCACACACCTCTCTACTCCGAATCTTCTCTACTTTTCTTCTGCAAAGTTCTTCCTCTTGAAGTTTAGATTTCTATAACAATTGTTTTGGTCCTTTAAGCCTTCTTTAAAGTCCTTAAAAATCCTTAAAATCGAGTTTGGTCAAAACTGCCAGTTTTGGTGCAGAAACTTTGGAAGTCCGAAAACCATATCAAGACTTCGAGTCTTTCTCTGATATTTTTCCCACATACTTTTTACTATGTAAGCTAACTTTCATGTTAAGAAACCTTCTTCAACAAAAGTCGTTTGAGGGGTCTAAAAATGAGAAATACGTACCACTGTCCAGAAAATCCGGAAACAGCTCCTAGCTTTCATGATTTATTTAAAATACCAAACCTTGTCCTATTGATCTGATTTTGAAACTACATACTCTCCATGATGTTCAAGATTGAACCTCTCAACTAGTTTAATATTATCATATCGTTTGAAAGTCCGATTAAATGTGAATCCGAGACTGCTACAGTTTTTAACCTCAGATTTACATTAACCTTTTGTTTTACTAAATTATGTTGCTAAAGCTATCTAAATCATGAAATTGATCATTAATACGGACTCATTACACACTAATAATGATGTTGGATCAGTTGGTCTTAATTTAGAATCGTGTTTCATATTTTTTCATGGATTTTGCAACATTAAGATGACATATAGTTTATTTTACGGTTGATCTTTCAATTTCTTTTACTTTAAGTAAAGTATTGTATTTATCTTGTGATCTAATTATTTAATCTAGTTTATTAGTATGATAAGTATTCTGGAAACATTAATTTTAATTAGATCTAAATGTTTACAATTTATTTTAATTGTTATTAGTGATTTATGCAATATTATTTAATTTTATACTAATAACTATATGAAAATTAGTTTTTACCAAAGTTATATATATGATATGATTTTATTCAAGGGCTTACTGAAGTATTTGTTCAATGTTAAGATCATGGTAAAAGTTTTGGATTGAGATTATTATTTAATAAGTAATTTACTAGAATTTTGTTAAGAAATGTTGTTTTAAAAAGGTTTAAATATGCAATTATACAAAAGTATATATTAATATCAAATATGTTGTTAATAAATTAGAAATTGAGACTTTAATAATAATTTTTTAAAATTGATTTAGTCTTCAACTTGTTACATTGAAATGGTAATTCTCATTAATTATATTTTTACATCACAGTTAAAGTTAAAATAGGTAAATGTTGGATTTATCCAAAATTAACAATAATTAGATATTTAATTAAACTTCTTTAAATATGATAAATATTGAAAATATATGTTTATTTTTGTAAATTTATGAGCAAACGATTGATTATATCTTTTTGATTTATTTAAGGTTTGACAATTATCGACGTTAATCAAGAATTTCCCACACGATAAAAGGTGAGGTTTAATTTCTGTTTTATTCAAAACCTTGTTTGGCATCCGGCCCTGAGAAACTTGGACATAACAATTGTGATTCTTTGTTTCGAATCACGAGCAATATTCTATCACCATTCTAATGCTTTTATATTGATAATCGTTAATTCTTTACATAATCAGTTTTCTTGCCTATTGTTAAATCAAATCTCATTTAATTCATAATCGGAAATTTTCTTCATAATCATAATTATCCTGGTATCATGATCACCCTATCGATTATTGAATTGTGCAACGAGCAACGAACTATGTTCGGCCTATGTAGCTAAAAAACGACCAACGGATATTGTCCGGCTTACTAGCTCATCTGATATTTCTGTTTCACCCATTGGGACGCCTTTGAGAAGTTGGGCCCAGAGATTGAGAAGATTTATTGCTGGGCAGCAAAGGCCTGTCAGTTTAAGTATTTCAACTTAATACCCGTTCTGTCTAAGCGCCGCTTGCAGCCAGGAGTTGGTTGTGACCCGCGTGTTAGATTGACATGTACTCGAGCATGTCTTCTGTTCTGTTGCGAGGTAGCTCCTCGTAGGGAGGTATACAGTTGAATTTTGGGAGTTAAGGTTGGATCTGTTATATGAAATTGCACAAGTTCATTTTCCCGTTCTTCTGAATATTTCAGTATTATCGTTAAAAATCGATAATTTCAGTTCAATGATGCAGATGTAATTATTCTGGTCATTCTTGTTCGTTTTGTTCTGTTTTACTGTTTGATTATTGTCATGATCTAAGAATTTCACTAAGTCATTAAAGACTTACTCCTCTTTTGTTTTATATGTCCCTTTCTCAGAGTAAGATTGGTATAGCAGCACGGATGGAACGAATGATCGACAAGTCCGCTTTTTAGAAACTTTGCAAAAATTGTTAAGTGTTTGATTTTGTATTTACATCATTTTAAAATTGTAAAATGTATTTGTATTCCAAAGACTTCCGATTTATTTAAAGTGAAAATATTTTATAATGTTATGGTTTGGACCCTGGTCAGTGAGACCCCTTCCTATGAGCTACAGTTCGGTCTGAGTTGAGTTTGTTAGGTGACCAACACCGGACCAACTCGGATCGGATTGTGACTCGTGGGGCGCGGTCCTCACAGTGAGCAAGGCGTATGATATAGGACTTATATAGATAAGAATAAGATAGCATCAAATCAAATCTTTAACTTCCATAACTGTATCCACAAGTTCCCATAACTGACAAGACTCTTCCCAAGACCTACTCAAGGTGGGAATCCAACAGAATCACGCAACTCAAACACTTTTACGCGGCAAACGATACTAGCGGGAGAAATGCCATAATTAAGCACTACGTGCTAAAGACAACGATTAAATAAATTAAAAGAAACACTGAAATAAAATAGGTTAAAAGAAACAAACAAAGAGTAACTCAGCAAATTACAAAAAACTCACCGAGGACCAATTCAACTCGTTTGAGTGGATGTCAGAACACCCTGTTATGACCGACCGTAAGACTGAATACAAAACAGCCAAAACTGGAGGATACTCAGGAACCAGATGATACAAACATGTGTGTGTGTGTGTGTGTGTGAATTCTCATAAAATAAACAGATGAAGAAGAAGGGAATTTGAAAGAGGCAAAATTGTTCAATAAATATCTCTTTTCAAACATAACAATTGCACCTTGAACACACGCTTGAGCCTTTTTGCATTGAGGAAGCTTTCGCTCATAACTTTATGTGGAATATGGTAGCTCTTTTCAATGAAGTGAAGACTGTGAGATACGAATTTAATGTTGACACACATATTCATTGAGTTTAGGCATATTTTTCCTCCTCATATTTTTCTTTTGACACTCTTTTTTCTTTTTGGCTCACATTCTCTTTGTTCTTTTCTTTTTGTTCTCTTTTGCACACTCATTCTTTTCTTTTTCTTGCTCAATTCTTCTATTTTTGGTGCGAAAAGGTAGCAAAGGTGGACATTGTCCAAGTCATAGAGATATTAAAAATAAAACAAATAATTGCATGTTGCACAATCCTTCAATTTCACTGATTTAACTGAGGAAAAAGATAGTGCAATGTGTATCAATGCAATTCAGAGTACGCTCTGAAACAAGCTGTCGCGACAGGTCTGCAAGTGAGTCATGAAAGTTTGTTCAACAACAAACAAAACATCTTTGTTAAATCAGGCAAGCGACAAGCTTAGTGAAGACAAATGCCGAGAGACTTTCTGAGAGTCTCATGTGAATCAATTGCTTTAGTAAAGATATCAACAAATTGTCTTTCAGCCGCGACATGCTTAATGACTACAGTTTTACTTTCAACCAGTTCACGTATGAAGTGGTGCCTTATATCAATGTGTTATGTGCGAGAGTGCTGAACATGATTTTTTGCAATGTTAATAGCACTAGTGTTATCACAAAAGACAATCACTTTACTTTGCACAATACCGTAATCCTTAAGCATTTGTTGCATCCAAATAAGTTGGGCGCACCAACTTCCAGCAGAAATATACTCAGCTTCGACGATAGAGAACAAAATTGAGTTTTGTTTCTTGCTGTACCCTGACACCAAGTTGTTTCCCACATAGAAGCATCCCTCGTGGTATTTTTTCGATCGTCAGCACATCCAGCACAATCTGCATCACTATATCCTGCAAGTTTGGAGTTAGTATCAAAAGAATAACTAAGACTAAATTCAGAAGTTCCACTAACATAGCGGATAATTCGTTTCACAGCATGAAGATGAGACTCCGTAGGATTTTCTTGATATCGAGCACAAACACCAACACTAAAACATATGTCGGGCCTGCTGGAAGTCAGGTAGAGAAGACTCCCTATCATGCTTCGATCAAGACGGGGGTCGATGGAGTTACCTTTCGGATCAATGGCTAACTTATCATTAGTCCCCATAGGAGTCCTCAACGGTTTTGTAGTTTCAAGGCCAAATTTCTTTACAAGATTTCGGACGTATTTGGATTGAGAGATGAACAATCCGTCGGCTCCTTGTTTAACCTGCAAACCAAGAAAATAAGTTAGTTCACCAATCATGGGCATATCAAATATATTTTGAATGATATTTGTGAACTGTTCTGTAGACAGTCACGACTACATCAGAGTATAACAATTTTCAGCAATCCGCTTCCTGTAAGAACACAAAAATTTTGGGAGAAGGTGACAAACATCTATTGAACACAAAGTTGACTGATGCTGATCAAGTTTTGCTTTAGTCTAACAACATGGAACACATTTCGAAGCTTTGGAAACCCTTTGATGTTGAGTTTCCTCTTGCAACAATTTGACCCTTCTTACCATTTCCAAACAGAATTGTTCCTCTTGGATCAGTTACATAGTTAGTCAAAAGGTCTTTGTTCCCTGTCACGTGTCGTGAGCATGTACTGTCAAAATACCAACAGTTAGGTCAACCGTTTTCAATAGAGGAGTATGCATAGTAAACGTTATGATAATTAGAACGTTTCACCCTTATTTGTTTTGTTGGCTTCACTTCTTCAACATAGTCCTTTTCACTGCTTCTCCTTGAGTCTTCTTTGTTGTCGCGACTCGATGTTGAACTGGCTTTGGTGCTTTGTCCTTGGATGAATTAATCTTAAATTGGGGATAGTTTGGACGAATATGTCCTTCAACACCACGGTTGTGACATACTGGAATGGACCTGCAATCAAAAACATGAGATTGTGAGTGACCAAGACCATGTGAATTTCCCACTTTCTCACCTTTCTTGTTTCTGATGGGAGTCCATCGTGTGAGAATGTTTAGTAGAATTCTGGTTATTCTAAAGGTTTCTTGTTGGAAATCCGAGACCAACACCATTGGTTTTTGGTTTTTGGTCTTTGGTGTTCCAGCACATGGTTCCACTCTTCCGTTTTAGAATTCAAAAAATTCACATTCTTTGAACTGATGCAAGTTCTTCTTGAAGATCCTTGTGCATTTGCTCAAACAAGTTGACAGTTTCTTATGCTCCTTGAACTTCAATTTTGATCAAAATTTGCATGAAGAAGGTAATGATCATTTGTTCGAGAGCATCAATAGCAGAATCACTGTCCTGACTGACTGAATCAATAAAATCAACGTCCTCTATTTAAAAAAATTCATCTGAGTCATCCTTGTCAGTCACAGTCACGACAGGTGGAGAGTCGTGATTTATGATGGAGGTAATGGCAATGTTTGCTCTTTCTTCTGGTTCATCCTCACATTCATCCGACTCCTCATCACTCCAGGTGGATATCATTGCATTGTTTTTGTTCTTTGGGAGAAGATTCCCACAATCAGCTTGAATGTGACCAAAGTCGTGACATTCCCTGCACTGAACACCTCTTCCCTTTCTTTTAACACTGAGATCAGTAACAACAGAAGTTTTTAATGTAACACCAGAGTTTGAGGGAAACGTGTTCGTACCTTTATTTTTCCATGTTTTGGAAAATTTCCGAAGTCCTTTAGAAAGAAAAGCAATGGACTTCTCGATGTCCTCCTTTTCTTCACTTTGAGGTTTGTCTTTGATTTCAGCTTTAAGAGCAATATCTTTTTGAGTGACTCCATTCAAATTCTTCTTCAATTCAAAGGTTGCAAGAGCACCCATCAATTCTTCAAGCGTCAAATTTTCCACATCTCTTGCTTCTTCAATAGCCTCAATTTTCATATCAAATCCATTTTGTGGACAAGCTTGGATTCACTATACTCATCTCCAAGGAGGAAGGATTCATTCGCAATGTCTCGAAGTTTGGCATTGTATTGAGCAATGGTCTCATGTTCCTCCATCTTGAGTTCCTCAAACCGTGTACCGAGGATTTGTCTTTTTGATATTTCGACGGCTGGAGTTCCTTCATGAGCAACCCGAAGAGCATTCCATGCATCCTTAGCCGACTCACACTTTGAGATAAGTTTGAACTGGTTAAGGTCGACTCCATTCAGTATTGTATTGATTGCAACGGAGCTGTAACTCGCTTCAAGATCTTCTGCATTAGAACAGTCAAGCTCGAGTTTGGGTTTACCATCTTCTTCTTTTGGCGGAGTCCATCCTTTGACAATGCTTTTCCATGCCTTCAGATTTTCTCGTTTGATGACGCCTTTCATGCGAACTTTTCAGTATGAGTAATTAAACTCATTTAGAAGAGTTGGCTTCGACGATGATGATCCTTCAACTTTCTGTGCCACCTATCTGCAAGATCAAAACAAAACCAGAATCTTAATTGTTAGATCTTAAGTCTATAATTTTTACTTTAAACACAACCAGTCGTAATACCTAGTCTAGACAGGTATGAAAACAGTAAAAATAAAACAACAGATTTAACGTGGTTCGGACTTCGATCTACTTCCCGAGGCTTTCGCCCAAGAATTCAAACCTCTTTCCTTTGATCAAAAGCTATTACAACTACTGGCTACTTTACTCTAAAACTTAGATTCCCTCTAACGTTAAACACAAATAGACACATTTTATCGAGCTACTCCGTTCGAATCCACAATATCAACTCCCGTAGATCTTCTTATGATCAAGCTTCCAAGCGTAGAGCACATTTCGTTTAACTCCTTCAACTGGTGAACTACTTTCCCGTTGAACTCCCTTCAACTCTTGCTTGGCTTATCACGTTCTTGAATAAAGCAAATATGAAAACTAAGGAATAAAAACTTTGAACGCCAAAATATCAATATAGTTTTTACACGAGTGTTCTACATTGATTCGTGGGAAGGCTACTATTTATAGGATAGCTCTCTCCTTGAACCCTACGTGATCCGTGGCCAGTCTCCTAGTCCAGCTGGGACTCTATCTTTTCCAAATATCCGGATTGTTTCCTTTTGATAAGGTCTCTTTTCCTTTTGATAACATCTTGCAATCTCTTTATCCTGCACAATAAGGAACGAAAGTAGACACCACAAGGAAACTGCTACGCCCCTGAAGATTGGAAGAAAATAATAGTATTTTCGAATTTTCAATTTAGTCCTTGAACTTTTTGAAAATATGATTTTGACCCCAAAAGATTTGAAAAGTTAGAATTTAGTCCTTCTCTTTTTGAAATTTATGATTGACCACATATATTTTCTTTAAGACCAAATGAGTTATCAAAACTTTAAAACTGGTCCCTTGTAGTTTTAAAATATCCAAACATTCATTGACAATGGTAAACCTTGACATATTTACATTTACATTTGAGAAAAAAAATATCTTTGCTTTGTCTTTTATGCTAGATATTTCAAATATTTAATATTATAAAAATCAAATCAGAGATAAGAGATAAGATTTCAGGAAAATTCATCATAATTAGGGTGGCCTAGCTTGGATTAAAATAAAAATGGGTAGGGTATGGTAATTAATTCTTGGTCTCCCATTTTCACCTATAAAAGGGAGGCTTTCTTCAATATTTTTCACACACCTCTCTTCTCCGAACTTGCTCTCCTTTTATTGTTCCAAGTTCATTATCTTGATGTTAAGATTTCTATAAAAATTGTTTCAGTCCTTTAAGCCTTCTTTATAGTCCTTAAAAGTCCTCAAAACCGAGTTTTGTCAAAACTGCCAGTTTTGGTACAGAAATTTTGGAAGTCAGAAAACCATATCACAACTTCGAATATGTGTCTGAAAATTTTACCACATATTGTTTATTATGTCAGATAACTTTCATGGTTCATAAACCTTCTTCAACCAAAGTGGTTTGATGGGTCTAAAGTTGAGAAATCCGTACCGCTATCAAGAAAATCCGAAAACAGCTCCTAAGTTTCATGATTTATTTAAAATACCAGACCTCGTCCACTTGATCTGATTGTGAAGCTACATACTGTCCATGATGTTTAAGACTGAAACGCTCAACCACTTTTACATTATCATATCGTTTGAAAGTCCGATTAAAGGTAAATCCGAGACTGCTACAGTTTTTAACCTTAGATTTGCATTAACCTTTTGTTTAACGAATTTATGTTGCAAAAGTTATCCAAATCATGAAATTGATAATTAATACGGACTCATTACATGCTACAAATGATGTTGGATCAGTTTATCATAATTTAGAATTGTTTTTACTATTTTTCATAGATTTTGCAATATTTAGATGACATGTAGTTTGTATTGCGGTTGATCTTTCAATTTCTTTAACTTTAAGTGAAATATTGTGTTTATCATGTGATCTAACCATCTAATCTAATTTACTAGAGTAATATGTATTCTGGAAAAGTTCATTTTAATTAGATCTACATGTTTACAATTTATTTTAATTGTTATTAGTGGTATATGCAATATTGTGTAATTTTATACTAATAAATATAAGAAAAATAGTTTTTTCCAAAGCTATATATGTGATGTAATTTTATTCAAGGGCTTACTGAGATAATTGTTGAATGTTAAGATCATGGTAAAACTTTTGATTTGAGATTATTATGTAATAAGTAATTTACAAGAATTTTGTTAAGAAATATTGTTTTAAAAATGGTTTAAATATGCATTGAAGCATATGTATATATTAATATCAAATATGTTGTTAATAAATTATAAATGGAGATTTTAATAATAATTTCGTAACTGATTTAGTCTTCAATTTGTTACATTGAAATTATAAATCTCATTATTTATATTTTTACGTCACAGTTAAAGTTAAAATAGGTAAATGTTGGATTTATCCAAAATTAACAAGAATTATATATTTAATTGAACTTCTTTAAATGTGATAAATATTAAAAATATATGTTTATTGTTGTAATTTGTGAGCAAAAAATTTATTATATCTTTTTAATTTATTTAGGGTTCGACAATTATCGTCGTTAATCAAGAATTTCCCATATGGTAAAAGGTGAGGTTTGATTTCTAATTTTTTTAAAACCCCGTTTGGCATCCGGCCCTAAGAAACTTGGACATAACAATTGTGACTCTTTGTTTCGAATCACGAGCAACATTCTATCACCATTTTAATGCTTTTACATTATATTCGTTAATTCTTTACATAATCAGTTTTCTTACCTATTGATAAATCAAATCTCTCATTTAATTCATAATCGGAATTTTTCAAAATCATAATTATCCTAGTATCATGATCACCCTATTGATTCTTAAATTGTGCAACGAGCAACGAACTATGTTCGGCCTATGTAGCTCAAAAACGAGCAACGGATATTGTCCGGATTACTAGCTCATCTGATAATTCTGTTTCACCCATTGGGACGCCTTTGGGAAGTTGGGCCCAGGGATTGAGAAGATTTACTGCTAGGCAACAAAGGGCTGTCAGTTTAAGTATTTCAACTTAATACTCATTCTGTCTAAGCGCCGCTTGCAGTCAGGAGTTGGTTGTGACTCGCGTGTTAGATTGGCATGTACTCGAGCATGTCTTATGTTCTGTTGCGAGGTCGCTCCTCGTAGGGAGGTATACGGTTGAACTTTTGTAGTTATGGTTGGATCTGTTATAAGTAATTGCACACGTTCATTTTCTCGTTCTTCTGAATATTTCAGTATTATCGTTAAAAATCTATAATTTCAGTTCAATGATGCAGATGTAACTATTCTGGTCATTCTTGTTTGTTTTGTTCTGATTTACTGTTTGATTATTGTCATGTTCAAAGAATCTCACTAAGTCATTAAAGAATTACTCATCTTTTGTTCTATATGTCCCTCATTAAGAGTAAGATTGGTATAGCAGCACGGATGGAACGAATGATCGACAAGTCCGCTTTCTGGAAACTTTGCAAAAATTGTTAAGTGCTTGATTTTGTATTTATATCATTTTAAAATTGTAAAATGTATTTGTATTCCAAATACTTCCGCTGTATTTGAAGTAAAATTATTTTATTATAATGCTATGGTTTTGATCCTGGTCAGTGAGACCCCTTCCTATGAGATATAGTTCGGTCTGAGTTGGATTTGTTAGGTGGCCAATACCGGACCAACTCGGGTCGGATTGTGACTCGTGGGGCGCGGTCTTCACAGTATGGTATCAGAGCTTTGGGCTTAGAATTAAAACAAATATTTACATAAGAAAAGATTTTACTAAACCACTTTATTGATAAACAAACAATTTATTACATAAAAGGATTTTTGATTGACGATTTATTTCTAAAATTAAAAGAACAACTTGAGTGTCCTATCAACTTCATCTTTTCCACTGCTGCTAGTACCGCCTTCTTGCTTTGATAATGTCGGATCTGAAAAAGGTACACATTCTTCCATGTTATCTATTAACTCTTTAGCACTTTTATCTGCAACTATAAGTGCATGAGCCATCGGCTTGACAAACCCCCGACTATAACAATCTTGTAAGAACATATGTAGCTTATCATTAAAAGGGTTTACGTTTAACAATCCGACGGGTTTCTGATGTATGTTTAACTAAGGCCATGAACTTAAGGAAAATATTCTTTCAAGTGTTTTTAAACCTCCAAGTAGTGCTATGAAAGCATCGGCATTGTAAACCATAGCAGCCATTTGCTCATGCATGCTAGGTACCTTAATTTCATCACCTAAAGTTAGACCCCTGGGATTCACGTCAACTAAATTCTTTGGAATGATCCCTAAGACCTTACCTTGAGCCATAAGTGCAACCCTCACCACACACTCCATTAACATTGAACTCTCCCCATACACCAATTTGTTTTTCTTGGTAGCTAGCAATTTCCCAAGACTCCACGCTTCCCTTACAAACTCTGGATCTTTTCCAAAACTTGAACCCCCAAAGACACAAATGGTCTAAAATTTTCAGGTTGATGATTTCTCCATCTCGATTTATTTTCTTCCTCTAAATATTGTATGTGTATTTGGGCTTGTGTTTTATTGTGATCTTGCTGGTATTAAATGATATTTATAAGAAAATTTAAGTAAGCGTGTCGAGAAAGCTAGCGTTGCGAGAAAGTTTTAGAAAGATGATTTTCTTTTAAATTATTTAAATGGCTTCTTGAGAAATCTATCTTTCGTGTTTCAATTCTATCTTTGTGTCTGGACCTTATTTCTTAACTAAGGGAAAACGATTTACATCATTTTTATGTGATCGCGTATTCACATCTTAAAATATGATAAGTAAAATTAATGTCTACACTCATAAATTTCTTTTGAAAATATTGTGCATAGTATTCCAAAATTATTTCATCAAGTTTAGAAATGAAAAAGTGGAAATCTTTGCTTATATGATTTTTCTTCATATTTTATTTTTCAGAAGGATTTTCAATTGAAAATTTATAAGCTTAATCGCATATTTTCATCTCGGTTTGTAGTTTTGAATATCTATATCATTCATTCAAATATTGAATTTAAAAATCCTTGTAACCATTCAATGGTGCAAATGCCTTAGTATAAAGTTTTAAACCGTCCATCGATTATTTCAAAGTTTTGCACACAAATAGTTTTTCTTACCTATTTATGTCATTATTATTTAAAACAAGAAATTGCATTTTCATAACATAAATTTTTTCATACGTGAATAAATAATTTTCTTATTAAAATTGCATTTTTTTCGGTTCACCATACCGTTCAAAAAAAAATCAAAATTTAAATTTTTTCTCCACTTCCAACGGGTATAAACGGCTATATTCGCCAAACACTCTTCTATAAATTGAAAATTTTACCCCAAAAAACTCACACTCATCCTTTTTCTTATCTCTCTCTACCGAAAATAATGAGAGCATCTCTTGTTTACCTATTTATTGTTGTAATTTTAGTTATTTGCAAATTTATTTTTTGGTAAACAATGAAGAAACACCAAACATAGTTGCTATTGTATTTACGGGATTAGTAACACCCATTCTGCTTTTCGTTCTCCCATTGAATTTGGCATTGCTTTAGATAAAGTTGTGATAATGCACTTTGAATAACAATCGTCTTATTTTGAATTATGTTTGTATTTTGTGTTATTTTCGTGTTTAAAGAATGAAAAGTTCGACTCCAACACACTCAACATCAATTGAAGTTTTTATACTTTGTACTCATGATGTCAATCATGTTTCGAGCTTGCATATGTTTTCTTCTAAACCGTTAAAAGTATTAATTTTCTTCTTCCAACGAAAGGGCTTTACAATATTACTTAAGTATTGATCTTGACGGATGAAATTTAATTTGAGGGAGTACTTGGAAATATTTCTCTTTGGACACGTAAGTTTTGATTGGGCTCAAAGAGTTTAGGTGGATTACAAAGAGATGATCATATTTGATCATTGATGGGCTATTCAACCTCATATAAAGGTTATTGGTTTAAGAAGTTGATATTGGGCTTGAATTTGTGGAGAGACATTTCAAATATATTTGGATTTTAGAAACAAATATGATGATTGGAATTTTGGAAAAAGAAATTTGATAAAAGACTTTGGACTTTAGAATAATGCTCAAAAATTTGGGTCAATCCATTCCTTGACATGTCGATATATTTGGGATTTAGTATTCAAGCAAATTATGGATATTCGTATTAGTGGAATGAAGGTTAAAAAAAAAAGGATAACGACGATTGAAGAATATTTTACAAGTCTTGAGAAAATAGTTTTACGAAACTGCAGAAGAAATTGTTTTTCACTTGTGGTTCTTAGGTTTGAATCACTTCAGGAATGAAAATTGATTATTTTGGGAGCAAATTAGTATTAGATTGAAAAACATGAAGTTGATATTTTTGTCTCGGTTAGATACTAAGATGTTATTGATCAATGATTTCGAGAGTTGAAAATCAAAAGGTTTCGATTATGAATATGCTTTAGGTGGATCACAAGTTTGAGGATATTACATTGGACTCCGGATATGGAAGGTGGAAGCATTTCTTATTTTCCTTTGAAATAATTCAGGTATGAATCTGGGGACCAGATTCTTTTAAGGAGGGAGGATTGTAACACCCCTGAAATTTGGAGAAATAATTTCGAATTTTTATTTTAGTCCTTGAACTTTTTGAAAATATGATTTTGACCCCAAAAGATTTGAAAAGTTACTATTTAGTCCTTCCCCTTTTGAAAATTTTTGATTGACCACATATATTTTCTTTAAGACCAAATGAGTTATCAAAACTTTCAAACTGGTTCCTTGTAGTTTTAAAATATCCAAACATTCATTGACAATGGTAAACCTTGACATAATTACATTTACATTCAAGAAAAAGTAACTTTGCTTTGTCTTTTATGCTAGATATTTCTAATATTTAATATTATAAAAATCAAATCAGAGATAAGAGATAAGATTTCTGAAAAATTCATCATAATTAGGGTGGGCTAGCTTGGATTAAAATAAAAATGTGTAGGGTATGGTAATTAATTCTTTGTCTCCCATTTTCATCTATAAAAGGGAGGCTCTCTTCAACATTTTTCACACACCTCTCTTCTCCAAATTTACTCTCCTTTTCTTCTTCCAAGTTCTTTCTCTTGATGTTTAGATTTCTATAAAAATTGTTTCAGTCCTTTAAGCCTTCTTTATAGTCCTTAAAAGTCCTGAAAACCGAGTTCTGTCAAAACTGCCAGTTTTGGTACAGAAACTTTGAAAGTCTGAACACCATATCAAAACTTGGAATCTGTGTCTCAAAATTTTACCACATATTGGTTATTGTGTCAGATAACTTTCATGTTCCGAAACCTTCTTCAACCGAAGTAGTTTAATGGGTCTAAAGTTGAGAAATTTGTACCACTGTCCAGAAAATTCTAAAACAGGTCATAACTTTCATAATTTATTTAAAATACCAGACCTTGTCCTCTTGATCTGATTGTCAATCTACATACTCCTCATGATGTTTAAATTTGGAACCCTAAACAAATTTTACATTATCATATCGTTTGAAAGTCCTATTAAAGGTAAATCCGAGACTGCTATAGTTTTTAACCTTAGATTTGCATTAACCTTTTGTTTAACCAATTTATGTTGCAAAAGCTATCCAAATCATGAAATTGATCATTAATACGGATTCATTACATACTAAAAATGATGTTGGATCAATTTATCATAATTTAGAATTGTGTTTACTATAATTCATGGATTTTGCAATATTTAGATGACATGTAGTTTGGTTTACGGTAAATCTTTCAATTTCTTTAACTTTAAGTGAAATATTGTGTTTATCATGTGATCTAACCATCTAATCTAATTTATTAGAATAATAAGTATTCTGGAAAAGTTCATTTTAATTAGATCTACATGTTTACAATTTGTTTTAATTGTTATTAGTGATATATACAATATTGTGTAATTTTATACTAATAATTATAAGAAAAATAGTTTTTTCCAAAGTTATATATGTGATGTAATTTTATTCAAGGGCCTACTGAGATATTTGTTGAATGTTAAGATCATGGTAAAACTTTTGATTTGAGATTATTATGTAATAAGTAATTTACAAGAATTTTGTTAAGAAATATTATTTTAAAAAGGTTTAAATATGCATTGAAGCATATGTATATATTAATATCAAATATGTTGTTAATAGATTAGAAATTGAGATTTTAATATTAATTTTGTAACTGATTTAGACTTCAACTTGTTACTTTGAAATGGTTAATCTCATTATTTATATTTTTACGTCACATTTAACGTTAAAATAGGTAAATATTAGATCTATCTAAAATTAACAAGAATTAGATATTTAATTGAACTTCTTTAAATATGATAAATATTATAAATATGTGTTTATTGTTGTAATTGGTGAGCAAACAATTGATTATATATTTTTGATTTATTTAGGGTTCGACAATTATCGACGTTAATCAAGAATTTCCCATACGGTAAATGGTGAGGTTTGATTTCTGATTTATTCAAAACCCCGTTTGGCATCCGCCCCTGAGAAACTTGGACATAACAATTGTGATTCTTTGTTTAGAATCACGAACAACATTCTATCACTATTTTAATGCTTTTACATTGATATTCGTAAATATTTTACATAATCAGTTTTCTTACCTATTGATAAATCAAATCTCTCATTTAATTCATAATCGGAATTTTTCAAAATCATAATTATTCTGGTATCATGATCACCCTATCGATTCTTGAATTGTGCAACGAGCAACGAACTATGTTCGGCCTATGTAGCTAAAAAACGGGCAACGGATATTGTCCGAATTACTAGCTCATCTGATAATTCTGTTTCACCCATTGGGACGCCTTTGGGAAGTTGGGCCTAGGAATTGAGAAGATTTACTTCTGGGCAGTAAAGGGCTGTCAGTTTAAGTATTTCAACTTAATACTCATTCTGTCTAAGCGCCGCTTGCAGTCAGGAGTTGGTTGTGACTCGTGTGTTAGATTGGAATGTAATCGAGGATGTCTTCTATTCTGTTGCGAGGTCGCTCCTCGTAGGGAGGTATACGATTAAATTTTTGGAGTTATGGTTGGATCTGTTATAAGTAATTGCACAAGTTCATTTTCTCGTTCTTCTGAATATTTTAGTATTATCGTTAAAAATCGATAATTTCAGTTCAATGATGCAGATGTAACTACTCTAGTCATTCTTGTTCGTTTTGTTCTGATTTACTATTTGATTATTTTCATGTTCTAAGAATTTCACTAAGTCATTAGAGACTTACTCCTATTTTGTTCTATATGTCCCTCTCTCAGAGTAAGATTGGTATAGCAGCACGGATGGAACGAATGATCGACAAGTCCGCTTTTTGGAAATTTGCAAAAATTGTTAAGCGTTTGATTTTGTATTTACATCATTTTAAAATTGTAAGATGTATTTGTATTCCAAATATTTCCGCTGTATTTGAAGTAAAATTATTTTATTATAATACTATGGTTTTGATCCTGGTCAGTGAGACCCCTTCCTATGAGATACAGTTCGGTCTTAGTTTGGTTTGTTAGGTGGCCAATACCGGACCAACTCGGATCGGATTGTGACTCGTGGGGCGCGGTTCTCACAGAAACAATCTCTTAAGGATATAAACCAGAGTTTGATAAAGATTAACTTATTGCCTGAGGATATATCCTTGCAGATCTTGCAGATCTAGTACACGTATTACACTACCTGATTGCCTGGATCCACTTACCAATACATAAAAATCTTTTGGAGTGGGCTATGACACATCAATATGCTGGTGAAAAAGATGAGAATCCACATATACACTTAAAGAATATACAGACTATTGTTGGAACAAAAACACGGACACTGGTGGAGAAGAAATCTATTTTGTTAAGGCTTTTTTCTCTGTTTATACAAGGAAAAGCTAAAGTTTGGTTCAACTCACTAAAGAAAGGGAGTATAAATTTGTGATGTCTAATGGTGAGCAAGTTTATTGATGAGGACTGATCATGCGAACTTAGGCAGCGAATCTTACCGCAAGTGTAAAGGGAAGCAGGAGTAGGACCCTCAAATATCGTGGGTTGCAAGTATAAAGGGAAGCAGGATTACGACCCTCAAATATCGATCACACGTGAGCGTGGCGCTCAACTTCAACTATTTGTATCTACCTGTGTTCTAATAACGACGAATGAATGCATAGTTGTCACCTTTCACACTAACGACTCAATAAATAAAATAAACAAAAGGGGATTTTGATTAAAATTATTAATGACTATAAATACTTACGAATACTGATTTACTTCAATAATAAACTAAGGACATCATAAGTAATTAGGTTTCTTTGGATAGATCTGGTCGAATGTTAAGAGACAAATCATTGTTGCGATAGATTATGACTAATTCACGTGTGAGATATATTGATTTATGAGTTGTCCTATGATTGTGAGATCTTTACTCTGTAATTCTTAGTGGTATGAGTTGTCCTATAGTTGTTCCTCGAAACGCATTTATCTTAGTGAATCAACTACGTCTTAATTTCTAGATGCTAAACATCACAAAACATGTGGAATTATATAACTTATGAGATCATTCTATGAGTTCTTAGGTCGAGTCTGTCATAAGAATCTAAACATCTATGTGGTTATCACACAAACAAAAGCGACAAGACAAAGCAAATCAGCTATTTCAACTTATAACAATAATTTCGAGATTACAATTTTTTTACTGGATTTTGGCAATTTACCCATGTGTTATGCGAAATTGGCAATTCACCCCTAATGACAAGAATCATTAAACTTTAAACCATCATTAAAAATGGTTGAAAATTTTTCCATCCTTTCCTTGGCTAAAGACAAGCCAACCTCTAATCCACCATCTGAATCCCTGGACTTGCACAGAGACATTGCATAATTCTCTCCGTCAATGTGCACAATTTCAAGCTTCCTTGCATTTCCCCATCCAAAATCCGCACTATACAGATCAAACTTGGGGGATCCAGAAATTCCAAGGGTCCTCTTCCCAATCAATTTACCAAAATCTGAAAACCAAGTATCAGCACCTCTCAAAACTTCATTTTTATTGTTCACCCGATTCTTGATATCCTCCGCTGTTGCCGTCGCAGCTAGCACAAACCCGTCATCCCCGACAAGCTTTTGATGTTCGATTGTTGCCATAGCGTAACCTAAACAATTTCCAAAGTAATTAGCAGGCACTGGCGGATCTAAGCGAGCTCGACAGTCCACCGCAAAACAGAAGACCTCATCGTCTTCAAATTCTTCGCCTGATTTCACAAAGCAAGACCAAACATAAGTTGTGGCCACGACAAAAGTGGACACCTGAACTAATCCTGGATTTTGGGAGAGAACTAAATGTTTCAGTTTTCGGACATGATCCTGGTTTAGGACGTAAGTTGCTCGAACCCTTCCCGTGGGTAAAGGAAAGCCTGGTGACTTTGAAGGGATCTGTTTCATCGCATTCCAAAAGATGCCGTCTATTCCTTTGGGATCCTTAATGACGGATTTATCGAAAAGTGGGAGAGATTCCAAAACCTCCTGATCATCTCCACCGAGTTTATTGATTGAAGCCCATGCCTTGATGAACCCCACTATTGAACTTGCATCACCGACGCTGTGGTTGTTGGCCAAACCAATGCACACGCCTCGTCCCGGAAAAAGGGTTACTTGTATGGCTAAAACCGGAACTATCTTCTGACCAGTTTCCTCCTTTACGGATGACAACTCAGGTACAAAATCATAGAACTCATCGGCATCCCTCGCATGATTCGCGACCAGAAAATCAAAATCTTTGGTGGACTCGACGACTGCTAATGAAACTGCGTCGCCAACAACGTAGCGGAGTTTGGGTTTTTCTTCATCTTCAGAATTTAAAGGGTAGAGTAAATTTCCAGCTAATGGAAGGTAGTGTTTGAGAGTTAGGGATAATGATTCTTTTAGATTTGGTACGAGTGTGTCGGAGAAATAGGTTTTAGAACATGGTAATTCGTAGAAAATAAGGCGGCGGATCGGGGGAAAGTGCACCCACGGGATGTCGAAGAAGGCTAGCGGCAGAGATAGCTCAGTCAACGCACCTGACCGGGGTGAGATGGGGCAATTTTCAAGCAGGGTTGTCATGGTGTGTTCACTGCAGAAGGAAAATGATGTATTTGTTTTGAAGGGTGGGAAAAAGAAATTATCAGCAAATTTAGATCCGACAGAAATATTAAATTATTGTTGATTCAAATCTGTCACCTATATAAGTTAAGATTTGGTAGTAATGCACAGACTGTACAATTGCCGTATCACATCTTTCATTTATATGATTAATAATTAACTAGAGTATATACAATATTATAATGTTACGACGGAGAAAAAAAGGAAACAAAATATTGGTGATGGGTGCAATACCAAGAATAGAGATGTTGTTAGGTATCTTTCGATATAATAATGTTTTGTTTTCTGAATTTCTGTGTCTTTCAATTGTGTGTCGTCCGTAAGCGGCCGCCGGGTCCCTAGAGACTCTAAGGTGGTGTTTGCAAACTCTTAAAAAAAGCTATAATCAGCTTTTTATCTTAAATAATCACTTTTAGGGTGTTTGGTTAACAAGCTAAAATCACACAAGCACTTTTTTTAAGCTAAAAATGCCCACAATCTAAAAGCTGCTATTTCCCTGCTTTTAGCTTGTGGTGGTTATTTTCAATAAATATAATTATTATTTACCAAGTTTTTAGGAGCTTTTAGATTTTTTTTCAAACACCCTCCACTTATGGTGAGCTTTTAGATTATTTTGCAAACACCCTCAACTTATGGCTTAAGCACAATTTTACAGCTTTAACTTAAATTATGAGCTTGTGCTTTTGAAAAAGAGTTTGCAAACACCACCTAACTATGACGTATGGGTTAATTCCATCCACCTCCCCTGAGGTATCACCTCTCTCCAACCACCTCCCCTCTAGTTTGCAAATTTTCATAGACCTCCCTTATTAAAGTTTAACCATTGGTCAATGATTAAAGGTAAGGGCAAAAGGGTCAATTAATTATAAAAAGGTAAAATAAAACTATAGAAATTAAAAACTTTTATAAATGCTGACTAGATATATTTAGTAAATTGAAAGCTACTGTCGTGAGATACTAAATTATTAGTTCTAAATGAAAACATTATATAATTTATATATAATAATTTTTTAGTATAATATACATATTTATTAATAACAAACATGCATAAACATATAAAAAGGGTCAATTATAACGAAAGCTTACATTTCTCTACTATCAAAAGAATGTTGTGACTTTTGAAGAGGTTACAAATACAAACAGTTACCCAAAGCCTCCAACTATTAGATTATCAACAGTAAAATGCACTTAAAATTAACAGGAGTTGTTACACACAATATCATAGAATGGTGGGACATATATACTATCACCACAAAATACAAAATAAATTTACAATAATAGAAATGCAACAACTATAAATGTAAACGATATTATACTAAAACTAGAATCACCTAATTAAATTCTTAGTATATTGTACAAAGGAAACCCATGTTAATAGTATAAACTGGAAACAACACATTGAAATTTTTAAACTAAAAAATATTTAATCACTATGATTATATTCCACTACATATCATAAAAAATTAACAGCACAATATATTTAGTTAAGAATATTATAAAATAATTCTAACTAGTGGATAGTATCTTTGGAGAGGTTCTTTCACTCAAATAATCAAAGTAAACCTTATCTTTCATCAATGGCTTAAGTACTTAACGAATCAGTAAGATTTGGAGCATGATATCTATTATTAATATAAACAAACAGGTTTTGTGTTGTACAAATAAAGTGTTTTCCAAATTTGCCCCTATTTAATCATCTAAATTTAGTTTCTAAGAGCCTAATATTGTAATTATTTTAGTACACCACAACACCGATCTTTTAACTACCCAAATATTTGTAACCATCATCCAAAACCACCTCCTAAAATTTAGGGAGATTGATTCAATCAAAGTATCACGTTCACCACCTCTTTCCTAATTAAACAAATTCAAAATTTTAAACTTCTTCATCTTCTTATTTCTTCTTCGTTTTTCTCCACAAACTACCTCTTTTTACAGCTTTTACCATGATTTTTTTTGGCAATAGAGTAAATCAACCCTACTTAATCTATTAATTACAAGCCCATTTTTAATACCTAAGAACACATTGCACGCGGTCCGCGCGTGCACACAATGGCTAGTTTGACTATATCCAAAGTAAAATATATAGTTATATTGGTATAAAAGCATCATATTGTCAATTTTTTCTTTCCGGGATGCATGGAACTTAAGCTGTGAGTTTAGTTAATAGCACAAATTATCACACGTAATTCTTAAGTAGAAAATACACTCCTGTGTAATTCTTATCTATAATTTCTCATTGAAATGTAAAAACCAGATGGACAAACCTAGCTTGATATTATTTTCTCACTAGTTGATAAATAAATGTAAAAAATCTTATTAGGTGATTCTAGCTTTTTTCAGAGAAAACTCTAAAATTTGCTCATTTATAGATGTTGCATTTCTATTATTGCATATTTATTTTGTATTTTGTGGTGATATACAATAGCATGTCCACCATTCTATGATATTTAGTGTAACAATTCATGTTAATTTTAAGTGCATTTTATTGTTGATAATCTCTAAAAGTCACAACATCTTTTGATAGTAGAGAAATGTAAGCTTTCTATATAATTGACCATTTTTATATATTTATGCATGTTTTTTAGTGATAAATATGTATACTAAAAAATTATTATGTATAAATTATTTAGTACTAATAATTTAGTATCTCAGGACAGTAGCTTTCAATTTACTAAATATATCAATTTACTAAATATATCTTGTCAGCATTTATTGAAGTTTTTAATTTCTATAATTTTATTTTACCTTTTTATAATTAAGTGACCCTTTTGCCCTTACCTTTAATCATTGACCAATGGTTAAACTTTAACAAGGGAGGTCTATGAAAATTTTCAAACTAGAGGGGAGGTGGTTGGAGAGAGGTGATACGGGAGGTGAATGGAATTAGCCCATGACGTATCGACGTACGCATGTGGAGACTCTAGAAGTTATTCTTGGTTGTATCACTACAAGAATTTTGGTCAATTGAAACGGACACACTGCAACGGATTTTGAATCCGTTGCAGGAAATTAGCTCTACCAACGTCCTTAGACGTTGGTACAGCAAAAGTGAAAAAAATAAATACCTGCCAACGTCTTTGGACGTTGGCAGGTATCTGTCAGAACGGTTTTCAAGAAGCAACGTCGTACAGACGTTGCTGCTTCTGTTTTTTTTTTTTTTTTTTTTTTTAAGTTTGAAATGTTACCAACGTCTGAAAAGGACGTTGGTAACACTTTTCGATGGTTTTTTTTAATTGTTTTTTTTTTTGACTGCAGCAACGTCTGTTTAGACGTTGCTGACAGCTGAACGTATGGCACCAACGTCCAGGAGACGTTGGTGCCATACGCATGCCAACTGCTCCTGTGCAGCTTTGCAGACACAAAGCTGCACGGCAGCATTAATCCATGGCACCAACGTCTCCAGGACGTTGGTGCCATATTTATATGGCATTTTCGCAGCAGATTTCTGCTGCGAAAATCGCCATTGCTGCTCTCGTAAAAAAAAAATTTTCACTCATTTTCACTCCAATTCACATAATTTCACTCATTTTCAGCTCCAAATCTCTTCTTTTTTTAAGGTATGTGTTCAATGTCTTCAAAATTACGATTATACATATTTTTTTTTTAGTTTAATCGGTTAGATTTTTATTATTTTGCATAAATATGATTTTTTAGTTGATTTGATGATGTATTTGTATTAATTATGTATGATTAATTAAGATATTAGTCGATTTGATGAAGTAATTTTGACGATCTATGTGTATTATGTTTTTTTTTTAAATTAATGGTTAGATTTGTGTAATTAGATTATTTGTGATGTAATTGTTGATTTTAGGCATATTAGTGTTAATTATTTATGCTTAATTAAGGTATTAGAGGTAATTATGTGACGATCTATGTGTATTATGTTTGTTTTTTTAAATTAATGGTTATATTTGTGTAATTAGATTATTTGTGATATAATTGTTGATTTTAGGCATATTTGTGTTAATTATTTATGCTTAATTAAGGTATTAATTAGAGGTAATTATGTGACGATCTACGTATATTAATGTTTATTTTTAATTAATTAGTTAGATTTGTGTAATATTATAGCATCATAGTGTTGTATTTGTTAGATTTGTGTAATTATGTATGATTAATTAAGATATTAGAAGTAATTTTGAACGATCTATGTGTATTATTAATTTTTTTTTAAATTAATGGTTAGATATGTGTAATTATGTATGATTAATTAAGATATTAGAAATAATTTTGAACGATCTATGTGTATTATTAATTTTTTTTAAATTAGTGGTTAGATTTGTGTAATTATGTATGATTAATTAAAATATTAGAAGTAATTTTGAACGATCTATGTGTATTATTAATTTTTTTTAAAATTAATGGTTAGATTTGTGTAATTAGTATTTGTGATGTAATTGTTGATTAGATAGTGTATTTATATATGTTAATTATTTATACTTAATTAAGGTAGTAGAGGTAATTAATTATATATGTGACGATCTATATATGTATATTAAGGTTTAATTTAATTAATCGGTTAGATTTGTGTAATATTATCGCATAATAGTGATGTATTTGTTGATTCGAGTGTATTAGTACTGTTAATTATATATATATATATATATATATATATATATATATATATATATATATATATATATATATATATGTATGCTTAATTAATTAATATTAGATTTGTGATTATGTGACCAATATAGCTACGTATTTTCTTATGATTTTTGTAGAATCGATTAACTTTGTATTATATAACATATATAATTGTGTTTATGTTAGAACGTATTTATGTTAATTAGATATGCTAAAAATTAAGGTTCGTAGCGTTTAGAAATTACTAATTTGACCATTCTAAATATTTATTTATCAGATGGCCGGCTCGTCAGATCAGGGTAGGGGGAAAGGAAAAAAGAAGGTGTCGAAGAACCAGGTGCCATACCCGGAAGGGGTACCTCGAGGATCATTCTCTTCGCAGCCTGATCTTGGTTCGATGGGATCACTTTCAGCGATGATGCCGATGTTTCCCGGAGGATCAAATGAGGCAGGAGCCCGCGCTAGTGGGCCGTTTACCAGTCAATTGATGGGTGTAGGATCGACAATGGGGGGTGTATATGTTGGGGGTGGTGGATTTGGTGGGGCTGGTTACGGCGGGGTTGGTTATGGTGGGCCTGGATTTGGTGGGCCTGGATTGGGTGGGCCTGGATTTGGTGGGCCTGGATTTGGTGGGCCTGGGTTTGGGAGTGGATCTGGATTTGGTGTGCCACAAACACCGCTAACGAGGCCACAGTTGCAGATTCAGGGGACGGGAAGTACTGTTGGGCCGTCATCATCGGGCTCACGGGGTTCAGGCTCACGTGGTTCAGGCACACGTGCTTCGGGCACACGAGCTTCAGGCTCACGTGCTCATGGCATTTCTGAGGAGTTAGCTGAGGATGAGGGGGGTAACAATGATTCAGGAGACGATGGTGGTATTGCTAGGGTTGCAGTGCGAGGACAATCTAAACCTCGCGAGCCCCCGGCAAATCCGGATGACAGGGAGGTACTGGAATTATTCTTTGACGGCTCAATAGAGAACCCTTCCGCCGTGACGACGATTGGTACAAATTTGAGGAACATGATGCAAGGGCCATACTTCACGTACGGCATGTGGCCAGAAGAGGAGAAGGAAATGTGTTGGAACAGATTTAAGGTAAGGAATTAGCTTGGCTTCTATATTTATTAAATATTTATAAATATTTGTTCATTTTTATTCATTTATGTGACCAACATTTCTTTATGTCTGTATTAAATGCAGCACACTTACCAGTGGGATCCTGCCATTGAAAATGCAGTCAGGGAATGGTATGATAAGGTCGCCACTGCGAGATTTGCAGGTTCGGTAAACCACGCCAAGAAATGGTGGTTGCGCTGCAAAATTGACCCCACCTATAGTTTGACTCACAGCTGTTGGATTCACGAAGATTTTCGGCAGGCATTTTATGATTACTGGGAGCTTGAGCCCACGAAGGGTCGTTCGGAGCAGAACGCCAAAAATCAAGATAAGGGGAAAACAGTAAACTATAGGGGTGGGTCGCGCAGCACGAACAAGCATAGGATATACCTGGTAAGTAGAAAAATATGATTGGTTATTTTTCAAATATCATCATTGATTTAATAATGTGATCTATATTTGCTTTAATGAATTTTCATATTATGACAGGCAAAGGAAATGAATACAACGCCCGACAAGGTGCCGTTTTAGGATGTCTTTGTAAAGACTCGTGCAAAGAAACACGACGACGGAACGGTTGAGTGGCCAAACCCTGAGGACAAGGCTAATTACGTGAGTATAATATTTTCTTTCATTAAAGTTGTGTAATCGTCAATAATTGTTGTTGTCGTAATTATACTTATGTTTGTTACAAAAAATATTTTGAATCATAATATGTCATATGCAGGATGCCTACGTGGAACACTGCCTACGAGAACATGGGCCCGATATGAGCCAGTGGCCGGTCTGGGACGTGAGACCGTGGGTGGAAATTGCCGCAGCCGGACGTGTAAAGAAGAATAGGGTGGTGGGTCTGGCGAGTTACGGTGAGCCAGAGCGCGTAGGATTCAAGGCTCGAAGACATTCTAGGTTCGTTGAGACTGGCTCTAGTAGCTTGGAGCCGCTTCGATCAGAATGTGAGTCACTGCGGGCCGTAACGGCTTCTCAAAATGAGGAAATCGCCGGTTTAAAGAATGTGCTCAAATACTTTATGTCACAGATGAATGTGCCGGTGCCCGAGGAGTTGTGGGGGTCAGCGCAACAACAGGGTCAACAACAACAGGGGCAACCACAACAGTTTAACAACTTCCCGGCAGTTTTCCACCAACCATTGCAACCGACGAACACGAGTGTCGGCAGCGGGCGGGCATCAGGGGGTTCATTCTATCGACCACAGTCACATTCTTTCGGTCAGGAGGACGAAGGAGACCAGGAAAGAAGTTCGGGTGGCGGTGATGACGACACTACTGGCTTGGGTGATATGTAATCTGAAGAGGATAGTGTAATTTAGTCTGTTATTTGCTGCTTTTATTTGTATTTGTATAATTATGAACAAACGTGGTTTGTTTTAGCTTGTTTTTATTTATGTTTGCACCTTGTACATATTTATGTTTTTATTTATGTTTTTATTTATATTTATAATTTACACTAGTTGTATATATATATATATATATATATATATATATATATATATATATACATATAAACGTTACAATTCAAATAACTCAAATATTACAACGCAAGCTTACATATTGCAAATAAACCACTGTTTAAGTAACGAATTCTTACTACACAGGCAAACATATTGCTTAGAACACATATTACGCATAATCAGGGTCGTCGTCGTCACCATCATCATGATCTTCATCCACGTCATCGTCGGCGAACGTGTCGTTATCATCGACTTCCACAATATCATCGTCTGCAAGCCTGATAGGTGTATTGTCGATATTGTTGATGTCATCCAATCTTAGCTGAGGTGCGGTGCTATCTTGGTAAATGTCGAGATTAGCCACTGCAGTTGTGTCAACGAGGTACCTCGCTCTTGTCGTGCAAACCGCCCACCATCCTCTCCTACTCGTATTTTTTTGTGAAGGATACAAACTGTAATAGACTTGTTGCGCCTGACTTGCTAAGATAAACGGTTCAGACGCTCCTGTCCCGAGTCGCATTGTTGGATTAATGTCAACAAGGCCATAAGTCGGATGAGTTGTTATTCCATTATACACGTCGTACCAATCACATTTGAACATAACAATTTGTTCCAAGTTTCCACTGCCCCAGTAATCAAGCTGTATAATCTCTTGAAGCATTCCATAGAAATTACGTGCGTCTGGGTCGCCAGTGTCGCCCTTCACATAAACGCCACTGTTCATTGTTTGCCCACCAGCCCCATATGCTTCTGTATGAAACTTGAATCCGTTAACCGTATAACCATTATAAGTTTTTGCTTTCAAAACAGGACCCCGAGCAAGACCGCGTAATCTAGGATCCACACTGTAACTACCAGACACAACAACTTGTTTGAACCAGTCGATAAAATAAGCTTTACGTATCTGATCTTTATTAGCTTGCGGATATCCTGCGCACATCTGTTCATCAAACACACTGTCGCAGAAAGAAGCCGTTTAAAACATCAATTGATATATTAGCAAGAATACATCGTATGGCAATTACTAATCTTACCTTAACCAACACTCGACCTCTGGGCAATTCAACAAGACATATAGATGAGCTGCTTTGCACTCTGCGAGAGACAAATTTCTGTAACTGACACAACGCCCCATTGTTTTCCCTTTACTCTGGAATACTGATAATTGGTCGTTGGGGTCAATAGATATTGGAACTTCGTTCCTGTTCAAACGGGTTGCTCTTGTTTCAATGTTGCTGTCAAAGTAGAGTGAGGAGAAATTTGCAATTTCTGCGTAAATGTACGCCTCAACAATCGACCCTTCTATGTGTGCCTTGTTACCCCTTGGTCTCTTAAAATCAAACATCCGTCTAACAAAGACAAAAAAGATTAACTAGTCATATTTTGAACATCGTATAGTTATCAATATAACAGTAACTGGTATTTACCTCTCAAATGGGTACATCCACCTGTACTGTACGGGCCCACCGACCTTTGCCTCCCAGGGAAGGTGTATCGCCAAATGCTCCATGGAATCAAAGAACGATGGAGGAAAGAATTTTTCGAGCTTGCACATAGTCACCACAATCGAACGTTCTAATAAATCCATGTCACTATATCGGATGTCAGGAGCTGTCAAAGCTCTGAAAAAATTACTGATCTCCACTAGCGGCCCCCAGACATTCTCTGGCAAGAAGTCACGAAATGCAACCGGAACCAACCTTTGCAAAAGAACGTGACAATCGTGACTTTTCATTCCCACTAGACGCAGCTGTGGCATTTGAACACAACGCGAAATGTTTGACGCGTATCCATCTGGAAATTTGAGATTGCACAACCACTCACACACTTTAACCTTTTCGTCCTTACTGAGACAGTACGATGCTCTACGTTTGTATAACCTCCCTCCCAGTCCAGTCTGTAGAAACAAAGATCTTCTGCCCGTCAGTAATTGTAAATCTTTGCGAGAGTTCATATTGTCCTTGGTTTTCTCAGGGTCATCCATCACAGTGTTCTTGATATTGTCGAAGAAGTTCTTTTCACAATGCATGACATCTAGGTTGTGGCGGATCAGATTGTGCTTCCAATACGGAAGTTCCCAAAATATACTTCTACGACACCAATTGTGATACAACCCAAAGCCCTGAACAAATTCTCCGCATATACCAAATCCGACCGGTGGAAGACGTTCAACGTGTCTCCACATGTCCATCCCTGATCTTCTTGGTAGAGGTTCATCAGTCTCTATTCTACCTTTCGTGAAGTCAGTTGTGTTTAGTCTCCATGGATGGTCCGGAGGCAAGAATCGACGATGACAGTCAAAGAAAGAAGTCTTTCGACCGTGCTTAAGTTGGAAACTCTTGGTTTCTTCCATACAGTACGGGCAAGATAAACGACCATGTGTGCTCCACTGTGATAGCATGCCATACCCTGGATAGTCACTAATCGTCCATAGCAATGAAGCTCGCATTTGGAAATTTTGTTTCCGAAAACTATCGTATGTTGGCACACCCGAATCCCACAGTGACTTAAGTTCATCAATAAGGGGTCTGAGTAATACGTCAATGTTCTTGCCAGGACTCTTCGGACCAGATATCATTAAACTTAGGAAAATATATTCTTGCCGCATGCACAGGTCGGGAGGGAGGTTATAAGGGGTCACAAATACTGGCCAACACGAGTAAGGAGCTGAGGAGCTCCCGAAAGGATTAAAACCATCGGTGCAAAGTCCAAGTCTAACGTTTCTCGGTTCGGCAGCAAAATCTGGAAATGTCCTGTCGAAAGATTTCCAGGCCAAACTTGAAGCAGGGTGAATCATTTGATCGGTATCTGCCTGACACTTCAAGTGCCATGTCATGTGCTCCGATATTTTGCGTGATGTGTAAAGCCTCTGCAATCGATCCGTCACAGGCAAGTACCACAGCTTCTTACGTGGAACGAGCTTCTTCTTATTGGTGCATTCCTCGTACCTAGCTTCGCCACAATGGGGGCACTCGGTCCAGCTCTTACTTTCATACTCCCCGTAATAAAGGATACAAGTATTAACACACACATCGTATGTTTTGTACCCAAGTCCTAAACCTTTGATGAATTTCTTGACTCCGTACCAATTTTCAGGCAATCTATGACGATCTGCCGGACTCATTAATCTGCGGGCCGCTTGTAATTGATTGTCAGCAGAGGCGTTTGTTGTGCCATGACGAACCTTGTCGGCAATAAATGATGTTAACCACTGCAATGGTGTTGTTTCCACATCAACGCGTATTGGCACCTCGGCTTCCCGTAGCATATCAAAAAAGTCTCGGGCCTCACGGTTTGGCTCTTCTTCTGTATTTTGATTATAGTGCGTGCCTTCATACTGACCTCCGTATGCATCATTGACCATATCTACGTAACCACTTTCGACATTATCATTACGAGTAGATGACTCTCCTGCGTATGTGTAATTGCCAGAAAAGTTGTTCCTTTCTCCGTGTGCCTCCCATACGTAATAATGAGGAACAAAACCGTACGTCAATAGGTGTCCCTGAATCACATCCCTCTTTTTGCTTTTGCTAAACCCACACCGAGTGCACGGACACTTAACTCTTCGTTGACCTTGAGAAAATGCAAATTCTAGGAATCTGTTTACGCCATCTATGAAATATGGATTGATATACCCCTCATCAACGTTGCCTCGATCGTACATCTAACTCCGATCTTCGTTGTTATACATTTTTAATCTAATTAAAATCAAATTAACAATGCATCAGCACGAGAACTGACTATTTAATCACGAAAGTAAGGCTAATTAAAACTTATCATCATATACTAACAGTGTAAGCAACTAATTACACACATGCATATATATAGCATACTACTAATCAAATCACGCTTAGATCTCAGTTACTCTAAATATGATGAATAACAGGTATTAATATTACAAAAATCACTAAATTAAGCAACAACATCAACAATATATATATATAAAATTAATCAACGAATTACGATAATACTGAAATTGATACCTCTCGTGGAGTGAGCTTTGCTGAGAATTACGTACGCTTTGCAAAAAAATCACAAGCAAGAAATGAAATTTTGCTGAAAAATAGAGAAGAGAAGGGGAAGAAATGCAGTAGATTTTGGATAATGAAATGCAGGTTATGCAGTAGATTTTGGGGTTGTGAAACGAAGGTATGGATAATGAAATGTGTGGAGGAGAGAATATGAAGCTGATAAATCTATTGCAAGGTCCAAATCCCTTGCTGCTGTAAAAACAGCTTTTCTGACACAGTTGCATGGGAAAAAGGCCCTTGCAGTAGCCTTTCAGCTTCAGCAACCTCCTCTTCCCTTGCAGGTTTTGTTTTACTTATTTTTTAATATAATAAAGCTGCATTCTTCATTCTTTACATATATATGCATATATATATATATATATATATATATATATATATATTTATTTATTTAACAAAAATAAAGAGTAGTTCAATTCTAATGTAATGTTGAGTTATCAATTATATTCTTAATTAATTCAACAAAAATAAACAGTAAGTTTTCCTGTACGTAGTTGATCAATTCGTATGTAGTATAAATATTATTCATTCATATAATTTCAGTTTATTTAATGAAACTCAAGAATCGTATTTGCGGTCAATCATAAATTTTTCAAAAGGGAAGGACTAAATTATAACTTTTCAAATCTTTTTGGGGTCAAAATCATATTTTCAAAAAGAGTTGTATTCCTAGTGCGTAGTTCAATTCTTATGTAATAACACTATATATTCATAATAAAATCAATGCTATTAAATCTAATTATTTTAGTTCTTATTTCAACAAGTTCAATTCATTTATTAAAATTTAATTAAGATTAGTTTTGTTTAATTAGTTCAATTCTAATGTAATGTTGAGTTATCAATTATATTCTTAATTAATTCAACAAAAATAAACAGTAAGTTTTCCTGTACGTAGTTGATCAATTCGTATGTAGTATAAATATTATTCATTCATATAGTTTCAGTTTATTTAATGAAACTCAAGAATCGTATTTGCGATCAATCATAAATTTTTCAAAAGGGAAGGACTAAATTGTAACTTTTCAAATCTTTTTGGGGTCAAAATCATATTTTCAAAAAGAGTTGTATTCCTAGTGCGTAGTTCAATTCTTATGTAATAACACTATATATTCATAATAAAATCAATGCTATTAAATCTAATTAATTTAGTTCTTATTTCAACAAGTTCAATTCATTTATTAAAATTTAATTAAGATTAGTTTTGTTTAATTAGTTCAATTCTAGTGTAATGTTGAGTTATCAATCATATTCTTAATTAATTCAACAAAAATAAACAGTAAGTTTTCCTGTACGTAGTTGATCATCAATTCTTATGTAGTTTAAATATTATTCATTCACATAAATTCAGTTTATTTAATGAAAATCAAGAATTGTATTTGCGGTCAATCATAAATTTTTCAAAAGGGAAAGGACTAAATTGTAACTTTTCAAATCTCTTGGGGTCAAAATCATATTTTCAAAAAGAGTTGTATTCCTTGTACGTAGTACAATTCTTATGTAGTAACACTATTCATAATAAAATCAATGCTATTAAATCTAATTAATTTAGTTCTTATTTAATATTTATTCAATTGAGTAATTAAACTAATTTGACAAAAGTCAATGTTAGTTATATTTAGTTGATGCTTATATATTTGTAGTTAATTAGGAGTTGTCCATTCAAACAAGTTCAATTCATTTATTAAAATTTAATTAAGATTAGTTTTGTTTAATTAGTTCAATTCTAATGTAATGTTGAGTTATCAATTATATTCTTAATTAATTCAACAAAAATAAACAGTAAATTTTCCTGAACGTAGTTGATCATCAATTCTTATGTAGTATAAATATTATTCATTCATATAAATTCAGTTTATTTAATGAAAATCAAGAATCGTATGTTTAGTTTGGTTATTATTATTTAATGAGAAGTTATTGATTCTAATAACTTTAATTAATTTTACAATACAAGATTAATTCTAATTAGTCCAGTTTTCATATATGTTATTAGGATCTTATTCATTCAAATAAGTTCACATATATATATATAGCTATAAATATCAAGATTAGTTCTATTTTCTTATGTAATTAATAATTATTCAATCAAATAAGTTTTATAATTAATTAATTTAACCAAGATCAAGATTAGTTCTATATATTTAGCTCAAGTCTCATTTAATTATGATTTACAAGCCATAATTATATATGGATATAATTAAATGATTGAATGAGGAAATATATATAATTAAAACATTTTTCTAATAAAGCTATTGCAAGGTCGAAATCCCTTGCTATTGCTACTTTTCTGACACAGCAGCAAGGGATTCCAACTTCCCTTGCAACAGCTTTGACACAGCAGCAAGGGATTCCAACTTCCCTTGCAACAGCTTTCTGACTATAACCTGTTGCAAGGGATTTGGACCTTGCTACAAAATTTCAGAAAATTTTTGGCGGAAACTTCAAATTTCCCAAAAAATTTCATTTCCCTCCCTCTCCCTTCCACTATACTACTATAAATACCCCACTATATCACTCATCCATCCCACTTCTCCCTCTCATATTATTATCATCTTCTTCTCTCCTCTTCTCTCCTACACTTTATTTTTTTCCTTAATTTATTTTGCATCATCATCAACTTATATATATATATTATATATGCATACATCTTATACTATATATATATACATATATATTGTATAATTATAATTAGTGAGATTATTTTATAATTATACATTGTAAAGTTTAGTGTGTGTATGTATATATATATCATTATATTTTTAAAATGTTATCTAACATTTCTTAATATTATATATATATACATATATCTATATATATATATATATGTGCGTGTGTTTGTGTGTGTGTGTGTGTATAATTTAGTTATTAGTATTATATTTTTTAACATACTATACATATATATAATATTGAGGTTTCAATTAATGTATAATGTGAGTGTGTGTATATATATATATATATGTATATATATATTAAAAAACATTTTATTAAAAGAGGCGGTATTTACCGCGACTTTTTTTTAAAAAAAAATATTTATGTACAGCAACGTCCGTGGACGTTGCTGCCAAATTTGAAAAAACAAAAATCGGGCTACTATAGCAACGTCCCCGGACGTTGCTGCCATATTTTAAAAAAAAATCCTCCGGGCACTATAGCAACGTCCGAGGACGTTGCTGCAATTAAATGTCCGGACAAAAATGAAATTAAAAAAAAAACTATAGCAACGTCCGTAGACGTTGCTGTGTTTTATCGAAACCAAAAATGAACAAAAATAAAATTAAAAAAAAAAAACGTGCTTAAATCAATTGCAACGTCAAAAGACGTTGCAATTGAGCTTGTGTCAGAATGCATAGCAACGTCCTTAGACGTTGCAATTGACCTTTGTGTCAGAACAAATAGCAACGTCTGTGGACGTTGCTGTTAATTGTGTGTGTCAGCACCCTATAGCAAGGGAAATGGGACCTTGCTACAGGTGTGTGTCAGAACAGCAATAGCAAGATCCTTTTCCCTTGCAGCATGCAAAATACCTGCACCCACGCCACCTATAGCAAGGGATGCTACCAACGTCCACATCCCTTGCTATAGATCAATAGCAAGGGAATTTGGACCTATAGCAAAGTTTTTGGACCTTGCTATAGGCCACATTTCTTGTAGTGTATCCGCGCTTTGAAGAATTTTTCAAAATTTGTCATATAGCTTGTTCAAAGTTCAAACATCAGTTTTAGTCCTTTAAATTTAATATAACAAATTATTTTTAATCTTATAATGTGTCATCGAATTTGAGTTCTGATAATTGTATTTGACTTCTCGATTTTGCGAATTGTTTAACTTTTACTCTAAATCCTTTTTAACAACTGCAACTACTTAAAAAAAATTAATTACATTTTCAGTTTTAGGAGGTTTTTATACTTCAAGATTCTTTTCTTTTTCATTGTATAAACTATATTATACAGTACATATGAAATTAGTAAATATTATTAAATAATTTGCCCTTATAAATCTTAAATTTATATTATATAGCATAACTAAACTTAGACGATAAATTTAGTAAGTGAGTTGAATTTCACTTAGGTGTTGTTGTATGTATGTATATATTGTGAGCTAGTTTACCTATCCTTCCTTTAATTTAATCTTAGCTATAGCCTGCTGCCCTGCTGCACCATAGCTTGCACTCACATACATGTGGAGCCCATGCGTGTGGGTCCCGTGTGGACCCCACACATTATGTGAGTGCATGTTGTGGTGCAACAGGCTGTAGCATAGACTGACTCCCTTCCTTTACTTCTATGCGAGATATCGTTAAGAAACTTTATTGACTTTTTGTTTCTGAGGTTGATGATGTATTGCCAGAAGCCTTCAGGAAAATTAAGAATAAGTTGCAGCAACGGCGATATGTATGAAAAGAAAAGAAAATGTGTAAGAATCTCTCAAAAACTGTAAGATTATGAAAAAGAGTAAAACTTCAAAGTATATCAGTCGCTTAAACTTACATGTAATTCTTTCAAAACTTTTGGGATGTAGGTGCAATTGTTTTAAAACGATTTGGAGTAAATGTTAAAATATTCACAAAATAAAGGAGTCAAATGCAATTACTAAGACATAAATTGGATTGACGAGAGTTTGCAATACTAAAATTGAACTGTTCATTAAATGACTAAAGTGGCTCCTCGAACAAGTTAAGGCTAATTTAGAAATATTCTTAAGTATCCGCATCTTTAAAATAACACAATAGTTGTACATTTTGAAGATATTAACATAAATATATAAAGTATGAAATATACTAGTAATTATTGTATCATAAGTCTGTCATTTTTAAATAATTTTTCACATACGCACATAAAATATAGGAATGTGTCAGTAGATTATTATAATACACGTAAAATTACCTAATTGAGGTGAGAACTAATAATTTTTCTTTAGGGTGCGCGTGACACAAATAAGTTATTCTTACAATTTTTCGTGTCTAATAATATAATATTGGAGAATGATATTATTAAGTTGAACATATCCTAGACTAAAAGAAAACGTACATTTGATTTGAGTTCTGAACTGAAAGCCGCCCCATCTATGTCATAAAAATTACTAAGAATATTCAAAAAGATCTCAACCATTTAAAGATTGATTCTATACGTTATGTCAAATTAAAGTACAAAGACTAAAAATATTAGTGGAGGACATAATATAGAAAACTTAAATGGCGTAAATAATGTGGTTGTCATGGTGTAATTTTAGTTATAAGGTTGAGCATGTAAATCAAAAATCTAGTATGCTATTTAAAATTTACTTTAGCCTAACTCAATTATTTTACATTAAGAAGAACATGATTTAAGTAGTAAACTATGAATATGTTAGTAGAAATTTCTACATTGCGTAAAATTACTTTATTGAAGTGAGAGAGTTAATACTACTTCTCTTTAGGCCTTGTATGGCACGCAAAGCTCTTTTGAAATATCCATTTAGCTGATTTATCAAAATTTAAAGCATTAAACAATAGACGCATGCATGTATAGAAACATAGAGGAACAACACCAAGTTATTTACGTAGTTCGATCTACGACTTACACCACGGGTTTACGCTTAGATCTAACAATCTTTTATAAAGATATGTGAGCATTACAATTAATGGACTTTAAGTAGATACAAGTTTTTTTCGCATACTTTTATCATGTCTTTTCACTAAATTTTTATGCATGCTCTTGTGCATTTTTCGTATCTTTTATGTATATTTCGTTTTTTTAGGTGTTTAGTCAAATAATGCAGTACATAGTGAATAAACCACAAGATATAAGGTAAAATGTGACCAACAGAGCGAAGTAGATGTTTAACGGTGTGAAATAGATGTAGGAAAAAGTTTTTGATGTACTAATGTTGACAATGTTGCCTAAGCAGCGTTAACAACGATGCTTGCCGAAGAGCGTTGACAACGCCAACCAAGAAGAGCGTCGACAACACCACTCCTCAATGTCATCACTCTACATGCACAAGAAGTTTAAGCTAGACACGACAGACCAACGTTGATGATGGTGAGGAGGAGCATGCGTACGCTACTCTCATAAAACGTATCAAGTCAAATCTTACAGACAATAGCCTTGATGGATGAAAATAAATCTGCAAACACATATATAAAAGTGATGTAGGAAAAGAATCCTCTGATTTTAGCGGGTTTTCAGTAGAAAAAAGCCTGCACAAAAACCATCATAACTTTTGATCCAGTGCTCTGTTTTGTGCCCATAAGATATCAAATCGAATGTTTCTGAATTTCCTACAATAATCCTTAGATTTCAGGCCTAAAATCGTACATTTAGGGAAGCTCTGCAGCATTGCAGTTTTATGTTATTTTAATTAGGAGTTTTACTTATATTAGAACTTTATTTCTTTTCGTATTAGGTTTCCTTTCAGTACAATAAGTAACTTATTTCTTTCTATTTTTAGCATCATTTGATCAATAATTAATAAAAATTTGGTTTTTATTCCAAACTTTGGTTCCAATTATCTTTTATTGATTATACGTCTGATCTGCATCAAAAAGGCTCTTAAGAGTCTCAGCCTAAATAATATAAATAACATTTTACGCACTAATCATGTTCTTTGTCATCATAAAATCATAAACACACGAAGATAAACTGATTAAGGATCCAGCTTATCTATGATAGCGTTGCCAACATTGACTTGAGAAAAACTAAAAATGGAAAGTTTAAGAAAAAAAAAACTATTAAATTGGAAATAGAAAAAAAATGAAAAAAAAACTTTATAAAAGTATCACAACCTCCCTCCAAATTTCAAATAAGGTTATTTCGTCATTGCCTAAAAATAAAAGAAAAAGTCCATTACTTTCCTTATGCTACTTTCAACTTGGCGTGAAAAACAATCGAGATGGCAAAACTCCTCTTCCTAGTAATATTGTCAGCTCCTTGTATTCATTTTTTGAGTTTTGAACTCGACCATACTCACGGAAAATTGGGCTTTTCCTTGTTCTTTAACTTGAGTTACCTTTCTTTTAGGGACTTCATCCCTTCATTGGAACTTTTTTAGGTTGGCACTTGAATAACTTTGAACAAGGAGGGGGTTAATCCTTTAGAGGATTTGTCCTTTCTATACCATTTTAGTAATACTCCATTAATTAAATTTGTCTCTCCAATCATCATGTCATTCATTTTCTTATGCACCCCCACTTTTATACATAGTTCCATGATGATGGAATATGTGCGAGGCGCACAGATGTTTTCCCACTTAAAACATGGCTGATAGATTTAGTAATCAATTTCCCTATATGAACGCCTCGTCCTCACACGATAAAGTCGGGAACTTTGACACAATCCATGCTTACTGTAGCAGTGCAATTTGTCAAAATTATCCTTCAGTAGACAAAGTTGCGTCACGCTTGGAATATCTCTGGTCTAAGACAGGAATAAGTCATGTATGGATTTCTGTCCGTATCTTGTTTAAATGTTGTCTGGGTATGCAATGCGTATGGCCATAAGTTAAGGTAAGGATATTACACAAACATTCAGCGTCTTGATACACCTTCTCCAGGTGAATTTCAAACAATTCATTAATAATCTCATGACATGTTTACCTTTCGACCAGACGAGTTTGTCCAATTGTGGATCACTGTGTGCATAAAATTCCTTAGTTAGTGTGATATTCAATGCTCTTGGTTTTTACACCAACTTTTTTATTTTTAATATGATTAATTGAGTTTATTTGTTTATGTTTGAGAACTTAAGTCTAATGTTGGTTGTGTATATAATCAATGTATGGACTGAGTGTAGGAGTTTGTTGAAAAGCCCACTAGTATCAAGAAGCATAGGGACCGACCCAAGGATTAACTAATACGCTACATGTAACACAATCAAGAGTCGAAAGTAGTATAGAGTAGAACAAATAAGAACAAAGGCTAACACATATTTTATTCTCAGAGCCCGACTTGCTTCCTTGCTTGCGTGGTGGCGGTAGTAGCTGGGATTCCTGACGAAAATGGTCGGAAGATGGGCATTGCTTTGTGAGATGGTGGCAGTAAGGGGAGTGGTAGCGGTTTTTGGCCAACTCCGAGTGATGTGGTGGCGTTAGTGCATTTGAAGGTCGTAAAATACCACGTCTGTAACTTGTTGTTGTTTTCTTGACAGATCCAACTAAGAATCGGGAAATGGGAGGTGGACGAGATGGTGAAGTACTTTTCACAAAGGGGAGATGTAGAGGGCCAAATTCCCATGATTTGTTAGATGGTGGGGACGAGAGTGGAGAGAAAGGAGCAATGAAGATAGATGAACAGGGCAGAACCCTGGAGCCGCCGCTAGCGGCGATAAACCCTAAAAAAAGGGGAGGGGGAGAGAGAGCTTGATAGCCTCTCAGTTGTTTACTTTAGTTTTTCAACCTCGTATATTTGTCAACTATCTCAGTGGAGGCTTAATACAAGGAAAAAGATGAAAACAGTTAGTTATGGACAAAGTATGTTACAAAATAACATGGGCAGTGGATAAAATTACGCTCTTTATATATAATAATGATTAGATTTGCCCCATACCTAAAATTTTAGATTTTGGTGTATACATCATTAAATTTAATTTATAGTATTATATAAGATTAACATCATATCGATTCAACATGCATTATTACATATACTATAGTGTGATTTTCTGAAATTACATATTAACTATATGGATGTGATGATATATATTTTTTAAGGAGAGCATTTTGAGATTATTGAAAATAAATGTATGCACATCTCAAATGATTTTATATAAATAATATATTTGACAATTCATTCACCGTGCGAACCAACAAATCAAATCAACTGATTCAATCGATCGAACTTGAAATCACTAACTGCACTTATTTTATGGCCGGTCTGACTGATAAAAAGACTAAGGCATAAAACATCAGTTATTAAACAGGACTAATTATAAAACATATCTAGCAAAAGAATATATGAAAGGCTGCCCTTCGCACGCTGAGAGCTTGAGACCTTCTCTTCTTCTATCTTCATACAAAAGCGAGGCTTCTAGAGTCCAGATTACATATATCAGCAATTAAAAAATAAGAAAATATTTACTATCTACCATATTGATGTGCTATAATTTGCTATCGAAAAGTGTCACATTCTGAATGAGTCGTGCTTGCATAAGTTGTCGATATGTTCAAAGGATACAAAAAAGCAAAGTTACGAGACTCCCTAGAATTTCTATAGATCACATTTAGTAATGATTCATATGTCATTAGAAATCCATACGTGTCGATTTCTCAATGCAAAAAGAGGTTGACAAATCGAACATTGAAGTTATGGCCAAAACTGTGAAGCCATGTAGAGCTGCAGCATAGGTCAAATTTTGACCTCTTTGGGCCTATTCCAACTTATATTTCGACCTATAGGCCCAAATACATACAAATATATATAAGGGATAATTACAGCTACACCCCCTGAGGTTTGGTGTAATTACACATACCTCCCCTGTGGTTTGAGAAATTACACATACCTCCCCTGAGGTTTGAAAAATTACACATACCTCCCCTCTTCAACTTAAGGGTTGTTTGGGTGTAAGTTATGATAAAATTATGCTTATTATACTTACACCCCTAAAGTTTGGTATATTTATAAAAGTAATCCTTGATGTTAGAAAAATTAAAATTAAATACTCCAAAAGGTTTTATAAACTATTATATTATTACCTACAAAAATAAAAAGTATTTAAATTTAAATTTAAAAATAAGTTAATCTAATCCAAAATATATTTTTGAATCAAAACACGTAACTTTTAGTTTTTTTCTTTAAAACAACTCCCGTAAATCTCAGTCAAAACTTAATTAACTACTCATCTTGTGCCTTTGTTCTCGTTACAATTTTAAACTAACAATTATTTTAGTAATAGAAGAAGATAAAACACCGAAAATTGGTTTCACTAAATATAGTGCATTTAGGTTGTTCATTTTGTCAAAAAGTTCAACAAAACTTGCTACCTAAAACCAGTGACCATGTCTGATCCAAGGATGATAATTCTATTGTCACTGTTGCTGGTAATTTCGTCATCATTCTTCATTTTTAAAAATGGGTTATGAAAATCTTGATTATTTCTGTTATATTTGTTAATGTTCATTGAAAATGAGAGTTTTTACAATTGAATTTTCTATTTCTTGTCTTTTTTTTTTCGGAGATTGCATAGATATTTATTATTTTACCAAATGCTTCTTTTTTGTTGTGATAAACTGAAATTTCCGTGGGCACGCGTAATAGTATTTAATATGGAACTATAATGAAATTTATGAGATTATCAAAAGTAAAACAAAAATGAAGAAATAAAAAAATAAACAAAAACAAGAAATTAAATTTTTTTACAAAATAATAAAAATATTAAGATTAGATTAAATTTTAAAAATAATTTAAATACTTTTTATATTTTTGGTTAGTCATATAGTAGTTTCTAAAATTATTTGGAGTATATTTTAATTTTTGTAACATCAAGGATTACTTTTACAAATATACCAAACTTTAGGGGTGTAAGCATAATAAGCATAATTTTATCATAACTTACACCCAAACAACCCTTAAGTTGTAGAGGGGAGGTATGTGTAAGGTTTCAAACCTCAGGGGAGGTATGTGTAATTTCTCAAACCATAGGGGAGGTATGTGTAATTACACCAAACCTCAGGGGGTGTAGCTGTAATTATCCCTATATATAAATACCCCAAGGCAAAAACACAAAAGGGGGCGGAGAAGTGCTCAAGATTTAATGTTGAGTTGTTATATCAAGTTGTTATTTCAACCTTCAAATTCAACATTGAATTCAATAAGTCTTACATTTCTGGAATGTGGTTGAAGTCTAGTTTCCAGATTAAAAAGTGCATACATATTTTGACGTCCAGAGAAAGAGATATAGCCAAAAATGGCATACGGCGCAAAGCTGAAGTATAGGTCGAAATTCGACTCGAGGTCCCTAATCTCGACCTATTTTGGCCAAATTCAACATGTTTGGGCCAAATTAGACATGTTCCTTATTTTGAGGTGTTCTAGACATGCAATTTCAACCTGTTCATCAAATCAACCTCTTAGGATGGGCTAATTTCCAAACAGAGGAATTTTGGCCTATTTGCCTGCCCAACAAGTCCCGACAATTAAGGAAATAAGTTTCTCAGTAATCTTCTTTAGTTACACTTCTTTTGAGCTTAATAGATTGAAATTCGACCTGGATAGTGAATTTTCACATGTCTAAACAACTCTATTCGACGTGTTTAAAAGCTCCGTTGAACCTGTTTCTGCATTTTGATCTGTTCAGCTATTTCAAGTTATCTAATTCATCATGTTGGCTAGCACAACATGGTCTCTCATTCTAGCTTATCTGATTTACGCATTGAAGTGTTTCGCTCAGAGGGCTCCTACTTAGTTGACATGTGGTGTTAAGTGCATGTTTTGAACTCAAAGCTGCTTAAGGATCCAACAGGGACTTAAGCAGTATGCCATGGAGCGTTGACCAACGGGAGACAAACCTAGACAAAAATACTCTACATCAGTGGCAGCGTCTGTAGGAATCACTAATGCACTCAAGGTCTAAAACACCACCAAATCACAGGTTACAATGGGCCATAAGAAAAAACACTGACAAGAACGGACCTTGTCAGAGAACAAGGTCCCACATAGAAGAGGATCTACATCAGGATGATATATCGGAATGATCTTCAACCACTTTGACAACATCGACATGCAATTAGCCTATGATAGAAGGGTCCCAAGCAATGCCTATTCCTCCTCAACTACATTCGACCCACCTGGCCCAGATGATGATGGCATTTCAGCACACTTTTGTGTCGATGATAGTACAACACCTGACTGAAATAGTGCCACCGTTGCCACCATCAATGGAAACTGTCCCACTGACAAGTCAACTTGCTCCAAGATCAAACTACATGAACAGCAGGGAAGATTCACTGGCACATACCTACTCGATGTCACTGAGGTTGAGTTTGAGAAACATATCACTATCTGTGTTTAGTTCAATTATGAGTAGCTAATTTCATCGCGTAGTGTCAGGCGATGGGAGTATTTAAATAGAGATTATGCTGAGATGGTTATGTTAAGATGAGTGTGTGAGGAACAATTAAATTGAATTGATTATAACTTGAGTGAAATGCATTATGTGCGTCATGAACACATAATTGAGTAGATTCTTATGAAAGATGCAATAATTAAACTCATAGGATAGATCTCATAGGTTATTAAATTCCACAATGTCGTGTGATGGTAGCGTCTAGCAATTAAGACGTGGGTATTTCACTAAGATAAATGCGTTTGGAGGAATAGAGTACAAATAGCAACATTTCGAATTACAGACTGGTGTTTCCCACTATTGGAACCAATAAGTATAGAATTTACCTCCTAGTTTAATATATCTCACACATGAATCGCTCATAATTCATCTAAATAATGCCTTGTCTATTAGCCTTTTATCGTATCTACCAAAGAAATCTAGTTCATTACGATACAGTAGTTAATTATCGACTTAAGTCTCTAAGTTGTTAAGTTTTTTAGATAAAAAAGTTTTGAACCAAAATCTCCCTTTGTTTATTTTACTTATTCGGTCGTGAGTGTGGGAGGTGATAGCTTCACACTCTTTGTCTTGTTTGAGAAAAGATAGATAAATTAGTAGTTAAAGTCAAGCGCAATCCTCGTTTAGGCCTATTTGGGCCCAATCTAACTTATATTTAGACCTATAGGCCCAAGATCATACAAATATCTATAAATACCGCGAGGCACAAGACAAAAAGGGGTGGAGAAGGGCTCAAGACTTAATTTTGAGCTGGTATTTGACCTTTAACTTCAACCTATTAAATCAAATCTCAATTCAATAAGTCTTCTATGTCTAGAAAGATATTGAAGTCATGTTTCCAAATCCAAAAGTGGATTGAGATTTTGACGTCTAGAGAAGGAGATAGAGCCAAAACGGTGAGACTGCGGAAAGCACAAGTATAGGTCAAACTTCGACTTGAGGTCCCTAATTTTCACATGTTTTGGCCAAATTCAACATGTTTCAGCTAAACTCAACCTGTTTGGGACAAGTTAGACATGTTAGTTATTTTAAAGTGTTCTAGACATGCAATTTCAACCTGTAAATTTAATTCGGCCTATTTGGACAAGCTAATTTTGAGAGGTCCAAGAATTTCCACATATTTGCCAACTCTATTGAGCGTGGCCCAACATGTGCCGAAATTTAAAGAAATATATTCCTATACTTATAGATCCTAATCATCATGATGAGGTATGTAATCTTTATTATTTGCAAATTTTGTGTGCTTAATAGATCGAAATTCAACCTGTTCTGGACGGTGAATTTCGGCCTGTCTCAACAGCTCTATTTGATGTGTTTAAAAGCTTTGTTTGACCTGTTTCTTCATAGCTATCTCGATCTGTTTGGCTATTTTGAGTTATCTAATTCGACCTGTTGGCTAGCACAACACAGTCTCTCATTTTAGCTTATCTAACTTAAGCATCAGAGTGCCCTCCGAGGAGGGCCCCGACTTAGTTTACGTGTGGTGTTAAGTGCGGGTTTTGAACTCAAAAGCTGATTAAGGATCCATTAGGGACTGAAGAAGTCTGATGTGGAGCGTTAATCAAGTGGACACAAAGCCAGATAAAAACATCACGTATGAATAGATCATTCCGCCATAGTAAATGTGAGGACCGTGCCCCACGAGTCACAATTCGATTCGAGTTGGTCCGGTGTTGGTCATTTAACAAACTCAACTCAGACCGAACTGCAGCTCATAGGAAGGGGTCTCACTAACCAGGATCAAAACCATAGCATTATAAAATACATTTACTTTCAATACAGCGGAAGTCTTTGGAATACAAATAAATTTTACAATTTCAAAATGACTTATATAAAATCAAACACTTAACAATTTTTGCAAAGTTTCCAAAATGCAGACTTGACACTCGTTCATTCCATCCATGCTGCTATACCAATCTTGTTCAGAGAAATGGACAGATAGGACAAAAGAGGAGTAAGTCTTAAATGACTTATTGAGATTCTTAGAACATGAAAATAATCAAACAATAAATCAGAAAACGAATAAGAATGACCAGAATAGTTACATCTGTATCATTGAACTGAAATTATCGTTTTGAACAATAACACTGAAATATTCAAAAGAACGAGAAAATGAACTTGTGCAATTACTTATAACAGATCCAACCATAACTACCAAAATTCAACAGTATACCTCCCTACGAGGAGCGACCTTGCAACAGAACTGAAGAAATGCTTGAGTACACGCCAATCTAACACGCAGGTCACAGCCAACTCCTGACTACAAGCGGCTCTTAGACAAATGGGTATTAATCGAAGTTTCTTAAACTGACACCCCTTTGCTGCCCAGCAGTAAATCGTCTCAATCCCTGGGCCCAACTTCCCAAAGGCGTCCCAATGGGTGAAACAGAAATATGAGATGAGCTAGTAAGCTGGATAATATCCGTTGCTCGTTTTTTAGCTACATAGGCCGAACATAGTTCGTTGCTCGTTGCACAATTCAAGAATCGATAGGGTGATCATGATACTAGGATAATTATGATTATGAAGAAATTCCTGATTATGAATTAAATGAGATTTGATTTAACAATAGGCAAGAAAACTGATTATGTAAAGAATTAACGAATATGAATATAAAAGCATTAAAATTGCGATAAAGTGTTTCTCGTGATTCGAAAACAAAGAATCACAATTGTTATGTCCAAGTTTCTCAGGGCTGGATGCCAAACAGGGTTTTGAACAAATCAGAAATCAAACCTCACCTTTTACCGTATGGGAAATTCTTGAGTAACGTCGATGATTGTCGAACCTTAAATAAGTCAAAAAGATATAATCAATTGTTTGCTCACAAATTTACAACAATAAACATATATTTTCAATATTTATCATATTTAAAGAATTTCAATTAAATATCTAATTATTGTTAATTTTGCATAAATCCAACATTTACCTATTTTAGCTTTAACTATGACGTAAAAATATAAATAATGAGATTTACCATTTCAAGGTAACAAGTTGGAGACTAAATCAGTTACAAAATTATTATTAAAGTCTTCATTTTTTTTTATTAACAACATATTTGATATTAATATAAACTTATGAATCAATGCATATTTAAACCTTTTCAAAACAATATTTCTTAACAAAATTCTAGTAAATTACTTATTACATAATAATCTCAAATCAAAAGTTTTACCATGATCTTAACATTGAACAAATACCTCAGTAAGTCCTTGAATAAAATTATATCACATATATAACTTTGACAAAAACTATTTTCCTTATAGTCATTAGCATTAAATAATATAATATTGCATATATCAATAATAACAATTAAAATAACTTGTAAACATGTAGATCTAATTAAAAATTAACACTTCCAGAATAATTATTATGCTAATAAACTAGATTAGATGGTTAGATCACAAGATAAACACAATACTTCAGTTAAAGTTAAAGAAAGTGAAAGATGAACTGTAAAACAAACTACATGTTATCTAAATGTTGCAAAATCCATGAAAAATATTAAACTTGATTCTAAATTATGATCAACTGACCCAATATCATTATTAGTATGTAATGAGTCCATATTAATGATCAATTTCATGATTTGGATAGCTTTTGCAAAATAAATTGGCTAAACCAAAGGTTTATGCAAATTTGAGGTTAAAACTGCAGCAGTCTCAAATTTACCTTTAATCGGACTTTCAAACAATATGATAATCTAAAATTGGATAAGGGGTTCAATCTTAAACATCATGGAGAGTATTTAGCTTCAAAATCAGATCAAGAGGACAAGGTTTGGTCTTTTAAATAAATCATGAAAGCTAGAAGCTGTTTTCGGATTTTCTGGACAGTGGTACGTATTTCTCAAACGACTTTGGTTGAAGAAATATTCTGAGCAAAAGGTTAAATCACACCATCAACAGTATGTGGTTAAAATTTCAGAGAAAGATTCGAAGTTTGGATAGGGTGTTCAGATTTCTAAAGCTTCCGCACCAAAACTGGCAGTTTTGATAGATTTCGGTTTTGATGATTTTTAAGGACGATGAAGAAGGCTCAAATGTCTGAAACAATTTTTATGATAGTATAAACATCAAGGGAATAAACTTTACAGAAGAAAACGTGAGAAAATTCGGAGAGGAGAGGTGTGTGAAAAATTGTTGAAGATGATGAACATTATATTGACAGAATTGGGGAACGTGGAGTTAATAGGTACTCCCCATTTTTGTCTAACTTGAATTTTTTATTTTATTCTTAATCAGAGGTATTAGCTATCTCCAGCTGTATGGGCTGTTATATAGCTGTAAATGAAATATTAAAAATAAAATGTTAACATTATTTTATGCATATACCCTTTTTACCATAGTTTCTTACAAAATATTTGAGATAATTAAGTTTAAAACAAACTTTTATCTCATGCTTGATAACTTCAAAACTTTTCAATGCAAAAGAGTATCCAAATCAGTATTTCTAAGATCGAGAAACTTTATGATGAAAAGTTTTAACCTTTATTTAAATTATAACCGATCAAGAACCAATGAATAACTATATCGTAAAATAAAAGCGATAAGTTTATTTAAAATCAAACGTAGGGTAATTATGATACTTAGAACATAATATAACCACTTTGGATCAAATATAGTTTCTTCAAAATGTTTGGGGCTGATTTGAAATAATCTTGGACTAAATTGTAACTTTTTTAAAACTTTAAGGGTCAAAATCATATTTTCAAACAATTCAAGGACTAAATGAAAATTCAAAAATATTTTTATTTTCTTTCGAATTTCAAGGGTGTTACAGTAAAGTCTTGTTTGGCTATGATTATGAACCCCTAAGAAGGAAAGTAGTCTCGACTAACAAAGAGTAAGACTACATTTGGTTGAGCCTTTACAATAACGGGCTGTCCTTAGTAAATCCAGACGAACTGCTTTATAATTTGAAAAGTTTAACTTCCTTCACCCTATCAGATAGGGAAATTGGCTTGAAAAGTTACCCCACGTACAGACAATATTTTTGATTTACCTTCAAATAAATCATGTGGGTTGCAGCTGCAGGACGCAGTCTGCAGACGGATCAGCGGGTCGGAAGTTTAGTCTACACCCCTACTTTTGGTTATGCTTGCTGATGCGGGGTATTTTCGTCTGGATACGTGTCCACTCTGCAACACTCCACGTCAGACTGCTTCAGTTCCTTCTGGATGCTTAAGCAGCTTTTGAGTTTGGAACCTGCACTCAACACCACACGTGAACTAAGCCGGTGCCTTCTCCGGCGAAGGCACTCCGACGCTCAAGTCAGACGGATCGGAATATGAGATCTTGTTGAGCAAATCAACAAGTCGAATGAGCTGGTCAAAATAGGTTGAATGAACAGAAAGCAATAAGTCGAATGAGAGCAGCCAAACAAGTCGAATGAACTTAATCAAACAAGTCGAATGAAACAGAACAAAACAACTCGAATGCAAGCCAAAATAGGTCAAACTCGAGCTATTAGTGAACAACTCGAATGAGCTTGATGAATAGGTCGAGGTTGACTTATATAACTCGAACTTAGAGCTTAGAATAATGTAAAACGTACCTTGGAATGAGGAGTGAGACCCCTTTATATAGGCATAAGAGTCCTTATTCAGCTAGAATTGCACTCCAAGTAGGACTATGAGTTGAATAAGTCAAACTAGAGCTATTTTGGAATAACTCGAATGACCTTGCCAAAATGGCTCGAATAGTCTACATGAAAATAGCCGCGAATGGCCTTAAAACAGCTAGAATTGGGCCTAGAACAACTCGAATTTGGGCTAGTGCAATCCGAATTGGGCCCTGAATAACTCAACATTGGGTCTGCATGGGCCTAATTTTGAGTTTTTTCTTAAATTGTAATTTTGCATTAAAAAATAATGGTGTTGTCGTGGCATAATATTCCGAAATACACTCGTGGTATTATATCAAATATTATGACGTGGCGATACCGGAATATGGTACATCATGGAGTCCCCAAGTTTGTAAGAGTAATATGTGTAATCATTGGTCATACAAACTGAAAATAGTATAAGAAAACCTCGATAATCGTGCAATGAGTCCGGCAATGAAGAAACGTAACCAAACTCTTTGAAAAATCTTTAAAAAAAAATTCCTGAAAATAAGTCGAATACACTGATAGCTCGAATATGAAATAACTCGAAAAAATGTAGAATAACTCGGATAAGATAAGTTTAACTCGAAATATCTGCTAAAATAGCTCGATAATGTTAAATAAAATTGAATTATCGTTAGGATAACTAGCTCACTCTTTAGTGAATCCGACTTATGTGCTATAACTCGGGTGAACCTTAATTCGAGCTATAACACTTAGAATTTTTTACAAAAATTTTCCGAAATTTTTTCGTGAACTCATTGTTTGTTGATCTTTGCAGATTTGTCACAACGGCTCGTTCCAACAAGCAACATTCTCACCGTAGTCCACCTACACGCTTCGATCACCATCCTCAATCCTCTCGTCCCAACTCCAATCGTGAACATGATTCTACACGGAGATCTAGCCCTCCTTATTCGTCACGACCATCACATCCCACCAAAATCCGAGTTCCAGGTGCTCGCAGGATATTTGTTCCAGCAGAGAGGTCCTACGAAAGACGAGATCCTGAGTTTGAACGAGTGCTCGACCTGAACCCTAGAATCGGTAAACAGTAATTTCCTCTCTTCCAGTTCTTTATGGCTTCTGAATCCAATCTCGAGGGTACTAGTCCTTTAGGTGTTCCTAAAACAGTTGAGTCATCTAGTTCTAGGTCTGGGTCGTCCTCGGGTAGTGGGGATTTAGATAGCGATACTTCTTCATCCAATGCCCAAGGTTCTGATAGGGAGGTCAACATTCTTGACCATTCTGATAATGAAGAGTTTTTGACCAATATTGCCGAACCGACTCCTATAGTTGAAGATGAGTCTGCCACTCCCACCCCTATAGAACTCGATAATACTATCGTAGACGAGACCGTTCAGGAATTAGCCGATGAGGGCATAAACCTTGACACTCTGTCTCCGGCAAATAACCTTCTGAACTTTGTTGGTATTCGCCATATGAACACACATGGTGCGTCGTACTATAGGGCTATGTATGATGTGCCCAAAACTTACGCCATTATATTTCTCGGTCCTGAGGATCGATTAGACACTCCTCCTCCTGGTTGCTTGACCATTTTTCACAATTTCCTTTCATGTGGGCTTAGGTTCCCCATTCTTGACGTAGTGCGTCAGAGTTTGCTTTGTTTGCCTTCTTGTCCTTCTCATTTCACTCCCAATACTTATTGTATCATCCACGCTTCATCATTTTGATGAGGGTGTTTAAGCTTCCTTGTACTGCCGATTCTTTCTTCCAAATGTTCCTTCGTAAGTTTAGGAAGACCGGGGAGGACGCGGGTTTTTATTTCCTAACTGCTAGGAAAAATAGTAGTTTCTTAACCAGCCTCCAGTCTAGCTTCGAGAAAGAATGGAAGAATTAGTGGTTTTACATCAAGGAGTCCACGCCTGGAGAGTTCAACTTCAGGCGAGATTTGAGTGACGGAGCTAGTGCCCCCCGGTGTCCTCCCGCGTCTTTATCTTTCGACGACATAAAGATGTTGCAGAGTCATAAGTTCGATGCTTCGTCACTGATGAAGAATACCATTCTCTGTGGTGGGGGGTATTCCAGCATTCCATATAATGACGCGGTTGACTTTGGTATAACTTGTCTTTTATCCTTGCTTGTTTATCTTTTATTGCTATTTTTGTGCTTTTGAGTATGATGCTAACCCTTGTCTTTTGCTCCTTGCGGAAAGAATGGTTATCAGCAAGTCCACGAGGAAGCTGGCGGCGATGCAAGAGATTAATGAAGATATCACTTCCGGCAGTGCTAATGCTGGAGATGACGCTCCGGAGCCGATACCTGCTATTTCTCCTTCCTCTGCTGAGGCTGCTCCTCCTACTACTACTTTTGCAACTCCATCTGCTGCAGCCGTGCCTCCTAGTGCTCTGTCATCCACGGGTGCTTCTCGAAGCTCGAGGAGTAAATCGACGGGCGGATCTTCTCGCCGGGCTCCCACCTTCTACTACTGCCAGTGGTCGTGAGCGCATTCCTGCTGTTGCGAATGCCGTGCGGGAGGGCAATCTAGGCAGTCCTGATCCTAACACACGAAAGCGCCATGCACCCTCTGAAGACCGTCGCCGCGAAAAGCACCCTGCTCACGATCATTCAAACATGTATGAGCCCAATGATCTAGAAATCAACGTGTAAGACGTGTCGCTTGCCTCGATGGATGTCGGCTATTATAAGGTGACTGATACAGAAGCTATGCAACTTTGCAAGGGTTTCCTTCTTTCCTTCGACATGAAGAGGTACTATAACGAGGTCGGTCCCGAGGGCTTGTGCAGCCGAACTGCTCTGGCCTTGACGACTGTAAGTTTTTCTTATGCTAGTTGCGTCTTTCCTTCCTTGTTCTTGCTTTAAGCTCCTTAGTCCCTGTTTTGACACTTTGCCTTATTTGATTTTCAGGCAATGACGAATGTGCAGACTCTTGTGGAAAATTTTGACATTTCCAATGATGCTCGGAATGAGTACAACTCTCATCTGAAACATCACAAGTCGGTAGCAGCGCAGGCGAAGCTTTTGCAAGAGGCAGGAAAGAAAAGAGCCCGCGACGTTCAAGCATCTATGGACAGCGTGGTGGAGGAGCTACGACTAGCGAAGGAGGAGCTGAAGAAGTCTCAGGAAGCCCGTGCTGCTAGTGACGCAAAGTTGAAGGCGTTGTCCAAGGACTTCGACAAACTCCAGCGGTCGAAGGATCACTTGGCGATGAAGGACATCAGGACCAATGGTGAGTTGACTGCCTTGACCGCCCGTTTGAAGGTTGCTGAAGACGAGCACGATGCGGCTCGGGCACTGGCGGCAGCTTCTAAGCAGATCGGCTATGATCATGTGAAGGCTGAGGTTTGCTCTTTTACGCATCTCCTTGTTTTAATTTTCATTTTAACTTGTCTTGTTAACACTTCACTTTACTTGCCTTGTTGTAGGACTTGTCGACTGATGACAAGGTTGCTGTTGTGGTTGAGTTCTTGCGCTCTTCCACTTGGAGCAGCATAACCACTGTGCGCGGAGGCTTTGACTTGGCTAAGGGGTATAACAATGCCTTAGAAGATGTGGAGCGCAAAGGTGGCTTTGCACCTGGCCGCGACAAGTATGAGTTCGACATTCTTCATCAACTTATTGAGGATGTACCTGACTCTGATGACGATGATGTCTCAGAGAATGAAGGTGAAAATCGTCCAGATGCTTTCCTGAGCATAAAGCAAATGAGGGATGTTTGGCTTCGAGATCATCTGAGAGCGCAAGCGAGGGAAAGGGCTAGGAAGGAGGCTTCCTCTTCTCGTACTGCAGCCGTTGCTTCTACCTCGAAGGTGCCTTCGCCTGAAGTCCTTGAGGGAGGGGAGCTGCCAACGACCTTATCGCTTGCTGAAGTTCCTGAGGGCGTGCCTCTCACATCTCCCGGCCTTGTGACCGTTTTTGCTCAAGCACCTACTCCTGGCCGTGATCTATCAGTTGTTCCCCCTGATCCTGTCGCTGATGATGCACCCAATGCTGTTCCCGCTCCTGCTCCTGCTCCTACTCTCGTGCGGCCCGAGGATGACACGTCCTTATTGAGTGATTCGATGGAGGAGATTGCTCGGCAGAGTAGAGGCGCCTTGAAGGCGGCGGGTCTGCGTATGAAGAAGTAGAGGAGCGCCTTTTGAAGCCAGCCTGAGTGCTGTGATTTTGGGCCTGCATGCCGCTAACTTTAAATCATTCATTTGCACATTTAGCTATTTGTTTTGTTTGACAGTTTACTAAGTATCTTTTGTTGACATTGCGCCATTATTGCGCTTATCCCCTTTACTATAGAACATATTTGATCTTTGGCATTGCCTTGTGTTTCTTTGTCTATTGTGATTTTATTTTCCCTGCTTGTATGCTTTAAGTACTTTGTGCCTTCATGTTCACTTTCCATGCTAATTGTTTTATCCTTACTTCTTTTTGTTGACATACTTGCGTTTTTGTGTTGTGAATGCGAGGACTTGTGCTCGACCTTTTGAGAGCGTTATGCTCGTTCAATAAACACAAGGCTTGTGCTCAGCTTTTTGAGAGTGTAATGCTCGTTTAACGAACGCGAGGCTTGTGCTCGACTTTTTGGGAGTGTAATGCTCATTTAACGAACGCGAGGCTTTTGCTCGACTTTTTGAGAGCGTAATTCTCATTTAACGAATGCAAGGCTTTTGCTCGACTTTTTGGGAGCGTAATGCTCATGTAACGAACGCGAGGCTTTTGCTCGACTTTTTGGGAGCGTAATGCTCATTTAACGAACATGAGGCTTTTGCTCGACTTCTTGGGAGTGTAATGCTCATTTAACGAACGCGAGGCTTTTGCTCGACTTTTTTGGAGCGTGATGCTCATTTAACGAACGCGAGGCTTTTGCTCGACTTTTTGGGAGCGTAATGCTCATTTAACGAACGCGAGGCTTGGGCTCGACTTTTTGCAGCTGTCTAGATTATGCTTGTACGGATGAACATCTAAGTAGGATGTAGGCAAACAATCAAACTTGAATAAAATAGGAAATTTTATAAGTTTTGGGATTGAGCTCGAGTAACTTCCGAGTTGCCTACGTATCCTGCCGTGTATAGGTGGCTAGGAATCAAGGTCCCGTAGTTTGCTGCTAAGTATTACAATTGGAGTCCACACGCTGAGACTCGTAATTCGTAAAAGAATAAGCAAATAAAACATTGAAACTACGGTTCTATCGTGCCACAAGGCTGTTAGAATGCTAGTGTCCTAACTGTAAAACCTTCTCAAGTTCTTGACGTTCCAGGGGCGTGACAAAGTCCTTCCGTCCAACTCTTGTAAGTAGTTGTATCCTTAGCGCTTGCTTTTTCAGCTCTGTATGGTCCTTCCAAGTTTGGCTTCAACTTCCCCACATGCTTGGTGGCTTCAACTTTCCTCAGGACCAAGTCCCCCACTTGGAAGTTCCTGAAACGAACCTTGTTATCATATGCTTTAGCCATCATGGATTTGTAAGCTTGAGTGCGTTGGTAAGCTTCTTCTCTTGTTGCTCCTATTAGTTCAAGGTCCATTTGTCTAGCTCTTATTGCTTGTTCCTCATTGTATGTGACAATGCGATAGGTTGGCATCCCAATTTATGCGAGTATTACTGCTTCCGAACCATATGTTAGCAAATATGGAGTCTATCCGGTTGAAGTTCGAGGCGTTGTACGATATGCCCATAGTATTCACGGCAGCTCCTCTGCCCAATTTTCTCCTTCTCCTTCCAAACTTTTCTCCAGGCTCTTCAGAAGTGTATTATTTGTAGCTTCAACTTGCCCATTAGCTTCAGGATGCGTAACGGATGTGAACCGCGGTTCAATTTTCATGTCCTTGCACCAGTCTTGAATCTTAAATCCTTGGAACTGCCTTCCATTGTCGGAAATTAAGACCCTTGGGATTCCAAACCTGCATATAATATTCTTCCATATAAATTGCTTCACATTAGCCTCCATTATTGTCATAAGTGCTTCGGCCTCAACCCACTTGGTGTAATACTCTACTGCCACCAATAGCCATTTTCTCCCTCCAGAAGCTACTGGCATTGGTCCGACAATATCTATTCCCCATTGATCGAATGGACATCCATAGCTCACAGTTGTCACTGGTTGCGCAGGTGTATGAATAATCTTCGCATGCAGTTGGCAACTTCTGCACCTCCTAGTGTAATCCATAGAATCTCTCATTATAGTTGGCCAAAAGTATCCTTGATGGAGTATTTTTTGTGCCAAGGATCGTCCTCCTGAGTGATTGCCACAACTTCCCTCATGAATTTCTCTTAAGACTTGTTTTGCTTGTGATGGTGACAGACATATTAAGAGTGGTCCTTCGAATGACCTTTTGTAAAGTTCCCCATTGAACATCGTGAATCTTGCTGATTTATACTTGAGCCTTCTGACCGCTTGTGGATCAGTTGACAAATTTCCATTTTGTAGATAGTCAATAATCTCGTCCTTCCAACATGCCTCAACTTCCACTGGCAAAGCGTAATCCAATGCTTTTGTTGGTTTCGATTCAACCCCTTTACCAATAGAAGGTTGCTCTGCAGCCAATAGAGTAACTCGTCTTTCTACAAAGACTTCCCCACTGCTTGCAAATCACGACAATGAGTCGGCTCGTTCATTTTCTGCTCGTGGGATTTGTGAGATAGTAAATGTCTCAAAGTTTGATGTCATCTCCTTTAGCTTATCAAGATATTTCACTATTGCGGCCTCCTTAGCTTCATATCTCCCCTCTAATTGATTTGCAATCAACTGTGAATCCGTGAATGCCACAAGTTTTGTGAATCCGTGAATGCCACAAGTTTTGTTATCCCCAACGACTTCGCCATTTGAATACCAGCTAGCATAGCTTCATACTCCGCTGGATTGGTTGTAACTTGGAAGCTCAACCTTATAGCATAGTCAAATTCTCTCCCATCCGCCGATCTCAAGTAGACTCCAGCGCCACCAGCATCAACTGTGGAAGATCCGTCAACGTGCAAAGTCCATGTTTCCTTTGAAATCCTAGATGTATCCTTTTTAGTGTCCTCCATCACCATAGCTACATCAGGCGCTTGCTCTGCCTCTGAAATAGTTTTCGCAACAGAATCCGCCAACCTTTGTGCCTTAATCATAGTCTTCGGTAAATACTCCAAACCATACTCTCCTAGCTGGATTGCCCACTTCACTAGCCTGCTTGATGTCTCTGGTTTCGCCATAACTTGCTTCAATGGTTGATTAGTTAAGACAGTGATCGGATGCGATTGAAAATATGGCCTTAACTTCCGCGCAGTTATCACAAGTGCATATGGTAGCTTTTCGATTTCTAGGTAATTCAGTTGTGCCCCATTCAACACTTTGCTCACGTAATAGATTGGCAGATGTATCCTATCTTCTTCCCGTACTAGTACCGTGCTCAATGAGTTCTTCGTTATGGCCAAGTAGAGATATAACATCTCGTTGTCCTTGGGCTTAGATAATAACGGTGGAGTTGTGAGATAAACCTTCAACTGGCGAAAGGTTTCCTCACAATCCTCAGTCCAGACAAACTTAGGTGTCTTTCGTAGCTTTTTAAAGAAAGGTAAGCTTTTCTCTGCAGAATGTGAAATGAAACGGCTAAGTGCCGTAATTCTCCCCACCAAGCATTGCACCTCGCGATCGGATCTGGGAGATGGTAAATCCATTTTAGCCTTAATCTTGTCTGGGTTAGCTTCAATACCCCGCTCATTTACCATGAAGCCTAGAAATTTTCCAGCCTTGACTCCGAACGTACACTTCTTTGGATTTAACTTCATTCCATATTGTTTCATGATACCAAACGCCTCCTCAAGATGTTTGACATGATCCTCCACCTTTAGACTTTTGATAAGCATGTCATCGATATACATTTCCATAGTTTTACCAATTTGATGGTAGAACATCTTTGCCACCAACCTCTGGAATGTTGCTCCCGCATTCTTCAATCCAAATGGCATCACTCTGTAACAGAATATACCCCTGTCTATGAATAAAGCCATTTTGTGTTGATCTTTCACCGCCATTAAGATTTGATGGAACCCACTCTGTGCATCATAAAGACTTAGTAATGCGCATCCAGCCGTAGAGTCAACCACGAGATCAATCCTAGGCACAGGAAAAAGGATCCCGTGGACAGTGTTTGTTCAAATCAGTGTAATCCACACAAATATGCCATACAGTCGGTTTCTTTGGTACAAGTACGATGTTGCTGAGCCATTCTGAATATCGTACTTCAAATATGTGACCCGCAGCTAACTTTGTTTCTACCTCTAATTCTGCAGCCTTGTTCTTTTCATCACTGAAGTGCCTCTTCTTCTCTTGAACAGGCTTTGCATTCGGATTGACATTCAGGTGATGTACCGCAACTCGAAGGTCAATTCCCTTCAAATCCGAGTTTGTCCATGCAAATACATCAAAATTCCTCCGCAAGCATTCTATGAACGCTTTCTCAATCTCCAATGGCAACTCACTACCGATCTTAATGACCTTGTCAGGTTCATTATTCACCAGAATAACTTCCTTGAATTCTCCAGAGGGTCTCATACATTCAATCTCCATTTGTTTCGTGTAGAGCAAAGTAGTCCTATCTTTCTTTTCCTCCTTAGTATGTTCTGGCGCAATTTCCTTTATCGTGGAATCAGAATTTTCCGGCACCATCAGATGATCCTCTTGTGTTGCAAGCACCATCTCCGCATCCATATGGTCAACTATTTATGGCGTTTCCACAGCTTGAATTTCAATCATTACTACATCAGGATCAGTTTTTGCCTTGATTGGTCTCGTTGATGTAACATAACATTTCCACGGGTCGCGATAGTTTGTAGTGAGCTCAGCAATTCCCCCAGGTGCTGGAAATTTGATCTTTTGATGCACCGTTGAAATGATCATAGCAAATGCAGTTACTCCAGGTCTCCTAACCAACACATCATATGCGAAAGGGATGTCGACAATGAGATATTCCACATTCAAAGTTCTCCTCTTTGGATTTACACCAAACGATGTTGGTAACATAATCCTCCCAATAGGCTTAACTTCACCTCTACCGAATCCCAATAAAGGCGAATTCACTTCTGTCATCTCGTATTGTCCTAGCTTCATCTGTTGTAAAGCATCTATAAAGATAATGTTGGATGAGCAACCATTATCTATCATAATCCTTTTTACCGCATGATTCGCAATCACTGCGGAAACCACCATTGGGCAATTCAAATACTGAGCCTCCCTAGCTTGTGAAGAAAAGCTATCAAAGTCGCTATCATCGAACGGTATCCTCGTGTCCAACTTGTCCACTGCAAAGACAAGATCAATCTCTGAACGTTTCAAACGTTCATATTGTATATCACGCGAGATCCGTTTTCTACTTTTAACTGAGTCAGCTCTAGTTGGTCCTCCAGCTATCACATTGATTCCATTTTCAGCAGCATCATTACCGTTTCCCCTTTTACGTCTAGGTTCATCTTTCTTCTCTTTCGGAGACTGACTCCGTTTTCGCCCACCTGATGACCTTTCCTCACGCGGTTCTTTATTCTCGAGGACGTACTCAACAAGTTTCCCATCTTGAATAAGTCATTCAATCTCAATCCTCAAGGATCTGCAGTCATTAGTATGATGTCCACTTTGCTTGTGAAACTTACAATATCTCTTGGATTGCCTTGTCTCCTCCGTTTCTCTGATGGGTTTTGGGGATCTGAATATCCTGATATCTTTAGTAATTGTATAAATTTTGTCGATTTGCTTTTCAACGGAGTCCAATTGTCAAATTTCTTAAAGGGTTGTCGATTGCGATCACGATCCTTTCCTCTAGGATCCCTCCTCCAGTCTCTATTCTCCTTACCTCTAGGAAGTTTTGGTAAATCCATCAGTCCCTGATTCATAGTGGCCTTCTCAATGTCAATTACTCTCCGGGCTAGATCCATGATTTGCTCGATGGATTTTGGGGCTTCCCAAGTGATCACTTCGATTAGCTTCTTGCTCTGGCAGGGATTTTCCAACACAGAGATAACCAAGTCAACAGTAGGTGACTGCACTCTTCCTATTTCCACATTGAGACGTTCTATGTACTTTCCCAATGGTTCATCAGACTTTCTATGGATGTTGAATAAGGTACTTGGAGACTTCTTCTTCAATCGATAAGTAGCAAACTTCTTGACGAACATGCTTTTGAACTGTTCAGCTGATTCAATTGAATGCGTGCGCAAGTTCTTGAACCATTCTGTGGCGGTCCCCCTCAAACTTAGCGATATCAGCTTCGCCCTTAAGTCCTCACTGTAACCCAAGATCTGCAATTCTCCATCCAAGTCATCAAAGTGTGTTGCAGGATCAGTCGTTCCATCATACTTTTTCATGTCAGGAAGTCTGGCTCCCTCTTTTAGTGTCAACCTGCTGATCTCCTCACAAAATGAGTTAACCTCTCCGGTAATGGAATATTTTCAGCTATAACAGGTTCTGGCCTTGGAATTACTTTTTCAGGCTGATCCCAGTTTCTCCCCGCAGTATGGCTGATGGCGAGACGATCTTCTGGATCTCTCCACCTAGAGTTAACTTCTCTGCCCCTATCATTTGCTCGGCTTGGAGCTCTGTCCCCTGTAGCCCTCACTGAACGAGGATTCCTACGTTCCGGGGAAGGCAATGGATCTCTCCGAGTTGGCCTAGTCATCCTTGATTGATTATGTTGTCTTGAATCAGCACGACGTTGTGTCTGATGAGATCTAGCTTGATGTCTGTTGTGCAGTTGGTGCTGGGGCGTTCTGCTGCAAGGTAGTGTTAGCCAACTATTGCACAATCATTGGCATCACGGTCTGTTGAAAAATTGTCATGATCTGATTCAGTTGAGTAGGATTCAACAATTGTTGTTTCGGGGGAGGCACTTCAGGTTGATCCGTTGCATTGCGTGATTGGTCCAGAGGGGCATTGAGAGCTGCCACTGATGTGTGTTGGGATGCATCAGTAACCCGGTTCTCATCCTCCCTCTGTGATCTTGTTCTTCCGGCCATTCCGTTCTTCTCTGCGGCTCTGCGATGAGTCATTGAATCAATTATGGTGTTTGCTCCTAAGTGCGTTTATTGGTTCCTACAGACAGCGCCACTGATGCGAGGTATTCTAGATACGTGTCCACTCTTCAACACTCCACGTCAGAATGCTCCAGTTCCTTCTGGATGCTTAAGCAGCTTTTGAGTTCGGAACCTGCACTCAACACCACACGTGAACTAAGCCGGTGCCTTCTCCGGCGAAGGCACACCGACGCTCAAGTTAGACTGGTCCGAATATGAGATCTTGTTGAGCAAATCAACAAATCGTATGAGCTGGTCAAAATAGGTTGAATGAACAGAAAGCAATAAGTCGAATGAGAGCAGCCAAACAAGTCGAATGAACTGAATCAAACAAGTCGAATGAAATAGAACAAAATAACTCAAATGCAAGCCAAAAGAGGTCGAACTCGAGCTATTAGTGAACAACTCGAATGAGCTTGATGAATAGGTCGAGGTTGACTTATATAACTCGAACTTAGAGCTTAGAATAATGTAAAACGTACCTTCAGATGAGGAGTGAGACCCCTTTATATAGGCATAAGAGTCCTTATTCAGCTAGAATTGCACTCCAAGTAGGACTATGAGTTGAATAAGTCAAACTAGAGCTATTTTGAAATAACTCGAATGACCTTGCAAAAATAGCTCGAATAGCCTGCATGACAATAGCTCGAATGGCCTTAAAACAGCTCAAATTGGGCCTAGAACAACTCGAATTTGGGCTAGTGCAATCCGAATTGGGCCCTGAATAACTCAAAATTGGGCCTGCATGGGCCTAATTTTGAGTGTTGCCTTCAATTGTAATTTTTCATTAAAAAATAATGGTTTTGTCGTGGCATAATATTCCGAAATACACTCGTTGTATTATATCGAATATTATGACGTGGCGATACCGAAATATGGTACATCACTTGCAAACAAGGAAAATTTTATCATTAGTCCTCTGACTTGGCCTCAACTAGAAAATCGTCCTATATCTTGGCACCTCAAAAATTTGGTCTCTTAACTTGGTATAAATTCAATTTCAGTCCTTCGACATCGAAAACTACTTAAACTCACCGAATTATAGCAAGTGAGTGATTACGTGACCTCAATTTGGGAATTTAGGGCTTGAAATTGCAACACGTGCATTCTCACACCTGTAGAGACAGCTGGAAAAATCGTGTTTTGCAATTTTACACCCCAAATCACACGCTTGTTGAGTGATGTATGGAAATCCCAAGCCCTAATCCCCAAATTGGGGTCGCGTAACCACTCACGTCCTACAACATATAAAGTTTTAGTAATTTTGGTGCCAAAAGACTGAAATTAATTTTAAGCCAAGTTAAGGGACCAAATTTATGTGGTGTCAAGTTATAAGACGATTTTCGAATTGAGGCCAAGTTAGAGGACTACTGTTAAAATTTACTCGCATGCAACATATGAAGTACATATGCTCATGAACATGAATAATATATGTTCAAATGTAATGGATATTTTGAATTAAATTTACAAAGTCTTTTTTATATATAATTAATAAATTAAAGTGATTATCCGTTAAAAATATTTTACCATTTGTACAAATTTTAATGGTCTAGAAATAACGTAACTTTGGACCATAAAAGCATATCAAGATTCTTTCAATTACATATCTTAAGTAAAATTACTGATTGTGGTATTGTAGGATTTCATGTAGGTATTCCTAAATTAGTAATCGATAGTAGTTCATGGATCCTTGCACTGTATTCACTTGAATGGTAATCTGTGTAATCTAAATTCATTAAAGCATGAATTTCAATGAATTACCTATATCAAATAACACAAAGCAACATAAAACATGTATCGGGTTGCAATCATCTAGCATAATTTCATGGATTACTCTCCACATGAGATCTATTTCATTGAATTCTTCAGTCGACTCCTCGTATGAAAATCTAAACACTAATATGTTGGTCAGAAATAATTACAGCATTAAGCACATGTAAAATAATCATATATACATCAATTCTCAAAATATCAAATCAAAACATAAGATTCATATTCTATAAAACTTAACTACTCCTTAAATCCAGAGTTTATAAATTGACTAATCATAATTCTACGAACGTAATACGGTTTGGAAAAAAACATCAACATTATAAATTTACAAATAGAAGAAAGATCGAATCTGATTTTGTCTTCTTACCTTCCTCCAAATCCTGCTGTGAACTTAAACTCAAGTTTAGGACACCTTTAAGTTGATATCATCGTGAATTCCTGAGTATTTGGAGTCATTTATTGCTATTTCTGTTATTTCTATTCTTTATGTGTCTTTTGGCTAATAAAAGTTATTTCACGGCTAAATAATGGGATCAGGAGTGAATGATTAAGACAAGGGCTGCAACCACTAGGACGAAGACTGAGAAAAGGAGTGTTACACAAGAAGCGAAAGTGAAATCGGAGTTCCAGAGCAAAAGATAAGAAGAAAACAAAATCAGAAGATGAACAGTGTGAAGGTGTATGCGAGCACATACCTTCCCATATCTGGAGAATGCGACTTGAGTGGATATTATGCGATCGAATAGCTAATGGTGGAACACTACCGGAGACTCAGAGGCTAAAGACATGCAATGATAGAATGCGAGGAGTTGAAAGTGCATAGCCATGCGATCGGTTAGTAGAAGAAGGGGATTTCATTGCGATTGCATGTCGCAAAAGCTATTATGCAGACTTACGTTTTTAACAGGGTTATTCTTGTCTTTTTGTATGGAACTGGGTCCACATACTTAAAGAAACCCTAATCCCTAATCTCATCCGACTTACGTTTAACAAGGTTATTTTTGTCTTTCTGTATGGAATTGGGTCCACTTACTTTAAGAAACCCTAATCTCATCCACACGAAAGAAGAGAGCACACAAGCACATAGAAGGAACAAGCATGGAGGTTTAGGAATTGAGAATATCTCTGCTAGGCTTTTATTTTAGTAGTTTTCTCTTTAGATTAGTTTAGAATTTATATTGCACAGAGACTACGACGCATTCGCTGGTGAATTTGGAGGAGATGAAGACGGCTAAATCAGATTTGATCTTTCTTTTATTTTCTAAATTTACAATATTGATGTTTACTTTTGGACCGCTTTTTTATAGATTTATGAGTAGCTAATCTATAAACCATGGAGTTATGGAGTAGTTGAATTTTGAAACCATGGAGTTATGGAGTAGTTGAATTTTGAATTTTATGTTTGACTTGATATTTTGAATAATGAAATGTTTTTGATTATTTTATGAGTTTCTTATGCTTTAATTATGTTTAGACAACATATTAATGTCTACATTTTCATATAAGAACTAGACAAAAGAATTTTATGAATAGATATCATGTATAAAATAATCCATAAATAATGTTGCGATGATTGACAACCCGATGCATATTTTATGTTGCTTTGTGTTATTTGGCATTGGTGATTTGTTGAAGGTAATGAATTTACGAGAAAGAGTACACAGAATATCATTCAAGTGGCTATAGTGCAATGATCGTGAACTACTACCGATCACTAATTTAGGACTACCTGCATAAAATACTACAATACCAGAATTCATTGATTTACACAACAAGACTAATTGAAAGAACAATGAAACCAACACTACTCGATTAGTCTTTATTATTGGAATACTTTATTTAACGACTCAACTCTTTCTTATAAAATTCCCCCAATTTATTGTTTTATTTTTTAGGATCAAACAAATAGAAAATAGAATTAATTAATAATATTCTATATTTTATTCATACTGTTTCTCTTTGGGATCGATAACATGACAGTCATTACCTACTTTGCTTTGTCACTTGCAACCCAAAGACATGCGGTGAAATAACGATGAATAAGTTTGGGTGATCAAGTTGTTGGCACTATTGTCGGGGAAACGTTGGAACGAATAGTTTAGAGTACTGTTTTTATTTCGAAATATAGTTTTGTTTGAACTTTTCATAAGTTTAAATTTTTTCTTACTCTGTAGTGTGCATTGGGTTCATCATCATGGAGAAGCGTGAAATAACTTTAAGGAAGCGACGTGAGGATATCATCATAGATCTGGCAGATCTATGTACATGTATTACGCTACATGATTGCCTGGATCCACTTACCAATACCTCAAAATCTTTTGGAGTGGGCTATGACACATCAATATGTCGGTGAAAAAGATGAGAATCCACATATACACTTAAAGGATTTACAGACTATTGTTGGAACAACAACACACACGGACGGAAAAGGAACCTATGTTGTTAAGGCTTTTTCCTCTATTTATACAAGGAAAAGCTAAAGTTTGGTTCAACTAACTAAAGAAAAGGAGTATAAATCTGTGGTGTCTAATGGTGAGCAAGTTTATTGATGAGTACTGATCACACAAATTTTAGTGTGCAGGTTGCATGTATAGATGGAAGGAGGATTACAATCCTCAAATATCGATCCCACTAGAGTGTTGCACTCGACTTCAAGTATTTTTATCTATTTGTATTATAATAACGACTAATGAATGAAAAAATTTCACATTCCACACTCACAACTCAATAAATGAAATTAACAAAAGGAGATTTCGATTAAAATAATTAATGACTATAAATACTCAAGAATACTGATTTACTTCAACAATAAACTAACCATATCGTAAGTAACTAGATTTCTCTGGATAAATCTGATTGAAGGTTCATGGACAAACCATTGTTGTAATAGACTGATTAATTCATGTGTGAAATTTATTAATCTATGAGTTGTTCCTATTATTGTAGGTTTTTCACACTGAGTGGTACTATGTGTACTTTGTTTTTCCAAACACATTTACTTTAATGAATCGACTACCTCTTAATTTTTATATGCTAAACATCACAAAACATGTAAATTATATAACTTATGAGATCTCATCCTATGAGTTCTTCGGTCGAGTATTCTGTCATAAAAATCTAAACATATGTGGTGATTAGACAAACAAAGCAACAAGACAAACCAAATCAGCGTATAAACTTATAACAATAATTTCGAGATTACAATTTTTTGACTAGATTTTGGCAATTTACCCATGTCTTATGCTAAATTGACAAATCACCCCTATGACAATAATGATCAAACTTTAATCTTTAAACCATCATTAAAAATGGTTGAAAATTTCTCCATCCTTTCCTTGGGCAAAGACAAACCAACCTCTAATCCACCATCTGAATCCCTGGACTTGCACAAAGACATTGCATAATTATCTCCGTCAATGTGCACAATTTCAAGCTTCCTTGCATTTCCCCATCCAAAATCCGCACTATACAGATCAAACTTGGGGGATCCAGAAATTCCAAGGGTCCTCTTCCCAATCAATTTACCAAAATCTGAAAACCAAGTATCAGCACCTCTCAAAACTTCATTTTTATTGTTCACCCGATTCTTGATATCCTCCGCTGTTGCCGTCGCAGCAAGCACAAACCCGTCATCCCCGACAAGCTTTTGATGTTCGATTGTTGCCGTACCATAACCTAAACAATTTCCAAAGTAATTAGCAGGCACCGGCGGATCTATGCGAGCTCGACAATCCACCACGAAAAAGAAGACCTCATCGTCTTCAAATTTTTCGCCTGATTTCACAAAGCAAGTCCAAACATAAGCAGTTGCTACGACAAAAGTCGACACCTGAACTAACCCTGGATTTTCGGACAAAACCAAATCTTTGAGTTTTCGGACATGATCCTGGTTTAGGACGTAAGTTGCTCGAACCCTTCCCGTGGGTAAAGGAAAAGATGGTGACTTGGAAGGGATCTGTTTCATCGCATTCCAAAATATGCCGTCTATTCCTTTGGGATCCTTAATGACGGATTTATCGAAAAGTGGGAGAGATTGCAAAACCTCCTGATCATCTCCACCGAGTTTATTGATTGAAGCCCATGCCTTGATGAACCCCACTATTGAACTCGCGTCACCGACGCTGTGGTGGTTAGCGAAACCAATGCACACGCCTCGGCCCGCAAAAAGCGTTACTTGTATGGCTAAAACTGGAACTATCTTGTGACCAGTTTCCTCCTTTACGGATGATAACTGAGGTACAAAATCATAGAACTCATCGGCATCCCTCGCATGATTCGCGACCAGAAAGTCGAAATCTTTGGTGGACTCGACGACTACGAATGAAACGGCGTCGCCAGCGATGTAGCGGAGTTTGGGTTTTTCATCTTCTTGAGAACAGATCAAAGGGTAGAGTAAATTTCCAGCTAATGGAAGGTAGTGTTTGAGAGCGAGGGATAATGATTCTTTGAGATTTGGTACGAGGGTGTCGGAGAAATAGGTTTTAGAACATGGGAATTCGTAGAAAATAAGGCGGCGGATCGGGTTAAAGTGCACCCATGGGATGTCGAAGAAGGTTAGCGGCAGAGATAGCTCAGTCAACGCACCTGACCAGGGTGAGATGGAGCAATTTTCAAGCAGGGTTGTCATGGTGTGTTCACTGCAGAAGGAAAATGATGTATTTGTTTTGAAGGGTGGGAATAAGAAATTATTAGCAAATTTTCTTTAATTCAGATATATTAAATTAATGTTGATTCAAATCTGTCACCTATATAAGTTAAGATTTGTTAGTAATGCACAGACTGTAGGCCTGTTCAGGGTTCGGCCCAACCGAAAAACCACACTCGAAACCGAATTTTTGGCTCAAACCGTAAACGAAAATGGGGCCTCGGTGCGGTTTCCGGTTTGGGCTTATAGGCCTTTGAAAAAAACGGATTCTTTTGTAACCGGGCCGCACTAAACCGCGGCCCAACCGAAAACCGAAAAAAAAAAAAAAAACAAAAACAAAGCTGAAGGAATAAGAAGAAGCGTCAGTGATGTTAAAAAAAACAAAGGAGCACTTTTACAAAGCTCACAAACACGTGCATACAATACAAAAATTAATAAACAACATAAAAATAAAATTCTTCTTTTGGTCCCGAAAAAAAAAAAAAAAAGTGTAAAATATCAGCAAAAGGAGGGCGAGATGTTGGCGGCAAAAACTTGACGGAGACTCTCCCAGCCGTCATCTTCCTCCACAGGCTATTCTATACTTCTTCTTCGTTTCTCCTTGAACAAGTTTTAAGGTATGGACCTTAGCCCTAGTTTTTTTTTATTATTATTATATTTATATCAGTTCTGTGTATTATAATATCTATTATAGTAGTTCTATTGAGAGCAAATTGAAATGGCATGGCATAAATTTGAGTAGCAGTTGGTGTATTGTATACTTGAAGGGATAGTTAAATTTTTACCCCAGGGTTGGTCTAATACGGAGAAAGAAGTTATGGAATACTCTATGATTCTTTGTTATTTGGAGTATATAGAATGTAAGAAATAGGAAAATATTTTCACAGGAAGAGGCAAATGTGGAGAAGGTGGTGGAATTCATAAAAATCAAAAGTTGGGTTTGGTTCAATGCAAAAGACAAAGATTTTGTCTTTTCCTTTAGTTATTGGACGGTTTCCCCATGTTATGTACTAGATAAATAATGCATGGAGGCCTGTGAGTTTTTCTTTTTCTTTTTTAAATGTTTTTATAGGATGGAAACAATAGTAAAGATACTCTTAGTCTGTTCTTCTTGGAGAGTTGGTTCTTTTTTACTTATAGGACCACTACTTTATTGTTTTATCATCCTTCTAATTGGAAGTTTTGTTTTGAGAAAGCATAAGATAATTTGCTGGTATTTTAACTATATTTTGTATTAGATGGAAATAAATTCAATTTTATTGTATGCATTTCTTTCATTTTTAAGTATTAATATATTTTGTTTGTAATATGCAGCTATAATGAGTTCTCCACCCCATGAGATGCCAATGGATAATGATCTCTCTCCACCACGTTATCCCGATCAAATGGGTCCTCCTCCCACTCCTCATGCTCAACAGGAACCCGAACCACAGTCACAAAATATGGAGGAGGGCGGTGGAAATTCGAGGCCACTTAAAAGAAAAGAATCGGCAAGTAGATCTAAAGCTTGGCCTCACTTTCACAAGTATCAAGATAGCAATGGACTTCAAAGGGGACAATGCAAATATTGTCCGGCTCACTATGCAGCAGATATGACTAGAAACGGAACTTCTTCACTAATCAATCACATGAAAGTATGCAAGCTTCACCCTGATAATCTTGCAAAGTATAGGAGTCATACGCTTCATGCATTTGCTCATAGTACGACCGGAGCGGAAGTGGGTGGTGATACTAGAGAGCTTAGGACTATGTGGAAGTTTGATCAGGATGCAAGTAGGAAAGCTCTAACTGAAATGGTTATAATGGATGAATTGCCCTTCATTTTTGTTGAGAATGAAGGGTTTAGGAAATTTCTGAAGGTAGTGTGCCCTCAATTTGTTGTTCCATCTAGATCTACAACAACGAAGGATTGCTTGGATTTGTTTAAAAGTGAGCAAGAGAAGTTGAAAGTATTTTTTCAAAACAGTCGACAAATGGTTTGTTTGACTACAGACTTGTGGACTACAAACCAGAGACTTTCATACCTTTGTTTGACGGCTCATTTTATCGATGACAATTGGAGATTGTGCAAGAGGGTGATTAATTTTATCCCATGTCCTAGTCACAAGGGAGATGAAGTAGGCATTTTGCTTGAAAAATGTTTAAGTGAATGGGGGATTAATATTTACAGTAACGGTGGATAATGCATCTTCGAACGACAAGACAGTGGACTTTTTGATGGCAAGATTTGCTAACAGAGCAATGACTCCGCTGGGAGGTAAATATTTGCATATGAGATGTGTTGCCCACATACTTAATTTAGTTGTGAGAGATGGTTTGGCAGAGGTTGATAAGGCGGTTGATCGTGTGCGCGCTGTGGTGAAGTATGTTAGACAATCACCAGCGCGACTTGATAAATTTAAAGGCTACGTCTTAGACGAAGGTATTCAATCCGGAAAGGCTTTGTGTTTAGATGTTCCCACTAGATGGAACTCTACATATTATATGCTTGAGACAGCAGTAGTTTATCAGAGTGCATTTGAGAGATATGTTATATGTGATCCAAACTTTCGTGCAACTTTTTCTGTTGGCGGAAGTTATGCTGAGACGGCCTTGCCGACAAAACAAGATTGGGTTGCATGCAAAAAAATGGTGATTGTTTTGGAGCAGTTTGAAGCTCTAACAAGGAAGGTTTCCGGTACTCAGTACGTTACATCTAACTTGTTCTTGGATGAAGTAAGTGATGTTTATGGTGTAATTAAAAGTATGATTGCTAGTGATGACCTTGCGTTGGCCTCGGTTGCTATTGGCATGAAGAGGAAGTTTGATAAATATTGGGGTACAGCGGAAAAGATGAACATGTTATTGTTTGTTCCTGTCATCTTAGATCCACGTAAGAAATTAAACTATGTGGAGTATACTTTGACAGATACGTATGATAGTGAGATTGGTTTGAAGATGACTGCACTGGCAAGTGAGTGTCTTTACCACTTGTTTAATGAATACAAGAATGCTTTTGCTCCTCCCCCACCTCATATGCCTACTACAGACTCCGGTTTCCTAGGTAATTCTACCAATAATACTTTGAGTGTTGGTGAGCAAATGAGGATAAAACAACGAGTGCAAAGAGAACAAGCATTGCACAGGAGGTCACACATGGGGTTTGGCGAGAAAATGGAGCTACAAAAGTATCTCGATGAGAGTCCTGAACAAGTGGCAAGTGTCAAAGTGTTTAACATTTTAGAGTGGTGGAAATTGCTAGCTCCTAGATACCCGATTCTTGCAAGATTGGCTCGTGATATTTTTGCTATGCCTATATCCACAGTCGCTTCCGAGTCAGTTTTTAGTACCGGTGGTCGTATCATATCAGATTTTAGATCTTCCTTAACTCCAAAGACAGCCTAGACACTAATTTGTGGGCAAAACTGGCTTCGGGAAGAGCCTCTCCCCTCGATCGAGGAAGACTTTCAATTTATGTCGATTGTTGAAAATGGTAATTTTAATTTTGATTGTTTTATATTTATAATTACATAATAAATTTGCTAACTCATGTAATTGATTATTGAATTTTACAACATAGATGCACTTCCATGATTTGCCTGACCAACTAGTAGGCGTCTCTAATTTTGTATTTGATCAAGTAAGTTTTGTTACATATTCTTTAGATTCTTTTATTCCATTACGCATTCTAAAGTTTCATTCTATATTAGTTTTGACACATTTAAACTTGTTTATAGGTTAATAATAGTGGAAGAGCTATCAGCTACAGCATGTGGGGAGCATGAGTTTATTAGTTTTGAGGAGACTGCCTATTGATATCTTTTGCTTTTGTGTAGTGACATTGAGGATTTGCAATCAACTTGGTGATGAATGATTTTGTATTGATTTGAACATGCCATTGGCTTAAATGTGTTGTGATGAATCGTTTAGTTATCAATGGATTGCTTTGATTTATATATTTCTTCTTGGTAATTAATATGTGGTGATTGATTGAAGAGTTCGATTTTATAGGTGTCGTGATGGATTACTTAGTAATTATCGAGTCTTTGATTGATTTTAGTTTAATTGGTTGTTAGTTTAAAAAAAATAGATTGTTTGGGATGTTCAAGCTGTTTATTTTATGAAGTGAAATGGATTTGTTTTTTGTTAGAAAGAATATTTATATTTCTTTTAAAGCAGGGAATTGGTTAATTGGTTAAGCCGACACCGAAACCGAACCAATGGTTTAAAATCGAAAAACCGAACCGCTTCATTGGTTAGGTTATCGGTTATCGTTTTTGGACGAACCGAAATCACGGCTTCTTTAAAAACCGAACCAATGGTTCAAATAACCGAACCATGAACACCCCTAACAGACTGTACTCAAAACACAATTGCCTTCTCACGTCTTTCATTTATATGATTAATTATCTAGCGTATATATATACAATATTATAATGTTACGACGGAGAAAGAAAAGAACTAAAATATTGGTGATGGCAAATTCGATATAATACCAAGAATAGGGATATTATTTCGAAATAATAACGTCTTTCAATTGTGTCTCCGTAAGCGGCCGGGATCTTAATCTTAGACTTGCTATGACGTACGTACTGATGTATTCATGTGGTACGTGGAAGATGAGTTGTTTTCTTTTTCCATTTCTTTAACGCGCTTTGAAGAAATTTTCAAAATTGATATTATAACTAATGTTCGAGCATCATGTTTATTGAGAAAAGTTAATTTCAGTGTTATAACGTCTTATATATCTAACTTAAGTTTTGATAATTGCATTTGAGTACTCCTTGATTTTCCTAATCCTGTACCTTTTACTCCAAATCTTTTTTAACAATAGCACCTATCTAAAAAAAAGGATTAATTATGATGACGCATACTCTCCCTCTTGGGATCGTACCCGTCCACGTGGCCTAATCCCTTGATCTCATCCTGTCTCACGACCCCCTCTCCCGGATTCTCCGACCCTGGTGAGCCTACCCTCGAATTCCCCGACCCTGATAAGTGTTATAATATATTATTTGCTTCGCTAACCCCTCGTTGTGCCAACTAGGGGAGGGTCGTATTTTGCACGTGCAGAGCATCCTTAGTGGCTAAGCAAAGGCAACCGCCCCTCGGCCAACCAGAGGGGGGCATCTGACGTCAGCCTCGACGTCATGTTCCACTATCCGAGTGCACTGTTGCCCTTACAGAGCTCGACCGCCCTGCTTCCCCAATAAGGAGCGAGGGCCCCGGGGCTGTAGAATGTAAACGGAGCATGGCATGCACCGAGGGTAACATGCAGGCACCACGTGCCCTACCCTACGAAGCTTACTCAAGCATCACATGCCTATTTCTTCAAGACTCAGAAGCTCCACGTACCCTACTCTACGGGGACCCGCAAGTACTATATAACCCTCGAAACCAGCAGGCATGCCGACACGTGCCCCTGGTAAAGTTACATCTATACCCTCCCCTCACCCTATAAATAGGGAAGCAGGCTGGTCATAAATGCATCTCACAATCTCCAATCCGAGCAAGTATACAGCTATAAGAGCCCACCTAGAGAGAGAAAGAGCAAGCACGAGCGAGCAGGGTCGGAAGAGGGTTAAGAGGAGCAACCGGACTCACGTGACGTCGTTTCAAAGTGGCTTGATCCTCGGAGGCAGGGGAGTCATCGTCAGAAGGGATCAACTGGGCAGCATCCGCGTAGGAATTCCCTGCGGCGTGCGTGGCTAACTCGACCCCTGGCAACACCACAAAATGAAGTCAGCATCGGACGTGTGAAGACAGATGGAAATCACACTACTAAGAGGAAAGAAAACTTACCGAATGGAGTGCCTCGTCCCATTTGGGCTCCAATGAAGTTAATATAGTCAAGACCGCCTTGAAGACCCACCATCATCATGGCCCAAGGGCGCTCCAGGATTGACAACGAATCATAGGCAGCAGAAAAGAACCCTCGTCGCTGCAAAAAGGCAGTATCCGCGGCGGGGTTAAGGGCGTCTACATAACTTATTCCCCACCTGGTGGATATGCCCCATTGTCCACTACGAGGGCGGAGGAAGAAGTAGCAGCTCCTCCAGTTAAGGTTGGAGGGGAAGGCGGTCGAAACTCTAGCCAAGAAGAAATTTACAGACTGACGGGCTATCAGTTGGAAAAACGGGTAGCCCTGTCTCACAGGTCGCATGGCGAAGGCCCCAAACAAGATGGTAGGAGTTATGGGGATGTTAAAATGGTAGCACAAAAACCCACCAGAAATTGGTAGGAATGGGGGACTAACTGGCTCGGGCAGATCTGCATGAAGGTGAACATGAGCGTCATGAAAGGATGAAAGAAACAGCGGAGGCCATTGTGGACTTGTTCGGAGTATACGGTCAAATAACCAACGGGAGGATTGAAAGCTCGCACAGCAGGGGTTGGTATCCGTACATCCATGCCAAGGATGCCGTACTGGTCCAGCAACGCCTGCACTTACTCAGCCGTCTCAGTAGAAGAGGTCGAACTGGCACGCCCTGCCTCCAGCATCTGGCCGGGCTCGACATCGCAGGAAACCAGTTGGAACCCCGCTGGTGGATCTTCATACGGGTCCCGATCAGAGAAATCAGCAGTGATGTCATCAGCGAGAGGATCGTCAAGCAAGAAACCGTCATCCGCCACCCTGAGGTTGCGGTCAGCAGCAGCAAGTTGGCTCTCCATCCTCTGGCGAGTGCGGGAAGCCACCGCGCGAGAACTGCAGCGGATGCGGGAAGCCCCACCGCTCGCCTGTTGAGCAACGGGCGGTGGAGTAGGGGCATGATGATTCGTTATGGGGATCTCAGGGGAGGACGACTCAGACGATTCGAAGAAAAACGATGTCTCGGATGAAGAAGATGTGGAGGAATCCATTTGCAGAAAATCTAGAGAGAAAAAGATCGGATTTGCTGAAGATGGAAGATGAAGTGACGAAAAAAAGGTAAGTAAAGAGTCTATTTATACTTTCCGAATCGACGCTTCAATTTAGGCGGGAATCTGCAAAACGCCAAATATGAAACTTGTGTGAAAATCGGTACCGCCCCCAGTCACCAATAAGGGGCGTTAACAAAGGACACGTGTTGGTTATACAGAGTCGTCTATCATTAATTGCGCCTTTTCGAGGCACTAATGATGACTGTGAGATTTTATGCGTGCGAAACTAAATGATATCTAGGGTATCACTGTAACCAAGAACACATGATGGGACGTATTGGCTGAAAGAAGCGACAAGTAATAAATAGCCAAATTGAAGAGGCTCTTCGAAACGTTACGGCTTCTCCAAGAAGCTAAATTGAAGAGGCTCCTCGAGCCGGTACGGCTTCTCCAAGAAGCTAAATTGAATAGGCTCCACGAGCCGTTACAACCATTCGAAGAAATTATACGAAGAGGCTCCACGAGCCGTTACAACCATTCGAAGAAATTATACGAAGAGGCTCCTCGAGCCGTTACAACCATTCGAAGAAATTATACGAATAGGCTCCTTAGCCGTTACAACCAACGAAGAGGCTCCACGAGCCGTTACAACCATTCGAAGAAACTATACGAAGAGGCTCCTTGAGCCGTTACAACCATTCAAAGAAATTATACAAAGAGGCTCCACGAGCCGTTACAACCATTCAAAGAAATTGCCTTTGAAGACCTTAGGAAAACAATTGACCGGTACGGGTAGCGTTACGAGGGGTTACATCAAACCCCGCTCTACGAGGTGTTCGATTATGAACCTTTGAGCACCACGCGTACTTCCGAGGGGAAAAACAACAACCCTTGTGAAACACGCAATGAGGGGCTAAGGATACGCCCTGTTGACCGGCGAAAAGCCCTTTAGAAGTATCATGAGTTGACTTGCTCCTCGTAATACGACTCGGGGGCTTTAGCCAAATGCTCTCTAGAGGTGTCCCATTATGAACCTCCGAGCTAAACACGCGTCCTTCCGAGGAGAAAAACAACAACCCTTGTCAATCACGCAACGAGGGGTGAAGGATACCCTGATGACCGGCGACCGTCCCTTTAGAAGTATCACGAGTCGACTTGCTCCTCGTAATACGGCTCAAGGGCCCTAACCAACTGCTCTAAACGAGGTGTCCCATTATGAACCTCAGAGCCCCACGCGTCCCTTCTGATGGGAAAAACAACAACCCTCGTTGAATCACGCAACTAGGCAACCGATTCCTTTAGGGGTATCATGGGTCGACATGCTCCTTATAATACACCTCGAGGGTCATAGCCACACAACTGCTGGGTGCCTTAACAGGAACCCGAGGAACCCCGCACGTACTTCCAAGGAGTAAAACAACAATCCTTGTCGAACCACGGCACGTGGAGCAGATGTGCTCCTGCGATTGTTTCATCCTCGAAATTCTACCAAGACTGGGAATTTAACAGGAAAAACAGGCAAACACACAAGAAGACACACATGAAGACCCCCGAAAAACGTTTATTCATCTCAAGGTATTACAACTACAAGAATGGAAAAATACAACGTAGGAGGCCTACAACACTATTCCCCTTGGGAGGGCCGCTTGCCATCTCTTATCACTCTTCGGCGCTCCCTTAGCGTCGGAGCATCATCTTGAGCTTCGGAGGCCACGATCGTAGAGGTTACCCGCAAAGCGGTTTCTTTCGGACAAAGAGTAGGAGCATCGATGGGCCGGGAGCACGGAGGATGAGGGCTAGTAACCAATGGCCCACCAGCCATGATCTCGTGGCCATCGCCCGAATCCTTCTCGCCCTCGTCTCGAGAGAAGAACCACGGGAAGCTGCCCCACCAATCTCAAGGATAACGATCTGCGCGGATGGAAGCCTGGCCTGGTAGACTTCAAGAATTGCCTGCATCTCGGAAGGGCTCGGGGGAGAACCCGGCGGTATCTCCCCTGGAACCTCAATCTCTTGCGGAGAAAGGGTCGTCAAGTCAGCCTCAGGTACGATCCAGTTTCTTGTTTTTAACTGTTGTATGGACCCCTTGTACCCAACCATGACCAAGGAAGCAAACACCTTCCGGAACTAACCATGATGGAGTAGGGAATCGATGTACCGAATGATACGCTCGAATGCGTCCCGCCTGGCCTTCTCAACAATTTTCCCCCGAAGCTCCTTGTTGATTCTTCGCAGCTGGTCGGCGATCTGATCATTCATGGTGGCCTGGCATTCCTCCAACTGCCCTCGAAGAGTTTCAGCAGCCTTCACTGCCTCCGCATATCTCGCCTCAGCCTCATGCTGCAGCCGAGAAGTCTTCTCCAAAGTATCCTTCAGAGCCGCCAGCTCCAAAGCCACCTCGTCCCTCGCTCCCTTGGCCACTCGAAGGCGCTCTTGTGCAAGGTCCCTAGCCTTCGTCAACTCAGTCGCATAGGTTTCCCATTCGCGACACCTCTTCATATGGGACTCAAGAGCGTTTCGAGCCTCCTGTAGCTCGGCCAAAACCCGAGAATGACCTAACCTCAACCTCTCGAATTCCTCCTGCGCTCGAGGATCGGGAGCAGCAGCCTCCAGCTCCGCCACACGACCCTCCGAAGTCTGGATGTGCTCGAGCAGCAAAAATTGGCGGGCACTAAACTACAGAAAAGAAGAAGAAAGAATCAGGAGTCAAGAAGAGCAATGACAAATAGAGTAAAAGCAGAGGGAGAACTTACATCAACCGCCGCGTAACCTGTCATATCCTTCAACCATTGGAGCCCTCGATTCCGGAGCGACTCATCCTCGAGAAGGTCCACTGCCTGGCGCAACTGGGCAAAACCAGCACCCACACCACGCAGTTCCTCCACTAGGGAACGCTCAACGGGACCAGGACGAGGCAACTGATCTACCGCCATCTATGAAGAAGGACCAAATTATCGGCTCCATCACCCCGGGCCTCGGCACCCTCCTCCAACCTTCCACTCCCTGCCAATGATTCCAACAGGACAACCTCCTCTAATCTCGGAGCCGCGTCATCTGCTGGACTAGAAGAAGTAGCGAGGGAGCTTCCGCCCACACCTCCAGATGGGCCTGCAATTGAACCCACCAAACCATCCCAAAGGGTCGGGGAAGAAGGTTCGGACCCATCCGTTTCCCCTCGACCTTTGATCAGAGGAGCAGCCCCAGCATCCTTCTCAGCAGAATCGGAAGGAGTGTGCGAAGAAGAACCACGGGGAGGAGAAGCGTGAGAAATCGAAGCCACCTCGTGCACCAACGAGCGGTGGCAAGACAGCTCAAATCAAAAGAAGCGGGCAAGGATTCACGAAACCAAGCAAAACCAGCCGCAGGCTTCGGGATCGTAGGAGCAGGATCATGGAAGACCTCGAGATCGTCCTCCTGCAGGCTCTGGAAGTTGCCAAAGTGTGGCAAGCCTGAACTTACCTCACCGCTCGGTTCGGGTACCGTGCGAGAAGATGGAGAAGGCTCCCCACTCGATTCAGGCGTTGAGTGAAGAGTTGGGAATCGAACTCCACCCGGTGCAGGCGCTGACTGAGGTTATGGAGTGGACTCCTCGACCCTGGTGGCAACTGTTGACCGGGAAGAAGTGGCCTTTTCTCGAGTGGACCTACTTCCCCGGGACACTCCAGGAGGTGCCACCGTATCCATGGCCGCTTCTGCCAGAGGGGATGCCAAAGAACCTGAAAAAAATCCGTCAAGACCACAAGAAAAGGAGTCAGAGGATACGAAGGAAGCAGAAGACAAGAAAAAGCAAGAGAAAGCACTACCAGAACTTAGGGTCCTTATTCAAATCTGGAAAATGGACAGCACGAGCCCCCTCCTGAAGGCCCCAGAGCTGGAACAACCTCGAGATCTTGGTCAGCTTCATAACATGGTACTTCACCTGGAAGTAGCCCTCCTCCTTCATCTGGAGTCGAACTTTCTCGAGGTGAGAAGAATCCAACTCTGCAGGACCACTTGACCAAACGTTCGTGACCCCCCTACCTCTCGCAGTTACGGCCCGAGAGCTTCACAAAGAAGAAAGAAGACTTCCAACTCTCGTAAGAAGAGGAATCATCGGTCAGAATTCTCGCCCCTGGGACAGCTTGAGAAGAACGGGGGGTAAGATAGAAGAAGGGTGCCTGGCCTGCACCCACATCGTATAGAGCCAGAAAGTGCTCCGCAGAACAGAGGAGTACTCGACTCCGGCAGGTGATCTCGAACCCGGTCATGATAGAAAAGGCGTAAGGCGTCAGCTGACTCAGACAAAGCCCTGCGGATTTTGCCACCTCTTCGAAAAAGAATGGCACGAACATCCGCCATCCCGCCTCGATCTGAGAAAAGTAGACGGTCAAATAACCGACAGGGGGTTATTTGCCCGGTGCGAAGGCTCTGGGATCAACACCGCCACATTCTCCCTCGCCACATTGTGTTTGGCGAGAAAGCCATCGGCAGAGGCCTGAGTTACGGTGCTGGCGATGTCCCCCACACTCACAGCCGATTTTTTCGAGGTCGTCCCTTTATCACCCACTTAGGACGGAGAAGAATAAGGGGTAGAACCAGAATTAGTAGCAGCGGCGGTGTTAACAGACGACATGATCGCGACGAGTAAAAGAATGCAGAAGAAAAGCAGCAGTTGTGAAAGACAGCAGAGAAGGCAAAAAGGTTATGAGCCCTAGAAACTACAACGCGAGAGATCTAAATAGATGGGCAAAAAGGCGGTATAATTCCTGCTCATTACCCTAGGAACAGCAGATGAATGCCACGTATCGCTCGGCGTACGAGGGAAGTTTTAGGAATCCCGAGAAATCAGGGAGTGAGACAGACGCGCGATCAGATGATTAGGCCCCTAAAAGTTTTACTCTCTGCCACGTTCTGCGAACTGTGACAGAGACTGGGGGACTTATGATGACGCATACTCTCCCTCTTGGGATCGTACCTGTCCACGTGGCCTAATCCCCTGATCTCATACTGTCTCACGACCCCCTCTCCCTGATTCTCCGACCCTGGTGAGCCTACCCTCGAATTCCCCGACCCTGATAAGTGTTATAATATATTATTTGCTTCGCTAACCCCTCGTTGTGCCAACGAGGGGAGGGTCGTATTTTGCACGTGCAGGTAGAGCATCCTTAGTGGCTAAGCAAAGGCAACCCCCCCGGCCAACAAGAGGGGGGCATCTGACGTCAGCCTCGACGTCATCTTTCACTATCCGAGTGCGCTGTCACCCTTACAGGGATCGACCGCCCTGCTTCCCCAATAAGGAGCGAGGGCCCGGGGGCTATAGAATGTAAGCGGAGCACGGCATGCACCGAGGGTAACATGCAGGCACCACGTGCCCTACCCTACGAAGCCTACTCAAGCATCACGTGCCTATTTCTTCAAGACTCAGAAGCTCCACGTACGCTACTCTACGGGGATACGCAAGTACTCTATTACCCTCGAAACCAGCATGCATGCCGACACGTGCCCCTAGTAAAGTTACATCTATACCCTCCCCTCGCCCTATAAATAGGGAAGCAGGCTGGTCATAAATACATCTCACAATCTCCAATCCAAACAAGTATACAACTATAAGAGCCCCACCTAGAGAGAGAAAGAGCGAGCACGAGCGAGAAGGGTTGGAAGAGTTCGAGCCCCAACAATAGTAGCAGTTTGAAGGGAGATCGTGTGAACGGAGTCCGAATCCCCAAGGGTCGTGGATAGTTGCAGCTGAAGGCCTCCCTGACGAGTCCTCCACCCCCCATCCAAGAGCTTACCGGATCCAGGATCATCTTAGGTCGGGACCGGCGTGCGAACAACCTCGGTGACAGGCACGACGATCCAGGGGCGTCATCAAATTACATTTACAGTTTTGAGAGATTTTTAATAGTTCAAAATTGTTTTCTTTTTCATTTTCTAAACTATATTATCATACAGATATGCAATTCGTTAATACTATTAAATAACTTACCAATGTAAAATCTTAAATATTTATATACTATCACGTAATTAAACTTAACAACAAATTTAACAACTGATCGTTTGAATTTCATATAACTGCTTCCGTCAGCTAAGAAGTTGTGTGCATGATTTATCCGCATATAAGCACATGTTTTACTACAGTTGGACACACCCGTTGTCCACTCCGAATTTCTTTCTTTTCATTATGTGTGCTGATTATATTATGTTAAGAACGTGCAACTTTCTTACACTGAGGAGTGTTGGTTCAAAAATATTTAGAATGCGGCGCTTGTTTTAAAATTTCAATCAAACATCATTGAACTCTATGAAAAATTGGTACTTCATTCCAAAAAGTGTTGCTACTATGAGATATTGCTCAAAAACTTCATTGACTTTTTGTTTTTGAGGTTGATCACTACAAAAAAAAACAAGCATTAGAAACGATCAAAGCCGTTATGATGCTCAAAAGCCCGTTTCTAAAGATCAATAGAAACGGGCAGCCCGTTTCTATCGCTCGTCTCTACTTCCTTGGTCTCTAATGACTATTAGAGACGGGAAAACATTTCCGCCACTACTTTTAGAAACGCCCGGGCAATTTCTAAAAGGGTCAATAGCGATCACCCCCTATCGTTTGGGCCGTTTTGTGATGTCCCCCCTATTGATTCAAATTTCAGACTTTGCCCCCTAACGTTTCATTAAATGTGCAGTTTGCCCTTGGAACGTTGACCCGTGGAATATTCCATCGAAGATTCTAAAACGTGCCCAGCACATGCCCGACGAAAGGACATTTTTGTCCGACCACTTTTGAATACTACCCCCTAACGTTTATGCGCCAACATTTCCCCCTAACATTTGCATACTTTGAGCAGTAAGCCCCCTAACATTTGTCAAAGTTAAGCAGATTGCCCCCTAACGTTTGCTCCAGACTAGAAATTTGCCCCCTAACGTTCGCCTCTTATAGGTTTTCATTTTTTTCGGGCAATTTCTCACTTTAAGTGTGCTGACAATTGATTATTCGTTACAAATTGTTGCATATGTTATTGTTATGCAGTAGGCAAAACCGTCTTTCTATCGAGTTTCTCCTTTCATTTTTTAGCACTGCCACAATGTTATTTTTCAGCGGGTTAATGTACCTGTCATCTACGTTTTTGGTGAATTTCTTTCCCTACTGAAAAATATATAGTGAATATAGTGTACCTTAGTAAAAATTCTTTATCATGCCACAGAGAATTACTTATTAAACGTTGAGTGTATAGTTGTGTTTGGAAAATGCAATAGTGTTTCGGGGTTTATCATTTAGTTCCCTAAAAACGTGTTATTATCGCATACTTATGTGTGCTACTTGGACCATGGTTGATGACATACTGACATGAAAAACGATGATAAACCAATAAAAATGTATCAAACGATTAAGATTCGAAGCCCGCAAGGATTGCCTAGTGGGTTAAAGAGGGGAAATTATTCCCGAAAGTCTCAAACTAAATTCTCTCTATAGAGCAAATTGATTCTATACGCCTTCTGAATTTATTGTTGTCACACCTAGTTTTTCAAATGTGGTTTGTACGGCTAGCTAGATTTGCAGGTTATTTGAAAATGAAATATTATTTCCTATTCCAAAATGGACTATTAAATCCACTTTAATTTATCAACTAGTAATCCACGTTAACAAATAAATTTTGATTTGTGATCAGTTGATGAATTTTATATTCTTGCCTATATGAATATAATCAAAAGCCAAAGTAGGAGGATATAACCATATGATTCAGATAAAAGAATCATACATATGTATCGACAAAACATGAATCAAACGTTAGGGGGCAATCTGCATAACATAGACAAACGTTAGGTGGCATACTGCTCAAAGTATGCAAACTTTAGGAGTAAACGTTGGCGCGAAAGGTTAGGGGGTAGTAGCCAAAATCGGTCGGACGAAAATGCCCTTCTGTCGGGCACGTGTTGGGCACGTTTTGGAATCTCCGGTGGAATATTCCACGAGTCAACCGTTCAGGGGAAAATCGCACACTTAACGAAACGTTATGGGGCAAAGCGCTAAATTTGAAACGATACGGGGCACATCGCAAAACGCCCCAAACGATAAGGGGGTGATCACAATTGACCCTTTCTAAAAATACAAAACTATTACAAACAGCTTGCCCATTTGTAATAAATGAGGAATACGAGAAATGGGCAAGACGTTTCTAAAGCCTAGTAACCTTTACAAACGGGCAAGCCGTTTCTAAAAAATAAAATTCCAAAATTACCCATAGACTATTAGAAACGGTAAAGCCATTTCTAAAAACAAAATCCCGAAAAAAAAAACACGGGCAGGATTATTAGAGACGGGCACTCGATCTCTAATACTTGAAAAACGAGCAGCCCGTTTTCAAGTTTTAGAGACGGGGTGCCCGTCTCTAATACTCTCAGATTATTAGAGACTGGTTGCCTGTCTCTAATACTCGAAAAGTATTAGAGATGAGCAGCCCGTCTCTAATACTATCAAAGTATTAGAGACGTGCAACCCGTATCTAATAATGTTAAAAAAGAAATATTGGCAGAAAATCTGCTAATATTAATAAATATTTAACAATATAATTTGGTGATTGATAGTGACACATTTCTATGACAATTACTCTTAATTACCTAAATAATTTTTTTCATAACAATGATAACATAGTATAAATTAGGCATGAGTGTTAATTATGTTATAATATATATAATATAAATATTTTTTGATAAAACTAAAAAACAATACACAATAAACTATAAACTATATACTATAAAATATAAGATAATAATAAACTTATATACATATAATTTAAAAAAAGAAATTAAAGGAAGAGGAGAGAATTTGATAGAGAGATGTGTATGTGTATGTGTTTAATAATTGAGAAAATGAAGGAGAGGAGGAGTACTTATAGATGAAAGTGAGATTATTAGAAATGGCATCCCGTTTCTAAAAGTTTACAAACCTTTCGAAACTACTTCCCTGTTTTTAAAAGTTTTCAAAAAATATCAAAATCCCGCCAAAACCTTTAGAAACGGCTTTCCTGTTTCTAAAAGTTTTCAAAAAATATAAAATCTCGCCAAAACCTTATGAAACGACTTTCCCATTTCTAAAAGTTTTCAAAAAATTTTGAAATTCCACCAAAAGTTTTTGAACAATTTGGAAAAATTGCCAAAACCTTTAGAAACGGCAAAGCCGTTTGTAAAGGTTTCCCAACAATTTTTCGGAATTGCCAAAACCTTTAGAAACCACTACAAAAAAAAGAGCTTTAGAAACGGCTGAAGCCGTTTCTAAAATTCAAAAGCATGTTTCTATTGATCAATAGAAACGGGCAAATCAATAGAAACAAGCAGCCCATTTGTAACGGTCGTTTGTAAACGACTGTTCGTAATGACTATTAGAGACAGGAAAACCTTCCCGTCTCTACTTTTACAAACGGCTTGGCCGTTTGTAAAAAAAAAAAAATTATAAACGGGCAACCTGTTTGTAAAAATGGGGAAATATTAGAAACGGCTTGCCCATTTGTAAAGAGTGGTGACTTATAGAAACGGGCACCCCGTTTCTACAAATTAAAATTCCAAAATTACCCCTAGACTATTAGAAACGGCTCTGCCGTTTCTAAAAAGAAAATATCGAAAAAAAAACGGGTGAGGAGTATTAGAGAAGGGCACCCCGTCTATAATACTTGAAAAAGGGCAGCCCATTTTGTAGTATTAGAGACGGGCTACCCGTCTCTAATACTCCTGCCCCGTAAAAAAGTAATATAATTCGAGAGTATTAGAGACGGGTGGCCCGTCTCTAATACTGTCAAAGTATTAGAAACAGGTTGCCCGTCTCTAATACTCTCGAATTTTTTTTAACACTATTAGAAACGGGCAGTCCGTTTCTAATACTATTAAAAAAAATATTGGCAGAAAATTTGCCAATAATAATTTATTAATTAAAAAGAAAAATTGATGTTTAATAGTGTCTATTTTTCAGTCAATTACTTAATTACCTACATTATTTTTTAATAACAATTATAACATAGTATAAGTTAGATGTGAGTGTTAATTATGATATACTAGAATAATGTAAATATTTTTTGACAAACTAAAAAAACTATATCAATAAACTATATACTATATAATAAAGATGATGATTATAAACTTATATTTGAGAAAGAGAGTAAAGGAAGAGGAGAGAATTTGATAGAGAGTTGTGTATATGAATGAGTTTGATGTTTGAGAAAATGAAGAGGAGGAGGGGACTATTAGAAACGGCCCTCCCGTTTCTAAAAGTTTCCGAAACTATTAGAAACGGGCACCCCGTTTCTAAAAGTATTTCAAACATTTCAAAATCCCGCCTAAACCTTTAGAAACGGCTTCCCCGTTTCTAAAAGTATTTTTAAAATTTCGAGATCCCACCGAAACCTTTAGAAATGGCTTCCCCGTTTCTAAAAGTTGTTCAGAAATTTTGGGAAAAACTTTAGAAACGGGAGAGCCGTTTCTAAAGGTCCCGAAACCTTTTGAAATGGCTTCCCCGTTTCTAAAAGGTTTTTGGAAATTTTGTGAAAACCTTTAGAAACGGGAGAGCCGTTTCTAGAGGTTTCGGCATCCTTTAGAAACGGCTTCCCCGTTTCTAAAGGTTTTCACACATATTAAGAAAACCTTTAGAAACGGCAATACCCTTTCTAAAGGTTTTAGAAACTTATAGCAACGGTTTGTCCGTTTGTAGAACCCCGCGTGCTGTTTCTGAAACTCCAAAATCTTTTAGAAACTGGAAAGCCGTTTCTGAAAATCTCATTTCCTATCTATAACTACCATATCCAACCTTTCACTCTCTCAATCCATCGCATTGTTCAAGTGCGTTTCAAATGCTATAGTTCATAACTTTTATTATTTGTTTTTATTAATATTTTAATCAAATCATGTCTTAATTATTTAATTTAATCTTTTTTCACTTAGATCCAAATAGCATTGTCACCGCCTTAAAGACTTGCTGAACCGATTTACCTGCATTAACTTTGAATTGCCCGGTGACGGCATGTTGTATATTTGACCGCAAATTAGATTAGTTTATTTAGTTTTCGAGCATATATATAAGTGCAATGTATTCACATGAAGATAGAAGTTGGATATATGATATGAAATGTGATAACGGTGACTTGAAACAGCAGTTCGCATATGGTGTTCAAAAATTTCTGGAGTTTTCTTTATGTCAAGTAGATTATCTTGATCTGTGTAATTGTCCTCGGTGTCCTTGTAACAAATGCGACAATAGAAAGTTTTTGCACTCCTATCAAATTTCAATTCACTTATGTAGATGGGGATTTGTCCATTCGTACTATACGTGGGTAGCTTATGGTGAAACTAGTCCTTTTTTTTATCCATCGACATCAGGGGTAGGACAGACCTCAGACGAAACCATGTTAGATGGTACTGAGTGTGAAGAAAAAAATCCCTTTAGTGAATTGGTATATGATGCATTTCAAGTTGATGGAGATTCAATTGAAGAGGAACCGAATGCTGAGGCTAAAAAGTTCTATGAATTGCTAAGGCAATCAGAGGTCCGATTGCAAAGATATAAAAATAAACCTGTGTTGCAGTGGGTGGCAGAATTTCTTTCCGTCCATAGTGTTTATAATATTCCCCCAGCCGCGTGCGATAGATTTTTAAACCTGGCCAAAGATGGCCTTAGCCGGGAAGATGAGAGTTGGTTGCCTAATATCGTATAAGGGTTGAAAAAGATGATGTCTGGTCTGGGTCTTTGGTAAAAAACTTATGATGTTTGTGTAAACAGTTATTTTTTGTACCATGGAGATTTTGAAAACAGCAAATATAATGCATGTCCTGAATGCGGCGAGGCGAGGTATGATGGGTGTAAAAAGAAACCAATCGGGCGTAAGAAGTTGTGGTACTTCCCTATAATACCTCGCCTTCAGAGACCATATGACTTGGCATTTGAAATGCAGTAGTTCGAGTGATCAAATGATTCATCCAGATTCAAGAGAAGCCTAGAAACACTTTGACAGGGTACATCCAAAGTTTGCGTCCAAACCTCGGAAGATTCGGCTTGGACTATATAGCGATAGATTTTCTCCATTCGGTAGTTCATCAGTTCCATATTCTTGCTGGCTCGTATTCGTTACGCCTTATAATCTACCTCCAGATCTTTGCATGCATCAAGAGTATATCTTTCTGAGTTTGATTATATCAGTACCAAAAAGCCCAGGGAAGAACATTAACGTGTTGCTTCGCCCATTGGTTGATGACTTGAGGAAGTTATGGGATACTGGTGTGGACACGTATGATAGGTATATGAAGCAGTTCTTTATATTAAGGGTCGTACTAATGTGGACAATCAGTGATTATCCAGCATATGCCATGCTGTCGCAGTGGAGCACTGTCGGCCGATTGTCTTGTCCATATTGCATGGAAAATACACAAGCCTTCCAGTTGAAGCATGGGAGAAAGACGTCTTTCTTTGACTGCCATCAACGATTTCTACCTCCAGAACATGTTTGAAGGAGAAATAGAAAAGATTTCCTCATGGGAAAACAAGACTTTAGTGAACCCGCTCCTAGGAGGTCAGGTACTGAGATGCGAGCTACTATTGATGATCTCCCAGAAGACATAGATCCTAGATATCACATTGCGGGTTATGGGGTATCCCATAATTGGTGTGGTAGAAGCATTTTTTGGGAACTTCCATATTGGGAAACTAACTTAATATGCCGTAACCTTGATGTCATGCACTGCGAGAAGAATTTTTTTGACAAGATCAAAAACACTTTGATGGATGACTCCGATAAGTTGAAGGATAACTTTAATGCAAGACGGGACTTAGAAATCCTGACCAGACGAAAAGAGTTGTTCTTGAAGGAAGGGGTTGATGGAAAGGTCTATAAGCAGAAGGCAACATATCGTCTCAATAGAGATCAGAAAATGCTAGTTCTTGAGTGGTTGAGACGTCCTTGTTTTCCAGATGGGTATGCTTCTAACATCTCTAGGTGTGTCCAGATGCCGCAACTCAAGCTTACCCAAATGAAGAGCCACGATTGTCACGTGTTCATGCAGCGGCTGATACCAATTGCATTTCGAGATTTTCTCCCTGATGCTGTTTGGGGCCCACTTGCTGAAATAAGTCTATTCTTCAGAACTCTATGTTCGGCTGAGATCAGAAGGTCAGATATGGAAAAACTAGAGATCTCGATAGTAGAAACCATGTGCAAGTTGGAGAAGATATTTCCACCAGCGTTTTTTGACTCCATGGAGCACTTCGCCATTCACTTACCGTACGAGGCGAAAGTGGGAGGTCTTGTGCAGCTGGATGTATCCATTTGAGAGGTAATTAACATTAACTATTAATAATTGAATTAAATTGTAGCTTGTTATTATTTTGTGTACTGACTCCTAATTTTTGATGTGTAGGCGAATGTACGACTTGAAAATATCAGTACGCAATAAAGCTCCTGTTTAAGGATCCATATGCCAAGTGTTTTTGCTGTCTCAAACGACAAACATCATCTCACTCTATTTCAGTTCTGGGGTCGAAACTAGATACAGTCGGCTGAACAGAAACGAGACTACACTGATCAACGATTACACTGGACAGCTTGGAATCTTCCATAAACAAGGCAAACCAATAGGGGCAGCTCAGCGGCACCGATACCTCACCAAATAGGAATATAATCTAATTGAGTTCTACACAATCTTAAATTATCCAGAAGTCGACGGATAGGTCACGTACGTTCAATTGTTAGATTAATTACGTTACGTACAGTTCACAGTTTTATCTTTATATCGCCAACCTTTGAAACTTCGTGATTCGTTATTTGCAAATTGTTTCAAAAGCAAATGTGTCAGGGCCTTAACGACCAAGAAAAGCAAAGTAAACGGAATGCTAAGTACGTTGGATGGTTCAAGAACACTGTGGCATCCGGATATTACGAGGTTGACCCCCGGCTTAATGCTTTGGTTTGGGGCCCATCTGCACGGCGAAGACGTACAAGGGGTACAAAGTCAATGGGTTTAGATTTCACACAGAATCGCACAGTACTGGGAATACCACAATGAACAGTGGCGTGTGTGTGAAGGGAAATCTGGGTGCACCTAAAGACACAAATTTCTACAGCATGATCCATGACATATTGGAAGTTGATATACTGAGGACACGGATTGCAGTAGACTATTGTGTATTACAAGTGCGATTTGTATGACATGCCCCGTTCAAAGCCCGTTCAATGCTCGTTACCGGCTAGTAGACATCAATCCACATTCGAGACTGCAAACCAATGAACCTTTTATATTTGCGAACCAGTCTCAACAAGTTTACTATACACCATATCCTTCAGCTGCCCATTTCGTAGCTCGTAGGGGGTGGTGGGCCGTGTGCACTACTCGAGCCAGATATGTCATAGATACTACTTCGTTGCACGTCGAGGACGAAAGTGAAAATGAAGATATCACTGTTGAGACCAAAATACTACAAGATGCCGAACCCACTCGAGTAGTCGACAGTGCTGATTATGGCCACAATTACAACGAACACGTAGCTCTTGCTGATACTGAGATACAACTAGTTGAGCCGGTTGATAACGCAGACTCCGATGAGGATCTTAGTAGTTGCTAGTTTTGATTATTTGTAACCGATTGCATTTTGGCATGATCCAGTATATAATGAAATTGACTTTTTGACTTTTATTGAGATTTTTGAAGTTTTTATAAAGGATGAAAGACATTCCGTTTATAATAGTAGTCACTTTCCAAAACGCATAAGTACATCAGTAATAGTTAATTACATGCAAAAAAGAAATAATAAAAAAATACTTATTGCACTTTGCCATCTTTTTTGATATTATTGTTTACAAAATACTTCTTATTACAAATTACTAAATTGTTTTTTGAGACTCGCTGTGTCAATAACCACCCACAACTGAGAATCTCATTAGTTTCTTCTTCTTTATTAGGCCAAAGGTTTTGAATCTCAGATCCAGAAAAAAGATCTAAATAGTTATTGATAATTAACACACTACCCCTCTCTTAGATTATTTACCTTCGCAAATGTATCTAAATAGTTAAACTAACGTTCAACATCGAATAATTACAAAATGAAACACCATAAATATACAGTCACACAAAAGTACAAGAGTCATAGTTAATTACATTCCCAAAAGAAAAAAAAATACAATAAAAACAACTGAGTGCCTGCTCAGTCAGCCCTCATCCTCCTCATACTCCTCCTCCTCATCCTCATCATCCGCGAACTCATCACCATCATCCTATGCCGCGAGGTCGTCATCCACGTGCCTCGGATGATGCAGGACTGGACGTCTGTCAGGCGTGAACCCTACATTCATCCCTAACTCCGCAGCCAACTCTCTCACCCGCGCCTCCCTATCCCCATCCATCTGCTGAAAACAATCATATAGTCGGTCGATGTCCAAGTTGTCGTCACCCTGATTGACACCCAAATCGATGGCAGGTCCATGTCTCGCTGATGGAGCTTGCTGAGTAGAAGGTCCCGGGGCGAATGGATCAGGCTGAGTAGAAGGCCACGCGGCGTCTGCACTACCAGGCTGAGTAGAAGGTTCTGGGGCGAATGGGTTTGGCAGCTGCTGGGACTGCGCACGAATGGCTGCCATCTCCTGCGTCAACTGAGATATCTGTTGTTGCGTCGCAATAAACTGAGACTGGAACGTGGAGCCCGTGACATGAGCCTTCTTCGGCTCCTTGGTAATCTGGACACCAACAGCATCGAGATCTAAGGGTCTGGCGAGTCCCTTAATTCTGCTCTTGTACGGCCCACCCAACGCTCTAGCCTATGTCGGATAGTCGAACTGTGGCCAGTTGGTGCGGTCAGCACCATAAATGTCCGTACAATCCTGGATGTACCTCTCCTGTGTAAATGAAATCGAGAGTTGGCCTAAATCATTAACACTATCGAAGTTAAAACGTACAAAAAAAAAAAACTCACGTATATAACCCTGTTATCTTCGTTGATAAACACCCTCCTCCTATCAGCAGTTGTCCTAGTCCTCGTCTCGAGCCACGTGTCGAGGTACGACACCTTCTTCTCCGGATCCTCAGCTTGTTGTCAATTGATACACATGTCAAAAAATTTAACCAAAATAATAAGCACAAAATTACTTTTTGACAACTAAAATTCCAAACTTACCTTCCTCATGTGATGGTCCTGCGTGCTGATAGACCCCCCCGATAGTTGACTTTCTACCCCTTCTTCTTGTTGGCCCTATTTTGTTCCGACTTCAGCTTCGTAGCCTCCTTTTCCCAATGGTGAATGTAGTATCGAAAAAGTCGCTGGGGAATCCAACAGGGGTTATCCGTCCATTTTAGATTGTCCTTTCGAGAAAAGTAACAAGACTTCGCTCTGTTCATCTCGGCAAACATCCGGCGGTGTGCGCACCAGTCAAACCCATCGTAGATCGAATCAGTCTGCGACGGATCCCACTGATAAATGAACTGCATAAACAACAATGATTATAGGAATTAGATAACTACATCCACTTCTCAAATTAACTTTATTTAATACTATAAAAAACACAAAAGATTACACTAACCTAAAAACGATTCCAGAATTCTAAGCTGACATCCTCTGGAATCAAGTCGTATGTGGGCCACATAAATGTCAATCATGTCTTCACCGTCCTGTTGATAGTGCATACGACTCGTTTCTGATCATTCTAACGGCCCAACTCATCCCTCTATATCCAAATCCGATCCTCTGGCCGAGCAGCATGCTGATCAGCACGGGCCATATCACGTACAACTCGACTCGGCCCAGCTGCATCCTTGGGACGCACCCGAGCGGACGAGCCTGCGTGATCAGGGGCCGCTGCACCTCGGCCTGCCTGAGCTGGCGGGCCTGCATTGCCCACATCTGCTCCCGGTGCTACTGGCGACGCTCTCTGTTGCCCATGCGATATACGCGAACCTACAGGTGTGCCGATCGATCCACCCTGCAAGCTAACAGGGGATGGAACACCTGAACTCCGCCTCCTAGGGGGCCTACTGTCCCAAACGGTGCAGTACTGAGAGGCCCCGCAGCAACATCGGGAATCGCACGAGGTGGAGGGGTCAACCTGGTCAGTGTCCGGTACCCCGAGGTAGCCCCTGACGAGGCTGATCCTGTGCCCTGATCAGCAGCAGGCGATACATGGCTAAGTGGTGGTGGCGGCGCTGCTCCTCGAGTACGCTAAGCACCCTGAACACTCGGCCTCGGGGCACTGGCAACAAAGAGTGATACGTGACCAGGTGGTGCTTGAGCTAATCGTCTCGTAGGCGGGCCAGCTTGAACGCTCGGTATAGGCGTATCATCTTGACCAGCAGTGTCAGCACGAGACCTACGGGTCACAACTTTACACTTCGTCAACCCAACACGAGAATCATTTGGTCTCTGTTGATCTGCCATCTGTAAACGTCATACCAAACATCAATTACAACCACGAGTTCCAAGAAATACGTAACTCATAAGACAAAACTATAAACAAACAGACGCCACTTCACAAATTCTAACCAAAAACCGCTCAATCGCCACACCAATCGACTAATTAAATCACAATATAACCCATAAAATACTTTACAAACCATCGTAAAACAAAATTTTAATTAATTCAACTATAAATTACAAAACAAACACCGAAACATACAATATATAATCGATTTAATTAATACATTATACCCTAATTAAGAATAGATATAACACAATCTAAACGATATAATTACAAATAATTAACGTTTTAAAACCCTAATTAACAGGTGAAATATCACAAAAACTCGACAAATACATGCTAAAAGCCATAAAAATTCGTAAATAACGTAATATAATCGGTGAAAAACAAGCATACCCAAAATAAATCACAATCTACACAATAAATTACAAAAAAGAAACTAGATAAAACCCTCAACCAATTTCATATTATCACATCGTTTAAAAGTCCGATTGAAAGTAAATCTAAAATCGCTACAGTTTTCAGCATCAGATTTGCATAAACCTTTTGTTTAACCAAACTATGTTGCAAAAGCTATCTAAATCATGAAATTGATCATTGATATGGACTCATTACATACTAATAATGATGTTGGATCAGTTGATCTTAATTTAAAATCATGTTTAATATTTTTCATGGATTTTGCAAACATTTAGATGACATGTACTTTACTAATTTAAAATCATGTTTAATATTTTTCATGGATTTTTTGCAAGCATTTAGATGACATGTAGTTTATTTTACGGTTGATCTTTCAATTTCTTTGACTTTAAGGGAAGTATTGTTATTGGTGATATATGCAATATAATGTAATTTTATATTAGTAACTAAAAGAAAAATAGTTTTTACCAAAGTTATATATATGATGTGATTTTATTCAATGTCTTACTAAGGTATTTGTTCCATCATGGTAAAACTTTTGATTTGAGATTATTATGTAATAAGTAATTTACTAGAATTTTGTTAAAACAAATTGTTTTAAAAAAGGTTTAAATATGCATTGAAAATATATATGTTTGTTAATATGAAATATGTTATTAATAAATTAGAAATGGAGACTTTAATAATAATTTTGTAAATTGATTTAGTCTTCAACTTGTTACTTTGAAATGGTAAATCTCATTATTTATATTTTTACGTCATAGTTAAAGTTAAAATAGAAATAAAGGATTTATCCAAAATTAACAATAATTAGATATTTAATTGATCTTCTTTAAATATGATAAATATTGAAAATACATGTTTATTGTTGTAAGCAAACAATTGATTATATCTCTTTGATTTATTTAAGGTTATGCAATTATCGACGTTAATCAAGAATTTCCCATACGGTAAAAGATGAGGTTTGACTTCTGATTTGTTCAAAACCCCGTTTGGCACCCGGCCCTGAAAAACTTGGACATAACAATTGCTATTCTTTGTTTCAAATCACGAGCAACGTTCTATCATCATTTTAATATTTTTATATTGATATTCGTTATTTTCTACATAATCGGTTTTCTTGCCTATTGTTAAATTAGATCTCACTTAATTCATAATCGGAAATTTTCTTCATAATCATAATTATCCCGGTATCATGATCACCCAATCAATTCTTGAATTGTGCAACGAGCAACGAACTACGTTCGGCCTATGTAGCTCAAAAACAAGCAACGGATATTATCCGGCTTACTAGCTCATCTGATATTTCTGTTTCACCCATTGGGACGCCTTTGGGAAGTTGGGCCCAAGGGATTGAGAAGATTTACTGCTGGGCAGCAAAGGGCTGTCAGTTTAAGTAATTCTGATTAATAACCATTCTGTCTAAGCGCCGCTTGCAGTCAGGAGTTGGCTGTGACCCGCGTGTTAGATTGGCATGTACTCAAGCATGTCTTCTGTTCTGTTGCGAGGTCGCTCCTCGTAGGGAGGTATACGGTTGAATTTTGGGTGTTCTGTTGCGAGGTCGCTCCTCGTAGGGAGGTATACGGTTGAATTTTGGGAGTTAAGGTTGGATCTGTTATATGTAATTGCACAAGTTCGTTTTCTCGTTCTTCTGAATATTTCAAAATTATAGTTAAAACCGATAATTTTAGTTCAATGATGCACATGTAACTATTTTGGTCATTCTTGTTCGTTTTGTTCTGATTTACTGTTTGATTATTGCCATGATCTAAGAATTTCACTAAGTCATTAAAGACTTACTCCTCTTTTGTCCTATATGTCCCTTTCTCAGAACAAGATTGGTATAGCAGCATGGATGGAACGAAAGATTGACAAGTCCGCATTTTGGAAACTTTGCAAAATTGTTAAGTGTTTTATTTTATATAAGTCATATTGAAATTGTAAAATTTATTTGTATTCCAAAGACTTCCGCTGTATTTAAAGTAAAGATATTTGATAATGCTATAGTTTTGATCCTGGTCAGAGAGACACCTTCCTATGAGCTACAGTTCGGTCTAAGTTGAGTTTGTTAGGTGACCAACACCGGACCAACTCGGATCGGATTGTGACTCGTGGGGCGCGGTCCTCGCAGTGACTTTGCAAGCTTAAGAACAGAATCAAAACATATTGTTCTCATAGATTGAAATAAACCTTTTGCAATAGAAACCATGTTCATTGCATTCAAAATATCAAAAGACTTGCGTTGCAAAGCTCGGCAAAGCATATTTGTAATTCCCATGATTTTCTGCATTAGATATAAGATAAATACAAAATCAAAGGATTTCATCGCAGTCAAACACGCACAAGCTTTCCCTCTTATGGAGTTAGAGGACCCTTCATCCATCATTTCTTCTAAAACTGTAATCACTGCACCTAACATATCTACTACACTGCATATATTGAATCAAAATGAGAACTCCAACGAGTCTTTCCAGCACGCTGTAACGCACCTGATAAGGGTAATATCAATTGATGTTGTAAAGTGAGATAAGAGTGACGTGTGTGGTATAAAAGAATAGTAACTTGGATCGTATCAAACGAAGGGTAAGAACGCACTATTCCTGAACTGAGTGTTCGTACGAAGCGTACCTCAACTGAACTAAGCAAAGTGTTTGCGGAAATCCTCTCTCTAGAATGTAGAAATGTAATCTGTTTTCCTTAGTGAAATAAACCGTACAACCGTAATATATATAGGCTGCCGAGCTCGACACATGTCGTCTATTGATTGGCCGTTGGACACGGCTTGTCTTAATGTTACTCACGAGGGGCGTCATTAAAGACTTATCCACCTCATGGGTCGTATTCAATAGTGCTCATTGAAGAGCCGTAGACCGTATGGGTCGTCTTTAATGTTGCTTATTTAAGAGCCGTTTACTGTAAGGGCCGTCCTTAAGTCGCCTCATTTAAGAGTTATCTACTGTAGGGGCCGCCTTTACATCGTCTTGTTTAAGAGCTATCTGCATCATGGGTCGCCGTTAAGGCTTGTCCAGCAGACGCCGACAGCTCTGCCACCCATTAATGCCTTGTCGCTCACGTGGCTGTTCGATCGTAATCTTTTGACTATACGACTCTAACCCTCGAAGATGACCTCTATATTCGATCCATGCCTGGTTCGAAATTTGTTGACCATCGTAACTTGCTAACCATCGTAATATTCTGTACATCGTAGCTTCGGGTTTTACGGTCGTAATATTCTGGACCATTATCAGTACCATTTTGATTAGCCCATGTACCAGTTGTTGGTTCACCAGTAGCTATCATGTGTGCAATTTCTTCTGTTTGTGCATAGTGTAGCTCAGCAATACGTTTAGAAGAAGCACTAATAAGATTAACAATAGATGTTAGTTTTGAAAAGAACAACCAGGTAGACATTTCTTTTTCAGCGGCCCCAACTAATGCTAACTATAATCGATGAGCAAAACAATGTACATAATATGCATATGGAGAATCCCTTAAAAAAAGTGTCTGCAAACCATTCCATGAGCCACTCATATTACTAGCTCCGTCATATCCCTGACCTCTCATATTGCATATTTGTAAGTTATGTCGAGTAAGGACATCACATATCCCTTCCTTAAGTTTCATAGCAGATGTATCAGCAACATGAACAATCTAAAAAAACGCTCTCGTAAAATGCCGGAAACATCAACAAATCTCAATACAATAGCCATCTACTCTTTACTTGATACATCTCTAGCTTCATCAACCAAAATACAGAATTTTGCATCCCCTACATCTTCACGAATTTTTTTTCTCACCCTGTTAGCAAGGATATGCAAAATATCTTTTTGAATTGATGGGGCTATATACTTTGCATTTCCTGGGGCATTCTCTAACACAACATCATCAATTGTAGAATTCATTCTTCCTAAAATTTTGATCAACTCAATGAGATTGCCTCGATTATAATAAAAAGAAGATTCATCATGACCCCTAAATGCACATTCTTGAAAAGTAAGTCATCGTATGCTTTCAATTGTTGTTTTAAGCCTCAATCAATTCTTCTGTTTTTCTTCTAATGTTTGTACATGACTAACATTATTAATATGACGAGGTACATTTCTCAAAGCATCAACAGATTTTACAGCATTACCATGTGGTGAAGTAGGATATCCCACATGCTTCAACAAGGGACATCTAGTTCAATCATTAACATTTTTCCAACTCTTAAATCCGTAAATGGTAAAAACTATGATAACATTCACTATTATTTTCAAAAACAAAGCATGGAAAACAATATGCTGCATCTTTTGAAGGAAAATATTCTAACCATAAAAATTGTTTAAACCATGAGCTCTGAAATCACCGATTTTGTGCTCCAAATTTGGTCGATGGATACTCAGACATAATAGGTTGATATGGCCCCAAACTGATATAAGCTCGTCTAATCTTATCTCTTTGGTTAACCGGATGTTGAGATATAGGAATACGTACACCTGGATCTCGTTCTAGAGAACCAACATTCGTTTCAGCACTTTGAGATTTATGAGGACTTTCATTGTTACTGTTCGAGGTATCATCATTTACTAGACAATTTGAGTTACTTGTTGAGGCATGCTCTTTGGGCTAGTAAAATGAAAATATTGTTTTTCTCTTCTTTGCTCATTTAGCTTCCATTATGACCCTATTAAGATACATTGACATCAATTAATATATGTATAGCATTTTGATATTTAAACATACATGAATATTTTAAAAAACTAAACAAATCACTTAATTATTGAAATAGTCGGAAAATTATGTTGACAATAATTATAAAACATATACATTAAAACACTACCATATAACATTGAATATTAAAATAGTCAAATAAGACAAAAATAAAATTAAACAATTACAAACTACATAATAAACAATATCCCACTTCACACACTACAAAGCTAAAAAAGTTACTTACACAATGACACTAAACTACAAAATACATAACCAAATAATAAAAGATGTAAGTTCATGTAAATTAAATTTTTATAAACTATAACTACCTCTCTGGATTTTTCAATAATCACTTTATTGTGCCTAAATTGGGTGATAAATTAGGGTTGAACAATGATAAATGGAGAAATTTACCTTTGTTTTACACAATTACACTCCAGAGCCCTGTCATTCGCCGGTCACCTTCACCTTATGTGCTGCGCTTGATTTTTTTTAGAGGATCAGGGGTTTTAGCTGATTCAATTTTTGTGTGCGTATTTAGAGTTTTAGGCTTAAGTTGTTAAAAGTTGACTTTTCAATTCACACATTGATTTAGAATGAGAATGGGTGGCCCAAACAAACTCTATAAATTATTAGTATTTGTGGCATATTCCTATCAAAGTATTCTAATAAGTGTGGGCAACAATTTTCCTCTCATTTTTTAATTGGACCACATAATATATATATATATATATATATATATAGTAATACTACTAGAAAAAATTTTCCAGCAAAATCAGGGGGTGGGGGGGGGGGGGGTGTAATAGAGATTCGCCCCTGGGTCCAGGCACTCGAGACCAGTGTTATCAAAATCGGACCGGACTGGCCGGTCAAACCGGTTCGACCGCTGACCGGCCCCTCCTCCGGTCCGGTTTGATATTCTAAATGAGTTGAGACCCGGCTCGGTGTGAACCGCGAAAAACCGGCCCAAAACTGGAAACCGGTAGCCAGTTTTGACGGTCCAAACCAGTGCTTCCTTTTTTTTTAAAAAAGGGGGTCGACTCTCCCCCAAGAAAAGAATTCACGAATTCACTCCCCCTCGCGCGCCGACCTCGGCAATCACTGTCTAACGTTGGTATGGTGTTGTTAAAAGAGAGAGAGACGAAAGAGAAAGAGAGAGAAAGGGGAGAAAGAGGGAGAGGAAAGAGAAGGATGAGTCGTGGGTTGGTGTTTAGAGTAAAGAGAGTGGGAAAGAGACTTATCCCTTATTTATCTCATCCGATTCTCAATATTTTAAAAAAAAAGGAAAAGATCTGATTTTCAATTATATCTCTCCACTGAAGGGAATAATCTCACCTATTATTTAACATAATTTAATAAATGTAGCTCTTTTGACTAAAATATATTACAACATAAATATAATGAAATCTTAATTATAGTCAAATTGTTTATTTTTTATTTGCATATTGCATAGAAATCTGATTACGATTTTATAATTTCTTATCACACGTGTCTTAATAAACATTATTGTAATGTGTCTCTGATTCATATGATTTTAATTTGTTTCATGTAATTTATTAAATAAAATGAAATGAAATGAAATCATTTATTTATTTTTACTTAATTAATAATTGAATATTCTAACTATTAAAGACCACATGACCTTTATAATTTTTATATTTCATTTTAATACAAGAACAACAACAATAACTATCAAACATGAAATGTGATTATCTTGCATCTTCCTTAGTTTTGGTATAAATTATGAATGGTACGAGAATATTAAAAAATATAGTATATGATATATTTGTTGATTATATTGGTTAGTTGGTGACTTTAGACCGGCCGGCCCAGTGGTAAAACCGGTTCGACCTGTAAAACCTGTAACCAGTAAGCCTACCGGTTCAGTGACCGGTCCGGTTCTGAGAACACTGCTCGAGACATGTTTCCCGAATGTAATAAAATGCAGGCATCTTTGTTATTGGTGTGGTCGTTGCGGGATGAGAAGTCGCATAAGTAGCACAGAGCTTTCCAAGAGCGTCCGCCGCTTGATTTATTCCCTTGTTATTAAATGTGGTCACAACAGATGTGAAACTAGTAAGGACCTGTGGAATATCTTGTAATAACACCTATGAGCTGAGCTTGATGCTTGTAAGTTCTATCAAGACAATTCAATATGAATAGTGAATCTATGGCAACAATAAGGTGTGTAATCCGAACGTAGTGACTCAATTGTCAGTCCATTTATATGGTATCCACATAGTTGTTGGCCAAATAGCTCGCTGATGCACCACATGCTACCATGAGATTTCAGATGGTATCTCTAATAATGCCTAGCTGTCGAACTGGTGACCAAAGAACGCTCCAACTGCATTAAGGTGGTGTTTGCAAATGCTTATAAAAGGAGCTTGTTGGCTTTTGCAGCCGCAAAAGCACATTTTTAGTGTTTGGAATGCTGACTTTTGCTTCTGTTTGTCTTAAAAAAAGTCAGAAAAAGCACAAGCCGCAAAAGCATGCCCAGTGGTGCTTCCCCAGCTGCTTTTGGAATTATGTTATTTTTGAAAGGTCTTTAAATATAAAAGTTACCTCTCATTAATTTTTGCAAACACCTAATTAATGATTTAAGGAGCTTTTTAAAAAGATTTGCAAACACTCCCCACTTTTAATTAAAAGTCACTTAAAGTGGCTTTAAGGAGAAATAGTGAACAAGCTCCTTTTATAAGCATTTGCAAACACCACCTAAATTGGTCGTCGGTGGATGGGTACGACTTGTCTCTCGAATACAGGATATGCGTAAGTTGCAATTCTTAATTTATATAGGTGATGGTTCTAGATCAAAATTATATTTTATTTGTGTAGATCTTTCAGATCCACCACCGACGCTCAAACACGAAATTTTGTAAATTTTTTATTTCCCACCTAACGATATAAAACTTTCCTTGGGTTAAAGCATTCCACACAATGACAACTCTGCTTGAAAATTATGCCGTAGCACCCCCGTCAGGTACGGTGAATGAGCTCTCTCTGCCGCTAACCTTCTTCGATATTTTATGGCTGCGCTTTCACCCGATTCGCCGCCTCTTGTTCTTCGAACTCCCTTGTTCTAAAACCTACTTCCTGGACACCCTCGTACCAAAACTCAAAGAATCATTATCCCTCACTCTCAAACACTACCTTCCATTGGCAGGAAATTTAGTATATCCTTTAAACTCCGAAGACGAAGAAAAACCCAAACTCCGCTACATAGCTGGCGACACCGTTTCACTTGCAATCGCTGAGTCGACCAAAGATTTTGACTTTCTCGTCGCCAACTACTCGAAGGATGCCGATGAGTTCTATGATTTCATACCTCAGTTATCACCCATACCCGATGATCAAACTGATTACTACAAGATACTTCCGGTTTTAGCCTTACAAGTAACGCTTTTTCCAGGCCGAGGCGTGTGCATCGGTGTAACGAACCACCACAGCGCTGGTGATGCGAGTTCAATTGTTGGTTTTCTCAAGGCATGCGCTTCAATCAATAAACTCGATGGCGATGAGTTTTTGGTCAAACAAGGCGAACCTTTACCACTTTTTGATAAATCCGTCATAAAAGATCCTCGAGGTTTAGACAGCGTCTATTGGAATGTAATGAAACAGATTCCTTTAAACACACCAACCTTTCCTTTACCCACGGGGAGGGTTCGAGCAACTTTTGTCATAAACCAGGATCATGTTCGAAAGCTGAAAGATTTGGTTTTGTCCGAAAACTCAGGGTTAGTTCAGGTGTCCACTTTCGTCGTTGCAACGGCTTATGTTTGGACTTGCTTGGCGAAATCAGACGAAGAAGTTGAAGATGATGAGATCTTCATGTTTGCGGTGGATTGTCGGGCTCGGATAGATCCACCAGTGCCTGCTAATTACTTTGGAAATTGCTTAGGTTACGGCATTGCAATACTGGAACATCGAAAGCTTGTCGGGGATGACGGGTTTGTTCTTGCAGCTACGGCTATAGCGGAGGATATCAAGAATCGGGTGAACAATAAAGATGAAGTGTTAAAAGGTGCGGAGAATTGGTTATCAGATATACGGAAATTCAAGGGGATGAGGGCCATTGGGGTTTCTGGATCCCCCAAGTTTGATCTTTATAGTGCAGACTTTGGTTGGGGAAAGGCAAAAAAGCTGGAAATTTTGGGCATTGATGGAGAGAAATATTCTATGTCATTGTGCAAGTCCAGGGATTCTGATGGAGGATTGGAACTTGGTTTGTCTTTGCCCAAGGATAGAATGGAAAAGTTTTCAACCATATTTAATGAAGGTTTAAAGTTTTAATTGTTATTATTATTATTATTATTATTATTATTGTTGTTGTTGTTGTTGAAATGTCTGAAACCTTAAAAATATTGTAATTGAACCGAGAAATAAATCTCTTGTTTGGTTTGCCTTTTTTTCCCTAAATGATGGTCTGTGCTTATAATGCACTTCGATTAGTTAAATTAATGCATATGTTTCCCCCACAAAAAAGTGTAATTTATGTGCTGTACTATTCTGGGATTAGTCGTCTATAGGAAAAGATATGTAGCAATTGAAGTTTTAAATTTGGGTATAGATTAGGAGAAAACCACGAAAGAAAATATAAACACTAAACTCTACCTTTTCTGTGGTTGATAGGAGAAACCTCACCTTCTTTTATTTTTCGGAAGGAATTAATGTACACTAAAAAAAAAGGGAAAAGACTTGTGTAAGGCTAAGTCTACAAGTATTTTATGGACCTTGTGGCTAACAATTTGTCAAGTCAATTTTTTAATAAAATAATAACAAATACCTTCTAAGATAACTACCCAACATTATGCCATGGTTTCATCTCCCCAAATTTCCACTATTTCTTCATCTTCTCGACAAAAGAAAAAATGGAAAATCTTTCAGCGAATTATGAGGAAAAAGAAGAATACTGAATACCTTTTGTTAGATCTTAAAGTCAATTATTTTTACTTTTAAGCAGTAAGTCGTGTTCCTAGTCTATACAGGTAAAAAGACAGTAAAAATAAAGACAACAGATTTTTAACGTGGTTCGGACTCCGTCCTACATCCACGAGACTTTCGCCCAAGAATTCAAACATCTTTCACTGATCAAAAGCTGTTACAACTACTGGTTGCTTTACTCTAACACTTAGGCTCCCTCTAATGTCGAACACCAATAGAATACTTTTATCGTTACTCCGTTTGAATCCATAAGACCAAACTCCTGTATGATCTTCTTATGACCAAGCTTCCAAGCGGCAATGCGCGTACGTATAGACTCCCTCTAACTGGTGCAATTCTTTTCCGTTGAACTCCCTTCAACTCTTGTTCGGCTAGTCACGTTCTTGATTGAAACCAAGTACGAAAACTAAGGAATATAAAAACAACGAACACCTTATGATCTATATGATTATACTCATGTGTTCTAAGTTCTAAACCTAGATTTTCCATTATTTATAGGATAGCTCTCCTTAGAAGATAAGTCTTGCAGTTGAAGTCTCCCACTCCAGTCGGGACTCGTATCTTCCTAAATTATCCGGAATCTTTCCTTTTGATAACCTCTTTTGATCTTCGTTATCTGCACACAAGGAAACAACAAATTCTTCCAATAGGAAGCTTGTTAGACCTGATAGAAACAAGTAGAGATAAAGATTTAGTTTCCATAAGATATTCAAGATATTACTAAATCTAATCCTACTCTATCACAACTTACCAAAAATCTCTTTCTTTATAGAATTCTATTTCCATGCAAACTCAAGGAATTATATGGTAACTAAAAGACATGCAATTTTCCTTAAAGTAAAATACCAAAACTTGTAAATCAAAACAGACGGACTCACGGTCCTAAAAATCTCCCCCAATTGACTAGTTTTGGCAAAACATTTTAAGCCCCGGAAAATTCACGTATGCTGCATAAAACTGTTAGACGAAAAACATATAAGCAAATGAAAGTCCTCTAACCAGTCTAGACAGTTATCAAAACTTGTTGCAACACGCAGTGCAACATCCGCAAAACCAACAAAATAAACTAAGTACTAGTTCATAAAGTGAAATAAACATGACAGAATCAGATAAAGTACTAAGTTCAAGCGGAAATAAAAGCAGAAAATAAAATAGTTCATATTAAAATCAAAAATATGAGCAGATCTCTCCCAGACTTCCAGCATCCAACTGTTTTTTTCCTTTCTACTCCCCATTTTTGCCAGAACCAGTCAAGACTTGTCCGCAATCTTAGTAAGCGACTCGTTCATGGACTGTAACAGTTCAATCACTCAGGTGAGTTGCGACTCTATGTTGTCGAGACTCCCCATGGGAACAGAAAAACCAGCTTCAGCAGCAGCAGGCTGGAATGATGGTTGTGACAAAGCAGCAACAAGATGTGCAACAACTCGTAAAGGATTGGCTTCTTTGTCATCTTTTGTCGGGGAACTCGAATATCCATCTGGGCAGTAAGGACACGGTAGATCAAGGATGGATATCCAAGTGTCATCTTGATGGATTGATCAAAGGCCTCGAGGCAAATCCGCTTGAAAATCAGTTTTCTCAAGTTAATAGGAGCGTTGAGCCAATGCGGAACAAAACCGAAGCCGTAAGATGATTCAAAGTAGAAACATGGGACATGGGGAACCAAGTTCGAATCATAATACTATAAATCAAACCATACCATGGGGTTAGATCCACAAATCAAATTACCTTTCTCAGGCCAGCGACTGTTGGGCAGTGTAGTCGCGACTGCATTCGTGTCAGGATCTGGTTGCATTTCAGATTCGCGATCAGTGTGGACATCCGGAGTTCCAAGATACAAATTCAGTATTGTCGGGCTGAATTGGAAGATGTGACTTTGGACAAACACTTAAAAATCCTTTGCCGAACCCGCAACTCCAATTTGTGTATCCAAGTTATCATAGAATTCGTGGACAATGCGTGTCACGAATGGTTGGACTCGGCGGGTGAACTCAAGAAACCCTCGACGTTCCAGAAACTCAACTACCCCAGATGGTGCATAAGAGCCCTCATGCAGTGGAACCTCCTTACCGAAACACGGTCAATAATCTTCTTGTACTTCTGTTTAGCCTGGGCCGTCTAGAACCGATCAGAGTAAGCCGAACCTACAACAAACGGCTCATTGGAAGGTGGGACCCTTGGAGGAACTCCATAGCCACCATCAGTATCCTCTTCAGCAGGTTCCTCAATCTCAACATCCTCATCATTATCACCCGTAGCAGAAGGTGATTCTTTTTCACGTCGTGGATGTTTTCGGACTGGACTGGAGGACGAATCAGACACATCAATAGGGGAGGATCCCCCAGTACTAGCAGCATCAAATACCGTCTTTCGGAGACTCTTTTTGGCGATGGGATGCTTTCGCCTACTTGAACGAGTCGTGACGCCAGTCGCGACTTTGGTGGAGACAGGTGAGGCCTTTTGGCGAGCAGGAGTGCGTTGTGATGGTTGTGCCTGTTGTTTACCCTTTGCAGCAGCAGATACCTTGCGAGGAGGTTCAGGATCAGTAGCCTGTGAAGAATGTGACGGTGATTGAACAGGCGGTGTCGAGACCCTGGGTGGTGACTCACGATGTGGGGGTGAGGAATATCGTGGAGGAGAAGATTTTGGTTCCTTTATAGAAAGAGCAAGGGACAATGAGTTAGAATGTGCCGGTGGTGATGACGGTGGTGGCTGAACATCACTGGATGGCGGTGGTGCGGAGGAGGATGTGCGTTTCTTCTTTGCAGATCATTTCGGTGGTGGAAAAACATCACGTGGAACTCGGACTTGTAATGACACCCGTGCAAGAACCTCCTCGGGACGGTCGTCAGCGGAGGAGTCACGGTTGGGATCATCAACTTGTGGTGATCGAGATGTACCTCTTGTTTTCTTACTTTTCACCATGGTTAATATGAGAGAGAAAAGAGAGATGTTGATAAGAGCAAGATAATAAAATAAAATATTGTGAGATAGTGATAGGAGATAGACGAGAGATAGATATATATAATGATGTGCAAAAAGCTAAGGTCAAATCAATCTCAAACTCTATCAATAAAGTTTCCATATAGACTCAACTTCCAAGAAAATAGGAAACAGAATCACACCATGACACAAACACTCTATCCAAAAGATGTGAAATCACGCGGCATAAGATTTTGGCGGTCGAAACTGCCATAATTATGAAAATCGCGCCCAAGAGACAAATATTCGGATAAGAATAAAAGATTCGCACCACTTTAATAAAATACAATATTAAATAAATAAAACAAACAAAAAGATCGGATTTTGTTAGGTCTATCTTTAATTCATGTGGCGCGAGTCACCCTTGTTCTACATCAGATTTTGTTCCTCGGATTTCTCGGTGTTGGTCGCGCCTTCTTGACAATTTGTCATGCATGTTTTGCTCATTTTGTCAAACTATACTCTAATCTTACAAAATATAAACACAAAACAAAAGCAATACAAAAATAACAAAAACAAACAATTTAACAAACATAAACCCGGATAATTAAAAATGAGTGCTTAATTTACACACTCATCAGAACTAGTGTTTTTAAAACCAGACCAGATCGGTCGATCGGACTGGTTCAATCTTTGACCAGACCTTCATCCGGTCCGGTTAGCTATTTAGAACCAGTGTACTAAAAATCCGTTATGAACAGGTTAAAACCAGCAAGAAACCGGGAACCAAAGATCAGTTTTGTCAGATCAAACAATTGCCTATTTTGAGAAGATAAAAAAAGAAGAGGGACAATTACAAAATTGACCCAAAAATCAAAAATTACTAAATGTGCCCCTAAATCTTGCAAAACAATTATATACGATCTGAACCTGTGACTAGTTTCGTCGGTTCAAACAATTACTTGTGTTGAAACAGAGGTAGAGAGGCAAGTGTTGAAATTGGAAAATAGGACCTTTGAGGGGTGTATGTTTTTTCTCCTCTTTCGAAATAGTTTGAAAATGAAAGCATGGTAGTGGACATAACTAATGAAAATCTAATTGGGTGTTCAATTCGGTGCGGTGTTGATGAAAGTTTAATTAATTTTGAAATTTGAAGCATGGAGTTAGTGGCATGAGATTTATCAGACTAGTCAGATTCTACAATTTGATGTTTAATGGTCATAACTAATGACCATAGGCATCTTGACTACTCCTATGGGTAGAGTCATCATTTCACTCACATGTGTGTGAGTTCCACATGTGTGAGGTCCACCAAACATATGAGGGTAAGTGGTGCTAACATTATAGGTAATTAAGATGCACCGCTAATTAGCATGGCTTTGGTGGAACTAAAAATTTAATGCTTACAATTATATCAATATTGTATTAGATTTTAGGATGATCAATTGTGTACACTTTTATGCCATCATTTTCATTACTTTTGGATTTCGAAACAAATACAAAACAGAGTAAACACTATTTGTATTTAGGTGCAATATTGGAGACGCTCCCTACGGTTTAAATCTTTGAAATAATATATTACACAACAATTTTAACGATACTAGTGAGACTTTAGTTAATAGCTTACAAAATTGTTTGTAATATAGGAAAACTATTTGTGGAGGATATTTTGACTCCATATTTTTGTATGAAATTATGAAAATATATAGTGCAGGATGTATGTTCCATTGATCATTTATACCGAGTCGACCAATGGTTAGACCGATTCGACCAGTAAACTTGTAACAAATAAAATTACCGGTTTAGTGACCCACCTGATTTTAAAAACACTGCTCATATTGATTTATAAGTTACAATTATCCTTTATCTTTTACTTGAGTAATGTATTTCATAGACATAATGTAAGTGGGAGTTTGCTATTTTCTTTTTAAATGTTAGGGTAAAGTTTATTTTTGCTCTTAAATACGAGTCGCAATGTTTAATAATTTGCGAGAGATCAAATTGCAAGTATACAGAATAGAGTACTTAAATTGTATACGACGAACAAAAAAATGTTAAAAAGAGTAATTTGCTATATTTTATCTCATGTTTTTTTTTTATAATTTCACTAACGATATATAGGAGTTTATTGAAGTACTTAATGTCGAGTTGGTCAGAGTTCAGCTATTATTTTTCCACAAAATCAAATCATGGAGAAAGACAAAGCTGGTCAATGGCACATATCTTAAATTGTACTGGAGTAATTATATACTACTCGGAAATGATGGTGTGAATGTCCAAGAGGATAAACAGACGAGTGATGTGTTATTCCAAATATATACCGCAAATCCGTGCAACTTATCGTTTATAAGACAAATAACGAAAAGAATTAACATTTCTGATTATATATACATGAACAAGTCGTGTTTCTTTTTTCCTGAATTAAATTGAGTAGTTGGGAAAGGGTTGAGCAAGTGGGTTGGTGAGGGCGTGCATGTTTGACAGTCGAATATTCAACGTCTCTGGCCTTAAAACTGGAATAGCTGTATTTCCGGATCGAATTGTTTTGTTTTCAACGACGGGTTTCTACGCATTACCTTTTCTATTATTACTTTATTAGACACATAAGCACTTGTCCGGTTTGAATCAGCACTTATGTGTATACGTTCTATTGACCGATATGAGCTTAGGCCTTATCTACGTACTAAACTCAAATTCACTTGTCCGATTTAAATGGATATTTGATGCCCCACATCTTGATCTTGTAATATATTGAAAAAGGTTATTAATTCTTGTATAAAAGTAACAATTATGTTGTTAATATTTTTGTACAAGACTCTTAGGTCAGTGTTTTAAATTCAAGTGGTAGATTGTAGTTCAAACAGTTGTTCCAAGACGGGCGTTATACTAGTCGGACATATCGAGCTTAGGAAAAATGGTCTCACCTTTGATTCATCCTAATTCTTTTAAGATAATCTGTATTGGATTTCAGTTACTTTTAACTTTTCTGTGGTCCTTGCATTGGTTCATGTTTATTTCCTATGTGATATGTCTGTCATTGTTTTTCCATTTTTATGTTTTAATTTGGTCTTTTAGCTTGTGTTGTTATACTTAAGTCATTGTTGGGGTACTTTAAACACCCATACCAACAAAACACAAAGTTTAGCCTATTGTACAGAAAGTACTTTCATTATTGTCCAAGTCTACCATTGTAAATACTTTACTCTTTTTGTATGCTTGATTTATATCTTTAAAACATGCTTCAAGAAAAATCTGAATAACTTACTAAAAACAAATATTTCAAATGATGAAGTACGTCTTTTGATACCTAAGTAGAACTCATACAGAAGGGACTACTTGAAAACTAGACTTTTTTTTTTTTTTTTTTTTTTTTTTGTGGCGACAAAGTTAACTATACCCTAATGCTTAGAAAACTACATCCCCGCCATCTTTTTGTCCTCTAAATGCCTAAAATAATTTCACTAAAATAATTAAATACATTAGTCATGTCGAATAATAAAAGGAGTAGCAATTAATATATTCTAAATGGATAGACATTTTCGATGTCATCCAAAAAATAGGTAGACATTTCTGTTACCGTGGTGATGTGATCGTCTTGATAGTCCCAACACCTAAATATATCAAAAGGACTAAGAGAGACATGATTTGCCCTTTGTCAAATGAAGTTATTTCAAAAGAATATAATCATACACCTAAGAGAATATAATATATCGAGCATAAATTGTTGTTAGCTCGATTTAAATCATTATTGTGTCACAATAATTTCCACAATGAGACACAGTCAACTCCTAATAGTGTATTGCACAAACTAGCACATATATCAAAACATAAATTGTGAATATTGAATTGTATACTTTGCAAGTTCACCTAACACACATACACTTACATTAAACTACAGAAACTCTTTTGAATCCTCACCAACTCCTCCACTGCATATACTTTAAAAAAGTCCTCCCCCCTAAATTTTTTTTAACAAAAGCCTTCAGTTCATTTACATCATAATAATATTCTGATGGCTGTACCTCACGAGAACCCAATGGCCGCCACCGTGCTGGAGCAGTGCGAGATCCACCCCTCCCCCGAAACTGCGGCGGAGCTCACTCTCCCGCTCCTCAGCTTCGACATAACGTGGCTCTACTTCCACCCCGTCGAACGCCTAATCTTCTTCGATTTCCCCTGTTCTAAATCACATTTCTTGGACACCATAGTCCCTCAACTCAAACAATCACTCCAACAAACTCTCAGCCATTTCCTCCCTCTCGCCGGTAAAATAGTCCACCCCGTAAATGCCGGTAAACCCGTTGCGCGTTACTCCCTCGGCGACTCAGTCTCATTCACAATCGCCGAATGTAACAAAGACTTCAAACACCTCACAGGGAACCATCCCCGCGTAGCCGATGAGTTCTACGCTTGCGTACCTAATCTCCCCCCAGCGAATCATTCATCAAACGACAACGTCGTGTTCCCCGTCTTAGCTCTGCAAGCAACGCTATTTCCTGATCACGGACTCTGCTTAGGCTTCACCAACCATCACGCAATAGGCGACGCTAGCTCCATCGTTCGGTTCATCAAGGCATGGGCTTCGTTCAACAAAAACAACCTCGTCGACGAAAAATCTTTACCCTTTTACGACAGAACGGCCGTGGAGGATCCGAATGGATTGGATGCGATCTACTGGAACCTGATGAAGAGATCTCGCCCCATGGAGTCTCCCCCGATCGAATTCCCTCTCAACAAATCTCGCGCCACCTTCGTGATCAAACAAGATGACATTCAGATGCTGAAGAACTTTGTGTTAACGCAAAGACCCGAAATGCCGCACGTCACGGCTTTTACGGTTATCTGCGCTTTGGTTTGGGTTTGTTTAGTGAAAACGGACCCTGAAATTGTTCCTGAAGAGGAGCTTGAGTACTTTGCATTTGCCGCGGATTGCCGAGGACGTCTCGATCCGCCTCTGCCGGCTACGTACTTTGGAAACTGTTTGGGGCTTGTTTTGGCTGAAGCGACCAATGGAAGTTTGAAAGGAAGAGACGGGTTCTTGGTGGCGGTTGAGTGTGTCGGGGATGCTATTAGGAAGACTGTTTATAACCCGAATGGGATTCTCGATGGGGCGGAGAATTGGCCCGAGGAGTTCGGTAAACTTATCGGTAAACGGCTTTTTGGCGTGGCGGGATCGCCCAGATTTGATCTCTACGACGCGGATTATGGTTGGGGAAAGCCGAAGAAGTTTGAGTCGGCTTCTATTGATTCCGATACTTCTATGTCTCTATGTAAATCGAGGTTTTTCGAAGGGGGTATGGAGATTGGTTTGTCTAAACCTAAACCAAAATTGGACGCATTTGCTGCTATTTTCACTGAGGCACTCAGGAAATTATGAGATCTTTGCTATTTTTCTACATGTTTAAGATTGTTATCTGTTGGTTAGTTAGTTATGTTTTTTCCTGTTTCGTACATTCGACGGATTTACTGATTATTATTACAATAAAATGGTGTTCGCTTTGAGTTTATGATTTGGTAAAAGTTGGCCCATTGGGTTGTGAGTATGAGTAATGTGCGTAACGTATATACATTTGTAATGGTGAAAATGCAAACACTTCTATTCTGTCTGAATTATTAATTTTCTCAATTTGGTGTTTTGTAGAATGTTGCCTAAAATGTCCCATCATAACGATTTTCTACATAGGATTCATGCGGCTCAAATCTTCTACACCAGCTTGGTGTGCCAAAGCCTGTTCCATCGCTAACTTATCGACACGTGGCATGTGGGTCACCCGAAAGTTCACTATAGTGAGTGAACACAAGAATTCACTCATGAACAGAACATAAGGATGCATGAAGTCATTTTTATTGATTCAGGAGAAGATCATAAGATGGTGAAAAAAAATTAACAGAGGGTTCAATTCCATCTGATTCATGATTTCTTCTGAGAAAACAAATTCTTGATAGGGAAAAACAAAAATATATTTGTGCATCTTTAGTGATTATTTCTCCAAATTGTTATTAATGTCGCAATTTTCTCCAAAATCTCAGTGGTAGGTTGAAGATTTTAGATATTCTTTTCCCTAATTGTTGGTTTGTTGTCACCATATCTTTTGCTTTTCTAAATTTTCTTCAAAAAGTTTTTTGTCTAAAGAAGGAGGTAGAAGATAAAATTGAAAGATGCACAATTCCTTGTCTCCAATTGATTATTTTTTGTTTTGGCCTTTGGCCAAAAAAACAGGGGAATCAACAAGCTTAAAATTCGAAGATAAAAAGATTAAATTAAGCTATGATATTTTTGCATGAAGTGAAATTGCTTGATGCTGCTTTTATTTCGTTTGCTTTCATTCATGTCATAGAGGGAAGGAGAACGGATTTTGAGAGTGCTTCGAGAGAGATTTCTTTGTTCCACTTTTGTGTTCCGCTACATGTCCCACTAGTTGTGGTTAGAGGTGGGACGGGTCGGGTACCCGCGGCTTCGGATATTTTTCAACGGGTACTCGAACCTGCGGGTACTGCTTTTTTCGGGTACCCAAAATTCTTCAATTTTTTGGTACCCGAAAAACTGGGTACCTGAAACGGGTAGTTCGGGTACCCGATTTTCCTAGCAATTGCCAATTGCTTTATAACTGAACAAATTTTAAGATAATAATTCACAAAAAACTATCCCTAATCCAAAATCACTAAATCCATAATTCAAAACCCTACTTTGCAAAACCAAATAAAAAATATACCAAGGAGGAAAGGAGGGAGGCGATTTTACCAAAGGCGACTGGCAACGGAGGCGAGTGGTGCGAGGCGAAGCTGCAGAGGCGATTGGTCATGTCGGTTTTTTTTGGCCGTGTCTTTTCCCTTTTTTGTTGTAGTTAATTTTGTTTTTTTGAGTTTTTTTTTTCTCTGGCGATTGGCTTTGTCTTTGACAGAATTACAACAACGTTTCCCTTAAAAAAGAGTTGCTAAAAACACGTTTTTATTTATAAAAAAAATTTGGAATTTCGGGTACCCGAAACCCGATTTCGGGTATCAGGTATCCAAAATACCCAAAATTGGAACTTCGGGATACCCATTCGGGTATTTTACCCGCGGGACGGGTCGGGTACCCGATACCCGAACCCATTTTAACAACCCTAGTTGTGGTGGTGACATGTGTCCTTGCTATTAAAATACGGAGGTGAGTGGATGACATGTGTCCACAGGTGCAATTTACTGTACCATTACACAGTATAGTACCCAAATCGTCACAAGCAGAAAAATACGTTTAAGTGAGAGTTTTTCAGTCTTTATGCATGGCGTCAGGTCAAACACCACAAAGCCCTACTTTTAGTGACAAAAGTTTATAAATATGAGGAGGAGAAGCGACAATAAAGAGACACAATCATACTGCAACACTAGATTGAGGTTTATTGCTTTCTTTAGTTTAGATATGATCTAGTTTATTTTTCTAGGATTAGAATGTAGCCCAATTACTCTATGTTGAACTCTTACTTTTTAATTGATGGATTGATTGATTTTTTAATTCATGTTTAAGTCCTTAATTTATTGCTTTTATGTGTGTGAGAAACACATGAACAATTCAATTTTATATGCATCAACACAATACATGTTCGTGTCTATGATAGACCTCATAAAATATATAAACCATATAGTACATGTGTAGATTGACAACCTATGTCATGGAGTAGTGATGCTTTTCGAAATTAAATTCATAGAGAGTAATGCTTATGGTCATGCTTAAATCCACTTAAAACGTAGGAGGATTAGTTTTGTTCCACGGTCGACTAAGTTACCTAACTTATAAAGGGTTGAGGGAAAGAAAGAGTCAAATCAAAACTACTTTAGGAATTTATCAGTATTCAATTATATATTCTCATGAAATCAGTTAGATAGTAATTTAGCTCGATTTAAGATGGTTATGGTGACACCAAAAATGCTTGGCTTTTAGCATTATTATGTTTTCTTAATATTTATTGTTTTTTTTATTTATTGGTCTATTTCTTTCTTATTTATTAGTTTATTAGTTAAAATCTGATATCTCAAATCCCCCTGGTTATTCAATCTATTAAAGTTGAATGAAAATATTATGCATCGACAATAAATGTTAGATAGTCTTCGTGAGAACGATACTCGAGGTCGTAAATTGACAACAATGTATTACTCAGGACTCGTGCACTTGCGATAAATACGTTGCATATTTATGACGCATCAGGTAACTTATTTAATATGTCATTTGTCAAGAGGATCCTCTCCCAAAAAAAAATTGCATGGTAACTCGTAATCGATCAACATACCATTCATCATCTCCTTAAATGTACAATTTTGCGTTTATCAATACTACTATATGTGGCAAACTCCGTGTAGTCATTTAATGAATAACGTCTTAAGAAGCACAAAATTCATCAAATAGACCTCTTTATTCTCTTTCTATGTCATTAGGGTGATTTTTATTCTTTTGCTAAGTTGATTTTGAACTTGGAATTTATAGAATCTAAAACCTTCATATGGAGTCGTTAGTAGAAGTAATGAAATACTTTCTCTAATTTGTACCAATTTCAAACAAAAATACCATCATGAATTAGTTACAGATGTTCAATGTTCTCTTCTGTGGAAGAAAACATTATTTTGCCTCGACAAAAATCTTAGTTCATTTATGAGAGTCAAAACTAAATAAAATCATTAATTACAAATTTACAAGCTTGCATAGAGTATTAAGAGTAACATGTTGTTTTCTAACATGCCATAAATCTAAACAACACTCGATCAAGTAATAGAAAATTAAGTAATCATATCAACGTCAAAATAAATTTATTTGGAGTATTCGATTGACTACATAACTCTTTGCTATAATTGCACATTCTCAGTGAGCACAAACTTATTAAATTAAAAAGAAGCCTAAATCCACTAATAACAAGTATCGAACCGGACATAGAATTCGTTTAGAAATGCGAAACATGTAATACGTAAATAAGAGTTTGCTCTATCTCTACTCTACCACACCCCACAATAATAGAAGAGCTTGAAATTCCCATATACAACTCCTCGCAAGTGATTGGAAGGTTCTATTTGAACGTCCGTTTATCATATTAGATGTGGCAAGTTCCACTAGCATATAAGAATCAATCTAATGGATTACTATCTTGGCTTCTAATGTTGGTCAAATATGCCATATATGATGGCATGTGCATGCATTAATATGCATGTGGTGTTGTAGGGGTCATTCAACCGAGAAGAGACCAATTCTTTAGTTAGCGTAAAGAGTTTTGAATAATTAAAAGATTGGTCTAGTAAATTAATGAAGTCGTATGGTGCAACATGAATTTGTGTTGGAGAAAAATTCCTATATATATGGTAGTATCATTGTGATGAAAGAACACATCAAAATAGAGCAAAAATGTAGCATAAGTCTCTAATTCCTTTATAGTATTTACGAATACTTGTGTGAGGTGTAAGTTAGAGAGTGTTTCTTGTAACAGGGCTCGGTGAGTGTCGTTAGGAATGAGAGTGAGCGACAAATTATGTAGTTATAATAATTTGCTACATAGTGCATTGTTGTTCTGGTTCCCGTGGTTTTTCTCCGATTAAGGAGTTTCCACGTTAAATCCCTATATTGTTACTTTGAATCGTGTTTATCCTTTTATTCTCCAATTTCCACAAAGGGCAAATCCTGGGCGGGTATTTGTCGGGTTCAAATACCTAACAGTGGTATCAGAGCTCAGGGTCCTGCTAAGGTGGAGCTGGTTCAACCAAAGGATAATGGTCAGTGCACGGAGATACTGACGGAGACACTAACATGGTCTCGGATGTCGTTTTGCCAACGGTAGAGATATCTTGATGGCAGGGATTCCCAATGTTTCCACGATACAAGATGTTAATGTTGGTGGGTTGATTTGCACACGGGCATTGTTTGGCATTGATGCAAGGTGTGGTGAATGAATATTCATGTCGATGGCTGATGACTCCCTGGAGAGCCAAAAGTGAGAGTTGCACCATAATTATCAGCAGGGTTGTGTTCGACATGGTCCGAAATTCTTAGAATGGACTTATTCTAAGTGGTTGTGCTTTTATGGTGGAGCATGATAATTCTGAAGAATTATGACTGCGTTGCAGTGATAGCAAAAGATATGACGATCATCGTCAAGGTGGAGTCGTTGTGGGATAACGAAAGGCCAAGACGAGGATGGTGTGAAGATATGATTAATCACTAATCAAATTTTCAAGGCGGAGAATGTTGTTCAAATATGCCATATATGATGGCATGTGCTGCATTAATATGCATGTGGTGTTGTAGGGATCATTCAACCGAGAAGAGACCAATTCTTTAGTTAGCTTAAAGAGTGTTGAATAATTAAAGGATTGGTCTAGTAAATTAATGAAGCCGTATGGTGCAACATGAATTTGTGTTGGAGAAAAATGCCTATATATATGGTAGTATCATTGTGATGAAAGAACACACCAAAATAGAGCAAAAATGTAGCACAGGTCTCTAATTCCTTTGTAGTATTTACGAATACTTGTGTGAGGTGTAAGTTAGAGAGTGTTGCTTGTAACAGGGCTCGGTGAGTGTCGTTAGGGATGAGAGTGAGCGACAAATTATGTAGTTGTAATAATTTGCTACATAGTGCATTGTTGTTCTGGTTCCCGTGGTTTTTCTCCGATTAAGGAGTTTCCACGTTAAATCCCTATGTTGTTACTTTTATCGTGTTTATCCTTTTGTTTTCCAATTTCCACAAAGGGCAAATCCTGGGGCAGGTATTTGTCGGGTTCAAATACCTAGCATCTAACACAGTTACCTTGAGCATGAGTACGCCATGCCTACCAGGCACCAATTATCTTCAGCAACACTGACTTGGATCTTGTGCCCATCTTTCTCTTGCAGTCAACAATCTTTCATTATATGGCCGGGCTTTCCGTAGCTATGGCTTTCACTTTGAATTTTTCGGCCTTCTTTTTGTTCTGACCACCAATATTCTTCTGGTACTTCCACTTTTAGTTGTTGCCGGACCCAACACCCATTCGCATTTTGTTGGGACTGGCTTTGGAACATCATATTGTCTTCTTCAATCCATAGTTTGGGAATTGGATCTTAAGACCTCTTTCCTTTTGTTTATGTTTCAAGTAGTTCTTAAAATTCTTCCATGATAGCATTAGATTATAAATCATGGTAGAAACTGTGTAGGATTCATTAAGCTTCATATTCTCAGCCTTCATGTCATCCAAGAGAAGAACTGCTCTTACACCTGCTCATCACTGTGTTTGAATCAGTCATCTCTGGATGTTCAAGATTGCTTTTGCCATTTTGATTGACAAATACATGTGTATTGTGAGTTTTCCAATCCTTTCAAGATACAGTTTCTGCATGCGAAGTTACTCTCCAATCATGCATTAAAAGGAAATCCTTTTTTGGGAGTCAAATTCATAATGTAGCATCGATCCCAGGAGCATCCTTGGTCAAGAAACTCGACATGTTCAATGTACAACAACACTTTTAGTTGCCACATTTCATAATTTGTACGTGTAAGCTTCTCAAATTTTTCACTTGCTCTGATGACACTATAAAAATAGCACTATTTTATGAATCGCACAAAATATCTTTTTAAATTGATGGCGGTAGGAGGTGTAATTCAGAATGTGACAAACTTAAGTCGATCAAGAGTTGGACTCTTTACTTTTTAAAAGAGATTGCCTTGTCGTGGTACTCATAGTTTTATGGAAGTCAGTCTCTAGGACACAACGACCACTGCTCGATATAATTACTTCAAGTATCAAGAACAACGAATCAAAAAAAAAAAAAAAAAAAAAAAACTTATGAACTCTCAAAACAAAACAAAAAGGAGAATTGATTGAATTAATGAATTTAAAAGAAATTTAGAGGGTCTATTTATAATAAGCAAATAGTTTCTTCAGAATGAGTAGATGGGCACATAAATTAATTTTGTGACACGAGTTCAGTGTTAATCATGCATCCATTTCACTACTGAATAAATACTTAGTGGTTGTTCACCGCTCATTGAGAATTTAAGAGACAATTCACGGACTAAACCACTTTCAGCAAACTAAGCACACTTTTTAGGCAACTATTTTCTACTTAAGTAAATGCATTTAAATTAAACTAATTTTGAACCATAATTAAATTACAAGCTTAATAAAAAAATTCCCTTAAAGAACCTTCAATTCTCATTAATATCTCATTCACCCCAAATGAGTTTGAGAAGTTAAATATATCAAGGTTATCAACATGAAATACAGATTACATTAGCCAAAGAAATTTTATTTTCAACAAGTATAACCTGTTGAAATATTTCGTCCAAACATTGTCAAACACCAAATTATTCAATAATACATGATAGGATACTCTTCCGCTAGAAATTCGTTGAAAATTGAGTATCAAAATGATTTTTTGTGTAAAAGAGATATTATGCGTTAATGTAGATATTATGCGTTAATGTGTAACAGATTGACAAACACCGAAATTGATTTAGTTCTCAATTCTGATTTGCAAGGAAGGATGAGTTAATTTGGTCAATTAGTGAAAAACCTTTATAAATACAAAAGTACTGTAGCCACTATAAAGAAGCTACAAAACAAAATGAATGAGGTAATAACTAATAAGCCACCTTCTTACAATGATTTTTATATATTGAATAATTTAGTTGTCCGACATCAAAATACAGATATGTTATTTACTTTCTTTTTGATGATTAATAATTGAAGTGTGTTCAAAAGTTCGTTAACAGATACCCCATTCACAGAAATATGGGGAGGAAGATCAAAACCTATCAAATGTTTGGACCAACAGGACAAAAAATCCTATTGAGTACGGTTATCGGATGCTCTGATATAGAAGTGCAGTGAATATTCTTAAATCTCCATGAGGCCATAAATTCCAAAACTTCTTAACAATGTTAACTAAATTAAGATTCTATAGAGTCAGCTCAGTTATATCATATTGATAATTTGAGAGATTATAAACCCTTAATTAGTTCAAATACCTAAACTCATTAGCTTCGCCATTAGTTTTTGGAGCTTAATTTTTCAAAATTAATTAAAGGATTTTATTTGATCTGATTCGGCTGGGAACAAAAAGAGAAACTGAAATCTTTTGGATAAATACAATTTGCACAATTGGATTTGAGAAATCATAAACCCTCAAAGTCAAATATCTAAACTCATCAGCTTGGCCATTAATTTTTGGAACTTAATATTTAAATATTAATCAAAGGATTTTATTTTCTATATACTAACCCGCAAAAATTGATTCTGTTGAAAAAAAAAAAGCGATACTGAAATCTTTTGGATGAATTAAATTTGCATTCTTCATAGTTATAGATATGTTATAAACTGGATCAGAATACCAACACAATTGTCCAAAAATAATGTAGAGCACAACTGCCAATCGGGTCCTAGAGGTTTTAATTATAAAAGATTAGATATTTTCTCGAGAATCTGCCACCTCGAACTCCGAGGGTTTTGTGCGGGGAAAACGCAGAAAGATAATTCTATTTTTATCAAGCACCTCGATCTTGACTTTCCTAGTGGGACCCATCATGGAATAATATTCGACATATTGTAGTTATATCGCATCAAGAGTTATTGAACATGAACGCGTCCACTGTAATTCACCATGTACCACGGTTGCTCTCCTTAGTTACTTATGGAAAAATAGTTATTCTTATTCTAGTCATTCGCAGCTTCTGCAGGATTTATGGAAAAATAGATATACGCAGTTATTTACTAGTTATATCAATATACTTTATTGGCAATATAAATATGAGCCGCTATATATTAAGTTTTTGTTTGAAACTTCAAGTACCACAAAGTCTTTATAACTCTAATAATCTAATTATAATCTTCCTTAGTCATATCATTGATAATGGGGATTTGTATTTATGAAGATAAAACTAAAATACCGTGGAGGGACACGTTTGTGCAGTTCAGTCATAGAAGATGTTCTGGTAAAATTCGCGAGTATACGAAATCGTAAGAAGTAATAAAATGATAGGTGAAGTTGTCGACCCCACGAGGAGTAAACAGTTAAGTATCGAAATTGATCAACTCTAATTTTATTTGAGAATCTAAATTTTGAGTATGTTCAAGTGAAAAGATTAACAATGCAACTAAGTGAAATAACAGATCGATAATTATAACAATTAAAATAGAGATTAACAATGTTACTGGCTTAGTAAAATAAGTATGACATGCAAAACAAAGTATAATTAAAAAGATTATATTACGAGAGCTGGGTATGATGATTTCACCATTATTAGTCTAATCTAACTTTAGTTAAATATATTAACATGATTTTTATATTTGAAACCGTTGTTGGTTAATTACTCCCTTGTTTTACGTACTCTTTCTCAAGTTATTTATAAATTCTATACTTTTACTACTGAAAAATGAGTCCAACTGCAAAAGTATGCATTTTACACTTCTTGGTAATTTTTTCAAACACGTAAAAACAAATAGATATATTCCTATTCTATCCAAGAATTCATGGTATTTATTTCAAAGCTTTGTCATAAAAATCTCCTCTCGGTTTCATTTTGATCCTTAGTTCATCCAGAATCTGGCAAGAATTTTAGAAGCATTACGTTTAAGAACTAAATACTCCAACGATTACAAGATGTAGCGGTGTTCATGACCCGCTCAATCACCAAAACTCGACGTGTCGAACCCACAACATGCATGGTTTAATGTTTAACTTAACCCGCTCGGGTTGAATTGGTAACCGCAAATTTTAGGTATGGTCACATTTTTAATGACAACCCGCCAACACCCGCTCGCATACACCCTTACCTTGTATATTTGTAGAAGAATGAAGGGAGTAAGGAAAATTTTCAGAAGTCATATAGTTGTATATTCCTAATGTTGCTATAATATAATTTTTTTGTTTGTTTATGTTGTTTGATAGTTTTATTTTAAGTTGTGAATTAATTTAAATTGTTTTCTTATAATGTACGTGGCTTAAATGTTCGTTTACATCCTTCTATTGTTATTTTAATTAAGTTAAATTATGATTTAAATATTGTTATTAAGTTATGATATCGCTTTTGTTGTTTTTCAGAACGCAAAATAAATTAGTTTTTGTTTTTATACCGAAATACTACTATATTTTTCTTACAATTTAAACCCGCCACCCGCCCGCAACACGCCCAACCCGCAATCCGCGTGGTTTGGTTTTTAACTTAACCCGCTCGGGTTGACAAATTGGTAACCGCAAATTTTGTGTATAGTCACATTTTTAACGACAACTCGCTCAAACCCGCCCTCGAACACCCCTAACAATATGATAGAAATATATTTAATTCAAGTTAGATCATTATAGCTAGGCTACGTAATTTTCAACAGAGTTTAATTAGCACATAATAACAATTAAAATAACACTATAAAATCATGCATTACTAAAATATAGAGAGTTTAGAGATTGTTATAGATTTGATTTGGAGTAACCTCTAAGTACTCTGGAAAGAACTCCAAAAGGATGCCACCGTTAGAGCTCCAAAGTGACTCCCCCGTAGAACTCCAAACTATTCTTCTAATATTACAAACTACTTGATATAACTCTAACTATGAAGAGCTATTACTTAGAGAGATGATTATTGAGAAGAGATGTGTGTTCAAATAAGGCAATTTTGGCCTCTATTTAAAGGTGAACAAAAACCACAAGATTGCATCTTGATCATCCATCTCAACTTTAATCTAAAGGGTAGAAACTAATCTTCCATGGTGTGCTTGAACACCTTTATCATGATCTTTGACCAAATAATTAACCATAAGATTTCCTTTGTTTTGATCAAGGGATAGGATGTGATTGTTGTGATGATCCATTGGTCGAAAGTCGTGCGTATCTTGCAGCGAAATTTCAGCTTTACGCGGCTTCATCTTTTCAGCCATAACTCATTCTATTGACGTTGAAATTGCAAACCGCTTTTTGCGTTGGAAAATAGGTGTCTTCGACTTTCCAGTGGCACATTGCACGCCTCTTAATTCTTTCTGCACAAGTGCCAATAAATGTTGAAAGTTTTGCCTCTTCTTCTAAGTTCACCTCTAATCCACAAAACATGAAAACAAACATAAAGATACCACATAACAATCAAGAATATATAATTAAATAAGGAGAACTATGATATTTATGAGTAATTTTACACACTCATTAGAAGACCTAGTGAGTGGCCTCTTTGAGCACTTGATGTAACACTAGTGTGTGCGTCGGTCCCATCTACTGGAGTTCATACTTGTAAGTTTGAGTAGTACAATTGCGAGTGGATAGGATTAGATCCACGTTGTCGCTGATGCGATAAATAATTGATTGCGTTTGGATTCACTTCAGGATAACTTTCCAAATAAAAAATCATGATCATTTTTCAATCATGATTGCGTTTGGATTCACTTCAGGATAACTTTCCAAATAAAAAATCATGATCATTTTTCAGTCAATTCACTTTTCGCGTAAATTTCAAAGCAATAGTGAATTTTGATGAAGCTCTAGTTACTATAATTTTCAATCTGGAAGCTTTACTAGTCCGGTTTCCGCAGTGATGCCTTAGAGTTTAATCATTTTTGTTATTTTTTTATTTTCAGATTCTGTTTTTGGCACTAATTGCTTGTAAGAATGTCATTTATTTGGCGATGTACTTGTTGTCTCTTCTTATACTTAGTATCGTAGGGCTGCTGCAATCGTTGAACTTTCTATCATGAATAAATTGTTCTTTGTCGATACTTTGTGTTCAATTGGATGATTCGTTCATTAATTCGGTATGTATGGGGAGTTTGTTTAGAATGATGTGTTGACATATGAGGTGTTCCTATGGTTATAGAACTCCACTATGTTTTTATCGTAATAGTACTTGGTGTACTCTGTTCCTTTAAACACATTAAACTCTATGAACCACCTATGTTTTAATTCATATACACTAAACATCACACATTGTGGATTTCAATAACTTGTGAGATCTAAACTTATTAGTTTTTGGGTCGAGTCTATCACAAGCAATCAAATCATCTATGTGGTGATAAAGCACAAATTGCATTAAACTCCAGTTCACGAAATCAAATTAATTATTTCACATATAAATTGATACACAACTATCACAACATAATCAACTATCAAGCTACTTCTGTTACCTCACAACACAAGAAAAAAATTAGCTAAACATAATAAAATAAAGAAAACAAGAAAATATTAAAGGTAACATGGTCTTCAATTGAAATAAACTCACAAAATTTGTGTGCAAAAAAGTAAAGAAGCATTAATAGAAATAATTAACTAAAAGTCTCAAAACATAAGATAAAACCCTAATGAAGTAAAGAGACATAAAAATATGAACTAAATCTCAAAATTGTGTTATTGGATGTTCTCTCTCTTCTATAAGAACTCCAACAATCTAACTAACTATTCGCCTCATTCCACAAATTTTTAGTCTTCTATTTATATTCTCCTGGGGTTGGAAAGCCTTGGGCTTTTATTCAGCTTCAAATGCCTAAATTTTGAGTCTACGCGATCATACCTCCTTCTAATGCGGCTGATAGTGAAATTAGGGTTACAACTTATCCAGGTTATATGATCCTTGCAATCACATTCTTCCTATGCAATTCTATACAATTGCATCGGTTTAAATGCTCCTTATGCGATTTGACTCCATTTTCAACCTCTTTTTGTTCCTTTTCACCAAAATGATTCATAAACATTAAAATAAAGGAAAAGAAATGGATAAACACAAAATGCTCAAGAAACAAGCTCATAATTAGTCATTTTGGCACTTAAAAGATCAGTATATTAAAGACTCAACAAACACCCCCAAACTTACCCTTTGCTCGTTCCTGAGTAAACAATATTAAACCATTAGAAAGACTCAAACTAAGACAGACTCGATTAACATACATCCATTCGCATAATCAGCTGGTCCTGGCGGAATCCCTCTTCAGAATATCTTATAAATCCATAACCATGTACAATGAAAATCGATCGATGAGCACTAATTCAAACATAGAATGTTGATATACAATCCACATGCATTTATATAATTCAAAAAAGTATCAAATAGTTTCTCATGTAAAATTAAAAGTGACTTCTTGACTTAGTTTATAGAGATTATAAGTTTCACCAAAAACGACCACCTTACCTAATCATCTAGCTTTACACTTTCTCTCCCCTAATGTAGACGACTTCCACCAAAGACCAGTTAGGACCTTATAAGCTTATAATGCTGAGCTAGGGTGTTGGCTGAAAAAGGATAAAGGATAAGAAAATACAAGGCCTAGTAGGCTTCGTTCGTTCACTACTCAATACTTTTTCTCTCGTACTTTTCTCCTTCATTCATTCATTCGCATTGCCTGGATAGAACATTCAAGAATTTTTATCCCCTTCTTCCCATTAACCGACTTTTCCATCAATTTGTAAGATTCAAACTCTATAAAACTGAATCTCTCAAGAAGGTAGGATAAAGTGTAATTTTAGTAAGGTGGATTAAGTACATGGGATAAACAATACATCACACTGATCAATCTATTTTTCTCTTGCGTTTGAAACCCAATTTCGTTTTTTTGATGAGCGAATTTCTTATTCTTTTTGCTCATCCTCTTCTTTTTGTTCAAGACTTCACCCTCTCTTTCTTGTGGGGTTGTACCCCAAACTAAGACATCTTTATGGGCTTAGTGGAACTCAAATCTCTCCAGTTTCCCTCACATCGGCCTTCTTTAATTTATTTTCGAGAATGTTCCAAGCTTCTTCTCATTCACCAACCCACTCATATTCCTCTATTCCTCATCTTTCTACTCCTTAGTTCTTGTTCGTGCATCAACAAAATCCTCTAAGATATTGTTAAGGATAATTAATAATGTAGTCATAAGGGTAGGTAGTTGCGCTAAGTCATAAAAAACAACTTGTTCATCAAAAACTTTTAGTGGGGTGCAACAGATTACTTTATTTGTACAGGGTTTTTAGGCTTGGAAGTCTCAAACGCAAATCAAAAGATGGCCTTCATCACTTCTTTGTTGGTTCTCTATCTAAGATTTCGCCTCGATAGGTGCTCAATTACTTTCTATGGCTTAATGGTCTCAAAAAATTTTAGTCGTCTCTATAATCATTGGTCAAAAATGTTCAACCAACTAAATACGATCAATAGACCAAAGACCGTATGGACAAAAATATGTATAAAGTGGATCAACAAACATGTAATTCATAGTGCTAATTTTCATGCTTCGCACTATTGCATTCGTATTTTCATGAAGATAAACTAAACAAGTCCCAACCACTTCCATAATTCTCGTAAACGGACTATAGAAACTTTTCTATAGACACTAAATAAAGCAAAAAAAAAAAGTGGCAAAAGAATCTAAATAAAAAATCTAAAAATAATGTGGTACAACCTCAAACATGATGTAGTAATGAACAATATAGAAACGTATCCCCCCACCCCTAAACTTTAAAAACAAGCAGTGTCTTCAATGCATAAATAAAACATAAGTGATGAGTCCTAAATATACTCATCTTTTATGGGCCAAGAAGACTAATTCCGAGCTTTTTTCTTGAGTGTTTTGAGTCTATTTACTTGTTTTCCCTTTAGTTTTATTTTTATGAGTCGGTTTGGTGAAAATGGACAAAAAAGGGCTGAAAATAGAGTACTGGAAAAAACATGGGAGCAGCCATGCAAAGGAAAGAGAAAAACTACATATAAGTGTGTGAAACTATACGATCGCATAAGATCGCATAGATGCAACCGCATATAACGGATTATCCGGAGATGACGTAGAACTAACAACGTATCCGTCGCATGCGAAAAGATGTATGTGATAGCATGTCATGGCATAGACTCAAAATTATTTTTTTGAAGCTGGATCAAAGTCTATATCCTTCCAGAGAATATAAATAGAAGACCAAAAACTCGTGGAAATGTTTGCTTTTTGTGTGAAGGAGAGTGTTTATACATAACTTTTGGAGGTAAAGAAGAACCAAGAACAATATTTGGCGAGCAAATTGGTATGTTTGCTTGTTTTTGTTTTTGGGGTATTAGTTTTTATGCTTTGGCTACTGATGCGGGGCATTTTCGTCTGCATACGTGTCCGCTCTCCAACACTCCACGTCAGACTGCTTTAGTCCCTGCAGGATTCTTAAGCAGCTTTTGAGTTCGGAACCTGCACTCAACACCACACGTAAACTAAGCCGGTGCCTTCTCGGCGAAGGCACTCTGACGCTTAAGTCAGATGGGTTGGAATATGAGATCTCGTCGTGAGAGACAATAGCTCGAATAGATAGATCAAAATATGCTGAATAGGTCGAAAATAAACACCTCGAAGTGGCACAATAAGTCAAAATGAAGATCCTCAAATAGGTCAAAATGAAGACTTCAAATAACTCGAAATGCACTCAATATAGGTCGAAGGAGAGCTATTTCAAACAGCTCGAAATGATTGCCAAATAGCTCGAATTCGACTAATATTGCTCGAAATGAATGCTTGAAAATATAAAAACGTACCTCAAAATGAGGCATGAAACCCCCTTATATAGTATTAAGAGTCCTTATTCAGCTAGAATTGCACGCCAAGTAGAACTATGATTCGAAATAGCTCGAAATAGAGCTATTTTAGAATAGCTCGAATCGGCCTCCCAAATAGGTTGATCTGGGCCTCAAATAGATCGAAATGGGCCCAGATAGATCGAATTGGGCTTGATATAGCTCGAAATGGGCCGGTTTGGGCCCAAATTGGGCCTGCACGGGCTTGATTTGGGCCTACTTGGGCCAATTTCCGAGTTTTTCCTTGAATTTGTAATTTTGCATTAAAAATAATGGTGCTGACGTGGCATAATATGTCCCGAAATACGCTAGTGGTACTATATCGGATATTATGATGTGGCGGTACCGAAATATGGTACATCATGGAGTCCCCCAGTTTGTAATAGTAATGTGTAGAAACATTGTTCATACAAACTATAAAATAAATCAATTAACTGAGAATCGTGCAATGAAGGCGGCCTCGGTGTGAAAGACCAATATCTTGGACAAAAATATCAAAACTCAAAAATAGGTCGAATTTGCTATTTTTGGTAACTCGAAAAAGAATAGCTCGAAATACGTACCCGAAGTAGTCACTCGAAATTTTAGTAGGTCGAATTCAGTAAATAGGTCGATATAGGTTATAGGTCGAAATGAGGGCATTTCCGTAATTTTCCGCATTATTTCCCCCATAAATACTCCGCGCTGAAATTTATTTCTTCATTTTTCGCGCACCCTGTAACCCAAAGAGCTCAAAAAATAGGCCAAAATAGATAGGTCGAAATTCACCAAGAGTGAACAATGAGATTTGCTCGAAATACATCCAAAATAGCTCGAAAACTGCCAAAATAGCTCGAAAACCTGCACTTTTATCTGTTTGTCCTTCGTAAGTCGAAATTACCTTGATAATTCGAAATAATAGGTCGAAAGACCCCCAATGTTTTGAGTTATCACACTTGTCAAAAAATTTCAAATTTTGAAAATTTTTATTATGTGCTAAACGAGTCCAATTTTTGTAGATTTTTCTACAACAGCTCGTCTTCGTCGTAACTAATCTCCGAGGCGTCCTTCCATCCAACCATCACAGTCTCGGCCTCGACCATCCTATAATTCGCGCGACCAATAACGTCCGTCTTCCTCATGGTCCTACCAGAACCATCACAACAACCCTCGCAATCCAAACACGAGGCGTCCGGCATCACCCTACAGGCCTCGTCAATCTCAGCCTGAAAAGATCCGAGTTCCCAGTGCACCCAAGTTGTTTGTTCTTGCTCAAAGGTCATACGAGCGGCGTGATCCCAGTGAAGAACTCTTCATCGACCTTGACCCTCGTTTCGGTAATCCCTTACCTTGAACCTTTTTATGGCGCCTATTTCCGATAGCGAGTCTACCAGCAATAGTAGCCGTGAAAGTACTAGGTCTAATAGGTCGAAAGATGACGAGTCCACTAGCAATAGTAGTGACGATTCCTCTGATAATACTTCATCTAGTGACGATAGGGGCTCGGATAGGGAGGTAGACATCTTAGGTGAGGATGAGCATGAGATTACTTTTGCTAGGACTAGCATTGTTCTGTATATAGCTCCACCCTCTAATGCCCCCAATCCTGACCCGACTACTGATACTCCTTCTATTAACCCCACCATTGTAGATGAGATAAGGGTAGGACGGGTTGGGTACCCGCGGGTTCGGGTATTTCCCTTCTTTCTTTATTTTTATCTGACGCAGTCTCTGCTTTTTTGACCGTTCAACATCCTTTTGCTTTTCCAAGATTTTCGTTTTGCTTTGTCGTTCATCTCAATCCTCATCCACCTGTTTTTGTTGTTTTTTTATTTTTTTTACTACAGCACAGTATTCTAAGAACCCTAAATTTTGTTATTCTTCTCTCGTCTGTTGTTGTTCAAAAGCGACATGTTAAAAAAACGCTTTAAAAACCTGTTTTTTAAAATAAAAATAAAAAAATAAAGCCCTCGGGTACCCGAGCATTTTTCGGGTACCCGAAATTGGAAAGGCTCGGGTACCCGAGGATATGTTTCGGGTATCGGGTACCTTGCTACCCAAAAATTGCAAATTTGGGTTACCCAATCGGGTAAAATACCCGTGGGTCCGGTCAGGTACCCAATACCCAAACCCGAATTTGCAGCCCTAAGATGAGACTGTTGAGGAGTTAGCCGCTGAGGGTATTAACTTCAATTCTCCTGCTCCAAGCCCTATTGCCAACATTCTCAATTTTGACTAATATCCTTTCGCTTTTCCCCACGATGTAACTTATTACTGCGCAACCTACGATATTCCTGATACTAACAAGTGATAGTGCCGGGGCCAGATGATAGGTTGACTAACCCGCCTGAGGGGTGTCTCACCGTTTTCAACGGTTACCTTCAATGCGGTCTTAGGTTTCCCATCGACCTAGTAGTATCAGAAATAATGAGTTCCTTGAACTCCTGCCCTTCACACTTTACACGAAACGCGTATACTCAGATGTATGCGTATGTTATGCTCACCCGCGTCTTCAACCTGCCTTGTTCGGTGAACGGTTTCTGGAAACTATTCCTGGTCAAATTCCGCAACAAGGGTGTCGACGTCGGGTTCTATTATTTGAGTTCAAGGAAGAAGCAATGCTTCCTGTCTGAGTTGCAGTCGAGTTTTTGGACGCACTGGAAGAAGCAGTGGTTCTTTGTGAAGGAGTCCAAGCCCCAGGAATTCCGATTCAAGAGGCTTTGGACTGACGCGCATCGGTCGCCCCCGTGTCTTGCTGCTGTCTACACTCAGACGGTGATCAACACGCTTAAAGAGCATCAGTTTGATGCATTTGAGTTGACCACGTCCGCAGTCTTGCGGGCCGGTGGTTTTACTCATCATGCTGCTGTTGAGTCATCCATTTTGCATGTTACTATTTTTCGTTTGTCATTTCTTCATTCCCTTCATATCTTCTAACCTTTGTCTATTTTTGCTTTGCATAGCGGATAGTGATGGACAAGACGAAGAAGAGGCTTGTGGCTATGAAGACCAGTGCCAACGCACCGCCGACTGCGGCGACTATTCCTGAGAAGACGAGTCACCGGGGCTGGTGCTGGTACCATCTCTCAGTCTGCTGGTGCTGGTACCATCTCTCAGGCTCCCAACGCCCCTTCTCCCCCTACTACTGCTGCTGGCTCGACATGGGGATCGAGTCATGTTATGGGCTCCGCGCCTGTTCCTTCGCGGTCGACTTCCACTGCTGCTCCTTCTTCGCCGCCAATCGATGCTGAGCCATTCATCCCGGAGCGTTCTCGTCCACCCCCACCTTCGACTGAGAGAGTGAGGATCCAGCCAGTTGTGGATGTTGTTCGGCTGGGGAATGAGATGGGTCCTGACCCTGCTGCGAGGAAGAGGGCCTCTTCTTCTAAGGACTGTCGCCGTGGCAAGCAGCCTGCACATGACACGTCGAATACCTATGAGGCTGGCGAGCTGGATATCGATGTCGAGGAGATCGTTCGTGCTTTCATTGAGGCGGGTCAGTTTAAAATGACTGACACCACCGCTCTTCGTCTGATGAAGGGCTTCATGCCTGCCTTTGATCGCCAGCTGCACTTTAAGGAGCTCGACCACAAGAAGGTGATCAGTCGCATGGCATTGTCCATGTGCGAGGTTAGTGCACTTTGTCATTTTGTACTTCTTAAATTATTATGGCCACTGCTCTATTTGTTGTATATTGTCCTTTGTACTAACTTTCCTCGTCTTATGCAGTTTTTCATCAACGCCCAGACTACGGCGGAGAACTTTGACATTGCCATGACTTCTCAGAGCCAGTACCACTCGATGTTGGAGAGGCATTGCAGCACAGTGGTCCAGGTCTAGGTCCTTGAGAAGAAGGCCAAGGATGAGGTGGTGAAGGCTGCGAAGAACTTTTAGGTGGTCGTTGATGACTTGCAGCGCTCCACAGCTGAATTAGAGGCTGCTCATGCCGCTACTGCTGCTGGCCAGAAGGAGCTTCTGGAGAAAAGCTCCATGCTGCTCAGCTTACTCAGGATCTTCTCCATGCCAACGCGGTGATTGATGACCACGCTGACATGATCAAGACCCTGATGGATGCCGCTGTGGCTGCTGATGAGGCGCGTGCAAAGCTCGAGGCTGAGCTAGCTGTTATGAAGGCCGCGCTCCTGACTGCTGAGCATGATGACTATGAGAGGGCGATGCGTGAGGTAACCCTTTTACTCTAACTTTTTCTTTCGCTCTACATTCTTTATCTTGTGTTCATACTCTAATTTCGTGATTAGGTTAATGTAGAAACTTCCTGATGATGAGAAGGTATCCATGGCCATCAAGTTCTTCTGCTCCACCACTTGGGAGGAGATCGCCATGACCAGGGGTGGGTATGACAAGGCGAAGGGCTACAACGTGGCCTTGGATGATGTCATAGCTCGAGGTGCTCTTGCTGCAGGTTTCAAGAAGGAGGACTTCAACATCCTCGATTGCCTAAAGGAGGATAAGGATGAGGCTGGTGAGACCTCAAGCAGTGCCCCCGCTGCTGCCGATCCTGCTTCTCAGGAGGAGGTTGGCTCACCTAAGCATGATCCATTTGCCCCTGCTTTTCCCTTGCAACAGGTGTGGCTTTCGGATTACTTAGATGAGCAGCCTTCTAGTTCCACTGCTGCTGCGCCGTCTGCTCCACTTGAGAAGGGTGAGTTGGCCTTCAACCCCCAAGTTCTCGAGGTTCCGATGGAGATGGATCATGTGATGCCAGACGCTCCCGCTCCAATCACCGCGCCGCGTAGGATCTCTCCTGTCGACGACACTAGCCCCCTGAATGAGTCGTTTGTAGACATCTAGGAGCAGAGTCAGGGTGCCGTGGAGTCCCTTGGGATGAACCTTCTCCCCTGATGCTGTTTTGATTGGCCTGCGTGCCTTATATCCGGCCCTTGTGCCTTAGCTTTTTTAGAACATCTTCCCATTCGTACAATATTCTTTTGATCTAGTACATTGTTTGTTGACTTGTGCGCTTTTTAGCGCTTATCCGTTGTTTTTAGTACGTATTGACTTTGACAATGCTTAGTAGCTTTTTGCTTCTCTTTCTTGCTGTACTTGTATGCTTTGTGGTTTTAGTACTTGTGCATATATCTCGAATACTCATATTTAATGTGTTCATGCTGTTACTTTTTTGTTGAATTACTTGTGTTCGTTTTGCGAGTGCTTGTGCTCGGCTTTACGAGTGCTTGTGCTCGTTTTATGAGTGCGAGTGCGAGTGCTCGGCTTTATGAGTGCTCGTGCTCGTTTTATGAGTGCTCGTGCTTGTTTTATGAGTGCGAGTGCTTGTGCGCAGCTTTACGAGGGCTTGTGCTCGTTTTATGAGTGCGAGTGCTTGTGCTCGGCTTTACGAGGGCTTGTGCTCGTTTTATGAATGCGAGGGCTTGTGCTCAGCTTTACGAGGCCTTGTGCTTGTTTTATGAGGGCTAGTTCTCAATTTATTCTAAGTGTTTATACTTATACGTTTTGAGTGTTTGAACTCAATTATAATTATGCTTGTGTTGATAAACATGTAAGCTGGATGTAGACAAACAATCAAACTTGAATAAAATAGGAAATTTTATAAGTTTTGGGACTGAGCTCGAGTAACTTCCGAGTTGCCTACGTATCCTGCCGTATATAAGTGGCTAGAAAATCAAGTCCACGTAGTTCGCTGCTAAGTATTACAATTGGAGTCCACGTGCAGAGACTCGTAATTCGTAAAAGAATAAGCGAATAAAACATTGAAACTACGGTCCTATCGTGCCACAAGGCTGTTAGAATGCTAGTGTCCTAACTGTAAAACCTTCTCAAATTCTTGACGTTCCGGGGGCATGACAAAGTCCTTCCACCCAACTCTTGTAAGTAGTAATATCCTTTGGCGCTTGCTTTCTCAACTCTGTACGGTCCTTCCCAGTTCGGCTTCAATTCCCCAACATGCTTGGTAGCTTCAACTTTCCTCAATACCAAGTCCCCACTTGAATATTCCAAAAATGTACCTTGTTATCGTATGCTTTAGCCATTATAGATTTGTAAGCTTGAGTGCGTTGGTAAGCTTCTTCTCTCGTCGCTCCTATCAGTTCAAGGTCCATTTGTCTTGCCCTTATAACTTGTTCCTCATCATATGTGACAATACAATAAGTTGGCATCCCAATCTCAGCGGGTATCACTGCTTCAGAACCATATCTTAGCGAATATGGAGTCTCTCTAGTTGAAGTTCGAGGCGTAGTGCGATATGCCCATAGTATCCCTGGTAGCTCCTCTGCCCAATTCCGTCCTTCTCCTTCCAACCTTTTCTCCAAGCTCTTCACCAGTGTATTGTTGGTAGCCTCAGCTTGTCCGTTTGCTTCAAGATGTGTAACAGATGTGAACCGTTGTTCAATTTTCATGTCCTTGCACCAGTCTTGAATCTTAAATCCTTGGAACTGCCTTCCATTGTCGGAAATTAATACCCTTGGAATTCAAAATCTACATACGATATTCTTCCAAATAAAACGTGAGCAATTGGTTATTTTGATCTTGATTGCTTCACATTAGCCTCCGTAATTGACACAAGTGCTTCGGCCTCAACCCACTTGGTGTAATATTCCACTGCCACCAATAGCCATTTTCTACCACCAGAAGCTATTGGCATTGGTCCAACAATGTCTATCCCCCATTGATCAAATGGACATCCATAGCTCACTGTTGTCATAGGTTGTGCAGGTGTATGAATAATCTTTGAATGTAGTTGACAACTTCTGCATTTCCTAGTGTAATCCATAGAATCTCTCATAATAGTCGGCCAAAAATATCCTTGCCAGAGTATTTTCTGAGCCAAGGATCGTCCTGCTGAATGGTTTCCACAACTTCCCTCATGAATCTCTCTTAAGACTTGTTTTTTCTGTGCTAGCAACAGATACCTTAAGAGTGGTCCTTCGAACGACCTTTTGTAAAGTTCTCCATTGAACATTGTGAATCTTGCCGATTTGTACTTGAGCCTTATGACCGCTTGTGTATCAGTTGGCAGATTTTCGTTTTGTAAGTAGTCAATAATTTTGTTCTTCCAACATTCCTCAACCTCCACTGGCAGAGCGTAGTCCAATGCTTGTGTTGGCTTTGATTCGCCCCCTTTACCAATCGAAGATTACTCTGCAGCCAATAGAGTAACCCGTCTTTCAACAAAGACTTCATCGGTACTTGCAAATCACGACAAAGAGTCGACCCGTTCATTTTCCGCTCGTGGGATTTGTGAAATAGTAAATGTCTCGAAGTTTGATGTCACTTCCTTTAGCTTGTCAAGATACTTCAGTATTGGAACCTTCTTAGCTTCATACCTCCCCTCGAATTGATTAGCAATCAACTGTGAATCCGTGAATGCAACAAGTTTTGTTATCCCCAATGATTTTGCTATTTGAATTCCAGCTAGCATAGCCTCATACTCAGCCTGATTATTTGTAACTTGAAAATTCAATCTTATACCATAGTCAAATTCTCTTCCATCCGCCGATCTTAAGTAGACTCCAGCGCCACCGGCATCAACTGTGGATGAGCCGTCCACGTGCAAAGTTCAAGTTTCCTTTGCAATTCCAGATGTATCCTTTTTAGTTTCCTCCGTCACCATGGCCACATCGGGCGCTTGTTCTGCCTCTGATATAGTTTCCGCCACAAAGTCCGCCAACCTTTGTGCTTTAATCGCAGTCTTTGGTAAATACTCCAAACCATACTCGCCTAGCTCAATTGCCCACTTCACTAGTCTACCTGATGTTTCTGGTTTTTCCATAACTTGCTTCAATGGTTGATTAGTTAAGACAGTGACCGGATGTGACTGAAAATATGGCCTCAACTTCCGTGCAGTTATCACGAGTGCATATGCTAGCTTTTCGATTTCTAGATAGTTTTGTTCTGCCCCATTCAACACTTTGCTCACGTAATAGATTGACAGATGTTTCCTATCTTCTTCACACACGAGTACTTTACTTAATGAGTTCTTCGTTATGGCCAAGTAGAGATATAGCATCTCGTTATCCTTGGGCTTAGATAATAATGGTGGTGTCGTGAGATAGACATTTAACTGGCAAAAGGCTTTCTCACAATATTCATTCCAGACAAATTTAGGTGTCTTTCTTAGCTTCTTAAAGAAAGGTAAGCTTTTCTTTGCAGAATGTGAAATGAAACAACTAAGTGTCGTGATTCTCCCCACCAAGCGTTGCATTTCGCTAACGGACTTGGGAGATGGTAGATCCATTATAGCCTTAATCTTGTCTGGGTTAGCTTCAATGCCTCGCTCGTTTACCATGAAACCCAGAAGTTTTCTCGCCTTGACTCCGAATGTACACTTCTTTGGATTTAACTTCATTCCGTATTGTTTCATGATACCAAAAGCCTCATCAAGATGTTTAACGTGATCCTCAGCCTTTAGACTTTTGATAAGCATGTCATCGATGTAAACCTCTATAGTCTTTCCAATTTGATGGTAGAACATCTTTGCTACCAACCTCTGAAAAGTTGCTCCTACATTCTTCAAGCCAAACGACATTACTCTGTAACAAAATATGCCTCTGTCTGTGATTAAAGCCGTTTTTTGTTGATCTTTGACAGCCATTAGGATTTGATGAAACCCGCTATGTGCATCGCAGAGACTTAGTAATGCGCATCCAGCAGTAGAGTCAACCACAAGATCAATTCTCGGCAAAGGAAAAGGATCTCGTGAACAATTTTTTCAAATCAATGTAATCCACACACATACGCCATACAATTGGCTTCTTCGGTACAAGTACAACGTTGCTAAGCCATTCAGAGTATCGTACTTCAAATATGTGACCCGCAGCTAACTTTGTATGTATCTCCAGTTCTGCAGCCTTGTTCTTTTCATCACGAAGTGTCTCTTCTTCTGTCGAACAGGCTTAGCATTCGGATTGACATTCAAGTGATGTACCGCAACTCGAGGGTCTTCCCTTTAAATTTGAGTCCATCCATGCAAATACATCAAAATTTCTCAGCAAGCATTCTAACAATGCCTTCTCAATTTCAGATGGCAACTCGCTACCGATCTTAATGCTTGTCAGGTTCATTGTTCACCAGAATGACCTCCTTGAATTCAACAGAGGGTTTCATATGCTCAATCTCCATTTGTTTCTTGTAACGCAAGGTAGTCTTATCTTCCTTCTCCTCCTTTGTCTCCTCTGGCACAAGTTTCTCGTTCACAGAGTCAAGATTTTCCGGCATCTCTGTATGATCCTCTTGTGTTGCAAGCACCATCTCTGTATCCATATGTTCAACTATTCCAGGCGTTTCTAAAGGATAAATCCCAATCATCGCGACATTCGGATCAATTTTCGCCTTAATTGGTTTAGTTAATGTAACATAGCAACTCCAAGAGTCGCGATAGTTTGTAGTAAGTTCAGCAATTCCCCGAGGTGTTGGAAATTTGATCTTCTGATGCACTGTCGATATGATCATGGCAAGTGCAGTTACTCCGAGCCTTTCAACCAACACATTGTATGCAAAAGGAAGGTCAATAATGAGATATCCCACATTCAAAGTTCTCCTTCGTGGATTTTCCCCAAAAGATGTTCGTAACATTATCCTTCCAACGGGTTTAACTTCGCCTCCACCGAATCCCAGTAACAAAGAATTTACTTCCGTGATCTCATATTGCCCTAACTTCATCTGTTGCAATGCATCCATAAAAATAATGTTAGCCGAGCAACCATTATCTATCATGATCCTCTTTATCGCATGATTTGCAATCACTGCTGAAACTACCATAGGGCAATTTAAGTATTGCGCCTCCTTAGCTTGTGAAGACAAGCTATCAAAATCACTATCATCAAATGTGATCCTTGTATCCAACTTGTCTACTGCAAAGATAAGATCAATCTCTAGACGTTTCAAACGCTCATTGTGTATGTCGCGTGAAATCCGTTTTCTGCTTTTGGCTGAGTCAGCGCCAGTTGGTCCTCCAGCAATCACATTGATTCAATTTTTAGGGCCATCATTGCCGTTTCCCTTCTTACGCCTAGGTTCATCCTTGTTCTCATGTGGAGATCGACTCCGTTTACGTCCACCTGATGACTTTTTCCTCTCGTGGTTCCTTATTCTCAAGGACGTACTTAATGAGTTTCCCATCTTGAATAAGTCGTTCAATTTCGTTCCTCAAGGCTTTGCACTCCTTAGTATAATGCCCATTTTGCCTGCGGAACTTGCAATATTTCCTTGACTGCTTCGTCTCATCAGTTTCTCTAAAGGGTTTAGGTGGTTAGAATGTTCTACTATCCTTTGCAATTGCATAAATTTCACCAATTTGTTTCCTCAATGGAGTGTAGTTGTCAAATTTCTTGAAGGGTGTTCGATTACGATCACAATCTTTCCCTCTACCATCCTTCCTCCAGTCTCTATTCTCCTTACCCCTAGGGAGTTCTAGTGAATCCATCAATCCCTGATTCATAGTGGCCTCTTCAATGTCAATCACTCTCCGAGCAAGATCCATGATTTGCTCAACAGAGTTTGGTGCTTCCCAAGTGATTACTATTATCAGCTTCTTACTCTGGCAGCGATTTTACAACACAGAGATAACCAAATCAATAGTAGGTGATTGTACTCGTCCAATCTCCACATTGAGACATTCTATGTACTTTCCCAATGGTTCATCAGGTTTTATGTGGATATTGAATAGAGTACTTGGAGATTTCTTCTTCAATCGATAAGTAGCAAACTTCTTGATGAACATGCTTCTGAATTGTTCAGATGATTCAATTGTGCGCAAACGCAAGTTCTTGAACCATTCCTTGGTAGTTCCCCTCAGACTTAGCGATACTAACTTCGCCCTTAAGTTCTCATTGTAGCCCAGAATCTGCAATTCTGCATCCAAGTCATCAAAGTTTGCTGCAGGATCAGTCGTTGCATCATACTTCTTCATCTCAGGAAGAATAGTTCCTTCTTTCAGTGTCAACTTGCTGATTGCCTCACAGAATGGAGTTGGCTTCTCCGCTAGCGGAATATGTTCAGCAATGACAGGTTCTGGCCATGGAATAACTCTTTCAGGCAGATCCCTGTTTCTGCCCGCTGTATGACTTGCGGCTGGGCGATCTTCAGGACCTCTCTGCTGTGAGTTAACTTCTCCATCTCTAACAGTTGCTCGGCTTGGAGCTCTGTTTGCATTGGTTCTCACTGAACGAGGATTTCTCTGTTCAGGTGAAGGTGACGGATCCTTCGGAGTATGTCTTGTCAACCTTGTATGAGTATGTTGCCTCGAATCAGCACGACGTTGCGTGTGATGAGTCCTTGCTTGCTGCGCCGATGTTTGTTGTACAATTGGTGCTTGAACATTCTGCTGCACGACAGTGTTAGCCAATTGTTGCACAATCATTGGTACCATAGTCCTTTGAAAAGCTGTCATGATTTGATCCAATTGAGCAGAATTCAATAGTTGTTGTTTCGTGGGAGGAACTTCAGGTTGATTTGCTGCATCACGTGTTGGATCTAAGGGAGTATTGGGTGCTGCCACTGATGTATGCTCGGATGGATCAGTAACCCGATTATCATCCTCCCTTTTTGATCTGGTCCTTGCTGCTACTCCGTTTTTGTCCGTGGCTCTACGATGAGCCATTGTATCTGTGATAGTGTTTGTTACTAAGTGCGTATAGAGTTTCCCACAGACGGCGCCACTGATGCGAGTTATTTTCGTCTGGATACGTGTCCACTCTCCAACACTCCACGTCAGACTGCTTTAGTCCCTGCAGGATCCTTAAGCAGCTTTTGAGTTCGGAACCTGCACTCAACACCACACGTAAACTAAGCCGGTGCCTTTCCGGCTCCGACGCCCAAGTCAGATGGGTCAGAATATGAGATCTCGTTGTGAGAGAGCTCGAATAGATAGATCGAAATATGCTGAATAGGTCGAAAACAAACACCTCGAACTGGCACAATAAGTCGAAATGAAGATCCTCAAATAGATCGAAATGAAGACTACAAATAACTCAAAATGCACTCAATATAGGTCGAACGAGAGCTATTTCAAACAGCTCGAAATGATTGCCAAATAGCTTGAATTCGACTAATATTGCTAGAAATGAATGCTTGAAAATATAAAAACGTACATGAAAATGAGGCATGGGACCCCCTTATATAGTATTAAGAGTCCTTATTCGGCTAGAATTGCACTCCAAGTAGAACTATGATTCAAAATAGCTTGAAAAAGAGCTATTTTAGAATAGCACGAATTGGCCTCCCACATAGGTCGAATTGGGCCTCAAATAGATTGAAATGGGCCCCAGATAACTCGAATTGGGCTTGATATAGCTCAAAATGGGCCAGTTTGGGCCCAAATTGGGCCTACACGGGCTTGATTTGGGCCTACTTGGGCCAATTTCCGAGTTTTGCCTTGAATTGTAATTTTGCATTAAAAAATAATGGTACTGACGTGGCATAATATGTCCCGAAATACGCTAGTGGTACTATATCGGATAGTATGACGTGGCGGTACCGAAATATGGTACATCAGCTACTGTTATTAGTTATTTTTCATGCTTACCTCTTTATTTACACGACTCTCATTTTTAGTTATTTTTTGAAGACAATGTTTATTTTATATCGTTCTTGTGTTCTTTCTTTAATTATGAGTAGCCAATTTCTTTTGTGTATCATGAGGCGACGAAAGTAGCTGACAGCTAATTGTGTTGTAATTGTTATGTATTAATTCTTGTGTGAGGAACAACTAATTTGATTTTATAATCTTCAGTTTAATGCTTTGTGTGCCTTATTAATAGATAGATAATTAGATTGTTTACGATAGAATCAACCGAAGAGCTCATAAGTTTAGATTTCATAAGTTATTGAAATTCAAATGTCGTGTGATATTTGGTGTATTAAAATTAAAACCGAGGTGATTCGTTGACATAAATGCAATTCTTGGGTTTGAATAGTAGACAGAGTACCTTCCCAATACATAGAGTGAAAATTCCACAGGAACATTTCATAGATTAATATATCCTACACATGAATGGAGCATAATTAATTACAACAATGGTTTGTCTATGAACTTAGATCTAAAATATCTAGTGAAACCTAGTTCCTTGCGAAACCCTGTTTTATAGTAGAGTTAAGTTTAGAGTTTAAGTTATTAGTAGTTAATTCTTATCACATTACTAAATCCCCCTAGTTTATTTATCATTTATGCGTCGTGAGTGTAAAAGGTGACAACTTGACATTCATTTGTTTAGATTAAAATACAAGTAGATATAATTAATTGAGGTAAAACATAAACTTCCCAATCTGATTGATATTTTGGGGTCGTAATTCTACTTCTCGTATTACTTGAGACCCATACACTTGCGATGAAATACTTTTTTATAGTTTTGGGAAATCAATGAGAATGGGAGGACTCCCCTTTGGGCGAACCGAAGCTCAGGTTTATGATGGTGAAGGTACATCTGAGGCTGATACTTCTCGTCTTATTTGCTATTGTGAGAGAGTTAGAGCTTCCTTGATTTCTTCTATCGTGCTCATTTGCTTCTTATGATTTGTCAAGACTAGCTCCGTTAGAATCTTTTTCTCTTCTCCAAATGTTAGTTGAAGTATCTGTATTTCTTTTTGAATAGGATATTCTTCATAGTCTAAGCTTTCTTCCTCTCCTACTTCAGATTGGCTATCATTCGGTTCGACTGGCTATCATGTTATGTATCTTTAGAGAGAAAGTTCTCTAATTGGTTTCGGTGATTTTATGACTCTATCAATGGAGCGCTTCAGAATATTATACAAATGACAAAAAGCAGTAACTAGTGATCTAAAAGGTATTCATCCTCGAGGAATTTTTCCAACCTACTTAATTATTTGTTTTGATGATGAGTTCCCCTGAAGGGATGACCATCCTTCATAAAACTCACCTAAAAAAGCCTTTTCCATGTAACTTGAGTGACATGCTTCGTCGAAAGAATTCTAGAGCAGACAAAACTAAGGTATGCTTTATATTCGAGTAGCAATGTGTATATACTGAAGCCCCTATTCTTCACGAACACGTGTCCAACTTGTATGATCCTTAATGCTTCTATTTCTTGCTATTGTCCCAGGGTAAAGATCCTCTCTAATTACTCTTTCCTCCATAGGTGGGATTGTATCCGCTTCTTCTTCTAGATCTTCTTGAGGTATCTGAAAGAATTCATCAATCAAGGCGGCATTCATGTGAACTGTTTTTCCTCTTACCTAGACACCTTTTTCTTTTAGTTCGACATTAGCACGTGCAAAGAACTCATGTAGAAAACTTCATTGCATTCTCCAGGTGTCTGAGCAAATTGATGTCAATCCAATGCATTAGTCTCTTCTAGAAATATTATGAATTGTTTTCCCGTTATCAACTTGTGGTTGATTGCTTGATTATATGCAATGAGTGCTTCTTTCTTTTTAATCGTCGTCTGTGTGTCATAGAAGCCTCCTTTCCAATGGGTTCTACGATCGCCAAACTGGGAGAAGACGATTCTCCGACTTTGCTTCTTCTGGATGTCATTGAGGACTTTTGTCAAACACCTGGTATGCGTGATTGACTTTGTATTCTTCCAAGATTCTTTGTTAACCCCTTCAATGACCCAAAACATGTAATCAGTTGCAAGATCACTTTCACTATAATTCTATCACAAAAAAAACCTACTTCATGTAATTGACGATTATCTCATATACAAAGTAGAAAAGAATAATAACTCATAAAGCATATGTAGAGTTGTAGTTGAATCGTGATAGGGTGGGTTACCTTTTAACTAAAAATTACAAAGGCATGCCACTTCAAATACTGCGATTTAGGAAGGACGATGGAGGATTTTGAGGACTTTTCCAATAAGATCAGTAAAGAAGGAAAATTTCTTCTTTAACACTGACAAAACATGCGATCGCATCCCCTTTCATTCGACCGCACTATTGTGAAGCACAATCGCCCTGTAGGTATGATGTTGCTCAAACCTGGTTCAAACTTTCCTCTATTTTCCTGTACAATTCTTGTGTGAAGTGTACATAATCGCATAAATTTATACGATGACTCGTGTTAGCAAAATGTGAACAGTGAAATTGACCCTTTGGATATGTGATGGTATGCAATCACGTCCTCTTTGCATAATTTGGACAAGGAATTTTGGCTGATGGGATGCAATCCGCATGGGATTTCATTCTCCCCACAAAAGTTGGACCAAGACTTTTGGCCTTGTTATGCAATTGCGATCGACCGCGTGTCTATTCACGATATTTGTGCAGCAGGTTCCACCCATTTATCAGATCCTATGTGATCGTGTCTCCCCTCGCGATAGTCAGACATAAAATTTGATGCTTTTCAACTTGGTAGTATGCGATCGGTGATTCTCGTATGCGGTCACAGGTCACATATCAATAGATTTCAACGTTTTTTTCTTCTATTTCAGCATTTCCCTTCACCCCATTCCTCTTCTCTATGCATCATGATTATTCAAAAATCAACACTACAGACTTAGAAAAAAAACAAGAAAAGCAAAAATAATAAACTCATGGGTTGCCTCCCAGAAAGCGCTTTTATTTAACGTAGTTGGCTTGACCAAATGGAGGAGTTCATTGGTCGATTCAACTTCAGACTCTTCTTCACTTCAGTCGTCTTGATCATATCGAGTTTTGTGATAGTTCCGTATCTTCACCAACTTAGCAAAATCCTTTTATCTTACCCATTCGAGGGACCTTCTTTACTTCTACAGTGTGTCAAACTTTGATTACCATAGCCACACCCATCACTATTTCCATCATCAAGAAATCTTTTAAGCTTTCCATAGGTTTTGAGATGTTTGGCTATCTTCTTGTTCTTGTTACCGGTACCAATTTTGAAAGATTTATGTTTTTCTCCATAACGTAAAGTAATAATGCCTTCATCAACATGAATTGAAGTTATAACAGTTGCTAAAAATGGTTGTCCCAACAACAAGGGATAAGCATTCTCTTCCACTAATTCCAGGAACAAGAAAGATTTCAGGGAGAATCTTCTGATGAGATGGATGGCTGAGATCAAGTCTTGAGATTCTCCAATATGGCATAATTTGAGGAAATCCTTCTTTCCATTTCTTGTATATTGAGATTTGATAAATATAGTTTCTATCTTTTGAGATTTGATGAATATAATTTTCATCTTTTGAGATTTGATGAATATATATTTCCACCTTTTGAGATTTGATGAATATATATTTCCACCTTTTGAGATATGATGAATATATATTTCCATCCATAGAATATTGGAACTTTATGAAATATTTATTTTCTTCCAATTGCACACATTTAATTATTTAATTAAATACAAAATAAATGTGTCTAGAGACACCATTTGAAGCAATGTATGGGTACAAAGCTCCACAGGTGGGGGTGTATTCAGGATACACTACTAAAGTGGTTGGTGTGGATCAACTCATGACTGACCAACATGCTAATACACAACTGATCAAACATCATTTACTTCTAGGATAAAAAAGAATGAAACACCTCGCCGATAAGGGGTGCACTGAACCGACTTTTTGTGCTGGGATTGGGTCTATCTCAAACTGAAACCATACCGACAAACGACACTACACTCTAACCTTTATTGGAAACTTCAACCTAAGTATGCTGTACCATTTGAAATTTTAGCTAAAGTGGGGAAAGTGGCTTACCGTTTGAAGCTACTGAAGGAGGCGCATGTGCATCCGATTTTTCATGTGTCCTTGTTAAAGCGGCGCGTGGGTACTTCCAATCTTGTTTCTTCTCTCTTACCTGCAATGGACGAAGCAGGACGATTAGTTCTTATGCCAACTGGGGTCTTAACTAAACGAATTACTAAGAAAAATAACGCGGTACAAGCCCAGTGGCTTATTCAGTGGGCACATCTGCTTGAATCCGAGGCGACTTGGGAAGAGGGTGCAGCGTCATTTTCCTCATTAACTGCTTGAGGACAAGCTTGATGTTCGGGGGGGGGGGGGGGGGGAGGGTAATATCGTGAATGGAAGTTGGAAGGTGACGTTTTGATGGTGGATTGAAGATGAATTGAAGGTGACGCAGCTAAAATGGAGTTCGGGTTCGTAGGGGGAGAGAAAGTACTTTGCAGATTTGAGCGCAATTAGGGTTATGTTAACAGATATGTTTGTTTGTGTAGTCGCGTCTTTTAGTTTTACGCTTATTTGAGTCTTTACGTTTTTGTGATATAACAGTGACGCAAACATGACGTCAGCGGGTTAGCTCTTTAAATACACGGTCCTGCACTATTTTGCGCAGATTGAATAATATTTTGAATTCCGTTGCCTTTTCCTCCAATTTCTCTCTCTAATTTTCTCTCTCATCTAATTCTTCTCAAATTCAGATATGAGTTCATAACATGAGATCGCCAAGCCGTCTCCAATACGTTTTGGAGACTGATATTGCACCATTAGAGACTAAATGTGTTGATCTCAGAAGTTCTGTTTTGTTTCAGGGACATTTAATTTATGACATTTGATGTGTCGTGAATCTCGTAACCCCCAAGTTCCTGGTTTTGTATTTTTCAGCCTAAATACTCCTATTCTTCATATGGTGATTTGCCATACTCAACATAGATTACCGTCGTGAGGATATAATTAATTGTTGCGATATGTCGATATTTGATCAGCCTGTAGTGTCTTCGCGATACGCATGAATTAATTGACTGATATAGTCGTCTAGCAAGACTCGTTTGATTGGTTGAAACAATCATGATTTAATTGGCACCACGCTTATTTAAAGTCAATTTGACTCACTTCGATACTCAATTTTGCCAATTGCCGTGATATCATATGCCACAGAGATATATTTAAATTATAATTTGTTACTTAATTTTATTTTGCAAAGACGTGTATGTAAATACCAAATATTATTCATATGGGCTAATCCCGTCAAACCCTCCAATCTTTGGGTAGTTTTTCAAAGTGCACCCTGAACTATCGTTTTGTTTGAAATGCACCCTAACTTATTTGATTTTGTTCGATTTGCACCCTGGAGCGTTGATCGACCACTTTTGCCGAAAAACGTGCCAGTCACGTGATCGCCAGAAGGGCATTTTTGTTCGTAAAAAAAAAGCATTTTTAAAAAAAGTATAGGTTACACCCTGATGTATCGACATAAACCCCCCAATCTTTTTGAGAGTACCCTCTCGACTATTCATTTGAAAAAAAAACATTTTTAAAATGTTTTTTTTTTTTAAAAAAAAAAAACTTGGTTATATATGCTTCATATACAGTTATTGTTAGAATAATTGAAACCAACTTGACTTTCAAGATATTTGTTTTCATATTTCACTTCTAAGTTGTGATTTCCTGTTAATGCTGCAGATACTATAGCTAGCAATGAGGATGAGAGCTCGGCGGCATCCCCTGGAGGAGTTCGGAGGCAACATTAATCATTTGCCATTTTGGTTTGATTTATTCATGTTAATAGCCTAGGAAGTTCTCTTACCTGCACTACTAGAAAAAACGGCTATTGTGACGCGGGTAAGTGTCACTAAAAACTAGATTTAGTGACGCTTTTTTTCTAGTGACACCTGTGAAAAGCGTCTAGTTTGTGAGCGTAACTATAGGTTATAATGACGCTTTTTAGTGTCACCTAAAAAACATTTTTTGACAAATATTAGCATTTCATAAAATCTTTTTTGTGACATTTTTTGGCGTCATATAATTACTTTTTAACTAACTTAACCATCTACATTTGACACAACATAAAGCGTCACCAAATATACATGTGCAGACACAACGAAGTGTCACCATCTAAAAAGCTCATATCCAGAATCATTTCATTTTCAGATATAATCAAGCATACGGGAGCAACAAAAGATAAATACCCATTCAAACCATCAAACATTAGTATAAATTTAAAGTTTAATATATTTCAATAAGTAATACAAAGTTAAAGCTTCCAAATGCAAATGAGCTATTACAACAGGACCATTCACTTGATCGATAGTTAAGAGCGGTGAGAAAGTTTCAACAGATTATATGAACAGACAATATTCTGAGATCTACACGATCATTCACTGAAATGACTATATAAAATTCATATAAGATTAGATGGTACAGAGAAACGGGAGAAGACTCACCTGTATCTTATTCCTCAATTTTTTTCTCACTCTCAGAAACTTGGAAACCTACCGTACAAACAACTATTGGTGTAAAATAGAAATAACTAATGAACTCTAGGGAGAAAACAAGAATACGAACCACACAGGTAAAGCACGGAGGATAAAGCATGCAAGATAAAGCAAAGTAAAAATATCTTACTTAGGAACTGTTGATCTTCTCTTTTGCATCCTTCTGTGCCTTTTGAAAATTAACAATACAACGTGAAAATGTTTAAATAGCAACATAACCAATATTGGATCCATTAGTATTAATACTAATATAACCCCTGTACTACGAATAGGATAGACAACCTATGTAACATATGAACTTTTAGAACGATATGTTAAACTTTGACCACTCATGAACTCAAGAAGTTAAGCTTCAGTATCAACCCAAGCACCTACTGCAAAAGTTACAAGATATACCTTCTCCTCCGCCTTCAAACACATTAATTTTCAGCATCACATAAAGAAAATAGCAAGATTTCAAAATATCTTCACAAAATTGAGCAAATAATGAAGGCTCATACCTTGAATATATGTATTTCACTTTCTTCACCGTAATCTGTGCAAGAACCCTATTCAAAAACATAACAAATTTTAGGTTTCAAAAAAACTGAAAAAATTCAAAAATAAAATACCCACCGTGTAGAAATCTTCCTCGTATGTTAGATTTTGATGTGGATCTTCAATAATGTTGTTGATTTGAGTAGATATGAGTGGAATGTATGAATTAATTTGCTAGATAGAAGAGGAATTGAGGAGAATATATCTCTTGTGCATATCCGATTTTTCCAAAAAATAAAACCCATTCTTCACCTTATTTTTCTCTCTCTTTCATTAACTTTCCCTTTTTTAGGTAAAAATCAAGTGGGAATTGTACGTGAGTTTTAAGGAAAATCTTTTCCCCTCCAATTCTTTACTAATCTACCGCCTAAAAATTGAGTTTTTGGCGACACCTTAAATAATGTGTGACAAATTGCATAATTAATGAGACTTTTAAAATAATGTCACTATATATCCGTAAGAATAGCCATTTTTTCTAGTAGTGCTGCAAGAATGAGAGGTAAATTTGTTAGAGAAGAGAGATTACTCCAAAACTAATCTCCATGTTGGCATTCTTAGTTTTCTTTTTTGGGTATCAAATTTGTTATTGTTTTTTAATTTTTGTTCACATTTTGCTGGATATCTGCTTTCCTCGTACGTTTACATCTTTAGTTGTACTTTTCTTAGCCACATAATCCTTTCTCTCCCTTGTTAAAATTTCAGCTTTGATGTATGTTTTAAGTCTCAACCTACTAAATAACAAATTATTTTTTTTCACTGCCAAAGTTGTTTCCAATTGAAGAGTAATTTTTCGTATGTTCGTAGGCTTTCTATTCAGGTCTTCCTGATGGGCGCGAGAATTCGATCAATCTACCTGTAGACTTAGGGACATTTTACCTATGGCATTTCTAAGATTACATGCTTTCTGTGCATAAGCTTATCAATTTTTTTGTTATTAACGTGAAAATGACCTTTACACCGTCAAGACTTCTTTCTAAGTAACTTGATACACACGAGAACAAAAGTAACTTTTAGCTCAGTACCTTTTTTTTTGCAACTAAAATCCTTAACTCATCATTTCAGGCAAAAAAATCAATCGTATTAGCTCACTGCGAAGCCCAATTTTGATTTTATTAATCAGTAATCAAAACATGTAAATGAAAATGAAAAAAAAATAAAGTATCTATTGTTACTATCTTGAAAGTCAAGCTGGTTTCAATTATTCGATAAATAGAAGACAACCTATTAACAATAATTGCATATGAAGCATATCTAACCAAATTTTTTAAAAAAAAAAAAAAAACAAGAAAAAAATGTTTTAAAAATGTTTTTTTTTTTTCAAATGAATAGTTGAGGGGGTACTCTCAGAAAGATTGGGGGTTTTATGTCGATACATCAGGGTGTAACCTATACTTTTTTAAAAATGTTTTTTTTTGGGTGGACGAAGATGCCCTTCTGAGTTCTGGCGATCACGTGACTGACACGTTTTCTGGCGAAAGTGGCCGGTCAACGCTCCATGGTGCAAATTGAACAAAATTAAATAGGTTAGGGTGCATTTCGAACAAAACGATAGTTCAGGGTGCACTTTGAAAAACCACCCAAAGATTGGGGGGTTTGATGGGATTAGCCCTATTCATATTACCCACATCACCTTTTGATAAGTATGGAAATCAATGAACTCGTCTGCAGAATTATAACAAGTATTTAGTCGCCTTAGCGCAACATGCATCACATTTACTAGCTATACCTAAACCTAAATTAGTTTTATGCTTATGACTCAAAATTATACTTCAATTTTAAATCTTCAGCACTACAGCGATCTGATTGTTTTTTACATTCAAATGGAGAAATCGACAAAGGACAACTTCATAGAATGAAAATGTGACTTAAATGTTCTCATCTGCAAAAAATTGAGGTCTGTTAGCTTAATTTTCACTAGATGTGTTCCAGAAACGCAGGAAACAATTAAGCTGCCAATCTACTAATTTATGAGTCCAAAAAGAGGTCCACGGTATGGCTTCAAACGAACAAACAAGGAGAAATACTGTGATGGTATAAATTATCCTTTAAGTTAAAGATTAGGGTCAATTTTGTTTTGCCCCTTCACGTTTGGGGTGTTTTGCGAAGTGTCTCCTGACGTTTAAAAAGGAGCACTTTGCCCCCTAACATTTGTAAAAATGTGTGATTTGCCCCTGATGTCAAATCTAATGGATGAAAAGATAGCCACGTGGCAAAAATGAACGGTAGATAAGGACTCAGGGGGCAAATTTATAAACGTTAGAGAGCAAAGTGCTCTTTTTGAAACATCGGAGCACTTCGCAAAACACCTTAAACGATAGGGTGATCGCAATTGACCCTAAAGATTATGTATTTTAAAGGGCATATAGTTGACGATTTCACAAACAGAGTACAAAAACAATTAATTACTGTTCCCACAATATGCTTTTCTCGTTTATCACAAAAATACTGTAATCTGCTATTGAAAAATCGTGCTAAACCTCGTATCTTGTAAATTTTGATCGTACGCTAATTGCTTGCTTGGGGCCTTAATTAGGCAGCCATGTGCATACAGCTATACACTGATATCCTCCTCACATGAAATTAAATGCTCGAATCTTATGATATAAGATTCTTAACTTAGAATTGTTCAGTCACCACTTGCCAGCATTCAAAGTCGACAATTGATTCCTCTATATAAACTGAACTTCAAATTCTACTCTGCATGCAATTGTCTTAAAAGTTCCCAACAATACAAATTAGCCCTAGCTCTTCTTTTCTAATATATATATATTCTAATTATATGGATAGTCCTGATTCAGAGTTAGATTTATTATCCCTCCCAAAAGAAAAATGGTGGGGTGATGACTATCTCTGTCAAGTTGGTGACTTTTGGCTATTGCCTCAATTCATCCAACCCATTAAAAGAGTTATTAACCATCTCAAGCCACTCCCAAGTGACGTTATTTTAGCTTCATTACCAAAAACTGGCACTACATGGCTAAAATCTATTCTTTATTCCATTATCCATCCCTCCTCCATACAACGTTTGGCCGCAGAAAATCCACACCAATTGGTTCCATTTCTAGAACTTCAAGTCTACGCATCTTCTGAAGTTCAAAATCTTACTGCCACCCCTTCTAGTCTAGATCATTCACGTCGAATCTTTGCCACACATATTCCATACCAACTCCTGGCTAAAGCCCTAGATTCATCAGAATGTCGCGTGGTTTATGTGACTCGTAATCCGAAGGATACTCTCGTTTCGACGTGGCATTTCATGAACAAGTGGGAGAAAGCGAAGGAGGAGCCGTGGCAGCTTGACGAGGCGATCGACAAGTTCTGCCATGGGATCATTCCTTGTGGACCTTACTATGATCATGTAATGGGGTATAAGAAGTTGAGCTTGGACAGGCCAAAGAATGTCTTCTTTATCACGTTTGAGGAGCTCATGCATGATCCCAAAACTCATGTCAGGAAACTGGCCGAGTTTTTGGGGTGCCCTTTCGGGGAAAACGAAGAAGAGCGAGTGGAAGAGGTGGTAAGAAGTTGTAGCTTCGACGTACTAAGTAATTTTGAGGTTAACAAATCCGAGGAATCTCCAGATTGGTTCAAACTGCCCTATAATTCTTTCTTTAGAAAAGGGGAAGTTGGAGATCACAAAAACTATTTAACTGATGAGACTATTAAGCGTATTGATGAACTTACCAAAGAGAAGTTTCATTCTTCAGCTTTCATGTATGGGATTTAGCTGTTAAGCATTCACAACAGAACTCGGATGTGTCGTGGTTTTAAGTGTTTAAATGTTTATGTGATGTAATAATTTACACTCAAGATTGCAATTATCATTACATGTGAAAGTTCTGAATAATTAAACATGGAAAATGATTGTATTTCAGTATCTAAATTGCACTTTTTAATTGTTGACTAACTCTAAACCTGCATGCTTATGATCTTTTCACTCACTTCACCTTGAAATGGAAGAAGTACGGATTATCAGGGGCGAGGTTAGGAGTAGTTAGGAGTATAATTTAGAGGGGAAATATTGTTGAAGAATTATTTATATTTTATTTATAAACATGAACAGTTTTTATAATATATTGTATTATTTTCATAATAATAATTCATCGAGATAACATAAGTATTTATAAACTTATATATAATTGATGTACCATATTTTGGTACCGCCACGTCATAATATTCGATACAATACCACGAGCGTATTTCGGAATATATTATGCCATGTCAACACCATTATTTTTTAATGCAAAATTACAATTCAAGCCAAAACTCAAATTAGGCTCATGCAGGCCCAATTTAGAGTTGTTTTAAAGCCCAATCCACCTTATATTTTGACCTATGGGCGCAAGCCCATCCAAATATCTTTACATACCCCAAGTCACAACATAAAAGGAGGAGGAGAAGTTCTGAAGAGTGAATCCCGAGCTGTTATTTTGAGTTGTTATTTCGACCTATTATTTCAACTCCGAATCTTATGAGTTTTATATGTTTGGAAAGATTTTGAAGTCTAGGTTCCAAATCAAAAAGTAGATTGAGATTCCAAGGTCTAGAGAAGGAGATATGACAAACACGGTGGGACTGCGCAAACCTGAAGAACAAGTCGAAATTCGACCTGTTTCGCTACAATTCGATTTGTTTGACCCAAATTCGACTTGTTTGGCCCAAATTCGAACTATTTTGTTAGGTCATTCGAGTTATTTTGTTAGGTCATTCGAGTTTTTCCAAAATAGCTGTAATTCGACTTATTTCAACTCATAGTCCTACTTGGACTACACTTCTAGCTGAATAAGGACTCTTACTACTATATAAAGGGGTCTCATTCCTCATTCCAAGGTACGTTTTGATTATTTTTAAGCCCTAAGCTCGAGTTATATAAGTCGACTTCCATCTATTCACAAGCTTATTCAACTTGTTCTCAAATAGCTCGAGTTCGACCTATTTTGCACATTATTCGAGTTGTTTTGGACTGTCTCATTCGACTTGTTTGGCCAGCTCATTCGACTTGATTCTGTGTGTTCATTCGACTTATTGCTTATTCGACCTATACACTATTTCGACTAGATCATCCGACTTGTTGTCTTGCACAACAAGATCTCACATCCTGACCCATCTGACTTGAGCGTCAGAGTGCCTTCGCCGGAGAAGGCACCGACTTAGTTTATGTGTGGTGTTAAATGCAGGTTCCAAACTCAAAAGCTGCTTAAACATCCAGAAGGAACTGAAGCAGTCTGACGTGGAGTGTTGACAAGTAGACACGTACCCACACGAAAATAGCCCGCATCAATAATATATTTAAAAGTTATAAAACAAAAACTAAAGTGGCAAAATCATAGCTAAAATTTATAAAATAATAAAAATGATACTCTACAATATATATATATATATATATATATATATATATATATATATATATATATATATATATATATATATTGTAGGGCCATGTAAAGGTCCTATGAGTTGATTACCTTGATATTGTCAAAATTGTTGTAAAAATCGTTTAATGTTTTATAGTGTTGCAACAGCAATATGAGTTGTTAAAACATCAATACGATTTCATTTGTGAGTGGTTATGCTAGTGTTTTTAGCTTCCATTTATTATTATTTATTTTAGTTTAACTCGTGTGTTCTTAGTTAATTTAAATAAGAATAATTTTATTAGAATTTTATTTCAAAGAGTTAATTATCTAAGAGTTTCACTTTTTTAGGAAGAGTATGTTTTTCGTATTATAGAGTTGTATTTACGTCAGGCAATTACTTATTTCCATGTTTATGATCCGTCATACTTTAGATTATGTCTGATTAATTAGAAAATAGGATTGTTGAATTATTTAGTATCCTTTAGGAGATAGTGTTTATCTTTGATATGAATTCTATCTGATTTAGGATAAGGAAAGATATCTCTTGACTTATCTATTTATGGAATGTCTATCTTTGATGCTTGCGTATATATTCAGCTGATCTTTTACTTGGGGAAAAGGTTTGTGTATGTGGCCTAGTTTCAGGGAATATCCATTAAGAAGATAAAGTATATCCCTTCATCAAAGGGACTAGAGATAGCTGGAAATTACGAGAGCTGTTGCAACAGCTGGAACCAATCTGATCTATGATGTGCCTATTTTATAGGAGTGCTACTCTTCATTGTTGCTTAACCTTTGAGCAAAATGTAATTTATATAATGTGAAAGGTTCATAATTTAGTTTCATTGTTTAGTTTCATGAACGAAAAAATTTATACCTTAGTTTATTGAGAGTTTCACATTGAGTGATTGTATTCAAATTATAGTAGCTGGTGGTACTTTTGTTGAGGGATTCCATCAAGGTCGAAGGAGGCGTGACATCTTCAATTAGACGGAGTAGAAGGACTACATGCGTGGCTGCAAGGAACTAATCATAGAAGGGGTTTCAGTGGGTTAATGTAACATCATGTAAGTGTAATTTACTTTAGTATATTGGAAAAAAAAGTCTAAAGTATTAGGCAGAGAGCCTGGTAGCGTAGGACAGTTGTTCGAACAACGCAAAAGCCTAGTATGCTTTTTTATTTACTACTTTGTTTATTTTTCGCAACAAACATCTATTATTCCTTTGGAAAAGGTGTTTTCTAAGTAAATAAATAAATTTGTTTTTCAAAGCCTTTTAACTGGTAAAGATTTGAACTCGGTTTTAACTGCATAGAGTTTTAATTTATGTTATTATATTCACTGTTCTTGTTGTTCCAATTGAACCTATTAAAGTCACAACTCTGTAGTTTAAGTTTGTATAACTTAGAGTATTTGTATAACTTAGAGTATTTTGTGAGATAAATTTTAACATATATCACAAAAGATAGAGATATTGCAAGTACGCCACTTGGAGTTTTGTATTATTTATTTTCCCTGGGACATCTTTAAGTGTATGATATGTTTTATAAGTATTAGGTCTGTGTTATTATGAAATGCGAGTTTGCAAGGAAAACGAGTGTTGATCTAATCTGGTGCAAACGAGTGTCGGTATTTTGTATCAAATACGTATTTTAATCAAAAGGAGCTTTGATATATTGATATGTTGTTAGTTTGGAATGAAAGTTGTGAGGTTCAAAGGTAAAAGTACTAAAGTAGTCTACTTATAATAGGCTTCTGTCATATTCTGCATATTCTTTTTATGTAAAAACATAAGCTAGAATATATTAGGTCGATCTTATGGTTCTACCTTACATTGGGTCATATTCAGAAGATCATTACTAATAAGATAAGATCATGCACTGATAAAGGTGGTCAGTGGGGATGCGAAGATCTTGGTGTTTCATCGGCGGGTATTTTTCAACTTCAGTCCCTTAATGAGTACTGATTCCATCTTTGGTCCCCTATTAAATTTTTTTTGTAATTTTGGTCCCCTAATAGAAATAGTGTTGTCTTAATACAACAAAAGAGGAGTGCGATTTCAGAATCACGACTTCTTTCCTACATGAAAACAACCCTCATGTGACCACGTGCACAACACGTAATTTTTTTTGGCCAAAAAGGACGATTTCGGTGGAAAAAGGGATCAAGTATGAATTGTGAGACAAATTAGAGGACCAAAGTTGCAAAAAAATTCAATAGAGGACCAAAGATGGAGTAAGTACTCATTAAGGGACCAAAGTCGAAAAAAACCCTTTCATTGGCACATCTATTAATATTCACTCTTCGGGAGAAGAAGGTGAGTTATCGGTCGAGAATGACAAAGTCGTGACTAGAGTTGCTTTGATAGATATGGGAAAAAAAGACGAAAGAGAGGTTTACATTAAAAGACGAGCAGGAGGTTCGACAAACAATCTAAAGAGAAAGGTCACACGAAAAGTGTTTGTTTAGATATTGCTTAAAGTATATTGTTTATAAACCTCCTTATCCTCACAGTAAGATTGTTTGATCAGAGTGTGACCCCGTGCTGTGAGTCGTGGACAGAATCACGTAGAAATTATGGTATCTTTGTCCATAACTTTTGCATGCATGCTTCACGTAATTTTCATGCTTAACTCAATTAACTATTAGATGATCATTTCCAATTGGCATCATGAGCACGTCAATAAAATTCTAATGTTTGGTGAAAAGATTCAAGTACTTGTTGTTATCTTGATTTGCAAAAATGATATTGCCACGCAAAGGACATCCCCCAATCCTTGGGTATCATATCATTTCAAAACAGAAGGTTCACATTAAATCTTACCTCAAGGCGATTGATGAAAAATTCATGGATAAGCCTGGAGGATGGTTACCACTTCAAAATGCAGAAAAAGAAGACCAAGAGTCATTTTAAATGGGGTGCAGATGAAGAAGAACTTTCAAAGAACAACTCGAAGGAAAGATTGCAATTGAACTACTTCAAACTACCTATGAATCACCACCAGATGTTCGTACATCCAAACTTCACATTCTTGTTGGATATTTTGAAGATCTTAAGATGGAATCAGAAGAAATCATTGACAACTTCAATGCAAAACTGTGAAATGTTGCTAGATAGATCAGAGCACTTGGTAAAGAATATAGTAACTCAAAGATAGTTCAGAAAACACTAAGATCACTTCCTAGATTCTTTAACTATAATATTGAGGTAATTGAGGAGTCGAAAAATGTTGATAATGTGACAATGGAAAAAAAAAAATTGTTCCATGATGACTTTGAGATGAAGCAAACGAATAGAAGCAAGAAAAAGACATTGCGTTTTTGGTAGAAACTACGTCTAAAAAGGAAGGTTTTTGATGAGAAAGTGAGCATCCCGGCTGTCAATGGCTTTTCTAAGAAAGAAGTTTAGAAGAATGACCAATACTAGAAAGAATAAAGTAATCTCCCACTGTCCTTATGCCTCCCAAAATCAAAAGAGCATTAAATATATTGGTGGCGATAGAAGGAAAGAGCTTAAGTGCATAGAGTGTGACGGAGTTGGATACTTTCAAACTAAATGTCTAAAATAATTCAAGAAGAACAAAAAGACCATGAAATCACTTAGAATGATTTAAACTCTAAAAAGGAAGTTGAAGCCAGGAGTGAAAAAGCTATTGCCTTGTGTGGATTTTATGGTCCTCGTTATGCTCTCATTGTTTCTTTCCCTTTTTCTTTTGCTGCAACTAAACCTTTGACAAGTAGTGAATCAAAAACTGAAAAAGAGAGCTCAAATTGTTTAGCTAATTCTAAACAAATGATCTATGAGAATTTGGTTGAAATCAATAGCTCATCTGCAAGAATGATTGTCTGACCCCATGAATTAACTCAAGAGTCTGAAGATTAAAAGAGTTGGGCTAGATTAAACGAAGAATCAAAAAAATTTGTTACTCTATTTGTAGAAATATGTGTAGGATTAACTTTGAGCTCGATAACCTAAAAATAAAAATTCATATGCTCAAGTCAGGAACCAATCACCTTGATCAAATTAATTTAGTCCATAAAGTTCACTTATCACACCAAATCTTGAAGCAGATTCTCAAGAGAGAAAAGGATGAGCAACAATAGAATGTGTAAGAAGATAACAAAGTAGCAAAAATTTGCAAATGATTCTACCTTTTTCTTATAGAAGATACTCTTGACTTCTGCATAGGAACAGAGTGGTTTCAAGGAATTTTTCTCAAAAGATGGACGAAACGAACCAAGAACTTCAAAGCCCTTCAGGCGTAACACATGCTCCTCGTTGGAATAAGAGCAAAAATGCATCTGGCTTCATCGTGACTCCAAGAAAAAAACGCTTAAGAACTCAGATAAGAAGAGTCCACTTGTTGGTCTTGTTGCTATTGCATCTCCTTCCTGATCTTGTCAACAATGTTTCTTCTTGACAATGCTTTTCTCAATCATAATTCTAAGAGTTTTGATTATCTTATCAATCTGATAGTCACCTCATAAGAGAAATTTATGATTGGAGACAGTAAAAGGGAATTTCTTCTACTAATTAACACTTTTATGACAATTTTTGTATAATTAGTAATTAAATTATAAATTTCATAGTAATTTGAATAAAATTAATTAGTAATTAAGTTTAGGTTGGTGAATCATGATTCAATATGTGTACTCATTCTATAATTAGTAGTAATTAGGAGAATTTCATTTTAATTAGGATAGTTTTAGTAAAAGTGTTATAATTTTGTTTTGAAAAGTTAAGAAATATTATGGAATTTAGGATAAAACTCAAATTTAGGATAACATAGGAAAATTAGATTTGTAGGTTAAAAAAATGCCTCATGATTATATTAGTAATTAACACTTTTATGACAATTTTTGTATAATTAGTAATAAAATTATAAAATTCATAGTAATTTGATTAAAATTCATTAGTAATTAAGTTTAGCTAGGTAAATCATGAAATTGTCATAATTATACAAATTATACAAAAATTGTCATCAAAGTGTTAATTACTAATGTAATAATGTCACTTAATTTAACTACAAATTTAGTTTTGCTATTTTATGGTACAAAACTATCCTAATTAAAATGAAATTCTCCTAATTACTACTAATTATAGAATGAGTACACATAATGTGGTCCTAATTACACATTAATTATCTACTAATAAATTATTAAGACATGCATGCAAAATTAAAATTCTAATTAACACTAATAATTGCAATGGTGACAGATTTATTTGTTGCCAGGTGTGGGGTCAAGAAAATCAGTCACCATTACTTTAAAACAATGATGTCAAGAAAATCAGTCACCATGGTTTAATGTCACCATGTTCACGCATGGTGACTGATTTTTTTGACCCTACAAAAGCACAATCCATGTGATATCAATGGTGTCAGATTGTTTCGGCCCCATTGAGGGCGCAATCCTTGTGATAGCAATGGGGTCAAAAAAATCTGTCATCACAATTTCATATATCTATAAATATACCTCATTTTTCACAAACTTCATTTCTTCATCTCCTCTCACTCAAAAAATTCGAAAATCCTCCCATCTCCCTCAAAAAATTCGAAAAACCTCCCCTCTCCCTCAAAAAATCCAAAAATCATCTCCTCTCCCTCAAAAAATCCGAAAATCATCTCCTCTCCATCAAAAAATATGAAAATCTCACTCTAAAATCCGAAAAATCCTCTCCTCTATCACTCTTTTTTTTTTGGGTGTTATATTAGTTATGTATTGTTTCGGTGTTTATATAATATATGTATATATTGATTTGTGTGTTTATATATATATATATATATATATATATATAGATACATTTTACACACTACATAACATATATATATATATATATATATATATATATATATATATATATATATATTTATTTTAAACAAAGGAATATATATATATATATACTATATATATCATGTTTATATATATATATATATACATATATGTATATATATTTGTGTGTGTTGGTATATTATTAATTATATATGTATATATAATAAAATGGAGGGAAAAAGCCCACCAAATTGAAAAAATTGAAATTTTGGCAAAAAAGTGGCGATAATCTGCCACCAATTTTTTTTAAAAATTTTCGAAAATTTGGTGACTGAAATAAAAAACCTTGGTGAGTGATTATTCACTCACCACGGTACACAAACACCCCCTGAGGTATGGGCTAATTACACAGACACCCCCTCATGTTTGAGAAATTACACAAACACCCCCTATAGTATGCATCTCATTACACAAACACCATTTGTAGTGTGTTTTTTTAATCGAATATACACACTTATGGTGTTGGATCATAATTTCAATAATGATGTGATGACTAACTTACAAAATCTTTCGAAATATACCTTATTTTTAATGTTTTTTTATTTTCTAAAACAGAATAAATAAGACTTATTTTCTATCGTTTTAGCAATTTTAGTTTATTTTTCATTGATTTTACAATATAAACGAGAGACGGAAATTTAAATTCAGCAAAACATAACAAATTGCGAAATTTTTTTTATCACAGGGGGTGTTTGTGTAATTTCTCAAACATGAGGGGGTGTCTGTGTAATTAGCCCATATCTCAGGGGGTGTTTGTGTAATTCTCCCAAAAAAAAAAAACAAAACGAAAAACTGTGGCGTCCAAAAAATCGGACGCCATGCCTTTTTAAAAAAGAAAAGAAAAAGGGTGGCGTCAAAATAATCAGACGCCACCTTTTTTTTAATTTTTTTTTTATTCTAATTGTATGGCTACAAATGCATTTGACCCCACATCATGGCTATAGATTATTTTGACACTACATGGTGACTGATTTTGTTAACACCATTGTTGGTGACTAATTAATTTGTAACCATTGCTGACATAACTTTATGCCTACAAGGCCAATAGTAACAAAAGCTGGTTACAAAATTTTCTGTAGCCATTGATCAATGCTCACTGAAAATATAGCAATGATGAGTAATTTTTTTGACCCCATTGCTACATTTTCTTGTAGTGTATGCACTTAATATTAATAACCATTATATATATATATATATATATATATATATATATATATATATATATATATATATATATATATATATATAACACTATTTATATGTATATATGCATATCGAAGAGAGATACTAGATTGCACTTGACACGTATTTTATTCTCGCAACGAGAATAGAAGTTAGTCACTTGCGTCTTGTCTTATATTCATAGGCTTTTAGCTTATGTAGTCGTCGGCATTCCTACACACACGCGTCCACTAGAATGCCTCCTTAGTCGGGACAAATCCAAGCCGATACATTTTCACATTAGAGAACCTAATAAGAGAAAGTGCACAATCAAAAATTTTAGGGCTCCGTCCAAAAAGGACTAAATTAGGAAAAGTTGCACATTAGAGGACCAAATTAGCAAAAGTGCACATTAAAGAACTAAAGTTACATAGCTCACACATTAAAGTACTAAAATTAAAAAATTTCCATCTTTCACAATAGTACTTGGTGTAAGTTATTACTCTAGATGCATTTATCACTATGTATCATATATGTCTTACTTATCGACATTGACATCACAGATTGTGGATTTCCATATCGTATGAGATCTAGATTTGTGATTTCTTCTCTCGAGTTTGTCACAAGCTATCTATCAATTATATGTTGATCACGCATACAAAGCATTAAATTCAAACATGTGAAATCTAACCTGTCTGGACCAGGATTCGGTCCTTGGGTGTTTTAATTGTTAGGTTTTTTTATATTATTTAAATAGCCAATCGTGGTTAAGTTATTTATCTATGCTATATTTGATTACGGCTTACTTTATTATGTCTCTTAGTGTTTTATTTAATTGAACACAATTTTCTTAAGAGATTATGTGAAAAGACTTGATTAATTTCGTCCTTAGTTAGATACATATGCGCTGATCTTATACTATCAAGAAGTGTATTGTTTGAACAATTTAAGGAAGAAAAGATATACTACGTATAATTATTGTTGCGTATATGGAATATATCTCTTAGAAGATTGCATAAAATAATATCCTTGCCTAACTTCAGTAGGATTAAGTTGTTTCATTACCATAGATATTCTCTGTGATTGTGTATATATTTTATATTATGGTAAGAGTTCATATTTCTTCGGAAAATATTTTTTGAGTTATTCAAATCTGATTAGTCTTTCACATTTTATTAGGTATTACTTATGGAATTAATGTTTTGTAAATTAGCCTTATTTAACTATTCTTGCATATATTCGATTAATTGATCTTATCATTCCTTTTCTAGATAATCTTGGTTTTGTAGGAAAAGGATTATGTGTATCGATCGAAGAATCGATCTCATCATAAACCTACGAGACTAGTATAAATAGGAGTCATTGTTTAGGTATTTAAGGCATCGAATTTCATTGTTATTTTATTGAAGTGTTCTTGAGTGTTTAGTATTCGCTTCATTAAGTATCTCTATCTTAAGTTAAGTTGAAAATTCGTACAGAGAGTCCATCGAGGTCGAAGAGAATTAGAATGATGCATGACATCTTCACTCACACGGAGTAGAAGTGACAAAGGCGTGTCTCATTGGTTTTAACTAGAGAAGCGATTCGGTGAGTTAAAGTCAAGTCTTGTAATAGTAATTCACTTTGACACTTTGAAAGAGGTTTGTTTTATTCGGCGAAAGCCTCGTGGAGTAGGGCAGTTGTTCGAACCATATTAAAATGTGGGTGTTATTCGAACCATATTAAAATGTGGGTGTTATAAATAGGAGTCATTGTTTAGGTATTTAAGGCATCGAATTTCATTGTTATTTTATTGAAGTGTTCTTGAGTGTTTAGTATTCGCTTCATTAAGTATCTCTATCTTAAGTTAAGTTGAAAATTCGTACAGAGAGTCCATCGAGGTCGAAGAGAATTAGAATGATGCATGACATCTTCACTCACACGGAGTAGAAGTGACAAAGGCGTGTCTCATTGGTTTTAACTAGAGAAGCGATTCGGTGAGTTAAAGTCAAGTCTTGTAATAGTAATTCACTTTGACACTTTGAAAGAGGTTTGTTTTATTCGGCGAAAGCCTCGTGGAGTAGGGCAGTTGTTCGAACCATATTAAAATGTGGGTGTTATTTATTTACTCTTCTAACATTGTTGCACCTATAATATTTACAATTACAAATCAGAACGATCATTTATTTATTGAGATAATCTGCAATTAGAACTTACATAAGCAATTATTTTTCACACACAAATCACATAACAGTATTTAATAACATAGTCATGTTTTTAGCTACTTCTATGCCTCGTGACACATAAACTACTTAGCCAAACATAACGTAAAGATGAACATAATAAATCATGTGAATAAATATAGTCTTTTCAATAAATAAACTAAAAAGTCTAAGAACAATAATCTTGTACGTAAAAGTAAATAACTAAACTTAAAGCTTTCAACAATAGTCTAAAGTAATGAAAATTAACCTAAACTTGCAAAACACTGCTCAAATTAGCTATCAAAAACTTAAAAAGAACATTAAAACTCTAAACATATGAAAAGACTCCCGCAACACGAGCTCTAGATCTTATATTTATATCCTTTAGTGCTTTACTCTTATTTACTAGCGTTGCAATTGTTCAACCTATGTGACTCTCTGCAATCGTATACCTTTTGCGTACTTCTTTGTGGTTTTACTCCTTCGCATCCCTTCCCTTCATACACTTATTTGCCTACTTTGTTCAGAACTTTATTTTTTGGCCTCTATTCATCCTTTTTCATCCAAATGACTTCTGACACAGAAACAAAGGAAAACAACTAGATGTACAAGAAAAATTCAAGAAATAAGCTTATAGTTAGTCTTTTTAGCATATAAAAGATGTGTATTTTAGAGATTGACCAGCATTAAAGTCGGTGATTAATTATATTGTAGTGGTATTGCTTTTGTTTAAATCTCGTAAATTGACTAACGGATGGTTAGTCTTGTTATTATGATTAAGCTGGTTTAGGTTCCCATAACCCAACCACGGAGGTGCTAGGTTATATGTCTTACTTACAAGTTTCCACTAAGAAACAAAGGTGTTGTGGTGACATGACCATTTGATTGAAACAACATCAAGAATTATAGAGAAGAGATTCAAATAGAGTTCTCTTTGAGTACTGCTCTTATCTCCATTCAGAAACTTGGTCCTGACTAATAATTCATCATCTCTAGTATTATACCTTTTAATAATTTTGTTATTGATTTTCTCGTTTATTAGCTTATACTAGAAATCCATTGAAACCCCCAGTTACAATTCAAGTATTTAGAAATAAAGTAGCTTAATAGATTAGGTTTAATTGGTTGCACTATCTTTGTGGAATACAACATCTAGAGTTGTAATTCTTACTTCTCTTTATTACTTGAAATTCGTACCCACGTGATATCAGATTGCATATTAACGATGTATCAACAATGTCAAAGCATTAGCAGATAAACTGCACGTGCCCACTTTGTACACTACAAAGAATGGACTACACATTAGGCGCCGGAGTACCCTGTCAGGTGCCGCGAGCCCCCAGGTTTGGCATAAATCTCTTACACATGGCACCGATAGCACCACGTTAAGCGCCAACAACACTATTCATGCAATAAGTTTACACTGCCATCACTACGCCCTAATCAAGTAGTGTCAATGCCCAACATGCACATGGCGACACGAGCAGTCATGCGCTAACACTCGGAATAAAATTATTGGCAAGCAAGATACAGAGCTACTAGACTGCCTCCACTGACCTAAGTATAACGAATTATTCGGACAAAATTCATTCTTCCAAAATTTTCCTATTCTGCTACCTTTTCACAAAGTCTTTTATTTTTTGCTATATATTCTACGAATTTTGCCACAACTAGGCATAAAAAACAAGTCTTAAACCCATTATATATCCATCTTCATCATACTTTAGCCAATTTAAAAATCTGTTTCTAATACGGAGTTCACAATTTGACTATGAAATAAAGAAAAAATAACAAATATTGTTATATTTTAAAGATCTTGTACTCACTACAAGAAAAACGAGTTTTACAAACGGACGAATCCGTTTGTAAAGCCAGAAAATCTGTCATTAAAGACCACAAGAAACGGAGTTTTGGTCACTAAAAGTCGTCACTACTGGTATCATCACGAATGACTTTTAGAAACGGAAATCCGAATCCGTTTCCACTTTTAGTGACGGATGGTCCGTCTAGACTAGGTATCGAAAACCTTTACAAACGGATATTCCGTTTGTAATATACCTACATTATTAGAAACGGAAATTCCGTTTCTATAAATTAGGGCGTATTACAAACGAAAAATCCGTTTGTAAAACCTAAAATACCGAAAATGCCCTTCAACTATAAAAAAACGGAATTTTCATTTGTAATAAGCAAAATTTTCGGAAAATTGCAGACTTATAGTGACGGAATATCGGTTTATAAAAATCAAAATTTCAAAAAGAAAAATTAGAAAAAATAAAATTAAAGAGGCTTTTTAGTAACAAAAATTTCGTTACTAAAACTCGAAAACTATTAGAAACGGAGTTGTGGTTTGTAAAAATAAAAACTATTAGTGATGGATTATTAGTAACGGCAATTCCGTCACTAATGTGTTTCAAAAAAATTTAAAAAAAAATTATCAGAGAAATCTGCCAATTTTTAAATATTTGGTTATAATCTATTAATGTTTATTAATAACAAATCTCTTTAAATCACTCTTGCCAAACATTTTTTTAACCCACAAGTATATTATGGCAAAATTATATTAACTAGAAGATCTATAAACTATATATTATACAACTATAATTATATAACTATAATTATATAACTAGAAATGTAAACTAATTTAATTAACAAAAGTGTATTGATAGATACATATATAGATATACATATATATAAAACAAGAAAAGTAGATGATATTGAAAAAAACAAGAAGAGTAGATGAGAGATTTGGAGAGAAATTATTTATGTTGATGATGTTGAAAAAATGAAGAGGGTGGAACATTATATAGATGGATCTAAATTATTACAAACGGAAATTCGTTTCTAATAAACTTTTAGAAACGGAATTTGGTTACTAAAAATTTTCAAAAAAAATTAAAATCCGGCCTCAACTTTTAGAAACGAATTTTCCATTTGTAAAAATTTTAAAAAATTTCATTTTTCGCGCCTTGACTTTTTCAAACGGAAAATCCGTTCGTAACAATTTTCGGAAATTTGAAAACTCCAGCTTTGACCTTTACAAGCGGATTTTCCGTTTGTAAAAGTATTTTTTTTTAAAAAGCCGCATGTATTTGTAAATAAAAATTAAATTTATTTTATTTGTAGTACTTTTTACAAACGGAATTTCCGTTTGTAATAGTTCTTAACTTTTTAGAAACGGAATTTCCATTTATAAAAACCTTATTTGTGATTTTTAGTAACGGAAATTCCGTTTGTAAAACTTTTTCGTTTAGTACAAACGGATTTTCAGTTACTAAAACTATTTTTAAAGACGAAAATTCCGTTTCTTTTGATTTTGTCTCTTAAACTTCTACTACTCAACCCGTGAACCTTTTTGCATTATTACAAACTAAATATCCGTTTGTAAAATCCCATATCTGCATCTATAAATAGCAGCTTCAATCTCCCTCACAATCACTTACATCTTATTGTCCAGGTGCGTTTCAAATTAATACTATTCCGTAATTGTCATTATTTGTTTTTTTACTAATATTTTCTATATATATGAAATGTTCTAATTATATAAATTATCTTGTTTACTAATTAGATCCAAATCACTATATATGACATCGCGATGAGGAGTTTGTGAGTTGAATTACCTGCACCAATTTTCGGTATGTTCTACATTTGATCATATATATACCCAGTTATTAAATTTATCCAGTTTTGTAGCATATAAACACAATGTATTCGCATGATGATAGAAGTTGGATGTATGATATGAAATACGATAATGGTGAGGTAAAGGATAGTTTCACATACGGTGTGCAAAAATATCTGGGATTTGCTTTATGCCAAATAAATTATCTTGATTTGCAAAATTATCCTAGATGTCTCTGTAGGAAATGCGACAATAGAAAGTTCTTGAACCCCGATCAGATTTCAATTCACTTATGTAGATGGAGTTTCGTCCCTCAGTACTATACTTGAGTAGCACATGGTGAAACTAATCCTGTCTTTCACCCATCGACTTCCGGGGTTGGACAGACATCAGACAAAACCATAGTAGATGATATTGAGGATGATGAAGACCAAAATCCTTTTAGTGAGTTGGTATATGATGCATTTCAGGTAGATAGAGATTCAGTATAAGAGGAACCGAACCTTGAGGCTAGAAAGTTCTATGAATTGCTAAGGCAATCAGAGGAGCGCTTGCAAAGTGATAAAGATAAAACTGTGCTGCAGTAGGTGGCAGAATTTCTTGTCGTGCATAATGTTGATGACTTGAGGGAGTTATGGGTTAATGGTGTGGACACGTATGACAGGCATCTGAAGCAGAACTTTCGACTATTTGCCGCGCTAATATGGACAATCAGTGATTATCCGGCATATGCCATGTTGTCGCAGTGGAGCATTGCAGGTCGATTGTCTTGTCCATATTGCATGGAAAATACACAGTCCTTCCAGTTGAAGCATGGGCAAAAGACGTGTTTCTTTGACTGTCATCGTCGATTTCTACCTCTAGATCATGTTTAGAGGAGAAACAAAAAAGATTTCATCAAGGGAAGACAAGAGTTTTGTGAGCCTGCTCCTAGGAGGTCAGGTATTGAGATGAGAGCTATTGTTGATGATCTTCCACAGGACATGGATCCTAGATATCACATTCCGGGTTATGGGGTATCCCATAATTGGTGTGGTAGAAGCATTTTCTGGGACCTGCCGTATTGGGAAACTAACTTAATTCGCCATAACCTTGATGTCATGCACTCTGAGAAGAATTTTTTTGACAACATCAAGAACACTGTGATGGATGACTCTGATAAGTCAAAGGATAACTTTAATGCAAGACGAGACTTAGAAATCCTGACGAGACGAAAAGAGTTGTTCTTAAAGGAAAGTGCAGATGGGAAAGTCTATAAGTAGAAGGCAACATATTGTCTCAACAGAGATAAAAAAAGGCTAGTTCTAGAGTGGTTGAAAGGTCTTCGTCTTCCAGATGGGTATGCTTCCAACATCTCAAGGTGTGTTCAGATGCCGCAACTCAAACTCACCCAGATGAAGAGTCACGATTGTCACGTGTTCATGCAACGACTAATACCAATTGCATTTCGAGATTTTCTCCCTGATGTTGTTTGGGGTCCACGAGCCGAAATCAGTCTATTCTTCAGAACTATATGTTCCTCGGAGATCAGAAGGTCAGATATAGAAAGACTAGAGAGCTCGTTTGTAGAAACAATGTGCAAGCTGGAGAAGATATTTCCACCCGCCTTTTTTGATTCAATGAGCACTTAGCCATTCACCTCCCATACGAGGCGAAAGTGGGAGGTCTTGTACAATATCGATGGATGTATCAATTTGAGAGGTAATATCTCTTTTGAATTGAATTAAATTATTGTTTGTGTTATTTGAGTTTTCTATAGTGTTAATTATAAATTTTTTAATTGCAGGCGAATGTTTGAGTTGAAAAGATCATCATGTAATAAAGCCCGGATGGAAGGTTCCATCTGCCACGTATATTTGTTGTCCGAAATGACACACATTGTTTCTCAGTATTTTGGTGATGGAGTCGAAACTAGATACAATCGACTTAATAGAAATGAGACTGCACTGATCGATGACTATGCTGGACAACTCTCAATCTTTCATAAGCAAGGCAAACCAATAGGGTCCGTTCAGCAGCGTCGATACCTAACATAATCGGAATTCAATCTAATTGAGTTGTATACACTCTTGAACTGCCCAGAAGTGGACGATTGGGTCATGTAGGAATTAATTAAATTTATATATTTCCTTCCCTCGCGCATGGTAACTACTTGTTTCCAAATATAACTCTTTTAAAATTATATTTTTACAGATTGTTTCAACAGCAAATGTGTCAGGGCCTCAAAGAGCAACAAACTCAAACTAAACGAAATGCTCTGTTTGTCGAGTGGTTCAAGAACACGCCACGATCGGGTTACTACGAAGTAGACACACGGCTAAATGCATTGATTCAGGGACCATCGACTATGCCAAGACATACAAAGGGTATAAAGTCAATGGGTTTAGATTTCATACGGAGTCGCACAGTATTGGGAGTGCAACAATGAACAGTGGTGTGTATGTTAAGGCAAGTTTGGGATCAGAAGAGGACACTAATTTTTACAGCATGATCCAAGATTTATTGGAAGTTGATTTCTAGGGTTACGAGAGACAGCAAACCATTGTGTACTTCAAGTGCGATTGGTATGATATTCCCCGACCGACTCCGTTTCACTCCCATTACCGACTAGTCGACATCAATCCTCTATCACGTCTACAAACCAACGAGCCATTCATATTCTCCAATCAGTCTCAACAGGTCTACTACACACCATACCCATATGCAAGGCATTTTGCAGCTCGTAGGGGATGGTGGGCAGTGTGCACAACCAGAGCGAGATATATCATTGACACTACTGCACTGCTCGAAGGGAATGCAAGCAAAACAGAAGAAACTACTGTGGAGACCGAGATACTTCAAGATGCAGAACCAAGTCGGTCCATCGTACTTGATCTTGAGAACTACGATTACAATCTACCTATTGCATTGGCTGATACAGAATTTCAAGTAGTAGATCCGGTAGATAGCGAGGAATCTGACGATGACGATGATTAAGATTGTAATAAACAGTTGTTTTTTAATTTGTTGTTTGCCTATTTCCACTAAGGGTGTTAATCTGTTGTTTGTCTATTATCGGATTGTAATTGTTATTGTACTTTTTAAAAATGAAATGTGGTAATTTCATTACCTTGGACGCAATCGTGATCAATTTTAATTGACTATGTCATATATACAGTCGCATATTAATAATCATAAACGACAGCAAAACATTAATAATTAGATTGCAAACAAACAATTAAAATCGTGCCAAACGCAAGTTAACTACTGAATATAAATTACATAAAATAAATAAAAAATTGTCTGATAAACGCTAAAACATCTACTCCTCCTCCTACTCCTCATCATAATCATTCTCATCGTCCAGACGCAAATCCTCGGGGTCGAGAGTCGCGGGCAAAGGTCCATCTGGCACAGTCTCTAAATGCGCAACCACCCGGTCACCTACACCATCGTATGCGCTCAACAACTGGTCCATGGTAAACTCCGATGAAAACTCGGGAAATCCCTGAGTGGCTCCTAAGTCAACCGCAGGTCTAGAAGAAGTCGATGGACCTGGCTGAGTAGATGGACCAGCCTTGAGTAGATGGGCCTGGTTGAGCAGAAGGGCCCGGGCCGGATGCAAACTAACTCTACTGCTGGTGCATCTGGCTCCACTGCTCTTCCATCTGAGTGAACTGCCTCTGCATCTCAGAAAACTGTTCCTTCAGCTGAGTGTTCTCTCGCATAACCTCCTGCACAATGCTCTTCCCCTTCGCAGACTCCTTGCGAAGGGGAACACCAAAAGCCTCAGGATCCAATTCATAGCCCAGTCCCCTCAACCTGTTCTTGTACGACGCTCCTTGTGCATCTGCCCAAACCGCCACGTCAAACTGGGGCCACTTCGACCTGTCAGTACCGTGCACCTGTAGGCAGTGTCGGGTATAGTTCTCCTATAACAAAAAAGGAAATTGTTGTAAGTAATATGTTTTATGCATATTAACTACTAACTGTAAATGAGAAACTCACGCAAATGACCCGGTTCCAATCGTTGATGAAATGCAGCGACCCATCAGCATTTCTCCTGGTCCTGGTCGCCGCCACGAGTCCAGGTAGAAAACGGGTGTCCAGGGTAGCTGCTTGCTATTAATAACAAAACCAATACAAATGGACTCATTCAGATCCCAAAACAATATAATCACCATATATCAGCATCACAATGTCAACCATAATCAAGTCCCTAATTATTATCATAAAACCGAATGCAGAATCCGAGTAACAATCATAATCATATTCATAATCAAAATCATGTTCATAATGAAAAACACAGTCATATTCATAATCAAAATCATAATCATATTGATAAACAAGTTATCCCAAAGTCAACTATTAAAACAATATTATTATCAGAATAATAATCTTAATTGTATTCATTATAACTACACTAATTCATATTTGCTTAATTAAGACAATGATAAACGCAAATGTACCCATCTCCTGTGATGATCCTGCGTGCTGACAGAGCCCCCACGATAATTGTAAACGTTCCCCTTCTTCTTGTTCGCCCTCGCCTTCTCCGACTTTTCTTTCGTCTCAACCTTGTCCCAATGGACAATGAACCAAGGAAGAATACGGGGGGAATTCAACAGAGGTTATCCTGGTAACGTGGATCGTGTTGTCTTGCGAAATAGCACGTCTTCGCCATATTGACCTTGCCCTTAAAACGGTTGTGTGCATCGCAGTGAATCCTCGGTAAATCATATCAGTCTGGCTGGGATCCCACTGATAGATCGACTGCAAAAACAATTATAAATAGTTAGAATAGTAGGGAAAACACTTTAGTCATAAAAATAAATATATAAGTTAATTAGGCACATATATATGTACCCGAAAACAATCCCAGAATGTCGTCCCGTCCTCATCAGGAATGTCAGAATAAGTCGCCCACAATCCAGTCATCAAGCTCTTCACATCTTGCTGATCGTGCAAACCACTCTCTGGCGATCATCCAGTATGCACGACAGGCAGGCTGATCGGCTATAGCCATACCCCGTATGGGTCGTCTGGGATGACTAGGGCCAGTTGCATCTGCGTGGCGTGCCTGTGATAGGCCAGCTGCATCAGGGGTCGCCCAAGAGGGACAGTCGGTGGTGGGCCTGCAGATGCAGTAGGAACAGCTGGACGTGGTACACGAGCAGCTCCCAGTGATGTTGTCGGAGATCCCACCAGATCGGCCCAATGGAGACCATGCGATATACGAGACCCTGCAGGTGTGCCAACCGATCCTCCTGCAGGTGCCCCAACAGATCCTCCTGCTGACCCACCATGAGATAGAACACCTGAACGATGTGGCCGAGGGGCGGACACCGTCCTAAAAGTTACACTGGAAGGCGCACTGGGTACAATGGCCGGTCACAACCGAGTTGTCAACCGGGTCGGTGTCCGGTAGCGCGAGGTGGCCACAGATGACGCAGAACCTGGCTGGTCATCACTAGGCGAAGACCGACTACGAGGTGCTGCTCCAGGGACAGCATGTCCTGCTGCATCGCTCGTTATATGTCCATCTAGCCCACCAGGATTAGTAGACTATCGTCTACGAGTCGTGATCTTCAATTTCCTCTTCACTCCAGCTGAACCTGACTCACGAGGCGGTTGCTGATCTGCCATCTGTAACATTCACATACAATGTTAATCAATAACAGTAGCTAGCAATAGATTCAATAATTATCAACACGACCACAATAATTGTCTCTCCAATTTTATTACAACAAAAACTCTCCCTAAAACACCGAACAAACCAACTCAAAATGCAGAACACCATATTTAGACAATAAAATTTCGATTGCACGTACTAATTAAATAACATCATAAACTCAATAGAAACGATAAATTCCAAAACAAAAACATACGTGACGTATTATCCATTTAATTACTTAGCATTAATGTCGTAACATGCAACATAAACGAATAATTACATAAACAACCCATAACACACAATTAAAACGATAATATCAACAGGCTATATATACTACAACAATATAATCACAAAAACCTTAATCTATCACATGAAATAACTCCAAAACGTGATAAATAAATAATGCGAACGGTAAAAAACGTAAATAAAACAATATAATCGGTGAAAATAACTCAAAAACGCGATAAACACATAATACGCACAGTAAAAAACGTAAATAAAACAATTTAATCGATGAAAATAACTCCAAAACGTGATAAATACATAATACGAACGGTAAAAAACGTAAATAACACAATTTAATCGGTAAAAATTACGTACCTTAGGAGTTTTCGAGAGAAATAGCATTTATACGGACGAAATCGCGTTTTTGGACGAGAGAAATCGGATTTTTTTGTGAAATCGCGTGTGTAAAATGACCAGGAACTGAGAAAATCCGTTTTTAAAACTTCGGTTTACTAGAAACGGATATTCCGTTTCCGTTTGTAATAACCCGCATGCAATAGTGATGGGCAGTCTATCACTATTGACGGACTGCCCGTCACTAGTAATGGGCGGGCACCAGAAACGGGCAGCATGTTTCTAGTGCCCGACAGTCAGCTGGGCGCCAAAAAAATTTTTTTGGCGCCCAAACTATTAGTGACGGAATTTCTGTCACTAATAATTACAAACGGGAGATCCGTTTGTAAAAGCACTATTAGAAACGGAAATTTCGTTTCTAATAGTTTTCTGACTTTTACAAACGGACTATCCGTTTGTATAAGTTTTTCTACTTATACAAACGGAAAATCCGTTTGTAATAACCAACTTTTACAAACGGATTTTTGCCCGTTTGTAAAAGTTGGTCTCTAATGAGCGTTTTTCTTGTAGTGTGTTCTTTTTTTATTTCTTTAAGTTCCTAATTTTTGTAGATCTGGTTAGAAATAAGTTCAACAATTATAATGGTGCACAAGTAATATCGCAGAGAGCATTCAAGCTTTGGGAACCTCGAAAACGCGATAAACACATAATACGCACGGTAAAAAACGTAAATAACACAATTTAATCGATGAAAATAACTCGAAAACGTGATAAATACATAATACGAACGGTAAAAAACGTAAATAACACAATTTAATCGGTAAAAATTACGTACCTTAGGAGTTTTCGAGAGAAATAGCACTTATACAGAAGAAATCGCGTTTTTGGACGAGAGAAATCAGATTTTTTTGTGAAATTGCGTGTGTAAAATGACCAGGAACTGAGAAAATCCATTTTTATAACGTTGGTTTCCTAGAAACGGATATTCCGTTTCCAGTAGGGTTATTACAAACGGAATATCTGTTTGTAATAACCCGCATGCAATAGTGACGGGCAGTCCATCACTATTGACGGACTGCCCGTCACTAGTAATGGGCGGGCACCAGAAACGGGCCCGACAGTCAGCTGGGCGCCAAAAAAAATTTTTTGGCGCCCAAACTATTAGTGACGGAATTTCCGTCACTAATAGTTACAAATGGGAGATCCGTTTGTAATAGTTTTCTGACTTTTACAAACGGACTATCCGTTTGTATAAGTTTTTCTACTTATACAAACGGAAAATCCGTTTGTAATAACCATCTTTTACAAACGGATTTTTGTCCTTTTGTAAAAGTTGGTCTCTAATGAGCGTTTTTCTTGTAGTGTGTGCTTTTTTTATTTCTTTAAGTTCCTAATTTTTGTAGATCTGGTTAGAAATAAGTTCAACAATTGTAATGGTGCACAAGTAATATCGCAGAGAGCATTCGAGATTTGGGAACTCCATGGCGAGTCACCAACTCCAGACAATATTATGCTACCTCCGGAATTTGACCTTTAGGGGAAGTTATTTTATTTATGGTTTTGCCATTTTTACAATAAGGATATTGGTATATTTACTTGTGGGGATATTTTTTGAGTGTATTTTGCTCTTTTGCCCTCTTAGAAATTCTTGATTCTTCATTGTTTATTTTATTGTTTTCTTTGAGTTGTTTAGTGAGTATGTTTGGAGATGTATGTATCTGTTTTGAACTATTTGATGATTATGAGCCTAGCATGATGCATTTGTTGTGAGTAATATGGAAATTATGACGAAGTTTGTTCAATTTTATTGTGATGATGTGTAATGAAGATATTGTAGGTAGTAATGGAATAAATGTACTACTTAGTTAATTTTTCATTCATGCCGTCTTCATATAAGCTTGATCGCCCAAAACTATATTGCAATATTTCAGCATAAGTGTACAAGTCATAAGTAATAAGAGAAGTAGACGTTTCGGCAATAGAATAGAGATCCCCGAGGGATATTAACGTTTTTTTTTCAATTAAAGCAAATTTACTAGCACTCAGTTCCACAAGTGAAAGTGGAGTTGTCACCATTCAGCAGTCAATAACAGAACTTAAAAAAAAAAAAAAAAAAAACTTGCAAAATGAATTTTGAGAATTGTGAATTAATTAAACTAGCACTTGTACTCTTAAAACAAAATTGAATAATAGAGCAAGGTATCACAAGGGATAGATTTTACTAGAAATTAACGATCTAAGGTATAGACAAACCTTTTGCTATGATTAATTGTGCATAATTTATATGTGGGATATATTGATCTATGAGGTGTTCAAAATTTGTGAATTTTCATTTTGTTTATCAAAATAGTACTTAGTGTACGTTGTTCCTTTAAATGCATTAAACTCTATGAATCACCTATGTCTTCATTTTGAGACACCAAACATCATAGACTGCGGATTTCTATAACTTATGAGATCTAAACTTGTAATTTCTTCTTTCGAGTATGTCATAAATTATCTAAATAATTATATGTTGATCAGGAATGTAAAGCATTAAAAACAAGATTACAAAATCAGATATAAATTGCTCAACACACATAAATTATCAAACAACTATCACAACATTATCAGATTTTCAACTACTTCCATACCCCGCAATATAGAAACGAACTATCCAGACATAATTGAAACACAAACACAAGAGATACTAGAAATAAAGATGGTCATTTGCATAAAATTATTAAGAATTGAGTACCAAGAATCTCTGTGAGGGAAGTAAAATAACTAAAAAATAAAATATCTAACAAAAGTCTTAAGGATATTACCAATCCAATCTTGCCAAAACTAAGGAAAGTATGTGAAAACATCATCCGGTCTATTCAACTCAAGTTTTAGGTCGTTTACATATATACACATAATCCGGTCTATTCAACTCAAGTTTTAGGTCGTGTACATATATATACATAATCCATGGGCTTGAAACGTCTTGGAATTCGATACAGCCTCAAAATCCTATTTTTCCGAGTCTAGGTCATTTGGATGCGATTGGATAGCCTTTGCATGCGGTGGCACTGTTTGACTAAGGTTACAACTCCTTCAAACTACGCAATCCATGCGATTGCATATGCATCCTTCATACGCAGTCGCGCTCTTTTGCATCCTTGATTACATACTTTGCCCAAAACTTCAGTTTTCGAACACTTTTTGCATCATTTCACCAAAATGACCCCTAAACACAAAACAGAGTAAAACAAGTAAATATACACGAAATACGCAAGAAAGAAACTCAAGTAAACCCTGGAGACTCATCAGCGCTCATACACACAAGTACTGCATGTGCATAGTTGAGCTTTTTGGACAATGATTATAGGATGAGGAAAACTAGATAAGATATATCACAACTCTAGAACCCAGTTCATCGTCTCTCGAGGCAAAACCCTAGTAAGATTTAGCAATAAAGTGATTTTAGGCCTAATATTTTTACTACAGTTGAATCTTTCTAGCCTAAACCATCCGCTAAAAAATTATGTGATGAACCCCAATGCAGCATTTAATAATTATCTTTTTCCGTGAATTAACCAATTGGTCGACCGTGTTAGCCATGTTGTATTCTTACCCTTTTCTTTAGTATTTTTTGTTAGTTGACAATAGAAATGCTATTGAGGGAGTGACGAGTACAAACATGAAAAGTTGGAAAAAGGTCAAAGAAAAGAGGGGGGGGAGGGCAGGGGTAAGCACACCATCCTATACACACCAAACAACACTGCAAGAAATCATGGCAATAGGGAGAACACCATGAGGACAGATACAAATCTGTCCCTATGTAAAAAGAGAATTAAAATCTATTGAATTAAAATCTATAGTAATAGAAATATTTGTTGCTCATACTACAGAGTAATTTAAGCATTAGGGAGAAATATAGTTTATTGGTGGGTAGGAAATTAAATTGTCCAATGCCATTGTTAAAAGACACCTCATTTTTCACCGCCTTCATCTCTTCACCTCTACTCTCCTCCTCACCAATACTTGAAAATTCTCCTCTTCTCTCTTGTTCTTTTTTAAACTTATGTGTTATATATATCATATAGTTATTTATATTAATGTGGGTGTTTATATATATTAATAAACACACAATACACACGATATTACCAATTCCATACCATCTTTTATATATATATATATATATATATATATATATATATATATATATATATATATATATATATATATATATATATATATATATATATATATATATATTTATAATTATTTCATACATATAGTATTATATATAACATACATATATAAAGCATGTTAATGTCAATATACACATCTATATAGTATGGTATGAAATGTAAATAGATATTTAATATAAGCAACAAGTTATTATATACTAAATAATATTTTATTTTTAAATGTGAAGAAAGTGCTAGTGGTTAAAAACCACTAGAAATAAAAAATTAAAGTATAAAAAAGGTGGCGGATTTCCCGCCACCATAAAAAAAAATAAAAAAAATGGCCGAAGGTGGACTCTGCCACCAAAATTTTAAAATTAATTTTTTTGAAAAGGTGGCGGTAAAACCGCCACCAATTTGTTTAAAACTATTCACAAAATATGGAGGAAGAAAAATCTGTCCCCATGGTTTTTCTTCCCCAAGGTTTCTTTTTTTTAATTTTGGGTTTCTTTTATTCCCGGATAAAAAATGCATGGCCACCAATTTATCTGTCCCTCCATGGTGACAGATTATTTTGTTCCTATTTAGTGACAAATTTGTTTTTCCCTATTTGAGGGGTTAGAATACTTTGTTACTATTTGCTTACAAAATAATCTATCCCCATATATAGTGATAAACTAATCTCTCACTATTGCTTTTTAGCTTTATGCCATCAAGACCTATAGCAACAAATTTTTCTAACAAAATTTTCTTTCATCATTGATCTATAGCAACAAATTTCACACCGATAGAGACTAACTTTTTTGTGGTTATTGCTCCAATTTCTTGTAGTTCACTGAAGATGGTGTAGGAGTGTGAGTGAAGAGTGAAAAATAAAACACTGTTGTAGAAGATGGTAAGTAATGTCGAGTGACATTCATAGAAAAGAAAAGAGAAAAGGTTAGAAACAAAGAGCATTAAAAGCATAAAACATGAAAACATGCATAAGGAGAAGAATTGTGAAAATATGAAAGGCTATAAGTGAAAAGTAGAATGAAGAAAGAAAAAGTCGAGTGTGTGAATGAATGGATCTTCAAGCTTTTGTATTCCTTATCCTTCATTCTTTAGCCTTTACCCTGGTCTAACATGACAAACTGAATTTGATCTAACTGATATCTCTTGTCAAATCTCTTCTACATTAGTGAAGAGATGATGTGAAAGTTAGGTACATGATCAAGTAGCCGAGAATTTGGTCTACATATTGTATTAACCGTTTCAAAAGTTCACTATGGCATTTTGTAGCTATTACATGCACGCCATTCATGTGAAGACAACATGCTAAAATGAATTAACCTTTGGGTTGAGACACAAACTCCCCGGTGTTCCAATTTTTTTTCTGTGATTAGGCAAATCGAACAACAAAATGTAGATTGAATTGCTCATGATGGTCATTTATTAGAATAATGTTATTGATGTGGGGTATTTTCGTCTGGATACGTGTCAAACCTCCAACACTCCACGTCAGGCTGCTTTAGTTCCTGATGGATGCTCAAGCAGCTTTTGAGTTCGGAACCTGCACTCAACACCACACGTAAACTAAGCCGGTGCCTTCTCTGGCGAAGGCACTCCGATGCTCAAGTCAGATAGGCATGAATGCGAGATATTGTCGTGACAGACAATAGCTCGAATTTATAGGTCGAATTTAGCTCAAATAGGTCGAATTTAAGCTGCATAGGTCGAATAAGCACACCTCGAAATGGTATTGAGAACCGAGATGAAGGCACCTGAATAGGTCGAATTACCCTCAAATAGCTCGAAATACACTCTATATAGATCGAACAAGAGCTATTGCAAACAGCTCGAATTACTGCTCTATAGCTCGAATTCGATGTATATAGCTCGAAATTAAATGCTTGGAAAATTAAAACGTACCTTAGAAGTGCAATCCAAGTCGAACTATGATTCTAAATATGTCGAATTAGACCTATTTTGAAATAGCTCGAATTGGGCCTTCAAATAGGTCGAACTGGGCCTCAAAATAGATCGAATTTTGCCCCAGATAGCTCGAACTGGGCTTAATATAGCTCGAATTAGGCCTATTCGGGCCCAAATAGATCTCGCTTGGGCTCAATTTGGGCCGATTTCCGAGTTTTGCCTTGAATTGTAATTTTGCATTAAAAAATAATTGTGCTGACGTGGCATAATATGTCCCGAAATATGTTCGTGGTATTGTATCGGATATTATGACGTGGCGGTACCGAAATATGGTACATCAGTTTTATTTTTCTATCTTTGTTTTTGTTTTATATTGCCCAGGGATGAGCAATGAGAGTAGAGTGCGGTTGTTGACACTGTATAAAAGAAACTTATTTGCTATACTCTTTTATATAATAAGTTATCTCTCTGTATGCATTTCTACTTTGTTTTATCTTGTTGTGCCATTTGTAGGTCAATGAAGTCTTTAACAAAAGGAAATGATTATACAAAAAATAAGTATAAAAAACATTCTGAAGAATTCGTAAAACCTCTTATTTTCATGGTGTAGATGAGTGAATCTGAATTCTAACGCAAGAAACGTATCACAATTCAGATAATAAGAGAAGAAGTTAGAGCCACTATAGCAAGAATGTGCATCAGATTCTACGTGCACCATTTCTACTGCTTCCATCATCTACGTACCACATGGATATATCAGTACGTACGTCATAGTAAGTCTAAGATTAAGATTTGGTTTAGTATAGAGTCTCTAGGGACCCGGCGGCCGAATTTGGCAGCCGCTTACGGAGACACAGTTGAAAGACACAGAAATTCAGAAAACAGAACATTATCGAAAGATACCTAACAACATCTCTATTCTTGGTATTGCACCCATCACCAATATTTTGTTTCTTTTCTTTCTCCGTCGTAACATTATAATATTGTATATACTTTTCTTTCTCCGTCGTAATATTGTATAGTTAATTAATCATACAGATGAAATTTGTGAGACGGTAATTGTCTTTTGGCATACGTACAGTATATGCATTACTGACAAATCTTAACTTATATAGAGGTCACAAATGTGAATCTACACTTATTTAATATTTCTGCCGGATCCGAACCAAGAAAATTTGCTAATAATTTCTTATTCCCACCCTACAAAATAAATACATGACTTTCCTTCTGCAGTTAAAGGCTAAAAGCAGTGAACACGCCATGACAACCCTCCTTGAAAATTGCTTCATCTCACCCCAGTCAGGTGCGTTGACTGAGCTATCTCTGCCGCTAACTTTCTTCGACATCCCATGGATCCACTTCCACCCGATCCGCCGCCTTATTTTCTACGAATTCCCATGTTCTAAAACCTATTTCTCCGACACCCTCGTACCAAATCTCAAAGAATCATTATCCCTCGCTCTCAAACACTATGTTCCTTTAGCTGGAAATTTAGTATACCCTTTAAACTCCGAAGACGAAGAAAATCCCAAACTCCGCTATGTCATTGGCGACGCCATATCATTTGCAGTTGTCGAGTCCACCAAAGATTTTGACTTTCTGGTGGCGAACCATGCGAGGGATGCCGATGAGTTCTATGATTTTGTACCTCAGTTATCATCCGTAAAGGAGGAAACTGATCACAAGATAGTTCCAGTTTTAGCCATACAAGTAACGCTTTTTGCGGGCCGAGGCGTGTGCATTGGTTTCGCTAACCACCACAGCGTCGGTGACGCGAGTTCAATAGTGGGGTTCATCAAGGCATGGGCTTCAATCAATAAACTCGGTGGAGATGATCAGGAGGTTTTGGAATCTCTACCACTTTTTGATAAATCCGTCATTAAAGATTCCAAAGGAATAGTCAGCATATTTTGGAATGCGATGAAACAGATCCCTTCCAAGTCACCATCTTTTCCTTTACCCACGGGAAGGGTTCGAGCAACTTACGTTCTAAACCAGGATCATGTCCGAAAACTCAAAGATTTGGTTTTGTCAGAAAATCCAGGGTTAGTTCAGGTGTCGACTTTTGTGGTGGCAACTTCTTACGTTTGGACTTGCTTTGTGAAATCAGGCGAAGAATTTGAAGACGATGAGGTGTTCATTTTCGCGGTGGATTGTCGGGCTCGCATAGATCCGCCGGTACCTGCTAATTACTTTGGAAATTGCTTAGGTTACGGTATGGCAACAATCGAACATCAAAAGCTTGTCGGGGATGAAGGATTTGTGCTTGCTGCAACGGCAACAGCGGAGGATATCAAGAATCGGGTGAACAATAAAGATAAGGTTTTGAAAGGTGCTGACACTTGGTTTTCAGATTTTGGTAAAACATTGATTGGAAAGAGGACCATTGGAATTTCTGGATCTCCCAAGTTTGATCTTTATAGTGCAGATTTTGGATGGGGAAATGCAAGGAAGCTTGAAATTGTGCACATTGACGGAGAGAATTACGCAATGTCTTTGTGCAAGTCCAGGGATTCAGATGGTGGATTAGAGGTTGGTTTGTCTTTGCCCAAGGAACGGATGGAAAAGTTTTCAACTATTTTCAATGATGGTTTAAGTATTGACGATTAAAGTAAATTTATTAAGTCAAATAATTATCTAAATCCACCTCGGTGTTTTCCTACATTAGTTCTTTGTACTATGATTTGCGACTGATAAGTTTCTGAGTGCGATTAGTTCTTGACTAAGTTGGTGTTGCTTGTACTTCGATTTTATTTGTTAAAACTGCGCCTACGTTCCAAAAATAGACAAGAGAAATAAAAACAAATTGTGGGGCGCCGTATTTGAGTGAACCATGATAAGCTGGTTCATTTAGGAAAATTGAAGAACTGAATTTGGGTATGAAGGTAAAGAGATACGGAGCAAATTACGACAAATGTTGAAACTCTATCTTATCTTGAAGGGGACAGAAGTTGAATCCTCATTTTTTTGCAGCCTTTCAGGGGATTAGGTGCGTTAATTCCCTAACCTATGGTCCCAGTTGTAATTTCTTCCTAACCTATTAAAATGTGCGAATTGGTCATAACCTATTGAAAAAATGTGTGAATTGTCTTCTGAGTCCTTGATCAACCGTTCATTTTAGGCACGTGTCATATTTTTCGTCCACTGGATTTTACATCAGGGAGCGGTTCGCACATTATAGCATCCTTTAGGGGGTAAGTCACACATTTTAATAAATTAGAGAGGACATTGCAACGAAGCATATTGTTTAACGCAATTGCCCCTTCGTTTAATCTGTTGAAAGGGGGCTAATGGAAGAAAGAAGAAGTATCTATTGGGAGGGAGCTAATGGCAAAAATAAAAGCAAAAGGAAACCGTAGCATGTTTTGTGCATAATTGGTAGAAGCAACCAGTGAATAAGAAGGCCAAAAAATTCACTTGTGATTTTTGAGCTTTAAATTAGGCTAAAATTTTATGTATAATAATAGGCACAACAACTCTTTGAGAGACAACAAGAATGAGGGGTTTCTGTGTAACTAGCCAAAAACTCTCCGCGGAATGATCAATAGGCAAAAAACGCTCATGTGTTGTACAAATTTTAACACAATATAGTTAAAATTTGCAAAAGGATGAAAGTAAAACTACAAAAATATGCAAAAAATTATGTGTTAAGATTTGAGCCCCCTCATTTCCCCCTAAAAGGCCTTATTAGAGGGTGAGGGGGAACTCACTTATATACAGAAGCCCAGAAGTATTCCCAAGCAATGTGGGATAGAATTCAAGATTATGTGATATAAATAGACACTTTGGATGCTCCTAGAATTTTTCTATCACTTATATTCACTTAGACATATAGTTTTGTTGTATGGATTATGAGAGTTAGACAAATAACTAACTTAATCAAAGTCCTGAGTATTTTCTTTCATAACGTATATCATTAATGCAATTTTAAATAACCATCTTTATAATCCATAATTTTGTGTGCACAAATTGTGTCTACCGAAAAATTACATGTTTCATTGTGAAAATATTTATGAAAAAAGTTAAATTTTCCTAAAATTAATTATATACTCAACTGTTATATTAGATATCCAACATTATTTTATTTATTATATGAAAAACTAAGATTTTTTGAGAAAATAGTAACCAAGTTATCCATAGACTATTACAAAGTTAAGGAATTGAACAAGTTAAAACGAGAAAATTTTGGATATAAATTAAATTAAACTTTCAAAATATCTTGAATCATGTGTCATATATATATATATATATATATGAAATACTATATGTAGTAAGGGGTGAGGCTGGAGTTTGAGTTGGGGGGGGGGGGGGGGGTGCAAGGGCCCCAAGCCCCCTGACTCCGCCATGCATGTATGGTCACGTCTCAAGTAGTTACAAATGGCAAAGTATTCCTGATCGTTAAGTGGTCATAAATAAATTCGTTTTGTTTTGGCGTTTTTACTCATGGTCTATATCCGTCTATGCTCTCTTTTTATTATTTATTTGCTATTGAATATTATATTACTACTTCAAAAATTTAATTCTATTTATTCTTAAAAATATTTATTACCATATCTTTTGTGACTGTAAGAGCGGTCATGAAAAAGCAAATTGACTTTAATGATTATAATGCAGTCACAAATACTTTTTTCCTTACCAATGTTTTTCTTGACTGCTTTGCGGTCACAAATACTAGATTTTTTTTGATCAGTTATATTACGGTCATAAAAAGTCAGTTATGAATGCCTTATTTTTTTGTAGTGAAAATAGGTCATGATGTCTCTTCTTTACAAACATAAATAGATTTTTTTGCCTATATATCTTTCACGCACACGAGTTTTTTGTGCCTTACGCAAAACATAAGGGGGTTGCCTCATTTATTTTACTTTGGGGTTGCCTCTTACTCATAATCCGTGTGTTTTATGGCTATTATTAGCTCTTTAAAAAAAGAGGCAACAATATAGATTCGGACCTCCGAAAATAAGATCAGACAATTAATTAAAAGAGTGAAAGAGTTGAAAGGGAAGAATGTGGAGAATTGGGAAAAAAATAAAGAGGATATGGGTGAAAGAAATAAATCAATTATCCATTATGTCTCAATAATAAAACACACATTCATATTTGTTCAGTAAATATTAAAACTTATAACTATATGCTAACAAATAAGGAATAGAATCATCACTTTCCATAAGGATAACATCCTAATCACTACAAGAATTTGGAGCAATAACCACAAAAGAAGTACTTCCTATTGGTGTGAAACTTATGACTATAGATCAATGGTGTCAGAAAAACTTGTATCAAACTTTTGTTAGTATAGACCTTGTTAGCATAAATTTATAATTATTAATATTGTATCACATTTCAGAAAATAACAATCAAGATATAGGCAGTATTACAACAAGAGCAAATAAATAATTACCATGCATCATGTTATTTTTTCCGCCCCCTATCGCCTCCGACCACCTCTGAACATCCAATCGGAGCCACTCTTGATCTCTATATGCCGCTGCTAGATCCACGACATATTTTTCCTTTTTTAAAAATTAATTATAAAAGTCAATCAAACCAATTTCATTTGGCACAAATGAATATTTAAAACTATCACTTTAATTCAAGGTTGAAATTACTTATATACGCCCTCTGGTCCTTCTCGCTCATCCAAACCTCCCCTCCGTCCTGGATTTTTTTGCATTTTCCCGCCTTCCATGCGTCATGGTGCTTGATCGTGTTTGGGTCACCCCCCATACCCTCTGCCTGTTCAATCACACAGAATTAGAAATGAGATCACTAAATTAAAAGTAAATAAACACTAATAAATAATTATACATAAATTAAAAACTTACCATTTTTGCCTTTACTTTTTCCATACTTCTCGACCCGCCAAACCAAGTTGGTTCGGGTGCCTTGGCCTTATTCGCTAGTGCTATGCGCCTCCGTATTTGGGCCCGCTCAGTCTTTCAGTAGGCAATATAATGTGGGACCCATTCCTTGAGCATCCAATAATTAGGAATCTTCTTCATCCTCGGATTCTTTTCCTTCATTATCCAATAGCTCTTAGTACAATGCACTTCAGAATCGAATCTCTTGGAACAAATGTTGTGGTACGTTCTTCTAATTCTAACAGAGTCCCTCTCGCTCCACTACTACGTCGCCTGAAATTTAGTAACGATCATACGTAGTTAATATAATATAGCCATAATACATATAATATAAAATTATACTTCATATAAATATCACAACATAATTACCACAAATCTATTCCAGACCGCCTCCCGATTGTCCTCCAAAAATTCACCATACGTGAGGTAGGGTGCATGCATATTCACCTTCAAATTGGCACAAATTGTGCCTACCAATTTGTGACTGCCAGTTATTTTTCCAGTTAAATGGTTGACATAAAGCCTTCGCCTCTGGGATGGGTCTACGGGGGGATGCTCAGGGATAGTCCCCCCAATGATACACATCATCTACCTCCTAATCACAATCCACGACACCCTTCTCGTCATGACCCACTGGACCATCCTCACCATCACCCCCGGCGTCCACGTCATCCCCTAAATGGACTCTCTCTGTATCTCGCCGTAATGCATTGACGACGCATGTCGAAGCTACACCATGTGATCCCGATAATTGAGCCTCGAGATCAACTGCTAGTCTACCTTCTGGAACTCCAGCTGTCGAATAACGAGGTGAAGCTAGTCTGTCTAGCTGATGTTGATGCCCACCTGCATCGACATGGATTGATGTGGATGTAACTGGCCGCCAGGCTGACCTACCATCCCCGGCATCTGGTTGGCCATGTTGAAATACTGCCTGGAATCAGCATAGAGGCCCGTGTTCCCTACAATTAGTCTGAGACTGCAACATGGTTGTATATGGCTGGTTTTGATACATGTTATACGCGGGGATCCTCTGTTCTCCTCACGTACTGTGGGGGTTGTTTCTCAAAGCTTATAGCATCATATGTTGTGGCATGTTATACAGTGTCGTGGCAACCTGCTGTCTAGAAGCAGCATTTGACTAGATTGGGATTGATCTTACCTTGCCTTTGCCTTTACCCTGTTTTGAGGGATCAATCTGTTGTCTATCTGTCATCTGTTATATAACAACACAAATAAGTGTTAATAAACAACATATTACAAAATGGAATTAAAAAAATTAACAAATACTAATATATACTACAAACTCCAAATATATGCTAGCAGTGGTATGAATATTTTCAAAGTTTCTTATTTATACTAATTAACCATGTAATTAATAGCCTAGTGTTTTATAAAATCAAAGTAATTAATGCATTACCTGAAATTAACTAATTAATTAGTAACCAAATTACTTGATTACTAATTATGCAATAATAGTCATAAAATTATTAATTACTAATATAATCATGACAATTAATTGTACCACACATTTAATTTTGCTACTTTTTGCTAAATTTTAATTTTCTCCTAAATTTCATAATTTTCTTAACTTTTCCTTATTTTTATAACAATATTTCCTCATTTTCATTAAAACTATCCTAATTTAAATTAAATACTCCTAATAAAATGAGTACACATATATAATCATGATTTACCTAATTAAACTTAATTGATTACTTTTAATCTAATTACTTTTAATCAAATTACTTTGTAATTTATAACTTGATTACTAATTATGATTGTCATAAAAGTGTTAATTACTAATATAATCATGACATTTAATTGTACTACACATTTATTCTAGCTATTTTTTGTTAAATTTTAATCTTCTAGTAAATATCCTAATTTTTTTTAACTTTTCCTAATTATTATAACAATATTCCATCGTTTTTACTAACACTAGCCTAATTAAACTCAAATTCTCCTAATTACTATTAATAAAATGAGTACACATGTATAATCATGATTTACCTAAACTTAATTAACTAACTAATTTTAATCAAATTACTTTGTAATTTATAACTTTATTACTAATTATGCAATAATTGTCATAAAAGTGTTAATTACTAATATAATCATGACATTTAATTGTATTACACATTTATCCTAAATTTTATTATATTTATTAAGTTTCCTAATTTTATAAAAATATTCCCTCATTTTTACTAAAACTATGCAAATTAAAATGAAATTCTCCTAACTACTACTAATAAAATGAGTATACATATTTAATGGTTCTAATTATACATTTTTTAATAACAAATAATGAAGACATGCATGCTTGAAATTCTAATTAACACTGTTCCATAAACAAATATAAAATGCTAAATATTCAATAAAAATATTAAAACAAGCATATATATATCCCAAAAATTTTTTAGAAAAAACAAGCAAATATCCAATAAAAGCTACAATTTGCTAACAAATAATTATAAACTCTCCAAGCTCAACAATACATATAAAATGCATACAAAGATTATAAATAGAAAAATTTATAACATAAAAATTATACAATTAAACCATACAAAATCGATTTTTTTCGCATAATAGTGTACTCCTAAAGTTGTACAGGAACATACCTTAATTAAATGGTGAAGTTGGAGAGGATTGGAGTGGATTTTAAATTTACTTTTAGGGTTTTTAAGGGGGCCCGCACGAATTTGGGGGAAGAAGATGAAAATGGTGGTGGGGAGAGAAAATTCTCCCCACCACGTGTACTATATTAAGCATGGCCTCAGATTTTTCTGACACCATGCATCAACGTGCCAGATCGCATGATCTGGCCCGTGACCGTTGATTATCAACAGTTAAAAACCACATAAACGGTCCAGATCATGCCCAAGGCATGATCTGTGTTGTTCAAGCGTGGTATCAAATTATTTTGACTCCACATTCTGCGCTCAGCTTTTTCTGACCGCATAGTGTGGTCACACATCAACGGTCCAGATCATGCCGAAGGTAAGATCTGGATCGTTAAAGAATGGTGTCAAATTATTTTGACACCGCGGTTATTACTTTATGGGGTCAGTTTTTTTTTACCCCATGTATTTTGTTGAGGGACAAATTATTTTGTACCATTTTATGCTATGGTGACTGATTATTTTTTCTCCAGGCGTGGTAAATAAATAGTTTGTCACTATTTTGTTCTACAAATTGTTTTGACCCTATTGATTTAAATTCTCTTCCTACATGGCAACATATTTTAATCACTCACTATATTTCACTCCCTGTTGCAATGTTTTCTTGTAGTGAATCTCATAAATTTTCAAAATTAGGATCAATATTAACTAGATTTTCTGGAATATTCTCCAAGGCTAAATTTTGATTTGATTATTATCATTTCTCCAAGGTAATCAATGCAGAAGAAATTTTTTAAAACTATCCTAGCGATGTGAGAGGTATCGACGGTTTTAGATAAGAGATAAAGTGCTTTATCTTAGAATCTATCCACCGCAAGTAAGATAGAATCATGTGTTGTATGCCTACTACAAAGTCTATGCTAAGGACTTTCTAATGGAAGTGAAGGACATGCAAAGAGGTTACTTTGGAAAGATGACCAAGTGAATCAATTAGGGATGTGGATCTTGCTCTTCTCACTTCCTATATGACCAGCAAGGTCCGCATCATTAAGCTCCGAAATTGGTAAATCACGAAAAGAAGTGTGGGAAAGACATAGTTTAGTTGCATGAGACGAATACCCGTGAATAGTATGGTAGTCAATCAACTCACTAACATTTTCTCCTCTAAACCTCATTTTAAATTTTGTAAAAATCAAGACAAATACATAAGCATAATTCATCCTATCAAAGCATACAACCGTTGTAATCTACTTATTGGTCAAATTCAATCAAACTTAATGCAACAATGTTCTGAACCCTGACGATGATTGTGAACAAAGATTTGATCTTGTCGTAAGTTGTCCCGTTTGGCATGTTTCTCTTGACAATTTCTGATTTTAATTAGGGCATCATGATCACCTTAAAAAAACAAAATCTGTAGGTGATAAGTACCTCGATTGATCAAAACAAATAACTAAATCATATGACTCCTTTTTATAACTGTTGTATTTGACTCGTTGATGGTGGGCATTGATTCCAGATTTGAACCGCTCACATCAAATTTGTACCGTAAAGTTCGTAAGTCTAGAGTCAAAAATAACATAAGGATATTAGCTTCATACCTCTCTCTTGGTCAAAAGATATAGAGAATGCATTAGGAATAAAGCTAGGCTAAAAGACTATGAGTCGCTCAAAAGGGTTTGAAGGAAAATAGATGAAAAGACGAGACTAAATATGGTTGAAAAACATAGTACACTAACAGTGAAGAGCAAACTTCCGCGAGGGAGTTGTGCAGGACAAATTAAGATAGTTTTTGTATACCATTTGAAATCCAAGGATGTCTAGTTTTAAACAAAAACTGGATCGCAATTCCAACGCCTAGAGAAGATGTTATTTTCAAAGTGGAAAAGTTTCAAAAAAGTTGTTGTGGGTCATACAGTGACAACGCAAGTTCAAGCATTGACAGCGCCATGTCCAGAAGGTTAGCGTTAACAATGCCCACTTTGGCATTGACAATTTTACCCTTGAATTTAAAACACCCTAGCCATTATCTATATGCTCCAACAATGTCGCGTCAGAAACTAACAACGTTAGCTGTAAAAATTAGGCAGGAAATTCTACAATAATGCAGAATCTTCCAAACTTTGCTTCCAACCAGGAAACATGCCTTTTAGACTTATCTTATGTACGAAAAACTGAAAAAGTTCTAATTGATCCCTTGTAAAATCTCTTCTACATTAGTGAAGAGACGATGTGAGAGTTAGATACATGAAGTAGCTGAGAATTTGGTCTACTTGTTTATATTAACCGTTCCAAAAGCTCACTATGGCATTTTGCAACTATTACATGCACACCATTCATGTGAAGATAACATGCTAAAATGAATTAACCTTTGGGTTGAGGCACAAACTTCTCAGTGTTTGAATTTATATCTGTGTTGAGGAGTGATTATGCAAATCGAACAACAAAATGTAGATTGATTTGCTCATGACGGTCATTTATTCGAATAACGTTGGTAATTTTCTATCTTTGTTTTTTTTTTTTACTACCCATGGACGAGCAATGAGATTAGAGTGCGGTTGTTGACAATGTATAAAAGAAACTTATTTGCTATACTATTTTATATAATAGTTTTTCTCTGTATGCATTTTTACTTTGTTTTATCTTGTTCTGCCATTTGTAGGTCAATGGAGTCTTTTAACAAAAAGAAATGACTGTATAAAAAATAAAAATAAAAAACATTTTAAAGTATTCGAAAAACCTCTTATTTTCATGGTGTAGATGAGTGAATCGGAATTCTAACGCAAGAAACGTATCACAATTCGGATCACAAGACAAGAAGTTAGAGCCATTATAGCGAGAATGTGCATCAGATGCTACGTGAACCATCTCTACTGCTTCCAGCGCCCTAGTTGAAAAACAAACAGCAAATTTCAGTGATTTAACTGGGACCTATGTAGGACAAGTTAGCAAGTTCTCATACATCATTGGAAAGCTAAGGATGTCTAATTTCAAATGCAAAAAAGTGGATTGCAATTCTAATAACTAAAGAATGAGTTATGACCCAAACGATGATGTTGTGCACAGTTGGTGCAACTTTGGCCATGATATCATCCAGTCTAGCACTTCCAGCACCGCAGAGGTTATTGACTAACCATAGCCAACCATTGATCAACACCAACAGCGCCGCAGTCTGCCGCCAAAACACCACTGCATGGACTATTCCAAAATCGTGTGGAAACTTCCAGAATCTTAGCATGTCAAGCAAAAATATCTTTGGATGATAGTATGGATGGATTTAACTCCTCTACAACACCTATAAATGTCCCTAGAAGTTGCACAACTCTAGATTATTATAAACAATATGATCAGATAGTTAGAGTTAGATTAGAGAGGCAAGGCATTTAAGTATTTTTTGTTTTATTCATTTATTTTATGGGCTTAAATTAGTTTACTTGTTTCATGGTTTAGTTTACTGATTTCTTATATATGTAGAACACATAAATGAAGACTTGGTGCATGTGTCTTATTGATCGGCTAAACTCATATATTTCAGAGTTTGTAAATTAATTAGATGATGGACCTTTTGTTATGAGTCTTTTCTGTTTTTAGTATAATGATATGAGCTTTTGAAAAGTTTTATATCTTGAGTTTATATTCTTTGTGCGGGTAGGTAATCCATGAATTATTTGATATTCTAGATCTCATAAGATAGAAAACCCGTTTGCCACAAATATCTTCTTAGAAACTAATACAGTTTTGTTGGTATCACGATATAGGTAGTTCATCATAATTTAATGTTTTCTATTCATTTAAAATCCCACTGACGTTCAACATCAGATGATTACTCCTGTTAGTAGGATAAGTTGAATTTGGTTCTCGTATCCCCATAGAATTTCTCCTTGGAGACTGTAGTTGATATGCCTTATTTACTAGTTTGATAAATAGTAAAGATGTTTGTGTGAAATGACCATCTGATCCTAAACAATGTTACAAACTGTCAAACTGTCTATATTAAATAATAACTTAATAATTCACATTACTTATAAAAAAGTTGAGTACGAATACTTGCCTATGAGTATTGATCTTAACTCGAGTGAAACATATATTCAGAACAATTCTTTAATTATATGTTTCTTTTATTAATTTGAATTCTTGCTTTATTTATTTACTTCATGTTATGAAAATTCCTATTTTAGTAGTTAATAAATAAAATTCCAAAAACAACCCTTTGTTTGAATTAGAAGAGAAATAGTTAAGTAAAACTAAATCATGTGACTTGCATCTTTCTTTCTGGGATCAATATTCAGGATCGTTATCTTTACTTCCCTATATTACTTGTGATTCGTGCACTTGCAGTTAGTAATCTTTAACATTTTACAGTTGTCAAGCATCATTCAAAGTTCTAGACTATAGATGCAGTGCAGAAAGATAAAAATCTTATTGTCCAAATACAGCTTAAAAGGTAAAAATAATCAAAGTTTGACTAAAAGTCAACAGAGTTTGTTTTTGATAAGTGCTACCGCTTTTCTAACTGGAAACCGTCATCAACAAACCAACATGATTTTAGCAAAATTTGGAAGTTTTGAGGCTCAAGTTGGCGGTTTCATGTTTCACGAGAGATTTAAATTTATTTGAGGACTTCAATTTTACGAGTTATTTGTTTTTTTTTTTTTTTTTTACAGAAAAGAGTTGTTTTTATTAGCTTTTATTTTCGGATTTTGGGATGTATATATATATATCCAGGTAAACCATAAAAGACAATATCTTGATGATTGCATAAAATTTCTTTGTCGAAACCTCGATAATCTGCAGAATCAACAAATTATTAACTTTCAAACTCTTGGTATACTTCGGAATCAGCCAGTCTTTAATTCATGTATTTTTCTCATCTTTTCTATGTCTTCCGCTACCTACATCATTTGGCATCAGAGACCACAGGTTTGTTCTTTCAACAAGTTGTGATGGCAACACCGTGAAGATTGTGATGTTCTGGAATAAGAAGATAGATGTGATGAACTTAGACTATTACATCGGCAGATGGAGTTACTAATGCAACAGAATGTGTTCGCTGAGGACTATGACCATTCGTACAACGTTGTTTATGACAATAAAGTTGACATCGTGGATAACCATTGAGGTTTGTACGATTAAAGCTATCATGGAGAGTTTCGATGAGGAGATAATAATGGAGCATCCACTAAGATGCAAAAACAGTTGGAAAACAACAAGGTTGGTGCAGATGTTGATCCACTTGTTGCTATAACAAATCAAGATTTTGATCACCACGTTTTCACAAATTTTCATGGTTCAAATTTTAATTACTTTTCTGTGGGTATTTCCCTAAGTGTAGAACATGCTTCATACATAAGGATGAATCTTTTCCAAAGAGTGAGAATGATGCAGTGTTGAAAGGTGAAAATTTTATTACCCAAATAAACGCAAAAAGGAAAAATTAATCAAAGTTTGCCAGAAAATCAGTATAGTCTAGTTTTTACAAGAGATACCACTTCTTCAAGTGGAAATGGATATCTAAACAAGACCGGTAGGTTTCCATTTGTGCGTCAAGATTTTGGCAAAATTCGAAGATTTTAAGGCTCAAATTAGTAGTTTTATATTTCGTGCAAGATTTAAATTTATTTTAGGTCTTTAATTTTTAGATATTTGGTTCTTCTCTTGTACTGGGAAAAGTTGTTTGTTTATTAGTGTTTATTTTATTTTTGTAGTTTGGGGTACATATATCCATTTAAAGCTTAAAAGACAATAATTTGATTATTGAATTGAAAAACTCATTAATGCCTTATGTGTTTCTCATCGAAACCTCGGTATTCTTTGTAATTAACGAGTCTTTGATTCATCGTGTGTTGATCATCTTCTCTATGTCTTCCATTACCTACATCAGCTATTAACTTTAAATGGTTGGATTGTCCTACTACAGTGATGAAGGGTGATGGAGAATTAGAGTTCCATTTTGGGCACGGATCTTGGGACCTCATCGAAAGGATGAGAGTATGCACTCCAATTATCCATTCCTGACACACAAAGATAGTAACAATAATTACCGGGCTTAATGAGTCCAATAATTGGAATAAGTTAATTCTTTATCTCCCAACGGGGATCCACTAGGGGGCAAAGAACAAAAAGGTGGAGTCATATGTTATTAAGTCATATGCACTATTTTTATTAGTGAAAGAAGTTTATATTATAGTGTGAAACCCTCGTTTATTAGGCAAACTTTTTTGAAATCCTGCATGTTATTTTAACTTTCCGCACAATTTCAATTTTGTTACAATATAAGTTGTTGCAATAACTCAAAAAGGTAAAAGTAAAATAAGATCTTTCAATTATTAAAGTAGTAATACTTTTCCATAATTCTTCTTGAGTAACTTGTGATGGTTGTAAGATACTTTCTGGAGCAACCCAATACGAAGTTAAATAAAGTATGAAAGAACTAAAGTTAGAGAGTATACACATTAAATGACTAAACTTTTGAAATTCCTAGAAAATACACTAAACTAGAAAATGCCTAAGAGTACCTTAAACCTGAAACCCATAAGAAATACACAGTCTCATGAAAAATGCACATTACACCTTAAACACACACTAAATCACAATACCTAAAAAGTATACAATACACACGCTATACTAAAATCACCCAAAAACGCACACTACACCAAAGAGGCATACTACATTAGAAACACATAAAATATACACTACGCCCGAAACACCTAACAGGTATACACTACACTAGGAATTTCTAAAGAAATATTACGTCTAAAATACACGCAACACCTAAGCCACACAAACAGTAAAAACACTCTACGCGTGAAGCACAGAAAAGTACATCACCTAAAACGCACACACTACACTTGAAACACATAATAAGACACATGTAAACACAAACACATAAAAAGACACGCTATACTTAAAAAAATCCACACTCGACACCCAATTTATTTAGAAAACACACAATGTGTCTTAAACACACATTAGACCTAATTTATCAACTAATAGGCACACACTGCATAAAAAAAATACTCTACATAGGAAACACCTAAAACACACACTACACTAAAACATTAATTGCACCAGATACACCTAAAAGCCCATATTAATACACCTAAAACACACATGTTACAAAATACACCTAAAAATCTAAAAACATATAGAATAATACATACACTACATGCACTACACCAAAAAAAAATAAAAAGCACTAGACCCAAAGCACACATTACACTCGTTTGTAATTATGTCTAATTAACCTAATTGGGACAACATTATCTGCATGAAACTTTATGATATTCCTAAAAAGCACTTCATACTATATATTTTTTATTTTATAGGAAAAACTATTACGAACAATTTTCTCTATATAAAACAAAGAAAAATGGCATCATGAAATCAATTGATTTATTTTCTACTGATTATCACCATCATAAAAAATATGTTAAGGTGTATCTAGAAGTTGTAGAACAAATCATTGTAAAATTTGATAACTAACAGTTGATGAAAATTCTTAATTAACCTTCATAAGAAGTATTCACTTATGTGAAGTTTTATTACTAATATTAACGTGTGATGGACAATTATAAAACAAAGAAAGCGATTAAAATAGTGTCTAAATTTTCATGAACAATATGGAAAATTGCTCTTCAAGTTGGCTTATAATTCAGGTGTTGATGTGCAGTATGTCTTTTTTAGTTAAGGTATAGCGTGTGCTTTAGGTAATTTAATTGTCATGTGTGCTTTTTAGGTGTAATATTTAGTTCATGTGTAGTGCGTAGTTTTTAGATTTTTTAGTAGAGTGTATGTTCTTTAAGGTGTTTTAGGTGAAGTACGTGCCTTTTTATGTGTTTCGGGTTTATTGTATGTTTTAGGTGTTACGTGTAGTATGTGAATCATTTGATACTGGTATAGTATGGAAATCAGTTGAATTGGGTACGTTTAGGTGGTCTAGATGTCGTGTATGGTTTTAAGTTGTAGTGTGAGTCTTTTATGTGATGATGTGTATTGTGTATTCTTTAGGTGATCTCAGGGTAGCGTGTGCCTTTTTAGGTGTTTTAGATGTAGGATACATATGTGTTTTTAAGTACTTTTTGCATAGTATTCGTTTTTCGGTAATTAAGTGTAGTTCGTGTGTCTTTAGGTAATTCCAGTCAAATACATTTTTTGGGGTGATATTGACTAGAAACTCTAAAAATTGATGGACTAACAAAGAGGCATTCACAAGAAATGCCTAAAAATAAATTGAGTAGGGTTTTGAATGTACGACATAGTGAATATATTTTTCTCCCACGTTTAATGTTGATAATACATAATTCATTTAATATTTTAATTACTTGAATCATGTTATATTAGGTCATAATTTACTTGAATTTTTTTTACTATTATTTTCAGTTGACATTTTTCATTTTTCTATTTTATGCTGGCTTGATCTTGTTTTCTTTTAAAGAAACCGAAAGAAATATAAATGGTTATGCTTCTAACCACTTCGCACTCAAAGCATGTTTTAGTTCATTAATAGCTTGATTTATACAATAGTTGACTATCTTAATTCTCAATAAAATATTATCTTATTAATCATTTACTTTATGACAAAAAATAATACTATTGAATTATTTGAAAAAATTTCAAACATAATTTAGATTCTCCAAATATCTTGGTGAACAAACAATCTTGAAACTAAAGAGTTATATGTGATCAGATTATCACAATTTTCACAGCTTTTCATATAATAAAACCACTATGTATATTCTGTAAATAATATTCATGCCGCACACATTATTACATAGTTTCAACCTACTTTATTTTTCTAGACAAGGAGATTCACTTCTATAAACCGATTGACACATCACAATATTTTTCAAACAAGCACTCCTAAACATAGAGCATGATCAAACTCATTTTTCTAGCTCTCATTTTTTCTGCAAATCTTTTCAATGTGGGATCTAGCTTTTGTTTTCTTTACTATAAAGTTCATGTTGACATTGCTAATAATCTTCCTCCAAATACCGATCCTTTATTTGTGCACTGTGAATCTAAGGATGACGATCTTGGAATACATTGGTTGGCTACAAATCAACATTTTAATTTTCACTTTTGTGTAAAACCCTTTTCTACTTTGTTCCATTGTCACCTTCAATGGGGTAACAAGAGAAGAAGTTTTGAAGCTTATAATGCGCTATGGCTTTTAAATCCTTGTCATCATGGTGACTGTAACTGGGAAGCAAGGATTGAAGGTATTTTCTTGACAGGAAGATATATTTATTATTGGCAATGAAATGTCCTTGGTTCAATACCTAAGTGGAACAATATATGTGGAACTTAATATATCATAAATCACTATATAAAATTATGTAATAAGTATTATTATTAAGTTTTTATCAAGTTCTATGGCTTAATTTTGTTGATTTCAGACTATGTAATAATTACTACATGAGATGTTTGTAAGAGAAAGAAATTGCTTGAATATTTGCATAATTGAAACTGAGAAAGTTTAAGGCCTTCTTTTCCCTTTTTAATTGTTTTATGAGAAAGCATCGAAATCAATTTTTCTTCCCTTTCTTACGTAAGGAAGGTGTCGAGAAATTTTTGTGATAGTGAATTAGCAACAACCAAGTTAAGACTCATGAAGCAATCATACACGGAATTGCAAGAAGGTTTGCAAATCAAACATCTATTGTAGTTATTGCCAAAAGAGACGATCTTTCCTAATTGTTGGAGGTTATTTCCCGCAAAATAATGGATTATTAAATAACATAAACTCAATTATTTAATAATGTCAAATCAGCTGGGAAAAAACTTCTCTTTAAGTGTAATCCTGCTTTTAGCATAACATTATGCAGGGGGATTTGTGGCTAATTTTCATATATACACATACTAACTTAAACAAGTTATAACACAATTTATATGTTAAATAATGAGCCAAAAAATATTCCCATTTGGCTCGTTAAACAAAAATCAAATGAAACACAATTTTTCATCCACAACCGTTGGACAGAATAAAAGAAGATGGAATAAAAATATTTTGCGGAGGAGTAGGGTGTGTAATATTACACAGAATTTAAATCAGAAAGACATAAATTAAAATTGTTCATAGCAACGACAAAAACAAAACTCCCCCTTCTAAGACATCCATGCACCCATCCTTACTCCCTCATATTTAATTTTGATTTTTTCGCCGTAACAAGGAGACCCTTCATCACGAGAAAGATCTACACCCAAGAAGGCCTCTAGGTGCTCTACAACATTTGCCAAGCATCTATGGCCGGCACGAAGTTGATTGATCTCGAGTTGAAGATTGGCAAGAGTTGGTTTAAGAGCAATGCCAAAGTTGGAAGAAGGTTTACTGGCATAGACAAGCCACCAAAGAGAGTTGCATCAGAACGAGTAGCATCTAGACGAGGTACAACCCTAGGATCAACCTTTACTTTAACGCTCTTACCTTTTCCTTTACAATCTTTCCAATCTTTACAGATGCTTGTAGAAGCGTTGTTTCTTCATCATTCTCCTATTTTGCAATTGTGTTGCTCCATCAAAAGGTAACAGTAAGATAGGGAAAGTCGAGAGATCTTCACACATCAGTTACATTGCTTTCACGGGTAACGTGCTCGAACGACAATTTTCAAAATCCATTGGGGACTCCTATTCTAATTCAAAACAAAATTGGTGCAGAGAGTTTTGGAAGGGCTGAAGTATGGGTCGACGTGAACAAATAGCTAATAAGTATGCAAAACAAGAGGTTGTACTTGACAATGACTTTGCTTGTAAATAGCCGATCTTAATCAGGCCAGTTCTTTACCAATTGCATCAAGTTCTTCTTCAATGGAGAGCTCCTTTAGACGACCCGTCTCACCATATTTGGTCCTCTGATGTTGATTGATTAATTTGGGGTAACCAAGTGTATATGGCATGTACATATGTCCGCTGAAGTTTCTGGAATCCTGAATCCCAAATTAATCAAAGACGTTCACGTAGAACTCATTGATGATATCATAAACAAACTTGGTTGCTTTCTGACATGGTACATCAACCCTCAGATTGTTCAACCAATCAATTGTGCCAGAATTTTGATATGACATTGTGAGAGCTTCCTCTCCATCACCAATTTTCTCCGACCCATAATCAAAAGAAATACTTATTTAACAAAATGAAACTTTGGAAAAGTTCTCACTTCAAATAATTTTCTCAGTAAGCAGATTTGTTGCAAAAGGCATTGATATTTCATAATGATGGTGGCTTAGTACGAGCAACTATTAACCATGTTGCAACAATCATGATGTTAAGAAACATACACACGAAAAACGATAAAAGACACAACATATTTGTTTACCCAATTCGTCAAAAGACTACGTTTGGGGCGCTGCCTAGCCGGAATCTTTTGATGAGTGTTATAACAAGCGCAAGAATACAATTACATGTTATTGGCTAGTTATAATAGGAACGACTATCCTAATTATAGTTTTACATGAATTCTGCAACTCATAGGTAATTTAGGTTTCTAATTCTCAAACTACTTGGGTATCTGTTTCCCAGTGTAACTGAATCTCTGTTTCTCAGACTACCTGGGTAAATGTTTCTCAGACTAACTGGGTCTCCATTTTCCGAACCAACTCGATCTCCTATAATTCCTAGCCAATTTAGACTCCACAAAGCCATCAGTCTCCCACTTCACAACTGAATCTATAGGTAATCATCTTCAACCTTCTCAATAGCAAATTCCATACATACTGACAACCCCAATTCTTGAACTCTTCACGTCCCAAGGCCCGATGAAACCATGCACGATTTCAACTCTCTAAGGTCACAACCTTAGTCAACTTAGCAAACTCCCACTTGCTCATGGTCACATACAGAGTTCTCTTCTTCAAGCCCCGGGCCAACACCATGACTACTTAGATTATCTCTAATTTGTCTCCTCCATATTTTTGATGTGGGATTGTTGCTCACCTCAACCTCCCCTCCAACAAAGGACCACTGAAATTCCCCTCCACTCCTCGTGCGACTGAAATTAACCACATTTTTTCTGTTTGTTCCCGAGAAATTATTTGTCACAACATTATTGCCTTAGACAAATGACCACCAAGCCTTCCCTTAATCTGGGAGTTCACTATCTTTGAACCCACCTTAAGTGGGAGCTCACACCTCCTTTCTCGTTCAATCTGGTAAACCCACATAGATTGGAGTACTTGGCTCTCGAACATGTCTGCTAAGCACACCCTTCACGGTTTTCTCTTTCGGCGTATGAAACTCCACATTTTGTGACAGAGACAAACACATCGCACTCATCGCCTTCTGGTCCAACACAGACCATCTTTTCTTTCATGTCCTCGATTTGTCCTTCAGAGGTTTCCAAAACTCTTTACTGTACAGGTAATCCTCAATATGCATCCTCCCAAATTAGTTGCCCAAACTATTCAACTTTTTGATCGGTGATTTTTCTCCATCCGTCGTGATTGCTCCGACTCAAACCTGAGCTATGATACCACTTATTGCGCAACAATCAAGATGTTAAGAAACATATGCACAAAAACGAAAAGACACAAAATATTTGTTTACCCAGTTTGTCAAAACACTACGTCAACCCAGGATTTTCTAACGAGTGTTATGACAAGCGCAAGAATACAATTACATATTACTGGTTATTTATAATAGGAATGCCTATCATAATTATAGTTTTACATATACTTCTTGGTAATTTATGTTTCTACTTCCCAGACTACTTGGGTATCTATTTCCCAAACTAACTGAGTATATGTTTTCTAGACTACCTGGATATCTGTTTTTGAGACTAACTGGGCTCTGTTTTCCAAACCAACTGAATCTCCTATAATTCCTAGGCAATTTAGACTCCACAACCCCAACAATGAGGATGTCAAGAAATATACACACAAGAAGCGATAAAAGTGACACATAATTTGTTTACCCAGTTTGTCAAAAGACTACCTCTGGGGGCGTTGCCAAGTCAGGATTTTCTGATGAGTGTTATGACAAACGCAAGAATACAATTACATATGACTGGCTATTTATAATAGGAACGCCTGTCTTAATTATAGTTTTACATGAACTCTACAACTCCTAGGTAATTTAGGTTTTTGCTTCCTAGACCAACTGGGTACCCGTTTCCTAGACTAGATCTCTGTTTCCAGACTAACTAGATCTCTGTTTCCCAGACTAACTGTGTCTCTACTTCCAGACTACCTAGGTATCTGTTTTCCAGACTAACTGGGTGTCCGTTTCTCAAACCAACTGGGTCTCCTAAAACTCCTAGGCAATTTAGACTCCAGAACCTCAACAAACCGCAAGTGCACAATCCTCTGATTTAGGGTAATACGGATTATTTTTCCAAATAACCATCCCATGAAAAAGATTATCCAAAATACAACTCCTAATATTATTCTACTCTAATTACTTCAAATCATAGAAAAAAGAAAACACCAGGGGTTTTGAGAGATTTCTTAGAAAAATGGATAAATTGAATGCAGGAGTTATTGAACTATAGTTTAGAATTTAAATTTCATTGGTGATTGACCAATACTTATAGACAAACACATCTAATCATTAATGATAAATAATCATGTATTCATGGATTTTATGTTTATATGCGGTAATTCCTTGTTTTAGAATGGTCATGTCACTAAAATACGTTATTATTTAGTGGACTCTAGCAAATGAGACATACCGGTTAGAAACCTCCTAGATAGTTAAACAGATTGGATGCAATTATTTGATAATTAGGGGTGAAAACACAATTACTTAAAATTAAGGTGTGAGAATGCATTTATTTGATAGTTTAGACATAAAAATATAATTATTTGGAATAAGGTGTGTAGTGCAAATATTTAAAACTTTTAAGGGTAAACACATAATTACTCATGAATATAGAGGGTTACTACAATTATTTGGATGTTTAGGGGTAAAAATATAATTACTCCAAAACATAAGGGTGTGAGTACAATTATTTGATAGTTTAAGGGTAAACATATATTTAGTCAAAATATAGGGACGTGAATGTATTGTTTGATAGTTTAGGTGTAAAAATATAATTACTCAGAAACATAGGAGTGTAAGTGCAATTATTTGAAGCTTTAGGGGTAAAAATATAATTGCACTCAAATACAAGGGCGTGAAAGAAATTATAAGAAAGTTTAAGGGTAAACATATAATTACTTCAAGAACTATAGGGTGTGAGTAGAATTGTTTGAAAATTTAGGGGTAAAAATAATATTACTAAAAAATGCAAGGGTGTTAGTGAAATAATTTGATATTTTTAGAGTACAAATACAATTACTCATTAATGTAGGTAAGTGGCTAAAATTATTTAAAATTTTAGGGGTAAAAATAAAATTACTCAGAAATATAAGGGTGTAAATGCAATTATTCAATTATTTATGGTAGGAACAAAAATACTTAGAAATATAGGGGAGAAAGTTTATGGTAAGAACATAACTACTCAATAAATATAGGGGTGTTGTGAGGACCGCGCCCCACGAGTCACAATCCGATCCGAGTTGGTCCGGTGTTGGCCACTTAACAAACTCAACTCAAACCGAACTGTAGCTCATAGGAAGGGGTCTCACTGACCAGGATCAAAACCATAGCACTATAAAATATCTTTACTTTAAATACAGCAGAAGTCTTTGGAATACAAATACATTTTACAATTTTAATATGATGTAAATACAAAATCAAACACTTAACAATTTTTGCAAAGTTTCCAAAAGCGGACTTGTCGATCATTCGTTCCATCCGTGCTGCTATACCAATCTTACTCTGAGAAAGGGACATATAGAACAAAAGAGGAGTAAGTCTTTAATGACTCAGTGAGATTCTTAGAACATGACAATAATCAAACAGTAAATCAGAACAAAACGAACACGAATGACCAGAATAGTTACATCTGCATCACTGAACTGAAATTATCGGTTTTAACGATAATACTGGAGTATTCAGAAGAATGAGAAAATGAACTTGTGCAATTACATATAACAGATCCAACCTTAGCTCCGAAATTCAACCGTATACCTCCCTACGAGGAGCTACCTCGCAACAGAACAGAAGACATGCTCGAGTACATGCCAGTCTAACACGCAGGTCACAGCCAACTCCTGACTGCAAGCGGCGCTTAGACAGAATGGGTATTAATCAGAATTACTCAAACCGACAGCCCTTTGCTGCCCAGCAGTAAATCCTTTCAATCCCTGGGCCCAACTTCCCAAAGGCGTCCCAATGGGTGAAACAGAATTATCAGATGAGCTAGTAACCCGGACAATATCCGTTGCTCGTTTTTGAGCTACATAGGCCGAACATAGTTCGTTGCTCGTTGCACAATTCAAGAATTGATTGGGTAATCATGATATCAGGTTAATTATGATTATGAAGAAAATTCCCGATTATGATTTAAATGAGATTTGATTTAACAATGGGCAAGAAAACTGATTACGTAAAGAATTAACAATTTTAAATAAAAGCATTAAAATGGTGATAGAATGTTGCTCGTGATTCGAAACAAAGAATCACAATTGTTATGTCCAAGTTTCTCAGGGCCGGATGCCAAACGGGGTTTTGAACAAATCAGGAATCAAACCTCACCTTTTACCGTGTGGAAAATTCTTGATTAACGTCGATAATTGTCGAACCTTAAATGAATCAAAAAGATATAATCAATTGTTTGCTCATAAATTTACAACAATAAACATATATTTTCAATACTTGTCATATTTAAAGAAGTTTAGTTAAATATCTAATTATTGTTAATTCGGGACAAATTCCACATTTACCTATTTTTAACATTAACTATGACGTAAAAATGTAAATAATGAGATTTACCATTTCAAAGTAACAAGTTGAAGACTAAATCAATTTACAAAATTATTATTAAAGTCTCCATTTCAAATTTATTAATAACATATTTCATATTAACAAACATATATATTTTCAATGCATATTTAAACCTTTTTAAAACAATTATTCTTAACAAAATTCTTGTAAATTACTTATTAAATAATAATCTCAATCCAAAAATTTTACCATGATCTTAACATTGAACAAATACTTCAGTAAGCCCTTGAATAAAATCATATTATATGTATAACTTTGGTAAAAGCTAATTTTTTTATAGTTATTAGTATAAAATTACATAATATTGCATATATCCCTAATAACAATTAAAATAAATTGTAAACATTTAGATCTAATTAAAATTAATGTTTCCAGAATACTTATCATGCTAATAAACTAGATTAGATGATTAGATCACAAGATAAACACAATACTTCAATTAAAGTTAAAGAAATTGAAAGATCAACCGTAAAACAAACTACATGTCTTCTAAATGTTGCAAAATCCATGAAAATTATTAAACACGATTCTAAATTATGATCAACTGATCCAACATCATTAGTAGTATGTAATGAGTCAATATTAATGATCAATTTCATGATTTGTGTAGCTTTTGCAACATATATTGGTTAATCAAAATGTTTATGCAAATATAAGGCAGAAAACTGTAACAATCTTAGATTCACCTTCAATCGGACTTTCAACCGATATGATAATCTGAAATTGGTTGAGGAGTTCAATCTTAAACATCATGGAGAGTATGTAGTTTAAAAATCAGATCAATAGGACAAGGTTTGGTATTTTAAATAAATCATGAAAGCTAGGAGCTGTTTTCAGATTTTCTGGACAGTGGTACATATTTCTAATTTTTAGACCCCTCAAACGACTTGTTTTGAAGAAGGTTTCTGAACATGAAAGTTATCTTACACAATAATAAGTATGTGGTAAAAATTTCAGAGAAATATTCAAAGTGTTGATAGGATTTTCGGATTTCCAAAGTTTCAGTACCGAAACTGACAGTTTCTATAGATTTCGGTTTTGAGGATTCTTAAGGACGATGAAGAAGGATTAAAGGCTGAAACAATTTTTATTATAAACTAGACATCAAGTAGATAAATTTTGCAGAAGGAAATGAGAAGAAATTCGGAAAGGATAAGTGTAGAACAATTGTTGAAGATGGTGAACATTATATGGACAAGAATTGGAGACATGGAGTAAATAGGTATACCCCATTTTTGTCTAACTTGAATATTTTATTTTATCTCCAATCAGATGTATTAGCTCTCTCCAGCTGTATGGGCTGTTATATAGCTGTAAATGAAATATAAAAATAAATTTTTAATATTACTTTATGCATATATCACTTTACGTAAAAACTTGAGGTAATTTAGGTTTAAATCAAACTTTTACCACATGGTCGATAAATTCAAAAAATTTCAATGCAAAAGAGATTTGAAATCAATGTTCTAAGACCAAGAAAACCTTATGATTAAAATCTTTAACCTTTATTTAATTTATAACCGGTCAAGAACCAATGGACGACTATATCGTAAAATAAAAGCGATAAGTTCATTTAAAAATCAAACATAGAATAATTATACAAATTAGAACATATCATAATCAATTTGAAACAAATATAGTGTCTACAAAACGTTTATGGCTGATTCAAAATAACCTAGGACTAAATTGTAACTTTTTTCAAAACTTTAGGGGTCAAAATCATATTTTCAAAAGTTCAAGGACTAAAATGAAAATTCGAAATTACTTTTATTTTCTTCCAATTTTTAGGGGCGTTACAGGTGTGATGCAATTTTGATATTTTAGGGGTAAAACATATTTGCTAAAAAATATAGGGGTATGTGTACAATTATTTGATAGTTTGATGGCCAACATAATTGCTCAAAAATATAGGGGCTAGAGTGTGATTACCTCGTTCAATTATCAGCTGAGGAAGGAGATTGGGTAGGTGGTCTGTACCCTCCGTGTATTCTCCTATTGAAATAAGCAGAGCTAATAAGGAAGTCAAGAAAGAGCTAAAGAGCTCAATAACAAGTAGCTCATATAATAGAGAAGTTAGCCTCTTATTCCATTCATGACTTTATGGTCGGGGCGTTAGCGGGTAGCTCCATAACTGCATTAAATTGCAGTTCATAGCAGCTAAGGAGCTAAAGAAGAAGCTATGAACTCCTGGCTGGAACTTAACTCTGATAGTCAATTCTGCTTATACACGCCAAGCACCGCGAAGAGTGGACATGGACGGACAGGCGGTATAGAGACAAAAAAGACCTTTACGGGCAAGAGATGTTGTGTTTTTTTATCACAAGTGCACTCTTGCTTTGTGTCTTGATACTCTCACAGTTGGTTGTTCGAGTTTAGGACAGGAAAGTATGGGACCTGCTGCTGGGCTTTTGTTGGAAGTGAGCGACCAACCCGGCAGAAGTAGATCGTTAGTCTTCTAGTAGCCTTAGCTAAGAGTCACATTAGATACTTCCAGGACCTTCTCACCAGCCTCACATCGCAAAAGAGGTCCCCAAGATTGCCTGTACGGTGCTTGGGGAGCATAAACAGAACTGACTATCAAAGTTAAGTTCCCTCTCTACTTCCAAAAACAGCCACGTTCCTTTCTTGTCCCCTTGTTGTTGAAACTGCACTTTCTTCAATTCCTGACTTCGGATACCTATAATTAAGGCACTTCCTAATTTTCTCCCAAGATAAGATTGAAAATCTAAGGGTATTTATCACCCAATAGAGGCGTTCATGCCTCCCTCCCTTGGTTTCAGAGAACTCTCCTTGTTATAGATAGATAGTCAAAAGGGTATTTCTTACTCACAGGATTGATAACTAATTTTGCAACCTTTCCTTTGACAACATCAGGTACTTAATCTGGCCCCTCCGATGACGAAAAGCCCCAACTCTCAAAAACGACCATAAACCAAAACCTGATGAATAAGCACCTTAATGAAAAATTAGGGTGCAGAGCCCTACCCCTCTTTGCGATTCCGGTATTTCCATTAGGTCTGTCCACTTTACCTTTCTTTCTGGTATACCTCTATGAATACGATACAAGAGCCATTCCACTACTCACACAATTTGTATGGTCTTGCTGTTGATGGTACCTCACAATGGGGGTGCTGCCCAAGCGGAGCTAACTACAGGTCTGAATATACTATTATCACCCAGACCTTTCTAATATTGGATTCCTGTTTACTAAATTGATTCATTTGCTTACTTAACCTATGCAAGCCAGACCGAACACCCAAAAGAAAATCTCTTTCTCCATCGAATGAAAATTGAAGAAGAGCGAGCTTAAAGGCAGATTCAACCAAATAGTCTTTTTTTTCGAACAGTCTCAACGTCCTCGTTGAGAGACGCTCTGCGAGACGTCCAGGTAAGGTCTTGAGGAGTTAGTACTAAGGCGGCTAGTTCGAGGTCTCAAAACTGAGAATTTCTCATGCTCCTATAGTTGCATGCAAGGTCTCTCCTAGAAGGTAGAACCTATGTCAAATTCTTCATACCTCTCATTTGAGTGGCGTGGAGCTCGTCCTTTTATGTTTCCTATCCTTGAGAAAATCCCAAGCATTTTTCTCACTGTACCTTATGTCCATGTCACCAAATCTGCCTACAGGCTACTCCCAAATCATAAGCTACTCCCAAGTATGCAAATCGTTTCTCCTTGCTTTAGTTACTTAACTAAAGGAGCTATCTCATACCTTGAGAACAAGGAGACTAGTTAGATCTTACTTAATAGTTTATTTAAAAGAGTCTTGTGTTTTTACTAAACAGTCGCTATCCCCTTGTACGTGCTGCTTTCCCAATCAAAAGATAGGAAAACACCCATTCTCCCGAAGTTACGGGGAATGAGTCACTCCCTAGTCCATTAAAGAGTAGACATTGATAGTCCTGGTCCATCTCCCAAACATTATGAAGGGTTCAAAAGCAAGCCCTTAAAGTTCTGCATAAACGAAAAAGCACCTTGATGATCGGACATGCCATATTCATGTAAGAAAGGAAGCCTATGATTTGACATCATTCATCTACTCAAAAACACGCATTGGAGGGACAGAGGTACAAGAGGAAGAGGAAAAGGTAATAGTTTAATGTGAGAACATTATCACTCAGAAATATAGAGATGTGTATGTCATTATTTGACATTTTAAAGGTAAAAACATAATTACTCCAAAATATAGGAGTGTAAAGGGGATTTTTGCAAAAATGGTACCATAACTTTTCCCTGTGGCAAAAATAGTCCCATAACTTAAATTTGTCGATTTTTGGTCCCATAACTAAAATTAATTGCAAAATTGGTCCTTCCGTTAGTTGAAACTGACGGAGATAGTTTTTTTTAAAAATATATTGATAATGACAAGTTATGGGACTATTCTTGCAATAGGGACAAGTTATGGTACCTGTTTGCAAAAATTCCACACATGTTACTCTTAACATGACGTCATTTTGGCGTCATTATCAATATTTTTTTTTTAAAAAAAATAGCTTCGTCAGTTTCAATTAACGGAGGGACCAATTTTGCAATTAATTCTAGTTACGGGACCAAAAATTGATAACTTTAAGTTATGGGACTATTTTTGCAAGAGGGAAAAGTTATGGTACCATTTTTGCAAAAATCCCGAGTGTAAAGCATTATTTGATAGCTTAGTGGTAAAAGTATAATTATTAAGAAATATAAGGGTGTGAATGCAACTATTGATGTGAAAACATAATTATTCAAAAAAAAATGGGGTGTGAGTGCATTATCCGATAGCTTAGTGGTAGAAACGTAATTATTTAGAAATATAGAGGTACAACTACTCTTAAATGAGTTATTATTAGGTTGATGAATTAACTAAAGATCTATCTCAATTTCTTTGAAATTGACATAGATCCCAACTCAAGATGGAACTATTGGATCCAACTCCAATTCAACCTGCCCTAGTTCCATTAAGGGTCAACCTGATGGATTATGGATCAAATTAATTCGATAGATCTATGGATCCAAAATCATATCGCCACCCCTAAATTATGATTGTTTTCAATTCAATTCATTAACTGACGATTTACTCAACAAATCGGTGCATGTTCCTTCACTGGAAAGAAGACTTTAATGCTAACGTTTACCAATTTGAGAAGGGAATGAATTAACTTTTGACTAAGTACACGAGTTGCTGATTCATGAATTGGAGAATTGTGATTATTTTTATTGGCTGCTTTTGTGAAAAAGAGTCACTATAGTTTAATAGAAAGTGAAAAGTTCGATTTGTGCTAATTGGCACCTTTTTTTTTAATTTATCAATGTCAAGTTTTCAGTCGAGACTTTAGTTAATTAACCGTGGTTGCTAAGGATTGGTACGTACTTAACTCACTACAAATAAAACTATAATAAATATCTTTTCGTGACGCGTTGCCTTTATACGAACGTTTCCTTAGTGATAGATCCCATTCATGGAGGAAATCATAATTAAGCTATGTCTGAAATAAGAATATTGATTGATGTAAGTGGTGTTTGCATTTTATTGATGTTCAACTAGAATATTTGAGTTTAGAGATTTCACTTCCTGTTTGTATGAAAAAAAGAAAAGAATCTTTGGCATTTAATTAATACAAGAGAGAAATCTTCATTGGATTAGTATAAGTATGAAAAATGAAGGCAGTAAAACAGAAAGATTACTCCTTTATAATGACTAAACATTAAAGGGTAAAACAGGAAAAGCGCATGGACTATTGCTTTTTTTTTTTTTGGACTATTGCTATAGCGCTATGAGAATTGCTTTTGCTAATTAATCCTCAAACAATTTATAAGTTTTTTCAGCTACAATACTCTGTGTACTTATTATAAAAAATATCTGATCATAAACTTGCTACATTATAACTTGTGAAACAAATGGATGACATAATGCTGTGATTCTATAGTCTAATACATTAATTGAGTCAATTAAAGTTTTCCATTGTCCTATGGTCCTATTAATAATGTGAGCGCGCGTATTTGACCCAACGAAACATAGATGGTCACGTTTCTAACTTTCAGATAATTCGACAAGTTTTATAAAGTTTGGTCACAATTTCTAATATAACAATATAAAAGCTTCAAGATTTTACAAAACTGGCATGGTTTAACAGTTTTTTATTTTTTTTATCTCAACTTGTTTAAATCAATGGAATAGAGATACTAGTGGGGTTGTTAAAACTTATCGACGAAGGACGTTGTAGTAGTTGATGTACATACATAAATATATAAAACACCCTTGTCTTGAATTTGTTGTAAGCATCTGCCACATCTATTTTTTTTTTTTTTTTCTCAAAGAAAATTACACTAATTAGCACGTATATATTTTGTATTATATGGTACGTGACCATCAAATTTGACATTCAGTGTATGTAATCAAATAAAATCTAATATACAGCTTCATCGTACCAAGAGCATTAAATAATTGCTACCTAAATAATGAAATTAGGCTGTAATCACATCATCTTAAAAGTAGTATAATTAAGGATAATTACGGTGACACCTCTTGAGATTTGGTGTAAAATAAAAAGACCATTCATTTGGTTTGAGAAATTATGAAGACCACCCATGAGATTTAAAAACTTATAGCTCCCCTCTACAATTTAAGGACGGTTTGGGTATAATTTGTGGTATTATTATGCTTATTATACTTACACCCTAAAGCTTGGCATATTATAAAAATAATCATTGATGTTAGAAAAATAAAAAATAAATACTCCAAATAATTTAGAAACTACTATATTATTAACTAACACTATTAAAAGTATTTAAAATAAAATTTTAAATTTAAAAGTAAGTTAAAATCTAATTTAAAATATATTTTTGAATTAAAACACTTACCTTTTATTTTTATTTTTATTTTATTTTAAATTTTCAAGCAAATCTCCATCTAAACTCAACTAACTACTCACCTTGTGCCCTTATTCTTGTTTTATAACCTAACAATTATTTTAGTAATAGAAGAAGGCCGTGAGGTTGCTTGTTTTGTCGAAAATTCAATAAAATTGTTATCTAAAACTAGTGACCACGTTCAATCTAATGATGATAATTCTCCTGTCATAGTTGCTCATAATTTTGTCGTCATTCTTCATTTCTTAAAATGAGTCGTGAAAATCTTGATTGTTTCTGTTATTTTTGCTAATTTTCATTGAGAATGAGAGTTTTTACAATTAATTGATTTTTTTTTTTTTTTGAGATTGTATAGAGATGTTATTCTTTTACCAAATGCTTCTTTTTTTTGTTGGAATAAGCTGAAAATCCCGTGGCAACGATAGTAATAGTAGTTGTTTACATGGAACTGTAATGAAACTCATGAGATTATTAAAAGTAAAACAAAAATAAAATAAGAAACAAAAACAAGAAATTAAATATTCTTACAAAATAAAAGATTTAGATTGAATGAAATTTTAAAATCCATTTAAATATTTCTTATATTTATTAATAGTCATATAATAGTTTCCGAAATTATTTGGAGTATTTCTTGTTTATTTTTCAAACATCAAAGATACTTTTATAATTTTACCAAACTTCCCGGGTCTCTGTAATTCCTCAAACCACAGGCGTAGTCTCTGTAATTACCCCAAACCTCGTAGGTGACTCGTCACTGTAATTATCCCATGTAATGTAATTATTATCCTTAAGCCAGTAATAACCTTACACATTCAGTCAGTCAACTCATAATAGCCATCATCCTTACACACACACACACACACAGTAAAGCGTCTATATTGTTGTACCTGTCTCTTTCTTCGCTGATTCATATATCCCCTTTTTTTTTTTAATGTTCTTATGATCTCATAAATCATAATAATTTACTCTCTCAAGATCCGAATTTCGATTCCGAATCATCAGGTTTGTTCTTTATTCATCTTCTTTTTTTTCGTTTAATTTTCTATGGGTACTCACTCACAGATTTATAATTTTTACTCTGCTGTTCATTGATTTTAATCGGATAAATGTGAACCGATCGAAATTTAGCCTTCAACATGCATTTTAATCTGATAGAAAAATGCTGGAAAAAAGTTTGTGTACGTCACTAAATTTTAATCTGATTGTTTGAAACAATCGTAGTCGATTCTATTTACGTCAGTGTTGCTGAATTTTGGAACAGAGGTACCGATTCTACGTCGGTATATGTTGTATCTTGAATTTAAATAACCGAAATGATATTATTGGAAGTTATATGGTGTATCACTAAAACTTTGCTAATTTGGATTAGATTAGCTTTTGTGGCTTTTTCTTCTTTAAGGTGTCCCTATTTTTTAGTGTGTAGTTTCAATTCATGCGTTAAAACGGGGAAATTTTGCGTTTACCGGATAATTTTATATGGAATATAGCTCTGTGGAATCTTTTAGGAATTTTGTTTGAATCTACTGATGTTGACATGGGTTATCGTTTGTATACGTGATATATAATGGAAACTAAGTCTTGTTTTTCTTTAACATGTTCTGCAGTTGCAGTCTTGGAGTTAGGAATGGCAAGTGTAGATATTGACAATGAGAAATTAAAGCAGTTTTACATTCCTAGCTATATACTTGTTCCGAACGAAGCGGTCGAGCATCCTCCTGATGTTCCTGAATGCCCTATTTTGGTATTTATCAATTCCAGAAGTGGTGGTCAGCTTGGGGGAGAGCTTCTAGTCTCTTACCGTGCGATACTTAACGAAAAGCAGGTTATATCAGATCAGCTTTCCATCAATGTTTTTAGTGAAATAAATTGTGGGCTTATATTCGATTCACCTTTGTTGAATTATTAGAATCTCTAATCTTGATGGTACAGACCCTGCGTAAAAGTATCAATGGAACCATCAGGGGTATTAGCTAGAGTTGTGTGAGCGTAATGTACTGCTTTAATGTGAAACCAAATTCTAGTGTAGTTACACGTTAGCTTCTTGATACATAGACAAGCTCTTGAACATGTTTTGATCTCACTTATCTTTTCAGGTTTATGATGTGGGAGAAGAAAGTCCTGATAGCGTGTTACGTCGAGTTTTTCTCAATATCGAAAAGCTAAAGAATAATGGTGATAAGTTTGCTCGTGACCTTGAGAAGAAATTGAGATTAATTGTGAGTTCTGCTGAGAAAGGATGTTTCTATGTTTTTCTACATCTGTAGCATAATGTCTGATGTACTGTAACGTGTAGGTTGCTGGTGGAGATGGTACTGCTGGCTGGCTACTTGGGGTGGTTTCTGATCTAAAATTGTCTCAGCCACCACCAATTGCTACTGTGCCTTTGGGAACTGGAAACAATCTTCCATTTGCATTTGGTTGGGTAAGAAATGTATCTGATACTTTTGAAGCTGCTTCTCTAAATTCAGTCTAAGAATTTGACTTTGCGCAATAGCATATGAAAAGATTCACGCAGTTTAGCTGCAGACAAGCTTTAAAATAGCTCATTATACGATAGGGGTTACTAATTCAACTGGAAGTATTTAAACTGAGCATGTTGTGACTCAAGTTAAAGCTCTTTTTATGTCCCTAAAAATGAATTCATTTTATATTGCTTTGGATTTTATATCTGTTTTTCTGGTGGGGTTCTCTGAATATCCTATTTTTGGTGTCGTTCGTGGATATCATTATTTACTGGTGGTAGTTCATGTCTCTTATACGTTAATAGTGCATAGAATTTATCTAAGTATTTCAATTTCAGGGTAAGAAAAATCCTGGAACTGATCGTAATTCTGTTCTCGCATTTATGGATCAAGTGAGCAAAGCGAAGGAAATGAAGATAGACAGGTAACCTCCATTCAAATTGCCGAATTTAAGAGAATGTAATTTTCAATAATACGAACCTGGCGTTAAAATAGCAGCTTGTACATCGAGTTGTCATTTGTTGAAAACTTAAAAGCACACAAGGATTCTTGGAGATGAAAGGACTAGAAGTAGATTTCTGTATTCTCTTGAAAGGATGTTATGATAGCTGGCCTTTTCTGTTGCCAAGGTGAAGATGGTGATAGGTTTGGATATATTCATTGTAGAATTATGGAAAATGTTCTGATTCGAGGAAAACGCATAACTTTTATGCGTATCTTAACCGCCCTATGTATCATTGTTTTTTGTTTCTAGCAAAAGAATATTATTATTTTCTTTTTTGAATATTGATCATTTCTCATCTTCTCGAGCAAAACGAGTTTATTTGGTTACCTTGCTTTAGCTTTTTTCTGTTTAACACGTTGCTCACACCTGCAACTTCTTATCTGTATATTTTGTGAATATCTTGTTAATGATTTCCATTTGCATCCTAAAACTAACAATACATTTACAAAATATTTATGTGATTAAACTTATATATATCATGCTTTCATTAGGATTTCAACTATATGTATTTTCTGATACTTATAATTCTGTGTTTTCTCAAAAGAATCATAAACTTGCTAACTTATGATGTGCTAATACCACTAGTTGTCGATATGAATCTTGAATTTCTACCTTTACATTTTACGAAAACAACCTCTGCATTGGAAAAGCAGGTGATCTCTGTTTGTCAAATATATTCCTGAATTAGCTTCTGATATGAGTATTCAGATCTATCAATGCTGTGGTTATCCTATTCCGGGAATGATCCTTACATCAAGCATCATGCACTTTCTTTCTCAGACATGTGTTTTTTGCTGCCTACTAGTTTAATAATAGTTCATGGTGCTTGAAATTAGTAGCTTCTTTACATCCATTGATAGAATCCTTTTCTTCTATCTTGATCATGCCAATGCCAGTTGGCACCTCCTCATGCAAATGAGAGTACCAAAAGAAGGATCTTGTGAACCAGTTGCTCCTCTGGAATTGCCACATTCACTGCATGCATTTCATCGGGTTTCTTCAACGGATGATCTCAATGTGGTTAGATTGCTTTACTCCACCCTATATTCATGTCTTTTTGTATTTTCTATTTCTTGAGCAAACAGTATCCTTTTCTGTATTCAAAGTCTTGCCCCACCTTGTGGTGAAACTAAATTGTTCCTTCAGTTTTAATTTGCTGTCTTTCTGCTTTTAGAAAGCAGAAATCTCTTGCTTCCCACCGAGCAGCGAAGCAATCTCATTTCACTAAGGACAAAATGATTTACAGTTAGTGATGAATGCAGAACCCTAACTTCAAGTAAATTAAAAGTTAAAACAATTTTGCAAGTTACCTTATATAGTTTTCAGTTAAACCTGAGTTTGAAGAAACTATAGCCTTTTACTTTTTGCAACTATAGTTAACGGAGATAATCAAAATTAAGGGGCATCCTAAAAATACTATAATAACAAAGAACATTGGGACCTGGATTTGGTCTTGCTTATAGGAGTAGACCGTCGAGTTGTGACTTACACCAAACAAACATGTCTCTGCCTGACTTATTGTTATCAAAGTCTGAAAAAATGCTATGCTAAATCTTGAAGCAACTCATATTCCCGCTCTATTTTTAACATGTTTCAGGAAGGTCGTGAGACGTTTCGTGGAGGGTTTTGGAACTACTTCAGCATGGGTGAGTGAAAACTGCAGAATTTTTACCAAACTGACAGTTGATAATTAAATTCTTCATATTTACTGTGAACTGTGTGTCTGTACTTCGTGTCATGCTTTATTACTATGAAATATTAGTAACAGCATCTAGTTAATGTTGCTTGACTGAGAAGCGGTTTCCTTCCTTTTTATTCTATTTTTTCGTATATACTCTCTTAGTCCCAAATTTCACCATCCATGTTAATTAGCATTGAGTTTTATATTAAAAGTTGAATAAATTAAAGGATGAGTTTCTATGACACCTCCTAAAATCTGGTCAACTTACGTCTCTCATGTCAAAAAAATTTTAAAATCATCTGATGAATTAAGAAAATGTTATTTGTCCTTATTGCTTTGACTACTACAATGATACAGTGGCCAAGAGTAGAATATATATAAATGAATAAAGGACTAATATCAAGGGATGAAAGAAACTCAAGCTAATATTTCTTATATATATTTATATGCAGTTTTAGTTCATTATCCTTTTCGAATTTATTTACCAGCAAAAGACTTAAAATTTTAATATTGGCAGCTTTGGCCGATATCAGAAAGTTTCGTGCAACTTTTATAAAGTGAGAGAATGTTGTAATTTGACCAAACATCAGGAGCTCTTCTTATACTGATTCACCACAAAGTTAAAGTTTTAGGTATAGACGTCAAAACTTTGATATCAGAATCTCCATATGTGATGGATATATGAACACATATAGGATGAAGCGTGGAATATAAATTGTATGTGTGTATATATATTGGTCTAGGTTGAGAATAAAATATTAACTGTGCATCCACTTTACATCTCCACCTACAAACTTAATAATTAAGATTTAGTGAATATTAAGTTTGATTATGAATCATGCAATGGGATTTAGTTTCATCACCACCCAAATCTGGAAAAAAAATAAAAAATCATGTGTTAGTCCTCAATATAAATTACAGCATTCGCTTGAGGGGGTTAGTAATACTTGATAACAACTTTCTCTTTGCTTTGAACTTTAGCATTGGATTGAATTGACCATTTGATTATGTAATGTTGCGTGTAGTCATTTAATAAGTTCCAATGAGTCAGTTTTCTTTGTTGAAATTGAATCCTATGAGTGAACTACGTATGTAAGCTGTGGCATATATATAGCACGTATTGGCATGCATTGCGGGTGTAGCTAATCAGGAAGCATGATGTATGGACGTGTATTCCATCTTCCATAAATTTAGACAAAATCTCTGTAGACCAGGAAACTAGGCCTGTATCATCAAATATACCGCAAATCCTGACTAAGTTACAAAGTTTGTATATTAATGTCACTCAAGAATGACCTTATCTCCAATTGTTTCAGTAATCTTTTTGCATCTTTTTGGTATATTCTAAAAGAGACCTGTGAATAATAAAGTGGATGGTGAATTTTCGAAGTATCCTTTATTTTTATTGTGCCATCCAAGAACTGATAAACTAGGCCCCAGTCTACATGATTTTCAGATAAATGAAGTCGGCATAAAGTAGAATTCTCTTTCCAGCAACGGAAATCTGGAAGCTGCAATAGAATTCGTATTTTTCTAATATTTTTCTCGAGCATGAATATTTCACACTTTTTACTTTATTAGGTTTCTTTACAACTTTAACAAAGAATAATTTCTGGAAACTATCATATCTTATAATTTCCAAATCCTGATATCAAAACTTGAAATACTTCTCTGGTCTTCAGGAATGGATGCTCAAGTTTCGTATGCATTCCACTCTGAGCGTAAGCTGCATCCAGAGAAATTCAAAAATCAGCTAGTTAATCAGGTATAATTCTGATAGCATCTAATTCTGCACAAGAATTCCTTCAAAGATCCTCATGGTATAGCTTTGTTGATTTTCTTTTTAGCCAAAATACAGTTCTTGGTAATCCAATATTATGGATGAAAGAAAAGGACTTATGGATAACTTTGATAGGAAAGTGTAGTGGGTTGCTCTTTCTTTATAATCTCGTGCATTTTAAACTTTTAAGTTTTTCTTAAGGTGAACTGACCACTGTTATGCCTGTTAAAGTCTGGAAGCTAGTTTTCTATCTTGTCTTTTAAAGTAGGCGTTCAGTACTTCCAAGTTCACCAGGTGTCTTTGGTAATAGGCTGCTTGTGTAGCTTTTATTTTATATCATGAAACATTGTTTCTAATTTCTCGTTGATGGCTTTTAATATTCTGAAACTCAGTCTATCAAACTTTTATACATCTGCATTGTAAAAAGATAACTATTTGTTGCATTGTAGAGTACATATGCAAAGCTTGCAAGCTCACAAGGATGGTTTATGGCTTCTCTCTTTCATCCTTCTTCAAGGTGAATTACATGCTTTAAACAACGCAGGTTTTGCTTCATCTCTAATCCAGAAAATAAGATTTCGAAACTTGTTTCTTCTTAAGGTCATTTTTTCAAGAGAAACATGTCAGCTAATCAGTAAAAGAAACCAATATATTATTTCTCTTTTGATATACGGCTTCTAATACAATAGAACTACTTTATATTCTTTATATCTGATCAATGCTAGGTTGCTATTAGCCTTCTCATGTTTTATGTTATTTGAGTGACGGGGCCAAAGAGGGGCATACAGAGGAAGTTCCCCATCCACATTATGATATATATATATATATATATATATATATATATATATATATATATATATATATATAACTTTTTTTGTTAGATCTGAAATCAAAAAATAATTATATACCTAAATTGTGTTCAATTTTTTTTATTTTTTTGAGACGTGTTCATTTCTTAATTTCATAACCATTTGATTGTAACTTGTCTTTCTACTTTAAAAATTATATCTTTGTTTTCTCGAACTATTTTTACGCAAAAAATAAAATATTGGTCATTTAATACAACATTTGAGTGTATTTCTTTTTTAATTGCATTATTTAAGTTTTTTAAAACTTTTCTTTCAAAGTTTGAAAGTATATTTTTTTTTATAAGAAAGTTGGTGGAGAAAATTACTGTAAAACTAAACTTCTGAAATGTCGCAATACTATTGAGAAAGAAGTTGCTCATAACAATAATATTAATTTAATTTTAACTGTATATCTTTACAAAGCATGCAATACATTAATGATATCTAACTGAAAATGATTAATAGGAAACTTCTCCTGGTGTATATAAAATATCTCTGTTTCTTTTGTGACACGTTTACTTGTATTTACTTATGTAATGTCTAATTGTTTTACAAATTTGAGCTGTAATTGTATTCTGTATAGTTTCTTTTTTGTTGTTGTTATTTAATTTGGCTATCTATTTTTTAAGATATTTATGTGTCCATGATGAATTAATAATTCTGTAATTAATTATGCAAATAATTCGTATTTGTAAACAAAAAATAATTCTTCAACTGAATAACTGAATACTGACTCTCTCACCCTCGCTCTGATATATTCTGAACTGAATAACTGTCGTGCAGGAACATAGCTCAACTCTGTAAGGTTAAGGTCATGAAAAAGCATGGTGATTGGAAGGACCTCCATATTCCTCACAGGTATAGCTCTCATTTACCATGCCGAAACTCAATTTCTTCCATTGTCGTGCTCCCCTCATCTTAATGCGGAAGAATCATTAAGTTTAACAGATGAAACAAAGTTGAGAAAGCATGAGTTATTTCCCAATCAAGTTGCTTTAAGATATGAACTGAAATATTTTGGTACTGGTAGCTTTATATCTGTAACAACAGAATTTAGTGATGTTACTGATTTCTATGAGCATACAAATCTCTTGCGTGAAGTAAAGTTAGGAAAATGTATGCACGGATGACAGTTCCTAGTCAACTACCAGACACTTAATCTTTAAAAGAACTCATTTCAGCTAAATTTTAGTGTTCTTCATGACTAAAGTGGTAAATCTTTAGATGGTATTCAGTATCCATGATCTTTATCTTCATCAGGAGTGGCATCATTCTGGATTTACTTGTGAAGATATGTTCATCTTTCTCAATTCACATCAATACTATTAGATAATTAACTTCCTACCATTTTATCCCATTGCATATTCAGTTAGGAGATGCTTATAACAAGGGATAATATTTGGACCATACTTCTATAATATCTCTGAGATATTCCCTGGGTTTCGCTGCGTTCTGATTATCTCGAATCTTTGCCACTTCATTATGAGGTTCCTTTATGTTACTAGTTTACACTAGATAAAGACTATTTGACTGAAGTTTGTCAATCTGATATGATTCTCCTTACTGTCTCTTATAACCAAGACTAGAGGGACAAAACAAAAGTGGGCCGCTTTCCATTAGGCTCATTACTTTTAACTGTGATTCATGTGCTACGAAATCTCACTTTAATTTGTGATATTACCCAACATGTGTCATCATTTCCTCTTACTATAAATGGCTTTCAAGTTTAATTCTTTTGACGAATAATGAGAAATTGCAGTAACGTAACTTTTCTTGAACCATACAGCATAAGGTCAATCGTATGCCTTAATTTGCCAAGCTTTTCTGGTGGACTAAATCCTTGGGGAACGCCAAATGCTAATAAACGATGTGATGTAAGTTTTCCATACTTCAAAACAATTAAAAAAAGAACTCTTGTGGCATCTTCCCCCATATTTTATGAGAACTGAGAATCAACTTATGGATTTTGTTTTTATCATTGGTTTTATTGGTTAATATGTTCTTGCTTCAACAGAGGGACCTGACAGCACCCTATGTGGATGATGGACTGATTGAGATTGTTGGTTTTAGAGATGCCTGGCATGGACTAGTTTTGCTCGCTCCAAATGGACATGGAACTCGTCTTGCACAGGTTCAAATAAATTTTTATATGTAATTGTACTTTTTTCCGAATGGAAGAGTTCAGATAGCCATTTCGATGAATTCAAACTTTCTTCTCACTACGTTTTAGTTATTAACTTGAAAATCAAAAGAATACATTGTTTTACGATAATTAGATTGAGACTCTCTAAAGTTTGGTTTAACTATAGGAACATTCTCAAGCGTTCAGATAATTACAAGGACACCCTCCAAAGCTTGAAATACATTAAGGAATAGAGAGCTTATTTATGGTATTTTCAAACTTTATGGGGTCTTTAAAACTATTTAAACCACAAGAGTTTGTCTGATGTAGTGTCATTATTTCTATAATTGAACCAAATTTTAAGGAGTGTAAATGTTATTACTTCTTATTTTTTGCCATATGATGAATGAATATTTGTTTTTGGCAGGCACACCGTATACGGTTTGAATTTCACAAAGGTGCAGCTGAGTGTACGTACATGAGGATTGATGGGGAGCCATGGAAACAGCCACTTCCAGTAAACGACGACACTGTTGTTGTAGAAATTTCTCATCTTCGCCAAGTCAAAATGCTCGCCACACACGGCTGCAGATCCAAAAGTTATCTTGACCCGACCACTCCAAAAGCTCAGGATGATGATGAGAAGGACAGCGACGAGGAAGAGTCTTCTGTTGGGGCAGAATGGAGGAAATTTGGGGCAGCAGAGACCTTCAAAATTCCTGATGAAGTTGACATTTCTCGTCTCAGCTAAACCATCCATCGCGGTTTGTGTAGCAGTGGCTCAACCTCAACTCCTCACAGTTGTGATTATTTGATTCTTTGAGGTCGTCTTAATTACTCAACTCTAAGAATAAAACTTAGTTTGATGCTGATTCTATTGATATAGGTGATGTTTGGATTGAGAGTTTTGTGGAGTTGCATAACTAAAGATAGTTTACTTTTTGAGGTATATAACTCATTCAATTGCTCTGGTTATTAGCAATTTTTCTTTAGACAAATAAATTCCTTTGATAGATTAAAGACGCACTATCCCCTTTAGTCTTAGTTTAGGCTCAATTTGGTTCCTAAGAATAATATATATATATATATATATATATATATATATATATATATATATATATATATATATATATATATATATATATATATATATATATATATATATTCATTTTCTAGATTTTTGCTTACGTAGAAATCCTCGAAAAAGATAAAATTTTGTTTGATATGAAAACCTTGCAACCATGACGATTTTTCAGTCACGCATACGTCATAAACAAGATGCGCATGAGATTTTGAAGAGTGTAAATTACATACACCTAATAGTTTTGCATCTCTTTCGGTGCACCTTCACTGCAATTCAAAATGTCTCATTCATCTTCCCTCTATTAGTTTGACAAATATTTAATAAGTAAATTTAATGGTAATTCTATCAATTCATTTGTCAAATGTTATTTATCTTGCAGACAATATACACTAGGCCTAATTAGGGAAAAAAAAAAGAAAAAACATTGCTTATTTTGAAAGAAGACTTTTTTGCTGGAAAAAAATTAGTAGCTAAATAAACATTACGATAAAACAAATATTAAATTTCAGTTTAATCACTCTTTTTATAATACCGAGAGAAAAACTTTTGAGTATCTTGTTATTAAATTCATACACATTCCTTATATATATGTCCAAACGTCAATCCCAACCTAGGAGAGCTGAGTGAAGAGGAGTTGTGTTCAAGAGATGTTGTCCCATTTTGGTATCTTGTTGTGGGCCTCTATCCGAGGACAAGTTCTTCAAAGGGCAATTGATTAGGATGAGTTTATACGTGTTATTGATGTAGGACAAGAACCCCCTGATTTTTGGTATTTTCGCAGAAGAAAAAGGCCTGCACGAAAACCGCCATATCTTTTGATCCAATGCTCCGTTTGAGGCCCATAAGATATTAAATCGAACGTCTTTGAGTTTTCTACAACCCTACGCGAGAGTCAGGCCCAAAATCGAACGTTTAGGGCAGCTGAGAAGACTTACAGTTTTATGTCGTTTTTGTCTAGGAATTTTCCTGAATTTCCTATTTTGTTTAGGACTCTTTTATTTATTTCCTTATTTTAAATTAGGGTTTCTTAGAGACTATAAATACATTGTTTATTGTTATTTTTCAGCATCTTTTGATCATTATTAATAAAAAAAAGGATTTTATTCCAATTTCTGGTGGATTCCAGTTTATTCCCGGTGGATTCCGGTGTTTTTTCATCGATTACACGTTGGTGTGTCGATTGCACGCTTCCGTTCTGCGTCAAGTGGTATCAGAGCAAGGATTTTGCCTTGTTCAGATGGCTGGGAGAGGCATGAATGATGGAGTCTCCAATGACGTTGGTCAAAGGAGTTTGGACGCCGAAGATCTGAGACGGGAGTTTCGAGAGGATCTAACGCGGATTGATGAGAGGTTTAATAGGCTTGAGGCGATGATTCAGAACTTAACCTTAAACCAAAACCCTAACATGGATCAAAACATCGTTAGGAACAATCAGAATCAAAACCAAGTCCGTCAGCATAGGGGAAGACGAACACCTGAGTTCAATAATTCCAGCAGCGATGATTCGGAAGGAGACGCTCATGGAATTACTAACCCTAGAATTGATGGAGATACAGAGGATCGACCCCGAGGTGAATTCAAACTCCGAGGAGATATTCCAATGTTTTCCGGAAAGATGCATATTGAGGAATTTTTGGATTGGATTTCCGAAGTGGAACGCTTCTTTGAATTCGCTGAAGTTGCTGGGGATAAACAAGTCAAACTGGTGGCTTACAGGCTTAAGAGTGGGGCTGCTGTCTGGTGGGAAAAGTTACAGGCGGACAGGAGGCGTCACCGGAAAGCTCCAATACGTTCCTGGAGAAAGATGAAAGAAAAGATGATGGGGCGATTTTTACCTCCTGATTACGAGCAGTTTCTTTTCCAGAGTTACCAAAATTGCTCTCAGGGGAATAAATCAGTGGCTGAATACACAGATGAGTGGTGCAGACTTTCAGTTCGTAATAATCTGGAGGAAACGGATGCTCAACAGGTTTCCAGGTACATTAGTGGATTGAAACCGAGTATTAAGGAGAAAATAGGGTTACAGATGATATGGTTGGTAGATGAGACTCAGAATCTGGCATTGAAAGCGGAGATGATGGAGAAAACAACGAGCAAATTCACGAATTTTAGGAGGGATACTGGTGAATCCTTTTCTGCCAATAAGGCGAGGCTATCAAACCCTAACCCGAGCTTCAACAAACCAACACCCGCCGCACCGACAACCAATCAGCCACCAAAGGGCGTCCCGAGCAAACCCCCGCAGAGACCACCAAATCCATATGCTAGACCGACAGGGGATAAATGTTACAGGTGCCATCAACCCGGTCATCGTTCTAATGAGTGTCCTCAGCGAAGGTCCGTGGAATTGGTTGATCAGGATCATGAGGAAACTGAACAGGGCAATGATGAGGATGAATATTCTGATGATTTAGAGAATGTTGAAATAGCGGAAGAAGAAGGAGAACGAGTTAACTGCGTAATTCAACGCGTGATGTGTTCCACGAAAGTGGAGGATCTATCCCAGATGACTAATATTTTTAAGGCAAACTGCAGCATCAAGGGTAAGGTGTGCAATGTGATTGTGGACAGTGGAAGTTGCAAGAACTTCGTGTCCCGAAAATTGGTGGAGTATCTTGGCTTAAAGACTGAAAAACACCCTAAACCATATGCTATTGGGTGGATTCAGAAAGGGCCAAAGGTCGACGTGTCTACAATTTGTAGAGTTCCAATTTCGATTGGAAGACATTACAAAGATGAGGTGGTTTGTGATGTTATTGATATGGATGCTAGTCACGTGTTATTGGGGAGGCCTTGGCAATTCGATGTCAATATTACTTACAAGGGAAGAAAGAACATATATCTTTTTGATTGGGGTGACAAGAAGATAGCGATGGTTCCAAAGAACGGTGAGGGTTCAAACACGACTCCTGTTGAATCAACTACTCAACCGTTGGTTTCTTTGGTGACATCAGAAAGTGAATTTGTGGCTGATCTGAAAACAGCCAAAGAGGTTCATGTGGTAGTTTTGAGGGCGATTATGAAAGAGGAGAAGCAAACGTCTATCCCTGAAGTCGTGCAACCGCTTCTGGAGGAGTTCCATGAGTTGGTGGCGGATGAACTACCTAATGACCTTCCCCCTTTGCGGAATATTCAGCATCACATAGATTTGGTTCCCGGGGCGAGCCTACCAAATCTACCGCATTATCGGATGAGTCCGAAAGAGAATCAGATTCTGCAGGAACAAGTAGAGGGATTACTGCAGAAAGGTTTTATTCGTGAAAGTATGAGCCCGTGTGCAGTTCCGGCATTATTGGTGCCAAAGAAGGATGGTAGCTCGAGAATGTGTGTGGATAGTCGGGCCATCAACAAAATAACGGTGCGGTACAGTTTTCCAATCCCACGGTTGGATGACATGCTGGATATGTTGGAGGGTTCCAAGCTATTTTCAAAAATAGACTTGCGGAGTGGTTATCATCAGATCCGAGTAAAGCCTGGAGATGAGTGGAAAACAGCGTTTAAGACGAAGGATGGACTTTACGAGCGGATGGTGATGCCGTTCGGATTGTGCAATGCCCCGAGCACCTTTATGCGACTAATGAATCAGGTATTACGCCCTTTCATTGGGACATTCGTGGTAGTTTACTTTGATGATATCTTGATTTATAGTCGAAGTAAAGAGGAGCATGTTGAGAACTTGAAATATGTTTTTGAGGTTTTGGATGAAAATAAATTATACATTAACCTGAAAAAGTGTAGTTGGGTGACTGAAAAATTGATGTTTTTGGGTTATGTTATTAGTTCTGATGGTATCTTAGTTGATGATGAGAAAATAAGAGTCATTAGAGACTGGCTAACACCAAAATCTGTGACTGAAGTTAGGAGTTTTCATGGGTTAGCGACTTTTTATCGTCGTTTTATTAGAAACTTCAGTAGTATTGTAGCTCCTATCACTGAATGTATGAAAAAGGGAAAGTTTCAGTGGGGGGAAGAGGCAGAGTTGGCTTTTGTTGCAATTAAAGAGAAGTTGTGTTCAACTCCAGTGTTAGCCTTACCAAATTTTGACAAATTATTTGAGGTAGAGTGTGATGCAAGTGGAGTAGGTATTGGGGCTGTCTTATCTCAAGAGAAGAGGCCAATTGCATTTTTCAGTGAGAAACTCAGCGACGCACGACAAAAGTGGAGTACTTATGAGCAGGAGTTTTATGCTGTTTTTCGGGCGTTGAAAGACTGGGAACACTATCTGTTTCAGAAGCAGTTTTTGTTGCATACAGATCATCAAGCTCTGAAATACTTGAACAGTCAAAAACACTTGAGTAACATGCATGTTAGGTGGTCGAATTACATTCAGAAATTTCCTTTTGTTCTGAATCATAAACCTGGCGTGTTGAATAAAGTGGCTGATGCATTGAGTCGAAGAGCACACTTGTTAGTTGTTATGCAGCAAGAAGTGGTGGGTTTTGAATTTGTGAAGGAATTATATCCGGATGATGAGGATTTTGGCGAAATATGGGAGCAGTGTGAAATAAGACGAGTTTTGGGTGAGTTCCATGTCACTGATGGATTTTTGTTTCGTGGTAATCAATTATGCATCCCCAAGAGTTCGTTGCGGGAGAAACTAATTCGGGATTTGCATGGGGATGGATTAGGCGGACATCTGGGGCGAGACAAAACCATAAGCAGTGTGGCAGAGAGGTTCTACTGGCCTCAATTAAGAGGGATGTCGGCAAGGTTATTCGGAAGTGTTATATTTGTCAAACAGCTAAGGGGCAAGCGCAAAATACGGGACTTTATATGCCTTTACCAGTCCCGAATGCTATTTGGGAGGATATTGCGATGGATTATGTGTTGGGACTTCCACGAACTCAACGTGGAGTCGATTCTGTTTTTGTTGTTGTTGACAGGTTTTCGAAGATGGGACACTTCATTCCTTGCAGAAAGACATCCGATGCAGCTCATGTCGCGCAGCTATTTTTTAGGGAGATAGTGCGCCTGCATGGAGTTCCGAAGTCCATTACATCCGATAGAGATTAAAAGTTCTTGAGTCATTTTTGGATCACTTTATGGAGGCGAATGGACACGAGTCTGAAGTTTAGCAGCACAGCACACCCCCAAACCGATGGTTAAACAGAGAATTTGAATCGTACTTTGGGAAATTTGATTCGAAGTATTTGTGGCGACAAACCGAAGCAATGGGATGTAGCTTTAGCGCAGGCAGAATTTGCTTACAACAATGCAGTTCATTCAGCAACTGGGCAGTCTCCGTTTTCCTTGGTTTACCGACAACCTCCGAGACATGCATTGGACTTGGCACAATTACCTAAAGTGGCTGGAGCGAGCACGGCAGCAGAAAATTTGGCGACTCAAGTTCGTGATGTTCAAGCAGAGGTTAAGGAGAAGCTTGAAGCGAAGAATGCAAAATATAAGCAGGCAGCCGATTTGAAGAGGCGTCAAAAATTATTCAAGGAAGGGGACCAGGTGATGATATTTCGGAGGAAGGAGCGGTTTCCTATTGGCACGTTCAACAAGCTGAAGCCGAAGAAGTATGGCCCTTACAAGATATTGAAGAAGATAAATGACAATGCGTATGTGGTTGATCTTCCGGCAACTATGGCGATATCCAAGACATTCAATGTGGCGGATATACATGCATTCCATGATGATGAACCGTTGTATCCCGAAGTTAACTCGAGGTCGAGTTTTTCTGAAGTGGGGGAGACTGATGTAGTTGAATTTCGAAGAAAAGCTGGACAAAATCAGGCACACACGAAAACGGGCATAACTTTTGACTCGGTTATCGGTTTCGGGCCCACAGCATATCAAAACGTACGTCTTTGAGTCGTCTACACTTCGTACCGGGGGTAGCTAATCTCGGGCCCAAATTCGTTCGTTTAAGGCAGCTGCGCAGCCTTCCAAGTTTATGTCGCTTTATTTTTGGAAATTTTTATGTTTTCGTTATTTGAGTTGAACTATATTTCCTATTTTCCTTATTTCGTTTTAGGGTTTTGAGAGACATATAAATACTCTATTTTTCATTATTGGGGCATACTTTTATATTTTTTATTCAATAAAATTCGGATTTTATCCCAATTTTGCTGGTGGATTCCAGTTTATTGTCGATTACACGTTGGTGTGTCGATTGTCACGTTCCGTTCTGCGTTAGTTATGTAGCTTTCAGTGTCTATGCTTACGAGAATGACAGTGAGTTGTCAATCCCTTTCTAGGCTGTGGATTTCTTCCTTTTATAGAATGATTTGGTAGTGGGGCTAGAACACATGTCGTCTTGACTAGAGTCATGTGGCAGTTGCATGTTGGGGCTGAGGCTTGCCAATGCGCTTAATCGTACTTGAGTACTTTTAGAGTGAGCCTTCTGAACTTTCACAAAAGAATGTGATTAGAGTAAAGGTACGGTGATAGACCGATCTGAAGTGACTTAACACGCAAGTCGTCCATGAGTGGGTCGTGACGCATCCCTGTTTTAAACACGAGGATGCGCATGTTGCCAGAAGAAGGTTTGTGGTGCCTCTCCTTGTTGGCTGCCGAGGTATCTTTGTGAAATAAAGAGCCGAGATAATTTCCATCATTGCTTTGCAGGTGCATGTGCGTGAAGGAACACGATTATTGAGCAGGCAGCATGGGTGTGTATGATCAATGAGGAAATATATGTCATCAATAAACATATTATATAGTTTAAAAATAATTCAGTAAAATCTTTTACCAAGCCGTTTGTTAGGGTCTAATAAGGGTCTAATATGCCAAATTTAATGTATTAATGCACCTTAGTAGACCATTTGGTGCGGCTTAACGAAATATGGGTTAGCTAGATTTAATTAGGCAAGCCCGTACTTATCGTGTGAATTGCCAAACTAACACTATCATAAAAAAATAATTTCCAAGATAACATTATTGAGAAAATAATTCTCAAAGTATCACTCTTCAACATAATATACCTATTCTAACCTTACATTCGTCGTGTCTTGTAATTTTAAAAAAATTGTGTGTTGTGTCCGTGTCCACGCATGTCATCCACTACCCCCCCCCCCCCCCCAATGGATTTCATCTGGGCTACAGACACCCATAGTGCGGGTGTTGTAGTATTAAATGAACCTTTTTCCCTTTAGATTCTCAAAAGTAGCAAATCAACCCCAATACAAATTATACATAAATATTAAATCCCCTGTATCCTATACTTGTACTTTTTTATTAGCAAGTTACCCCTCAATTAATTATTTTTATTTTGTACAAGCAAAATATTAACATTAATATAACTTAAAATGTTTTCTTATGTATTATATTTTATATTGTAATTGTTATATTTAGTGACTAAAATACCATTCTAGCTTCTTATATGTTATTCCCTTATTTGCAAATTTAATTATGTATAACAACTACAAGCCTAAAATGAAAAAAATAAAATTGTGTAACCATTTATTCAATGCAATTGATGGTCCACGGGATGCTTTTTTTTTTTTTTTTTTTTACATTTTGAATGTGGGGAAAGCCTAACAACAACAGAAGGTGTTTACATCAAATCAACAAATGTTTTTTCTCGAAAAGTTATGTTCATCTTTAAATATATATTTTAAATTAAAAAATGATACTCACTTTAAAAAAAGTTAAGTTATATTTAAGTAATACATAATTTGTACTTTTAATGCATACTTGTTCTTTTTGTTTATATCCAAGTTTATAACTAAGAAAACAAGAAAAAACATAAGAAATTATAGGGGTCTTTTGTTAATTTCGCAGAAATAGAGGGGCATCAGTTGTATTTAATGCTACAGCACCTGCATAGCAGCGGGCGCCGTGGCACAGATGGAATGATTGTATGATAAGGCCGTCGTAAAAAAAAGTAATAAAGATCGGGTTACTTGTTTTCATTAGAGCAATAGGGGTAAATTTTATATATATATATATATATATATATATATATATATATGTATGTGTATATATATATGTATGTATATATATATGTATGTATGTGTGTGTGTGTGTGTTTGTGTGTGTGTGTCTGTGTATGTGTATACATATCTGTACTTATATATGTAATTCATTTTGTGACCCAATTACGATGTTAGTTGCAATCGGAGAGATAGGCTGTGGCGACAGTATGAATCCATCCAGAACTAAAAGTTCCAGGTGACTACATAAAATCCTTACAGAACAAAAACATTCTTGAACTTGTGAGGAGATAACACAAACGAATATACATACTTCTGTTTCAGGTCGATTCACCTAGCAGAAGAAAAACTCGAGAGAAAGGGTAATCCAACACCATTTGATCTCCGTGCCTCTCGCGAAATTCATTGCTTGACATTAAATAACAGTTATACATAAAAATAATTTTCCAGAATCTTACCTCTCAATGTGGCCTCTATTCTACCGTCAGGCCGGAAATTTGGAGATCTCACTCTTTAACTTGTTTACGTATGTATCAACTCCGGTATCAAGTATACCGTTTTGTTATGGTAAAGCAGGATAATGGTAGAGCTGTCCATTACAGCGCAGCAGATTGGAACTGCCCCAAGCATTTTGTGACAGCTTCACTTGCTTTCTGGGATGCTGCTCTCTCTTCCATTTTCTTCTTTTCCCTGTAGAAAGAAACAAATAAGTGCAAACACGTTACTGAATAAGACGCTACGAATTCATATCAAACTGATGGGAGAAATAAATTGGCACCACCAATGATAACCAAAAGGGAAAAGACTTATTTCAGTTCTACAAAGAAAAAGATGGAAAATCAAAAAGGCTTGCACGAAGGATGAGGAAGTTTCTAATGAGGAATAATAAACACTTGATTCTCAAGAAAACAGTTAAAAACCGCCCATTACCACCCCAAATTCTGAAACAATTAAGACGCTGTACAATCATCATATGTTTGAAGTATAAATGTCGTTAGCTTTCTGCAAAAACTGTAAAGAGCATTACAGAACGCATGAGCATCTCTTTTGCGAGAGTAAATTATCACCTGTCAACATATTCCCTCAGTAGCTCTTTCGCTTGAACCAGCTTAGAGAGCAGATTGCGATAAACATCTAGGTCACGATCAACACTTTTCTTGTCTATATTTAACGCAGCGCATAGCTGTCAAGCCATAAAAAAAAATATCAGCACATAAACATGATTGTGATGGGCATGGAGGGGGGAGGAGGAGTCTTCTTCTATCTTTTAAGAAGGCTCTGATGAAATTGGAACATAAATATATAGCCTGAAATAACTATAACTTAGAAGCAAAAGATGACAGAATAATATTATGAGACGTTGAAAGGTCAAACAAAGTTCTGATGACTGGAGTATGATGCCACATATGCATAAAGTTTTTATCCAATCTAGTTGCAGACTACAAAGAGTTAGGAAAGGGTTTTTACAGGAGAAAGATACCTTTTTACAGCGGTACGACACACAATTCATTTATGTGAACCCAAGTTAAAGATAATAATTCTATCAATTAAATCTACCAAGTAGAATAAAAAATTCCAATATACGCAAAGCTTGAACCATAGTCCTTATATTCATTGTTTTCAGTTCAATTCCCGGTAGATGTATGTGGGCTATCTGCTTTGACTTCCTATATTGATCTCGAAATGTTCTATTCTACCTTGTCCATTAGATGCAGTTCGTTTCCCTTGTATGTGAGTGAAATAGGAGATTTGCAATACCATAAGTCCTGTAGTGTTTACGCCAACTCCCAGCTATTTTTGTTCTCTTTTTCTCATAGACATGATCAGAATGAAATGATGCTGAGAAATTAGACTTGTTGATGGAGAATAACTATTTCTCTCTTTGGAATTGAGCGACTTAACGACTAGTACAAGTCATTCACTTGCTGTTTCAGGTATTAATAACAATTTATGACAAGGAAAAAAAGTCAGAAGAAAGAGATGGAGAGCATTAGGTTCCTCCAAGTCACTTAATCGTCTGCCACTGCAAAATGTAAGGTTAATTGATGAATCTCAGGTATGCTTGAGTCGCATTGCCTTTCGCCTTCATTTTATCATCACATGGTCATCACAAAATTAGTGAAACATCATTTAATCGAGTAAAAGGCATGGAAGTTTGTCCAGTGGGTCAAGATATGAACTATATTTCCTATTACTACAAGTAAAGGGTAAAAGCACTGTATTGGTCCAATAGCCGCTATTAGAATCACATTTCGCTGAAGGAAGCAACACCAAATTCCAGACTAATATGAACACAATAAATTGGAAAATGCCCTCGTATTAAGCTCATTCTAGTATCCCAAGGGAATGGACAGAAGATTTTATGTGGCAAGAGATGCTTCAGATGACTAACCTGGAAGTAGGGGTGGGCACAGGAATCAGTTTTCCGGACTCATTTTGGGTGGGGAAACAGGTTCGGGGAACCCAATGTCTGAAAACCCAGTGGTTTTCAGCGGAATCCAAGACAAGTCGCCCCCCTAATCTTGTGGTCATGAGTTCAAGTCGACCAGTGAAATAACATTTGTAAAAAAGTGGACCAATAATTAGGAATTAACACGGGACAAGTCAGCTACATTTATACTATCAGTGCTCATCAATGAACATAACCAACAATTAAGTTGGTGCTCACTCAACAACTTTTCCAGTGCTTCCTAATTTTGATTGCTCACTAAAATGTTTTTATGAATGATAAAACTCAGGGCCCAATAGTTATAGCTTAGCTTAGCTTAATTCTTCTGCTTCTGTGTTTGTAGATGATGTACAAGTTCACCTTGTGGCTTCACAGCTAAACAACGCAACTTCTGCTATTACAACTGGGAACAACTGTTTCTTAACCCATAGGGGTTGGTTTCATAAAGTCCAGGGAACTTAAAACAAAAGATACTCACAACCACAGTAGAGAGAAACCCGGATTAAATTTCACCTTATCTAAAATGGTTGGTTCAGTAGCATTTGATAACTCAAGTAGGCGGAAGAGACCGACGGCAAAGAACCGACTGTAACTGAAACTTCCTTTGCTCCCTGCTCTTTCTGCAATGTCCTTGAGAACCGCTTCGACTTCTCCTTCCTTGGATGCGAAATCAACTAAAGAACTGGCCGACTGAGCACGAGCCCATTCCTCTAACTTCTGTGCATCAGCCCTGCGGTTTAAAGTTTTGGTTTAGTATGTTCCGCTTCCAATTTCAATCAGAGAGAAGACCACGATCAACATTATACACCAACAATCTTGTTTTCCATAATAAACACATTCACATTAAAAGATGAATCTTTTAGATTAAACCGCAGTTCAAGTGAATTATATAGCAGATGTGACTTCCACGCAGTTTACTGATAAAGAAATATCATGCCAATTTAATCTTAACTAAGTGAATCGCAAAACAAATATAAAATTTTCATGGAATAATGTTTTCGACGTGCCTGTATTGAGACGGATCTTCGTTCAGAGCCTCGATATAAGCTTTGAAGATGGCTTCTCGATCGTCATTACTAGGGTATCCGTCCATAAGCTGATCATACACGGTCACAAAACCGAGCGCGAACACAGCATCATACTTATACGACTTCTTGTACCTCGTCAAATGCTGCTGTACAATCAGCTCCTGTATCACAGTGTTGTATATACTCGGAATTGGCCTCTTATACGCCTTCAAGAAGTTGGCCTTTGTGTCAGCCACAGTGGGCAAATCTGAAAATAGGAAAAGTTATGCGGACAACATTTTATAAGTAAATGGAGAAATCGCGGCGAACCCCCCAATCTGTGGGGTGTTCTGCACTTTACCCCCTAATACCCATCCGACGAACAAAAATGAAGACACGTGAACCAAAATGAACGATGGATCAATAGTTCAAAGACACAAAAATCAATAGATTGGGAGGGATATCACACATTTTCACACGGTAGGGGGCGCAATACAAAAGCATCCATAGATTGGGGGTTTCGCCGCAACTTCCCCTAAGTAAATCTAGAGCAGACTAGTCTAGCTAACAAGTGAGTTCATCAATGTACAACAAATTTAAGCACAATGTACAAGTCACAAATTATCAGCTCAATCAAGAGCTGAAACAACATTATTGAATAGTAACAAGTTAAATGTAGAAAAATTAGGCTAAAAAATGAAGACTTGCCTGTGGAAGTGGACATGCAATGAACAACCATACGAGAACTGGAGCTGGAGCTTCGAAAATTGCAGGAATCGTACGACAAACGGAGCTTAAAAGCATCCGAATTGAATGATAAACAGCTACCGCGAGTCAACGGCGTTGACAATTTGCGGTCGGGTGATTGAGTTATTGCAGCGAACGAGAGAGAATTAACTGCTGCCGCCATTGTTAAGAATCAATTGCAAGTGTTGTTCTTTTGTAGTATGTTAGTGTAAAGCATCAGTTGTCCATTTTTAGGGAAAATTGAAAATGAGGACTAGATTTTATTAAAAGATTATCCACTACGCAGATCGCTATCCAATTGGTACTCGACACGTCCTCTCTCTTGTGATGCTGACCTCTCGTTCTTCAGGCCCTCTCGTTTTTATATAATTATAAAGTAGCCCCGGATAAATTGCATTTTAATCCCTTTAGGAGATGAATTGTTGTTGAACAACCAGACGACACAACAAGTCGATTATCGGTTTGCACTACGTCGAAAATGAATAGATTGTGGAGATATTGATAATTATATTTCGAGAAAACATCATTATCTTAGTCATTGTTTGCACCGCGTCGAAAATGAAACAACTGCAAAAGTAGTTTTTCCTTAATGAGAAGTCTGGAGGGATGGCCATCACCTCCCCTAATTGTAGAAATCAGTGTTTTTAAAGTCGGACTGGAAACATAATCGACGACTAGTGGTTGAACCGTTGAGCAACGCGCTTTAGAGGATTTTGAACTATTCATCTCGGAACAAATGTAAAATAAACATATTCAAAATAAATAATTGTCAAAATTATTTAAAGATTCTCAACCCTTAAATGTCAAAAGTTATAATCTCCAAATCATATGCAACAAATATCCAACTAAATGATATACACACTAACATATTTAGCTAAACATAATAAATGAGCTACTGACAATTTTATACTACGAATTGTAAGACTTTTGCAGATTAAACCATGAATTGTAGCTTTTTTGCAAGTTGTAATGTGTGTTTGTAGGTAGTTTAAGAATATTTTTGACATTTTAATTTTTACCAAATTGAATTTTGTAATTTACACTATTAATAAAACGTTTCACAAACATCAGATTTAAAAAAAAAAAAAACGTTTTCAAACTTCAGATTTTGAAAAGCAAAAGTCAAAGCAGCAAATCACCCCTAAAAAAAAAAGGAAAAACACTTCTTCAACCTCTAACTCCACCGCTGTCCATTTTCAGGCAAATTGGACGATGACTTTCAAGCGAAATCTCAGACGAAATCCAGATTTCACACTTGGAATCTGGATTTGCGGTCTCCATTTCCAAGCCGGTTCATTAAATTTAGGTTCTTAAATAAATAAATTAAGAAAAAAGACAGAGTTGGTTTCAACTGATCTCTCACACTAGAAATCAACAGCCTCGGACAATTCAAAAATTGGGATGAATTCGGATTTGATGTCAAAAGCATGAGATTCTATCCAAGTTTTTTAATTTAAAATCAAATTCTCCATGTGGTTTCCATACGAAAACGGAACTGAAAGTAAGCATAGAAATCACCTAAAAATAGAGCCTACAAATTGCGATTTCGAGAAGATGAAGAACTAAACTCGTTCTTTTTTTGACAAGGAGTGTTCGCGAATTCCTATTTTTTTTTTTTTTAAATCTGAAGCTTGAGACATTTTATTGTTTTTTAATCTAAACTTTGAAAACAGTTTTTAGAGTAAGAAACATTTTTTAATGGTGCAAATTGCAACATTTAATTTGATAAAAATTGAAATGTCAAAAATATCCTAAAAATACCTACAAACACACTTGTGGTGTAACTTGCAAAAAGAGTTACAATTCATTGTGTATTTTCCTTGTAATTACAATTTGTGGTGCAATCCACAAAAGCCTTACAATTCGTGGTATGAATTTGTCATTAGCTCCAAAATAAATTCACCTTCTAATATAAATTAATATATATCTGAATGTTTGGTGAAAAAGTATGTTTTGAGAGTACTTTAATGTCTTTTTTAAACTTTCTCTATCACGTTTTAGTTTAATTGCGAAGCGTTTTATATTACACTTTTGAATATTTTGACTTTTGTTCTTTTCCTTTTCCTACTATTTCATTTATTGTGCTTTTATAATTTTATAGTTTAAAAAATAACTTAATACCAGGTTTTCTCTTTCCCCATATCAAAGCAATCAAAGCATATTAATTCATTAAATACAATCAATGCATATAATTCGTTTTTCCAAATGAATGCAATCAAAGCATAATATACACCACTTTTCGAAGATGATGGCAATCAATGCATAAATAAATATTAGGGATAATATCACTCATACCCCCTGAAGTTTGGCATAATATCAGAAACCTCTCTTGAGGTTTCAATAATATCAGTGACACCCCCTAAGGTTTGCATCAACATATCAAATAGGTCCAATATACCATTTTTGCCCTTGACCAACTTTGACCGCGTTGCTAAGACATGATACACCCATTTGCTATTCAAATAAAAATATTAAAAAAAGAAAGAAAATAAATATAATACTTTTGAGTTTAATTTATACGTTTGAATAATTGTATTTGAATAAAAAATTAATAACAAGCAGATAAAACTTTAAAATTTGAAACAAAAGAAAAAAACTTAAAATTAATTTTAAATAAATGTCTAAACAATTAAATTTTTCTGGATATATTATTTGACTATTAACATAATGTTTTATTTTTCAAAAATAAAAATCTGAAAAACTTTTCTCGGCTTTGTCGACGGAACGTTTCCCACTCCTCCTCAGTTTATTTGTTATGCCAATGGCAACGCCATACAAAACCCTGCATATTCGGCTTGGGTTCGGACAGACCAAAGCCTCCTATCATGGATCAATGCAATTCTTAGAAAAGACATTCTTCAAGAGGTTCATGAACTGATGTCGTGCTATTTTGTTATTAATATTCAAAAAATAATAAGTTCGAAATATTTATCTCAAAATATATACATTTTAAATAATAAGTTCTATATATATATATATATATATATATATATATATATATATATATATCCTTTTTATCATATTTTGCTGCATATGTTTTTGAATTTTGTTTAAATATATTTTATTTAAACTGTAATATTTAGTAATACAATATTCATACTAATTACGAAAATTATTGTTAAAATATAATTCTACACTAAGTACATATAGATGAAAGACACTTTATAATTTGAATAGTAACAATTGGTTAAAGTTAAAGTAGGCAAAGGGCAAAAAAGGAATGTGGGCCTATTTGATATGTTACTTCAAACCTCAGGGGTGCATGTCATTGATATTATTGAAACCTTAGGGGAGATTTCTGATATTACGCCAAACCTCAGGGGGTGTGAGTGATATTATCCCTAAATATTACTTCATTTTGTGCCCTAGTTTACTTTCTTGAATATTTCTTTCATCACGAGACTCATTTCTCTCATGTCAGCATTCTTCATCATTTATTTAATATTTAAAAACAACAACATAACCTAATTTGTATTCTAAAAAATAACAAAAGTATCACCACAACTTAATTAAAAAATTTAAACAACAACATAACCTAATTAAAATAATAATGTCAAGATGCAAACAAATATTTTATCCACATAAACCCATCAAATAACAATTTAAACTACTCCACAGTTATCAGACAACTATGAAACAAAATAAAACTAACAAAATAATTGTACTAGTTCAAAAACAACCAACATAACATAGTCCCACAGCAACACATTTAACATTTAAGCCTTCTTAACATCAATAAACAACATTAATCAAATATTGATAATTAAGTCGAGATAGGGGTAGTTGATGGTGATAAATTAGATGATGGTGGTAATTCTATATGATTTTTGTGAATTCGCTCCTCCATTCCTCTACAAATATACAAAGTAGGGTGTATGCTGGCAGGTGATAGTAAAAAATATGATCATTTATAAGTTTTGCGGGTTAATGATTTGTCAACCGAGCGAATCAAGTTAATACTTAAACTATACGGGGCAAATTGTCGATGGATCAGTGAGTTGACGGGTCGGTGTCCACCCTAGTCTAGACACTGAGTAGAATAAAGGTAGTCTAGACACTGAGTAGGATAAAGGCATGGTACCGTGCTCATTGACAACAGGGCAGGGTAAGAACAATAGGTTGGAGAGGGTAAGAAGCTTTAACATGCGCCATTCTTGAAGTGATTTTAGACTGCAGGGCTCTTACCTGTAGCCCCACACTTCCTACACTATTATATATGTATAGTATGTGTAATATAACAATATATATATATATATATATATATATATATATATTTATACATGTGACATAAGAATATGTATTTTATAATATCTAAATATTTAATATAATAGTTTATAAGAAGAACTTATTGCCTAGAAGGTTTGCTCTATGCTCTTTTCACGTGTTCAATTATTTAATTTCAAATAATCTATTGATAACTATTACTACTAATTTTAAGATAATATTATTATTTTCTTTGACTTTTTTTTTGTAATTAATAAAATAAAAACAATCATCTAGAATATAGTTGAGTATATTTAATTCTTTAATAGGATAATTTAACTTTTCATTTTAATTTTTATAACATTTCAACATGAATTTTTGAATATAAAAATCAGTGAAGACAAAGTTGTTAAGTAGATCTAGAGCCTAGAGATAATATCCTAAATATTAAAATATATAATTATTATTACCTTGAATTGGTAGAAGTTAAAGTTTTATTGATCGTACCGATGACATGTGAATTAATAGAGCATGTGGTGTGTGTGCGGTTTTTCCTCTGGTATGTAGTGTGACCGAATATTTTAACATTGGATAATGTACGCATGAACTCAAAAATTGGTAACTCAAATATTGATGCCAAATTAAGAAAGAACTTACTCGAAACTATGATATTATAGTTTAGCTATAGTTTAAATATTCTTAAGGTATAATATCACTCACACCCCCTGAGGTTTGGTGTAATATCAGTAACACCCCCTGAGGTTTCAATAATATCAATGACACTCCCTGAGGTTTGATTTTCAGGGGGGTGTTACTTATAAAATGACACTTGTACCCTTTAATTTAATATTACAAAATACCCTTCACAAGTACCCTTTATTGTTCAAGTAATAAATTCAAACAATAATATAATTAAAAGACACGAGTACTTTTTTGTTTGTTTTTGTTGTTCTTTACATTTTATTAAATCGTTTGTTTTCTTGTTAAATTAAAAATCTTAGTTATGTTATTAGTAAAAGAAATAAATTATATTTTAATTTGAATACTACGTATCCCAGTCAAAATTAATTTGTTTTAATTCATAACTATGAAACTATTTTTGTAGATATAATAATTGTTTATAATGATGTTAACTTTATATTCTTGACGTATTATATAGAGTCATTCCTGGAGTTTCGGTAATATATTTCATACTAAGGAAAGGGCCACATAATCTTAAAATTTTGAAAACAAGTGACTAGGGTTACAAAGGACTTTCTTTTGTCTTCTTGTTATTAAATATAGAAATTGTTTTAATTTATGCAAGATGATCAACGATATTCTTAGTTGATTTTATTATTTGACAATAAAGGGTACTTGTGTCTTTATTTTTGAGAAGTTTTAGGTAATATTAAACTAAAGGGTATAAGTGTCATTTTATAAGTGACACCCCCATGAAAATCAAACCTCAGGGGGTGTCACTGATATTATTGAAACCTCAGGGGGTGTTACTGATATTACACCAAACCTCAGGGGGTGTGAGTGATATTATCCCTATTCTTAAACTCATACGACATAACTGAAGACGTAAAAGTGAAGTAAATAAAAGAATGGTTGTATGTAAAATATGTATGTTTCTAAAGTAGAACAAATATTTTAAATCGACATACCAAACTGTAATTGCAGAAAGAAAATTGGATTCTACCAGAGTTTAGAATAAATTTTAATTTTATTAATAAATAGTCTAAATAAAGTAAAAACAAAATGAAGAAGAGCTATAGATAATTCCATAAAAATAACGTAACTAAAGAAGAAAACAAAATCCTACCATGAAACTAATTTTTAAAGGAAATAAAGTCTTAACTAGAAACAAATTCCGGTGAAGTACCTTAGATGACTTTTTCTTGGGCTTGAATTGGACTATCAATTGTAGAGCACAAAAAGATGCTCGTTTTGAATTATTTTGGGCTTCAACTAGAGCATTGTGTCAAAAGTTATAGTGAATTTTGTGGAGACCTTTTTCTATCTCAAAAATATCCTAAATTTGAGAATTTTTGTCGTACATTAGCCCCCCACTTCTAAAAACCTCGACCTCGAGTTAATACATGGATATGAAGGTGAGTCATCTTGAAGCTCATATAGATCTGCCCCTTTGAGATTCTATGAAGTAATCACATCTCGAGTAAGATCAACCACATAAGCATTATTTCTTAATTTCTTCAATATCTTAAAATCACCATGTATTCTCAGATTCAACTTGTTGAACTTCCCTACATGAAATTTGATCTTGTTCGAAAGAATCATCACTTGATCTTATTTTTTGAACAACACGAGTTTTTTTGGTTGCCTTGATATCAGCCTCAAACTCACTTTCAAAAGTCATTAGAGATGCTAAAGGGTTTTTTGGTGCTTCATCCTTTTTTTTTTTTTTTTTTAATCTGAATTATCATCTGACTTGTCATATGAATTTTAATCTGCATTATCATCGCAATTGTGATCTGCATTACCTTGTTCAAAGTTATGCTCATTCTCCAGCTCAACCTAGGTAATAACTTTTCTCGGGATATCAGGCTGAATTTTGAAATCACCTCGTAATTGTTAGATTGCTGCGAAATAAATTTCTCATAATTGGGTAGTAAAAATTGATTAATCACCACCCGCTTCATCCTTCTCAAGAGTTGTATTGGAGCATTGTCTCTAATTCTACAGTTAATATGCTACTTTTCTCAGCAAACTGCAACACCACTCCTTAGTTTACATTCCTCCAGCTTCACTTGTCGAGGTTAATCAACTTCAGTCAGTTCAATGAACCGCCCAATCTTTGAAGTCCACTCAAAGAAATCTTAATCCTCGAATTTCTATAGAATAATAGAATATTATACCGAATATTGAAATTACCTTAGAATTAAATATTCTCCATATTGCCACAAAATAGGTGATTACCAACTCTATTCGACTATCATTTCGAATCATCGTTACTGAAATTATGAAACTCGAGTAGCGTTACGGTTGTTTGAATGATGAGATGTTGTTGAAACATTGTCTTGAGACTTGCAAAATATTTTATGAGCTCTTGTCCTAAGCCTCGTCTCAAATCCTTGACAGCGACCCTATGACCAACATCATCAAGGATAATTTTAGCTGTGCCTCTCATTACCATTGAACAAGGTAAGCTCTAATACCACTTGACACATAACATACACCTGTAATTGACGAAAGATAAATGAAACATAATGAGGAGTTTGGAAAAAAATTCTACAAGAGTTTCAAATAGAATTCTAATTTTATTAATAATTTATCTAAAGATAATGAAACAAAATGAAGAAGAGGTATATAGAACTTCACAAATAATCTAACTAAAGTAGAAACTAGAATCTTACCTGGAAAAATAATTCTAAAAGGAAATAAAGTCTTAATTTAAACAACTTCTAGTAAAACTAAGATACTAAGAAAAACAAAAATTGTAATAAAATTATAACATTTTCTAAGGCTTGAACTTAACCATATATAATTGGGCAATAATTTAATCGTAGAGTATAGAAAGATGTTCTAGACATATTATGGGTCTCGATTGGAGCAATGTGTCAAAAGTTATGGTGAATTCTGTGAAGGCGTTTTTTCCTATCTTGAAAATCTCAAATTGGGGGGTCATGAATCAATTTCTTTTGTGACGTCTTGTTTGTATCTATTTATATAAGAACAAGTGTTCTTCGTTTCTCTTCATAAGTAGAACTCCTCATGACTTCGAGCAGTGGATCCGAGAATTGATTGGCTCTAATACCATTGTTATGATCCGACACCCCGATTGAAGTATAATCCACAGTCATTGTGTAAACACACACAAATTAGAGAGACCAGAGAGTATAATTAGAATTAGAGCAGATAGAAGAAGAAGATTGGATTGAGAGAGATAGAGAGCAGATATTTCAGAAAATATGATTTCCATTCATAATTCCTTTACCACCAAAAACGATCCTAATACATAAGCCAACCCTTATGTGGGTGTTTGGTAATATGTATAACTAAATACGGAGTAAGAGTAAAACAAGTGTAAATTGAACTAATCAAGAGAAGTTGAAAAATAATATGTCTCTTGCAAAACGACACTTACAAAGTCGTGCTTTTCGAGTTACGCTTTTGCCATGGTTATAACATGGACATAGATGCGACTAAATTATGAGTTATGCTTTTGCCATGAATAAATAATACTGGTTTTTCTTCGGATAAGTTTGCTTGGTGCCTTTTTATTGGCTTTCTGTAATCTTTTTCTTTATGCCCAGATTTTTCACAGTTTGAACAGTGGGGCTTGTCTTTGAAATAACAATCATTTTCTAAATGATTTGTTCCTTTTCATGTAGGACATGGAGGATAGTTATTTTTCTTAGCCTTGTGTTTGTTCAAAATGGCTTTGAATACATTCTCCAAATCTCCACTTCTTCGGCTCAATCTTTGCTCATGTGCCTGCAAAGATCCCATAAGCTCTAAGAGTGATAGAGTTGATAAATGCTTGGATTTTTCAATTGATGCGAGTGTACTTTTCTGTGAGGGTTATCAAGAATTTTTGTGCAATTCTTGATTTTTCAATTATTTCTCTATATGATCTCATTTGACAAGATCAATCACTCTAAATATCTACGAATCTCCTGAATAAGGGGCCGCGCTGACCAAATCGGAACAATGGATGGATTACAAATGAATAAGGGGCCGCGCTGAACATTGAGTTTAGTCTTTGATTTATGCAAATAGATATGGTTTTGCCCTCAATTGCAGATACTTATAGCTTAGTATTTCATTTATGAGATATATGCAATGTTGTCCGTATTTTGTGAAATAGTTGCACTTTAGTCCCTGTTTTGGGAATTGATTCGAGTTTAGTCTTTGATTTATGCAAATAGTTACGGTTTGGCCCTCAATCTGCATATACTTATAACTTAGTATTTCATTTATGAGATATATGCAATGTTGTCCGTATTTTGTGGAATAGTTGCAGTACTGTCCCTGTTTATATATGTAAAACCAAGAGATGCCTCCAAATTGGTACAATTTAATAGGAAGGTAACTAGTAACTCCACATTCCAGGTAATTCACCTTATCCATTAAATTGTATATAAAAGAGAGCATAAATCGCTACCAAGTCGTAGATCACATGGCATCTATAACCATGAGTCCTATATTGCATAACATTCTCAGAGTCCTTTATTTTAAGATTTTCCATATCCCTTCTCAAGCTTTATAGCTTAATGGTTTTAATCTTCAAACTCCCTTGAAATTCTTGTTACAAGATCTCCCATGCATGTTTAGAGGAGATGACTCCCATTATCCGAGGAAAGATAGCATCACTTACGACTGGTTTAAGGAAAAACAGTACTTTGACATCTTTTTGTTGTCCCTTTTTATCAACAGAAGTAAGCTTACTTCTTTTGGAGTTTTCAAACCATCTTCTATCACATCCCATAGATCTTGTGATAAGAAAAAAGATCTTCATTTTGATAATCTAATAATCAAAATTTTCACCCGCAAACATAGGAAGATATTGAGTTACTTGATTTGCCATGAATGAAAATAGTTTTGACGCTCAAAATTTTTGATCGAACTTGCTCTTGATATCACTTGTTGGAGATAAAATATAAAATATATAAATATGTAATTGTAGTGTTGTTGCACCTACAAATATATTATTATACATGTATCTGAATTTAGTTACAAAATGGGGAATTTGGATGCTTATTTATAGTGCATCCTACAACCAGGGGCGGAGCCACCCACATGACTTGGGTGGGCTCCAGCCCTTGGTCAAATTTTGACCCAAAACATGTTTTTATATGTAATTACAATTTAGCCCATAAATAATTTTGTGAAAATTAAGTAAGTCCTAATAAGAAAGATGGAGTTAAGTTAGTCAAATTTAATATATTTGTCAGGCCAACTAAAGGATTTCTTCGTTAAACTTAGAAGATCATTTTGCCCCAATATTAAACTTGTTTGCACTAACAGTAACCACTTTTAAAAAATATATTATTACATACTTACAATAAATAAAAAATGACATTTTTCTCCAAAATAAGTAAAAACTTTGTTTTGCTTCACACTTCATAGTCATTAGTTTTGTTATTGCATGAATAAATTAATTAATAGTTAAAATTCAACGCAATTCTCCCTTGGGTTTGAAATTTTTAGGTTGTAACTTACTTCTCTACACTACTTTCACCCGTACGCTTGTGGTAAGAAATTGTCATACAGAAGGTCAACAATCTTTATTGTATTTCATTTAAGCTAAAAATGCATATTCATCTTTCACAATTTTAGCTAGAAGTTGAATACTTTGATGGTAAATGCCTATAAATAGGTGATGATAGGACCCTCAATTGTACAGAAAAACATTTTTAATGCATATATATCGTATGTGAGATTTCTTGGAGCAATAGAAAGGTCCTATCAAATTCAAGAAGCTTCAATTTCAATTTTTTTAATGGTTAAAATATTAATATCTTTCAACTTTTAAACCTTTTTCAGAATTTTTATAACTTATATAGCTTAAGATTTTATTCTAACAAGGGTGAACTTTGTTCATGTATCAATCAGAATATTTTACCAAATATAAAAATATAAATTAGATATTTTGCCTTTCTTTTATTTTCAAAATGGGGTTGCTAAATTGTCTACTTGCTATTTCACACGTCTTCCTCAACGTGCTCGACAAATCCAGTAAGAGTTGTTATCTATTTTGTCATCAGATGAAAAACATAGTTCATATTTTCACTTTTTTCAATTGGCGTCGACATGTTGGCAGAGAAGATATCATAACTACAAGTCTGACACCACTTTTTTGTTGAGGTTTAAAGAGTATTAGGTCATTTGTTGCTTAACGCATTCCATTCTTCAATCATCTATTTCCAAATCAATTAAAACTCTTCATCATAATCACACTCTGGAAAACATTTTGAAAAACTCTTCCTGAATTCAAGCCTTCCATAAAGATGGAGAATCTTATCATTCTTGGATGTATGTATGTTTGTCCATCAGATAATCTATGACATGTTCTTGAAAATACTTTCCAATGACATGTTTCAGAGCTTCATCTTGACCATTAAAAGTCGTTTGTGGTGCCTTATCCATTGCGATCTATTAAAGCTTCAAATACCCATCTTAAAGAAGCTACCGTTTCATCTAGCAGATGCACTAGAAGTTATACATTTTGCCGACGATGAGTAATTTCAATAAATGAAGCACATACCAGTTATATTTATTAGTAAAAACTATCAAAGACGACAACTTTCCCAAAGCATTCACCATCTAATTTTGATATACAATAACTCCAAGATGTTAGTCAAAGGATTCTCATTATATAATTTCATTGTATACAAAAGAACATATAGTGTTTTGCTTGTAGTAACTTGAAATGATTGATAAGCACTTGAGCATCACCACATTCAGTTAAATTTATATATCATGAAGCTGATAATTTTTCAACCCCATTTCCTTCTTTTAAAGTGATACAAGCCGTGTAATCACTCTTAGTGCGTAAGTGTTGCCCTATTTTTTTTTTAAATATCTATTATCAACTCGATATCTTCTTTGAAGCAAACAAAAACTTCGTTATCTAAGCTCCTTACTACTATGTTTTTATTCTTTTGGGAGCTATTTGAAACTTTTCTCAAAATCATGTTGGTTGTCAAGATCGTAAGAATCATCCTCACTCTAAACTATTGTGGCGTATTGTGTTGCTTAGAATTGACACGTGTGTGCCGATTGTTCCTTGGAGTCACAATTATGTCGTACGTACATAAAGTAATCGGTTTGGATCCTCTCCTCCAAAATATGCTACATCTTCTCCTACATTATTTAGATGGTTGCCACATGTCCTTTTTAACATACACAAAAAGCACACAATCAAATTTATCAAATCTAATATTCTAAACTCATATCAAATTAGGTACAAATCTAATTTATATTTTTCTTGTAACTCAAGTGATGATTTTTTTTCATTATTAAATCTGAATACTTTTATTTACCTTTTCACTATATTTTAGACACAATAAAAAATCGTGAAAAGATAAGACCTCAAGAAGCATATATATAATATAAAAAATAAAAAAAACTAACTCTAAAGTAAAACAACTATATAGCTACACTAATGAAATATTTAAACTTAAACGACAACATAAATGTGCGCAACAAATATATCATAAAAATAAAAGTATTGTATACTCCTCTAAAAGTTTTCTATTGCTTATATTCACTTAAGTCACTAGTCACTTCGACATTTCTAATTGTACTAAAAAGATATTAATTATCGCTATACAATTAAATATCTTTTTCTTAATTCTCGATGTCTATTACTAATGCATTTATGAATTACATTTATCTTCAATCAATAACTTTATTTTCACCGTTTGTTTTATCCTAAAATACATATTTCGTTTAAAGAACTTTTGAACTGTAAAATAAAAATATACATTTTTAATGAAATATTAGATGATTTCTCTTTATTTAAATTTACTGCACGGTAAGAGTGAAACAAGAGTAAGATAAAAATTAAAATAAGTATAACAAATTATTATGAAATTAAATAATTGAAAAAATAAAAGAAGATGAAACAAAAAATATGGGTATAAACTTAAATTAAAAACTGATTTGGGGAGCTATAACTCAAAGTTGATACACAAAAAAAATAACAAAAATATCAATTAGATTTGTACCTAATTTGATATGAGTTTAGAATATTAGATTTGGTAAAAAGAAAAAAAAAAGGAATGGAAAGAGGAAAATTAGCCGCAATTTTGGAGAGAGGAGAGAGGAGAGAGACTAAAATTTAATTGTGTGTTTTTTGTTTAAGTTAGAAATGACATGTGGCAATCATCTAAATAGTGTAGGAGAAGATGTAGTATATTTTGTAGGAGAGGATCCAAACCGTAAAGTAATAGATTAAGACACCTTTCACAACTATTAAATGTATTAAGTTCAAGTACTAATTGTTTCCTTCCTTGCACATAAATATGAAATAATAAAATTCTAACAGATCAACTATTTAAGAACGTACCATGTAGCATGTTGTATTACAGAAAACAAATTCAGCATTGAAGAAAGAAAAAGGAAAAAAAGTAGCACAAAATGAAATCTCATCTCATAATCATGTCATTCTTGATATTTTTCGTTTCAGTATCATCATCAGCCAATAGTAGTAATACATCTACACATGCAGCAAACACAACCAAACTTGTAACCAAAGAATTCATAGACAAAATTTGCTCGATAACATCTAACCGTTTGCTTTGTTTTGATGTTTTAAAAGACCAAATAGGACGTCCTTTCAACTACAAAACCTTTTACACATTAGGCCTGAAAGCAGTGACCAAGGCAGAATCTTTTGCCAAAGAGACAATAAAAACGGTTGAGAAACTTAAACGCAGATCGGGCGATAAAAGTGCTGAAGGTCGAAGAAGATATGATATAACGTTGACACGGTACAATAATGCTATCTATAAACTTCATTTGGCAAAGAGATTCATGGAAATAGGGGCTTACCATTTAGCCGATGTCGCGGCCAGAAGCGCCGCACATGAAGCTTACTTTGCCACACATGGTTTTCCCATGAACTTGCATAATACGTATAACCATTTCAAAGAAATTTGTGAAATCATATCGGCTGTATGCATAGTAGTTGATGGTAAGTATATGTTAAAGGTCTCACGTGCCTCTAGTGATTATATGTAGCATTAAGGAAGTAATGCTCTTTCTTGTGCAAAAAATATTAAATGATTAATTAATAAAGGGATATGTAATTTCTTTAATAAAACAAAAATTACAGAACATTAATTAGCCTTGCAATTGCTTCCAATTGCTTTATAAACAAAATAGTACGCTGTATGTTTTTTTTCTTCTTTTTTTCCAAAAGTGTGGTGGTACGCCATGTTCTTTTTCCCATTGTTCATTCTTCTTGATAATTAAAGGATATGGTACGTGATTCACTAAATTTAACTATAAAACTTTTGAAACTCAATTAATCTAAGAGAACCTCTCCATTCAATTGAATATTCTGCATACACAACTATAATCATCTCAAGATAATAATTACTCCTCTTTGAGTTATCAATTTAGATGAAAATGAAGGAATTCCGAAAGAGTCTCTAGCATAAAAAGTATGTTATGCACTTTGAAGAAAATTAAATAATTTACTACCACCAAGCCCAAAGCTCTAGCAAATTTTTATGTAGAGATCAGTCCCATACGGAACTCGCCATATTAGCGGATAGTATGATTATTTACATTAAAAGAAATTTGGTTGAGAGTATATACGTCGATTCGATAATTGATAAGTTTTATTTTCTTAATCGGAAGGGCTTAGTGCAATAGCATTTCCATTTATTTTTGTTTAATGATATTTATATATCATTGTTTTGTGTACCGTACTATAGATATTTCTTATTGTACGTACTTTACATATTTGATGTTTAAGTTTTTGAAACATATTCTCATTCATTTAACTAAGCTTTTAGTAGCTCGGGGTAAAAGAAAATCCTTGCTCCGCCCCTGCCTACAACATAAATTTAATAAAAAATGAATAGGTCCATTTATTTAAATTATGAGTTCAGACGTATGAATTTGGACTAACGGATTTAAACTCATGAATTTAGACCAATGAACTTGGACTAATAATTATTTTAATCAAATTAGAGTGTTTGAAAAACACATTAACTTCGACATAGCGATCTGTGACAATCCCATTTAACAAGTACAAAATGCAAAATAAAGTAATTCTAAGAGACTTTTGCTCATGATCAAATGGTCAGACCAACCATGGACCTTACACAGCGGCACTTCTTTACATTTGTAGTAGGAAATAATAACCCTTACTGTATATATTCTAATTTTGATGAAGAAAACCTAGCTATATATTACTTTGGTCCCCAACAAACGAGGTGCATGAGTTTCTCAGCCTTCTCTGCTTCCTTCACTCTTCTCGTCTCATAATTAGCGCCGCTCTTTCTGACCGCCACGGTGCCGTTGCTGGCGCTGTGAACCCGGTTCACGCGGCCATGAGTCCCGGTTCCCGTCGACGGAGAAGGCTTCACCCCGCTACTCATCATCCTTCCTTGTTTCTTTCTTCCTTTATGATCTGTATAAAATGAAGACTATAGTGCGATCACTTGAGAAACTAAAGGTGTAGTTTAAATGATTATATCAATACTGCAGGGGCTATTTATTGATGATAAAAATGTGTGGGAGTTTTGTGGAATCAATTGTGCATCACAAAAATCAGGGGGTCGTGGCCCCGGTTTTTTTTTTCCCCACACACTAGATTTTCTGAATTAACGACTCGTTACCACAAGTTCACTCCACAAAAAGTTGTGGTCCTCTGCCTTCTGTTATGTCGGAGTTGTACTTAAGTGATTGACTTGATAAGTAGAAGTCATTTTTTCTTTAATAAACTAATTTGTAATGTTCTATTTAAGAAATTAAAAATAAAAACTTAGAGGAACTATAGAGAATAATAAATATGTAGTTTTTGTTTTTTTATAGTGTTTGTACGTTTTATAAGTTTTTTGTTGTTTTAGTTGAGCGTAATTACTTGAAGTTGTGTTCATTGCAGGTTAAATTTGGTTAAAATTGTCAGGGATATACCAAGATATTTTTTAAGCGATGGTAAGTTTGTGTTGAATTTTGTAGTCGTAATTATTTATGTATTAAATGTTATAGTTACAACTATATTTCTTTTTTAGAAAGAAACGGTTGATATAAATCAATCAAAACGAACAATTCGTACATATTAAATGAAAAGCACAAATAAAATCAAACAAGAAAAGCAAGCGAAAACCCAGGTTCTAGGATCAGCCGCCTCTTGAGCGATATTTTGAGCGAATTATCTGAACGCCTGATCCAACCAAACCGCCGTCAATCCTTTAGTTAACCGTCATATATCGTCAATGATCGGACCATGTAACGCCAAAGAATACGACCCTTCTTCTAAGTCGGACGCAATTGTAGAACAATCCCCTTCCAGAATAACCACCACCACCCAAGATCACAGGCAAATTGCGGTAAATTCCCCAATCTGTTGTTTCTTTATAGTTAGTGTATTGCCTTACTTTATAGTTACACTAACTATAAAGAATACAACTATATTATATAGCTTGTTTCAGATGCCAAGAAACAACAGATTCACGATTTCTAGGAATCTTGGCGTAATTTGAACCTTTCGGATCAAATAATATCAATGCTAATTAATACTGCTAAAGCTAATTGGCTCGGAGTCGGACATCGCACGTATGCTCTGAACTTTAGCTTCTATTTGATTTTCATGTTTGCATGTGTCGATATTTGATAAAGATATTTTTAGGCCATATTGCACTGCCACTGGGGATTTTATCGGGCTTATCGTGCTGCCATTAATACAAATGTCCAAAAATTGCAGATATTCAGACTTCAACTGGTCCATTGGTTGACGAAAACACTATAATAATTGGTCAAGATATTTTTATCTTTGTTATGATCAGTGAATAATAGAATTTTTTTTTTTTTTGTAATTTTCTGAAGGATCTTTTGAAATGCTACGAAAACATTGGTCATTGGGAGACTCTAACTAGATATGTTTAATCCCATAAGATTAAGTCCAAAATATAAATACTTTTTTTTTCTCATTTGGAAATTCGATTTATGAATACAAAATAAATCAACTAAAATATAGTCGGTTACTAAGTGGTACACCCAGTTCTTTCGCACATTATCAGCTCTTACAAATTTATGCTATTTCTTCGTTAAATTTTAAGACGAGCATTTAAGATAAATTTATCATAAAATAAGGAAAATTATATATACATAACAATTTAGACTTTTTTCCAACATAATTACCCCTAGCAAATCTTGTTACTCTATATTTTTGTAATCTGTCAAATATCTTTTCGATCTAGCAACCAGTTTTCCTAGTTCATTCCCGACCAAATATAACTTCGCTAAATCATTCCATGATCACAATATTTTATCAATTTGGTATTCTAATTGGTGTCATTTATATGTCTTGAAAAGATTATGTTTTTACTGAAAAAATAAAAATAAAGAATTGGACAATTTGTTTTCATATTTCTGACTACTTAATTCATGAAATTTTATTGATTACTTCAATAAAATTATGATTGAGATAAAATGACAAATATTCCTCATCTGCAATACTTTTATTGAGAATTTCGGCTGAAATTGGTTTAGCCAGATACATATAAAGACACGATAAGAATATGAAATTAATAAAATATTGTGATTCTGGAAAGCTTCTATGTAAATATATAGCTGTGAAATTAGAAAAAGGATACATGATATAAAATAAATAGGTCTTGTTAAGGGCAATATTGAAAAATAACTCAAATTGCCCTGTATATATCATTACCCAAAAGTAATAACAGTTTGGATATTATTTAGTTCATTATATCGGATAGCTTAACATAATGAATATAGAAATTTTATAATTTATATAATAGACTAATAAAGACTAGTATTATATACGGAAACTTAGACAATTGCCTTTTATAGTGTTTGGCCTGTTTGGCTTAGAAGGACAAACTAAGTAATTTATAAAAATTTAGTGGCAACAACAAATAGTGCTCTGGAAATATCGCTTGCCCCACTTAATTGTTAAGACGGGTGGACATGCATTCAGATGTCTATATATGCACGAACATAAAAATCATTTGATTAAAAAATTTATAAAAATATTATTTCTTGGCCAGAATTCAAGTTATGAATACCAAGATAAATTTCTTTTTAGTATATTTCATCCTTTTCTTGAATAATTTCCGTGGAGGAAATGGTCTTTGTCATAACCTTCAACCTAAACGCGAGGTTCATATTGTAAACAATCTTCCTCCAAACTCCAAATCGTTGGTTTTGCATTGACAATCTAAAGACAATGATCTTGGGTATTACACACTGCCCGTAATTCAAGATTTTCACTTTGATTTTTGTGTAATACATTTTGTCACTTTAATAGGAAGGAAGCCATCAACGTGGGCAGAAGCACCGATACGTGATGAACTCGGTGCCTGACGTCCAGAAGATGAACCCTCAGAGGTGAGAGGGTGTTTATGCGACATATACCTGCAAAAACAAGTCGAATGTTACGGGTGATGATAAACAATAGAACCAATACACCTATATATAGCACATTATCAATGTAGTACCCCTAAACTCGACTGCTGCATAACCGTGGGTACGGTGCAATAGTAACTAATAACACGTCACGTAACCCACTAAATAATTGCTCATTATGCACCAATCACAGTTGCTAATTAATCATGATACCAAAAAATAACATTTAATTGAGAATTATTGACGGAATTTAAGACATAGTGAATCAGAGCATTGAAATTCATCAAATTTGAAAAATCATTATTCAATTATGAGTCCTAAGTAACATAAATGCATTGATCTAGCAACATAACAACCACCAAATAAAATATGCAGAAATTTCAAAATAACCCCAATCTTCGTGACAAAATTTCAATTTCTTTCACAAAGTGTGTTGAATCGCAAAAGTTAAAGCACATTATCCTCACATGGTATACATTATTCATAACATGCCAAAACCCTATCATTAGACGCAACAACTTAGCAAATATAAACGAAAACTTAAAAATAAGGGTTTATAAAATCATACCAGATCCGCGCAAAATTGCGATGAAATCGGGAAAAGAGATGGAGATTTGCACTCTCCTCGATTTGGCTCCACTTAACGAAGGGAATTTGAAGATATGTGGGAGAAAAAAGCGTGGGGGTGGGGAAAACTTTCGACCAAAAAAGATGAGGGGAAGAAAAAATGAGAAGGAAAGCAAAGGAAACTAGTTTTGTAAATCTCATCACTAAGCGATCGCTTTCACTGTGGAAGCAATCACTTTCAACTTACTTGAAGCGGGAGAAAGTGATGGATTTCTAAATCACGTCCGAGCCTTTTTACCTTCTAGACAAAACTTTTCAACCAAAAGCAATCGCGAGTGCGATCGCTTATCTCCTTGCAATCCTCGTACAATAGCTTTTCACTTGGAAAGTGATTTAGAAGCGATCGATTCCTCATTTCTATTCTAATGCAGTAATTCTTTGTTGTGAAAGCGATAGCCAAAGGGATCACTTTCGTGCTTGCATAATCCCTGCAGAATGTTTTTGGCTCCGTACGCAACTCATCATTCGACCGCTTATGTCTTAGCATTACTTTTTGTACGTGTCCAGTGAGTACTGTGCATCAATTTCCATCACGAAAGTGATAGCTTTTATTGCGATATTGCGATGCAATCGCTTATTGTATTTAGTACCATCTACTGCGTTTTCCTGCATAAAAAATTCTCCATCAATTAATAGTCCTCTTTCCATGCTTTTTTTCAAAACAAATTTTCATCAGAACAATTCAACAAAACCAAACATCACAAACAAAGAACTAGAACAAGAACAAATGCAAACTAAATAAAATAAGAAAATTACGGGTTGCCTTCTACACATCGCTTAGTTTAACGTCTATAGCCCGACGCCTGTGAATTTTAAGTCGGCTCTTGTAGCCTTATGTTGCTACATTGCAGCTCTTCTGTGGATCTTTCAAAATGACCGTTCCACCCGGTTTTTCTTCAACAACAGTGAAAGGTCCAGCCCACCTTGATCATAGTTTTCCTAGGAATAGCTTCAATCGCGATTAAAATAGTAAAACAACTTGTCCCGGGAAGAATTGGCAAATTCAAGGTTCTGTTGTCATGCAATTTCTTCATCATTTTTTTGTATATCTTGGCATTCTCATATGCTTCATCTCTCCATTCATCCATTTCATTCAAATGTATCATTCTATTTTGTCCCACTGCGTTCTTGTTGAAATTTCGTTGCCTTGTGGCCCCAAAAGCTCAATGCTCTAGTTCAAGTGGTAAGTGACATGCTTTCCCAAACACTAATAGACATGGTGACATTCCAATGGGTGTTTTGAAGGCGGTCTTGTAATCCCACAGTGCATAGTCTAGTCTTTTTGACCAATCCTTGTATGACTTACTCTCTGTTTTCTCCTAGATTCTTTTCAATTCTTTATTGGACAACTCCACTTGACCACTTGTTTGAGGATGATACGGTGTTGCAACTTTATGCCTTACACCATATTTCTTGAGTAAGTTGTCAAAGTGTTTGTTGCAAGAGTGCTTTCCTACATCACTTATGATTGCTCTTAAATTGTCAAATCTTGTAAAAATTTTCTTTTGCAAGAACTAAATCACCACGTCGGAACCATTCGTCGGCAGTGCCTCAGCTTCAACCCATTTACTTACATAGTCAATTCCGACTAAAATGTATTGATTTCCATTTGAAATTGGGAATGGTCCCATGAAATCTATCCCCCAAACATCAAATAATTCAATCAGTAAATTTCCTGTGAGGGGCATCTCATGACGATTCGATATGTTCCCTGTTCTTTGGCATTTATTCTTTGGCATTTACCATAGCTTTTTACAAATAAGTCTGCATCTTTGAACAGTGTTGGCCAATAAAAATCACTCTATAGGACTTTTGCGGCTGTCCTTGTGCTCCCAAAATGTCGTCCATAATCACCTCCATGATACTTGTCCTAAATATCAAGTGTCTCTATCTCTAGTACACATCTTCTTATCAATCCATCATCACATCTGTTGAACAGAAGTGGATCCTCCCAAAAGAAATGTTTTCCCATAGCATATAAACTCTTGTTTTGTTGATATGCAAAATCATGTGGTACTATCCTTTTGGCCAAGAAGTTTACAATATCTGCATACCATAAGGTGTAACTTTCCTTTCCTTTTTCAAATCTTTGAATTCCAAACATCAGTTCATCACGGAAAGTTTCGTTGATTGGTATCCTACTTTCTTCAGTTCTACTCTGAAGTTCCGACCTTGATAAATGATCATCAATCACATTATTAGTTTCCTTCTTATCAACGATTGAGGAGTCAAGTTCTTGTAACAACAAAACCCATCGAAGTAATCAAGGTTTAGCATCCTTTTTTGTTATCAGGTACTCACTAGCTGCATGATCTGTGCACACCACAGTCTTTGAGCCTATCAAGTAAGATCCGAAATTGTCAAATAGAAACACCATTGCTAGCATTTCTTTCTCTGTTGTGGAATAATTCCTTTCCGATGGGCCCAGTACTTTGTGGCATAGTAAATTGCTCTCATTGTCTTGTCTTTTCTCTGCTCCAGTGCTGCTTCTACTGAGAAATCACTAGCATTACATATTATCTTGAAAGGAACACTCCATTCAAGTGCGATGATAACTGGTGCTCAGATGAATTGCTCTTTCTATAGCTCCAATGTCTGCATGCATTTTTCAATTAAATCGAAAACCCGTTCTTTCAATAAAAGATTACAAAGAGGCTTCGTTATTTTTGCAAAATATTTCATAAAACATCGGTAAAACCCGGCATGCCCAAGGAAACTTTGCACTCCTTTAACATTGGTCGCTGGTGGCAAATTCTTGATAACATCAATTTTTGCTTTGTCCACCTCTATCCCCTCTGCTGACACTCGATGTCCTGACACAATGCCTTCTTGGACCATAAAATTTCACTTATCCCAATTCAAAATGAGGTTAGTTTCTTGACATCGTTCAAGTACTTTATCCAAATCCTCTAGACATATATCAAAAGTTGAACTGAAAACATAAAAATCGTCCATGTTAGAAAAAATTGACATCATGCACCTTTTAAAAGTCGCAGGTGCATTACAAATACCAAAATGAATTCTTTTAAAAGAAAATGTAACATAAGAACAAGTAATAGTAGTATTTTCCTGATGTTCTGGGTCAATCAAAATTTGATTATATCCAGAACATCCATCAGGAAATAATAAAGAGCATGACCCTCTATCCTCTCTAACATTTGATCAATAAAATGGAGTAGGTAGTGGTCTTTTCTTGTAGGATCATTCAATTTCCTATAGTCCATACACACTCTCTCCATCTTGTAACAGTTCTTGTGGAATTTTCATTGTGGAAAATAGTCATTCCACCTTTCTCGGGGACTATTCGAACGGGACTTACCAATTGACTATTAGAGATAGGAAAAATTATACCTGCGTCCAAAATCTTGATCACCTCTTTCTTCACTACTTCTCGCATATTAGGATTCAGACGTTTTTGAGGTTAACAATTGGTTTGTAGTCATCTTCCACAAATATCTTGCGCAAGCAAACAGAAGGACTAATTCCTTTGATAGCTATAGTTGTCAAATCTAAAGCTCTTTTTTGGTCTTTTCAAAACTCTCAATAGCTTCTACATCTGCTCACCTGTCAAATTGAAGCAATAATAACTAGTAGGTTTGAATCTTCTTCTAAAAATTCATACTATAAATGACATGGCAAAGGCTTCCACTCCAAATTTGGTGGTTCCATCACTGATGGCTTTGTGGTGGAGGTCGTTTTCCAAGTGCCTCAAATCTTTTATTATATATTGGATATGACTGCTCTTTTCTTTGATCTTCTTTCTTTTCTTTTGCTTCCCACTCATCTAATTTAGTAAATCTTATTTGGATACAAAATTTCATCTGTCTTTTCTTGCACAATTTTCTCTACTTCATCCTTTGGAAAGCATTAAACAACGTGGCGATGCTTCTTCACTGAATCTTGGATATTGAACTTAATTGTCTCATTATTGACTCTCAAAACCAGATTTACACCATGAACATCTATAATAGCTTTCCTTGTGTTTAGGAATGGTCTTCCCAAAATTAGTGGCATGTTTCCTCCTCCTTTTGTCTCCATGACAAAAATATCTGTTGGGATTTCTAACTTCCCACATTTCACTAATACATCCTCAACCACTCCTCTTGGTAATCTAATCGACCTGTCAACGAGTTGAAGAGTCATATTAGAATGTTCAAGCTCAACTAATCCTGAAGATTTAAATACACTTTGCCTCATTAAGTTTATGCTTGCTCCTAAATCATAGAGTGCATCTTTGAAATAGGCATCACCAATATAGCAAGGATAGAAAAACTCCCCGGGTCTTTCAACTTTTCTTGATGATTGTTAAGTAAAATAGCTGAACAATCCTCAGTGAGCATCACTGCCTCCTTCTCCATTTATATCTCTTTTTTGAGATTAATTCTTTGTGAAATTTAGCATAAGTTGGGACTTGATCCAATGCATCCACAAATGGAATTGTGATCTGCAACGTCTTACACAGCTCCAAAAATTTCTCAAATTGCTCATCCTTTGCCCTTTTTCTGACCCTCTATGGGAATGGGATTGGCAAAGTTTGCTCTTCTGGTAGCTTGACCGGTTCTGCAACTTTCTCAACAACTATTTCTTCTTCAACTTCTTTTTTGGCTCTTTTTCTATCTCCTTTACCATATTTGGTAGTTCTCTCCCGCTTCTCAAATTCACCCCTTTGGCATGCTGTAATTGAGACTTAATGTCATTGATTTGATCCTCAAGACCATCCAGTTGATTGCACATTAGTAAAAAGGACTCATCCTTCTCAACCTTCATCTCTATTCTGACAACAACAATTGCCGTTCTCATCCAAGTTTGACTTGAATATGGGATTCCATTTCATCCATAGAGCGCATCTTCTTGGTCAACGTCTTTGTCGGTTGCTGCTCTATAAACTAGTGCATGTTTTTCATCTCATCAGTCAATTCTCTGAGCTTGTCTTCATAATGAGGAAGTAGACTTCCTTCTTTCCTTCTGATCATGGCTACTTCTTCAGATTGATCCTTTATTCCCCAAAGCCCGTCATTCTTAGCTATTCTTTCCATTAGCTCTGTTGCACCTTCATCAGACAAGTCCATGAAACTTCCGTGGGATGTTAAATCCAAATAACATTTGTCTTCCCTTCTCAAGGCCATATAGAATGTTTGCAACTGAATAACATAATCAGTGATTTCGTGTCTTGGGCAATTATCTAACTTTTCCAAGAATCTTTTCCCAGCATCAAGTACACCCTTGTTTTCCAATTACTGAAAATTGAAAATTTTGGATCTCAACCTAACCATGTTGCGCTTGAAGGATATAGTGATGCAAGCTGGATATCTGATATACAAGATTCAAAATCAATAACTGGATATGTATTCACTTTAGGCTGTGCAGCCGTGTCGTGGAAATCTTGAAGACAAACAGTAATAACCAAACCCACTATGGAATCTGAGTTTGTTGGCATTGGACAAATGCAATGAAGAAACCAAATGTCTAAAAAGTTTCTTAGAAGATATTAGCGATTGGTCAAAACCGTACCTGCAATATTATCTATTGTGATAACCTATCTACAATTGGTAGGGTACAAAACATTTTGTATAACTGTAAGTCTACACATATACATCGTCAGCAGAACAGTGTGAGACAACTGATCTCAATTGGAGTTATCACGTTGACTACGTAAGGTCAAAAGAGAACAATGCAAATCCGCTGACAAAAGGATTAAATAGAGATCAAATGGGTAAGACATCGAAAGGAATGAGACTCAAGCTCATTTTAAATTAATGTTAATACAAAGATTAACCCAACCTTGCTGACTGAAGATGCCAAGATCTAAGTTCAATGGGACAACATAACTGCAAAAACCTTGTTGTATCACTATGGGGATCCCCGTCCATTCCTATGATGAAATAGTGATACCAGTTGTGGAAAAGGTTAAGATATAGGATTTTAATGATCTTTACGCCTCAAAAGTCTGAGCAGGGTAATGCGGGTTATTCCTAGTAAAAAGATCACCTATGAAAGAGAGAAGATGGATCGCTTCTTAGGAGAATTGTCAGGGCTGAATTCTCTAAAAATGTCTTGTAGAACCAGGCATATGTTCACGGCCAAAATGAACATACATCATGATAATCGAAATTATGTCAGGTAAGTGCCTAAGTGGGTTATATCTTCCTATGCACAAACGACAGACAGTTCAAGGACATCGCGTCCACTGATCAGCTAAAATATTTTCTAACGAGAGAAGTTTCAAGGGGTGCGTCCTACTTATCCTTTGCTGGTATAGACCGTAGAATTCTATCACCACATACTGTCTGCATGGTCTGTCAGTTTCATTCATGTGGGGGATTTTTGGAACAAATGTTGTTTTTAAGTTGGGTTTGTGCAGCCATTTTCGAGCTGAACTTTAAGCGATATCGACTTGACTATTTGATGAGTTCAAGATGGCAACATGTTTTCTATCATGAACGCTTTGAAACGATATATTATATGCTCGAATGACAACTTAAAGTTGCAAAATATTGGAAAAATAAACGCAAAGTGGGATGTGGGTATTTCACATGCGAAAAATGTCATCACTTAAAGTGTTTATATGTAGTAGCACTTTTTATACTATGTAAGATTGTGTTCCATAGAGGCTCTCTCTCGCACGCGAAGTGTGCTTGGGCCAAAGCTTCAATTGCATGCACACACAACGACATAAGCATCAAATGTCAATCCGTTTAGTCTGTTTATCTTGCTCCTACATTGGCCTTGTTTTGTAGTTTTCAATATTTAATTTTGCTACAAATTGTTGTGGTAATTATTTTTTTTGTAATAATTTATTTAACAGTGAAATTATTTTGTATTAATAAAATTGCTGATGATCTTTACCTTTTGTGATAGATTTGTAATCACTTTAAACACTAAAAAATGTCTACATTCATCCAGAGAATTCTTTACTTACCGTGCAAGTAATTATGAGTTAGAGTCTCAGTAAAACTCTTTTTCCTCCTCTTTTCTCGTGCATTAGTCTATATAAAGAGTCATTCTCCTCAAGGTTTTTCACATCATTCATACGCATAAAAATATTTTGCCAAGTCAAAATTTTTCTGTCTGAGTCGTAATTTGTGGTGGTAGAGAAAAGGCATAGTTCGAGTTTGCCAGAGCTGTTTAGTTCTTGCAGACCAAACCGCTCATTATCGTTGTATCCTTGGAGACAGTCGCACACGTATTCTCAAGCACCGCGAAGAAAGCAAATCTGTTTTAAAGAAGTTTAGAATCACAGGCCTCGACTTCCCTGTTTCCATCAATTTTCCAATTAAGGTTTATATAATTGCTGGAGTTATTTATTGTAGTTGTTTATTTATATTCATCAATAAATATTTATCTATTCCGTTTATGCATTTAAACAAATATTGAATGTCCTTCTTGTTTCGTTTATTACTTTTACGGTGCAATATTACTAACAGTAGAGTGGGTTTTATGCTAGGTGTGGGGAGTGTCTTGGCACATGGTGCATGGGTCTTATGCCAAGTTTGGGGAGGGTCTTGGCATATGGTGCATTCGAAAATGCCATGTAGTATTAGTGCAACCAGAGGATAGTATATTGGGCCATTGTGTGTATGTTTGGACAAGGATCGTTAATTTAAGATTACTTGTTATAAGCTCCAATTAAATCTAAAATCACAAAAGAAAAGCCGATGGAGGAAAATCTGATCATCAGAATAACAAATACACAACAAAAGTGAGAGGACCATGCACTACTTTTTGAAATCACTTTTTTTTTCTTTCCAAGGAACAATTTATCAAATTGAGATAATTTAGAAGTAATTTGCTATAAGCTATTCGTACTTATATCAAATGTATCTAAACTTTAGAATATATACGAATATGTAGTTTGACTAAACTATTCAAGTTCATTTTCATTTTTAACCATTTTGAACCTTTATTCAACTTTTTTATGAATATTCAATTTTTAGCAGTTCGTCCATGTCTGTCTTTACATTTTTTCTTTTAAAGTAGGGAGATTACCAAACTTTAAGGTTTCAATATAGTTGTTCAGGATAATTGCGGCAAACTCCCCAATCTATGGGTGCTTTTGCATTGTGCCCCCTAACTTCATGCCCCCTAACCTATTGATTCTTGTGCGATTTGCCCCTCTGAACTATTGAGCAACCGTTCGTTTTGTGTTAATATCCCTCCAAAACACCCCAATTGTTTCGAAATCATGCACTAAACCTCATTGAGGTTTGTTAATTATCTAAAACCTTCCTTGTAGTTTCATAAAACACTCTTTAAAACACTTCTTTGTGGTTTCATAAAAAGAAGATTTTGTGCAAAGTTTATAAAACTAGAAGGTGGGTTTTATACAATTAACAAACCATAGGGGGGTCCTGCACAAGATTTCAAAATCATTGGGGAGTTTTGGTGGGATATGAACACAAAATGAAAAGTTGTTCAATAATTTAGGGGGAAAATTGCACAAAAGTCAATAGGTTGGGGGGCATATCGCACATTTTTATAGGTTAGAGGGCACAATGCAAAAGCACCCATAGATTGAGGATTTGCCGCAATTTGCCCTAGTTATTCTCTTATTTGATACTTTTAACAGACTGACTAAAAGCCATGTGTAGCGCACATGGTCGTTTTTTTGTTTGGTATGGGGGATGTCAATTTTCGATAGAAAAATAGTATGAAGTTTTTAGCATCATATTTACAGAGCCAATATATATTAAAGAAGGCTAGTGATACTGCCAAATCAACTAATGATGCTTCCAGAGCAATATTCTTAAATTGTCAAAATTACCCTCACCTAAAATCAGTCAAAGTTCTAATTCTGGAATTTAACTTTAACTTCTCTAAATCATGCAAGATTCTCAAACTAATTAAACAAAATGAGCCTCGTTAAGTCTTGCTCAATAACTACTTGTTTCCTTATAGCACTATGATGTGGGGTATTTTCGTCTGGATACGTGTCCACTCTCCAACACTCCACGTCAGACTGCTTTAGTTCCTGATGGATGCTTAAGCAGCTTTTGAGTTCAGAACCTGCACTCAACACCACACGTAAACTAAGCCGGTGCCTTCTCCGGCGAAGGCACTCCGACGCTCAAGTCAGATAGGTCGGAATGCGAGGTATTGTGAGAGACAATAGCTCGAATTTATAGCTCAAAATAGCCCAAATAGGTCGAATTTAGGCAGAATAGGTCGAAAAAGCACACCCCGAAATGGTATTGAGAACCAAAATGAAGGCACCCGAATAGGTCGAAATACCCTCAAATAGCTCAAAATACACTCTATATAGGTCGAACAAGAGCTATTGCAAACAGTTGAAATTAGTGCTTTATTGCTCGAATTCGACTTATATAACTCAAAATTAAATGCTTGAAAAATAAAAACGTACCTTAGAATGAGGCATGGGACCCCCTTATATAGTAATAAGAGTCCTTATTCAGCTAGAAGTGCAATCCAAGTTCAACCATAAGTCTAAATAGGTCGAATTAGACCTGATGTGGGGTATTTTCGTCTGGATACGTGTCCGCTCTCCAACACTCCACGTCAGACTGCTTTAGTTCCTGCTGGATGCTCAAGCAGCTTTTGAGTTCAGAACCTGCACTCAACACTACACGTAAACTAGGCCGGTGCCTCCTCCGGCGAAGGCACTCCAACGCTCAAGTCAGATAGGTCGGAATGTGAGATATTGTCGTCAGAGATAATAGCTCGAATTTATAGGTCGAATTTAGCTCAAATAGGTCGAATTTGAGCCGTATAGGTCGAATAAGCACACCTCGAAATGGTATTGAGAACCAAGATGAAGGCACCCGAATAGGTCGAATTACCCTCAAATAGCTCGAAATACACTCTATATAGATCGAACAAGAGCTATTGCAATATAGCTCGAATTATTGCTCTATAGCTCGAATTCGATGTATATAGCTCGAAATTAAATGCTTGGAAAAATAAAACGTACCTTAGAATGAGGCATGGGACCCCCTTATATAGTAATAAGAGTCCTTATTCAGCTAGAAGTACTATCCAAGTCGAACTATAACTCTAAATAGGTCGAATTAGACCTATTTTGAAATAGCTCGAATTGGGCCTTCAAATAGGTCGAACTGGGCCTCAAATAGATCGAATTTGGGCCCATATAGCTCGAACTGGACTTTTGGACCTCAAATAGATCAAATTTGAGCCCATATAGCTCGGATTGGGCTTGATATAGCTCGAACTAGGCCTTTTCGGGCCCAAATAGATCTCGCTTGGGCTCAATTTGGGCCTACTTGGGCCGATTTTTGAGTTTTGCCTTGAATTGTAATTTTGCATTAAAAAATAATGGTGCTGACGTGGCATAATATGTCCCGAAATACGTTCGTGTATTGTATCGGATATTATGACGTGGCGGTACCAAAATATGGTACATCATGGAGTCCCCCAGTTCGTAACAGTAATGTGTACAAACATTGGTCATACGAACTAAAATGAAGTCACATAACCGAGTATCGTGCAACGAAATCGGCATCGGTGTAAAAAACCAAGATTTGGACCAAAAATATCAAAATTCGAAAATAGGTCGAATTTACTATTTTTGGTAACTCGAATTAGTATAGGTCGAAATTACCTTTGAAAAAGATAACTCGAATTCCAGATTTTTTTTTTCTGAAAATAGCTCAAATTTGCATATTGGTCGAAATTACCCTCCAAAATATAACTCGAATTTCGAGAAAAATTTGCCGAAAAATAGCTCGAATTTGCATATAGGTCGAATTTGAGGGCATTTTGGTAATTCCCGCATCATTTTGCCTATAAATACTCCACTCCCAGCTTCATTTCCTCATTTCGCGCCTAAGCATTCCTCCAGAGCTCTCGAGAAATAGCTCGAATTTATAGCTCGAAATTACTAAATATAGTAAGTGCGCTGAAATAACTCGAAATTGCTCCCAATATAGTAAGTCTAGCAGAATAGCTCGAAAAAACTTCATATAGCTCGAAAAACACCTCAAATAGATCGAAATTAACTTGAATAGCTCGAAAAATCCCTTGCTAATTATATCCTTTGGTGAGTTATAAATAACTCGAACATATAGCTCGAATTTCCTGGTGAAATTCGAGTTATAACACTTAGAATTTTTTTCAATTTTTCAATTTTTGAAATTTTTTTAAAATGCTAATAATTTTAACTGTTTCGCATATTTGTTCACGACGGCGCGACTTCGGCGTAACCGGTCTCCACGACGTCCATCACCACCTCGATCTCACCAACGTGCCTACTATAACTCGCGCAATCAACCACGAGATTCTTCATATCAGAATCTTCGTAACTCAAACACAAGGTGTCCATCATCCCCGATTCGTCCTCGGCAACCAGAACCTGCCCGAATCCGAGTACCTGGCGCACCGAAGCTGTTTGTACCTGCGCAGAGGTCATACGAGCAAATCGACCCAAACGAAGAAGTTTCTGTAGATCTAGACCCTCGTGCCGGTAATCTTTCAACCTGAACCTCTTTATGACGCAAGTTATTGATCTTGAGTCGTCCAGTAGTAGTAGGGAAAATAGTAGTGAGTCTTCTAAGTCGTCTAAGGCTAAGGAAAATGAGTCGACTAGCGGCAGTAGTAATGACTCAAGTGATGAGACCTCATCTAGCAATGAGAGAAGATCTAGCAATGATAGGGCGTCTGATATGGAGGTAGACATCCTAGGAGATGACGAGGTTGAGTCTAACCTTCTTCCCATCGTGCCTTATTTGCCTCTACCCGAGGATGCTCCCATACCTGCCGCAAACTCTCCTGAACAACTCGCTGCGCGAAACTTGATTAACTTTGATCAGTTTCCTTCTTCCCTTACCCACGACATAGCTTATTATCGTGATACCTATGACATCCCTGATACTTATGAGATTATCGTTCCAGGGCCAGATGATAGGATAAACAACCCGCCAGAAGGGTGTCTCACTGTATTCAGTAGTTATCTCCATTGTGGCTTACGGTTTCCCATCTCCCCTGTTGTTTCAGAAATCATGGCCTCTCTCAATTCTTGTCCTTCACATTTTACCCCCAACGCATATACACAGATGTATGCTTATGTGATGCTAACCCGCGTCTTTGACCTCCCGTGTTCTGTAGCCGGTTTTTGGCAATTGCTTTAGTGAAATTCCGTAATAGAGGTGTAGACGCCGGGTTTTACTATTTGAGCTCACGAAAGAAGCAATGCTTCCTGTCTGATCTACAAACGAGCTTCGGGGCTCATTGGAAGTAACAATGGTTCTTCATCAAGGAATCCAAGCCCTAGGAATTCCGATTCAAGCGGCTTTGGACTGACGCCCGTCCATCGCCGAGACGCCCCGATCCTCCTATCTATAGCCAGACAGTGGTTAAGAACTTGAAAGAGCATCAGTTTGATGCTTTTGAGTTGACCACCACCCCAGTGTTGCGGGCCGGCGGTTATACTCATCGTGCAGGCGTTGAATCTACTGTTTTTGGTATAACATTATGGATGTTTGTCCTTTTTACTTGTTGAATTTACGTCTTCCTTTATTGTCTTCTAACCTTTGCATTATTTGTGATTTCCAGAGCGCATCGTTATGGACAAGACGAAGAAGAGGCTGGCAGCTATGAAGCGCGGCGCGAATGCTCCTCTGGCCTCAATGCCCATTCCTGAGAAGACCAGTCGCCGTGGTGCGAAGACGGCTAGCACTAGTTCGAGAGGCGGCAGTGCTCCTTCTCCTCCTTCCACCACTGCTGTCTCGACTCGAGGGTCGGGACGTGGTAGGGGTTCTGCTCCAGCTCCTGCGCCTTCTCCTGCTCCTTCACAGTCGACTGCTGAAGCTGCTCCTGGATCACCACCTATCGGTTCTGAGCCGATCGTTCCGGAGCTTTCTCCTCCACCAACACCTTCAACTGGAAGAGTGCATCTTCCTTCTGTTGCTGAAGCGGCTCGTCGCTTCAATGAGGCTAACCTAGAGCCAACGATCAGGAAGAGGTCTGCGACTGCTGAGGAGATTCGACGGGGTAAGAGCGTCGCGCATGACAGATCAAACACTTATGACGATGATGAGCTCGACATCGACGTAGAGGAGATAGTGCGAGCTACGGTCGAATCAGAACAGTTCACAATGAAGGATACTACTGCCCTTCGACTAATCAAAGGATTTATACCTGACTTCGACCATCAGCTTTACTACCAGGCGATGGGGCACAAGAAGCTGGTTAGCCGTGCTGCCTTGTCTATGTGCAAGGTTTGTGCACTTATTTGCTTTCCTTGAACTCCGTTTGTACTTGTTTTCGAATATCACTGAATTTCTCCATCTTTTGTAGTTCTTCATTAACTTTCAGACCATGGCGGAGAATTTCGACATGGTCATGACGTCTCAGGATCAGCAGAGGGCGCTGATGGACATGCACCTCTCTTCAGCCTTGCAAGCTCAACGACTGGAGAAACAAGCCAAGGAGGCTAAGGCTGAAGTTGAGAAACATCTTATCGTAGCCGTCGACGAACTGAAAGTAGTGCAGGCCGAGCTGGAGGCCCTGAAAGCAGCTAAGGCTGCTGTTGACAAGGAGCTCGTTAAGGAGAAGCGACTGTCTAGTCAGCTCACCACCGACTGCCAGCATGCCACTTCCCTTGTTGACGACCACGTTGACACCATCAGGACGATGCAGGATGCCGCTGCTGCTGCTGAGGCAGAACGTGCGAGACTCAAGGCTGAGCTAGCTGATGTCAAAGCTCGCCTTGCGACCACTGAGGAGGATGGCTATAACATGGCCATGAACGAGGTAGTCCTATCTTACTTGACTTTATTTCTTTTTTCTTGATGTCTTGTGTTTTGTACTTACTTTCTCTTTACTTGGTTCGCAGGAGCTCCCTAATGAGGATAAGGTGATGGTAGCCATCGAGTTCTTCCGCTCGGCTACATGGGAGCAGATTGCTATGGAGAGGGGCGGCTTTGATATGACCAAGGGCTACAACATGGCCCTTGATGACATCGTCGCCAGAGGTTCCCTCGCTCCTGGGTTCATGAAAGAAGATTTCAATGTCCTCAACTGCCTGAACGAGGATGATAAGAGGTTGGTGAATCTTCAGGTGCTGCTGCTGCCGATTCTTCTCTTGCTAATCCGTCTCCTGCTGAGCCTGCTCCTGCTGCGGATGTTGGCAAACCTAAGCATGATCCATTCACCTCCTTCTATCCTCTCCGTCAGGTATGGCTCTCTGACTTTGTTGATGAGCAGCCATCTATGTCTACTGCTGCTGCTGCTGCTGCTCCAGATGAGCCCCTGGAGGAGGGTGAGATGGGTTTCGACCCTCAGATCTTGGATCATCCTGCTGAGGGCGATCAGCCTATGCCTGATGCCACTATTCCTACTCCTGCTCCTCGTCAGATCTCTCCCGTTGATGACACCGGGCCCCTGAACGAGTCATTTGCAGATATTCAAGAGCAGAGCGAGGGTGCCGTGAAGTCTCTGGGGCTGAATTTGCTGCCGTGATCACTTTGAGTGGCCTGCGTGCCCTTATTCTTGGCGTCTGTGCCTTAGCTTAGTATGTTTGAACATCTTTTCACTTCGTACAGTATATTCACAGTAGTACATTCTTTCCGTACAGTATATCTTGTTGACTTGTGCGCGATTTTAGCGCTTATCCATTGCTAGTACAGTTTGACTTTAGAAATCTTTGCATGTCTTTACTTTGTCTTGTTAAATCTTCACTCATCTGTGTCTACTTTTTAAGTTTATAGTTGTCACTTGCTCAAACACTTAAGTTTTATAAACAAGTATATGTGAGAGTGCGAGAACTTGTGCTCGACTCTACGAGGCTTGTGCTCGTTGTGCGAAGCCAAAGTTCGCGCTTGCGAAGCTATGTTCGCGGGAGTGCGAAGACTTGTGTTCGACTCCATGAGGCTTGTGCTCGTTGTGCAATGCTATGTTTGCGCTTGCGAAGCTATGTTCGCGGGAGTACGAGGACTTGTGCTCGACTCCACGAGGCTTGTGCTCGTTGTGCAAAGCTATGTTTGCGCTTGTGAAGCTATGTTCGCGGGAGTACGAGGACTTGTGCTCGACTCCACGAGGCTAGTGCTCGTTGTGCAAAGCTATGTTTGCGCTTGCGAAGCTATGTTCGAGGGAGTGCAAGGAATTGTGCTTGACTCCACGAGGCTAGTGCTCGTTATACGAAGCTAACGTTCGTTTTGATTATGTTTTTAAACTTAAAATTTGTGGACATTATGAGCTTAACTTTATGTATCCTGATAGATTGTAATCTTGCGGGTAATGAGTAGGCAACGACTAAACTTGAATAAAGTAAGAGATTTTATTAGTTTTGGGACTGAGCTCGAGTAACTTCCAAGTTGCCTACGTATCCCGCCGTATATAGGTTGGCTAGGAATCAAGTCCCCGTAGTTCGCTGCTAACTATTACAATGAGAATCCGCGTAAAAGGGACTCGTAATTCATAAAAGAGTAAGCGAATGAAGTAAAACTACGGTCCTATCATGCCACAAGGCCATTAAAAAACTAGTGTTCTAACTATAAAACCTTCGTAAGTTCTTGACGTTCCAGGGGCATGACAAAGTCCTTCCACCCAACTCTTGTAAGTAGTAATATCCTTTTGAGCTTGCTTTCTCCACTCTGTAAGGTCCTTCCCAGTTTGGCTTCAACTTTCCAACATGCTTGGTAGCTTCAACCTTTCTGAGTACCAAGTCCCCCACTTGAAAGTTCCTGAAATGAACTTTGTTGTCATATGCTTTGTTATCATAGATTTATACGCTTGAGTACGTTGGTATGCTGCTTCCCTTGTTGCTCCGATCAACTCCAAATCCATTTGTCTTGCCCTTAATGCCTGCTTCTCATCATATGTAACAATATGATAAGTTGGCATTCCAATCTCAGCTGGTATCACTGCTTCAGATCCATACGTCAATAAGTAGGGAGTTTCTCCTGTAGAGGTACGAGGAGTTGTGCGATATGCCCATAATATTCCTGGCAGCTCGTCCGCCCAGTTTCCTCCTTCTCCTTCCAGCCTTTTCTCCAAACTCTTCACTAATGTGTTGTTAGTGGCCTCCACTTGCCCATTTGCTTCAGGATGCGTAACAGATGTAAAAAGTTGCTCAATTTTCATGTCTCTGCACCAGTCTTGAATCTTAAAACCTTGGAACTGCCTTCCATTGTCGGAAATTAAGACCCTTGGGATTCTGAATCGACAAACGATGTTCTTCCAGATGAATTGTTTCACATTAGCCTCAGTAATGTTTACAAGTGCTTCAGCTTCAACCCACTTGGTGTAATACTCGACTGCCACCAATAACCATTTTCTACCTCCAGTAGCCTTTGGCATTGGTCCAACGATATCTATTCCCCATTGATCGAATGGACACCCATAACTCACTTTTGTCATAGGTTGTGCAGGTGTATGAATGATCTTCGCATGCAATTGACAACTTCTGCACTTCCTAGAGTAATCCATAGCGACTCTCATAATAGTTGGCCAGAAATATCCTTGTCGGAGTATTTTTTGGGCCAAAGATCGTCCTCCTGAGTGATTTCCGCAACTTCCTTCATGAATTTCTCGTAAAACTTGTTTTGCCTGTGACGGAGATAGGCATCTTAAGAGTGGTCCCTCGAAAGACCGTTTGTACAGTTCTCCATTGAACATAGTAAATCTTGCAGATTTGTACTTGAGCCTTCTGATCGCTTGAGGATCAGTAGGTAAGTTCCCGTTCTGTAGATAATCAATTATCTCATCCTTCCAACATGCCTCAATCTCTACTGGCAGAGCATAGTCCAATGCTTGCGTCGGTTTTGACTCAACTCCTTTGCCAATAGAGGGCTGCTCTGAAGCCAATAGAGTTACTCGCCTTTCAACAAACACTTCGGCGGTACTTGCAAATCGTGACAAAGAGTCAGCGCGTTCATTCTCCGTTCGAGGGATCTGCGAGATAGAGAAAGTATCGAAGTTTGATGTCGCCTCCTTCAATTTTTCGAGATACTTTACTATTGCAGCCTCTTTTGCCTCATATCGTCCTTCGAATTGATTAGCAATCAATTGTGAATCCGTGAATGCAACAAGCTTCGTTATACCCAACGATTTTGCCATTTGGGTGCCAGCTAGCATAGCCTCATATTCCGCTTGATTATTCGTCACTTGAAAATTTAACCTTATTGCATAGTCGAATTCTCTACCATCCGCCGATTTAAGGTAAATTCCTGCACCACCAGCGTCGTTTGTAGACGATCCATCTACATGTAAAGTCCAAGTTCCCCTCGCAACTACAGGTTTGTCCCTTTTGACCTCTTCCGTCACCATTGCTACATCAGGCGCTTGCTCCGCCTCTGAGATAGTTTCAGCTACAAAGACCGCTAGTCTTTGTGCTTTGATCGCCATTTTTGGCATATACTCCAAGCCATATTCTCCTAACTCGATTGCCCACTTCACCAGTCTCCCAGATGTTTCCGGTTTTGCCATAACTTGTTTCAGTGGTTGATTAGTTAAGACAGTAACAGGATGTGATTGAAAGTATGGTCTTAACTTTCGTGCAGTTATCACAAGTGCGTATGCTAGCTTTTCGATCTCCAGATAATTCACCTCTCCCCCATTCAACACTTTGCTAACGTAATAGATAGGCAAATGTTTCTTGTCTTCTTCGCGCACGAGTACTGTGCTTAGTGAATTCTTTGTTATGGCCAAGTAAAGATATAGCATCTCATTGTCCTTGGGCTTAGATAGTAATGGTGGTGTCGTAAGATACACCTTCAATTGGCGAAAAGCCTCTTCACAATCATCAGTCGAGACAAACTTAGGTGTCTTACGTAACTTCTTGAAAAAAGGTAAACTTTTTTCTTCAGAATGCGAAATGAATCGACTAAGTGTAGTGATCCTCCCCACCAAGCGTTGCACCTCTCGAACAGACTTGGGAGATGGTAGATCCATTATAGCTTTAATCTTGTCTGGGTTAGCTTCGATTCCTCTCTCATTGACCATGTACCCCAGAAACTTTCCTGCCTTAACACCAAAAGTGCACTTCTTGGGATTTACTTTCATCCCGTATTGTCTCATGATACCAAAAGCCTCTTCCAAATGTTTTACGTGATCTTCCGCCTTTAGACTTTTGATAAGCATGTCATCAATGTAAACCTCCATAGTCTTGCCGATTTGATGGTAAAACATCTTGGCAACCAACCTCTGAAAGGTTGCTCCTGCGTTCTTCAAACCAAACGGCATCACCTTGTAACAGTATATTCCTCTATCAGTGATAAAGGCCGTTTTATGTTGATCCTTTACTATCATTAGTATTTGGTGGAAACCGCTCTGCGCATCACAAAGACTTAGTAGTGCACACCCTGCTGTAGAGTCAACTACGATATCAATCCTTGGCAAAGGGAAAGTATATCGTGGGCAATGTTTGTTCAAGTCAGTGTAATCCACGCACATCCTCCATACGGTCAGATTCTTTGGAACAAGTACAACGTTGCTTAGCCATTCAGAGTATCGTACTTCAAATATATGGCCTGCAGCAAGCTTTGTTTGTACTTCCAACACCGCAGCCTTGTTCTTTTCATCACTAAAGTGTCTCTTCTTCTGTCGGATAGGTTTAGCATTTGGGTTAACATTCAGGTGATGTACCGCAACTCGAGGATCTATACCCTTCAAGTCCGAGTCCGTCCATGCGAATACATCAAAGTTTCTTTGTAGACATTCCAATAACGCCTTCTCAATCTCTGGGGTCAACTCGCTTCCAATTTTAATGACCTTGTAAGCCTCATTATTAAACAGAATCACCTCCTTAAACTCTCCGGAAGGTTTCAAATGCTCAATTTCATCTTCTTTTTATAACGCAAAGTCGTTTTGTATTCCTTTCCTTCCTCTGTCTTCTCCGAGGCGTCGTCAATATTGGGAGGAGTAGGATCCTCCTGCATTGCCTTTTGGTCCACTTGCGCAGCAAGCACCATCTCTGTATCAACTTGTTTTCCAGGCGTCTCCAATGGGTGTATGTCAATCATCGCAACATTTGGATCTATTCTAGCCTTGATAGGTTTATTCGTTGTAACATAGCAATTCCAAGAATCACGATAGTTTGTAGTGAGTTGACCAACTCCGCCAGGCGTTGGGAATTTGACCTTTTGATGCACCGTAGAGATGATCATAGCAAATGCCGTTATCCCAGGCCTTCAAATCAGCATGTTGTATGCAAAAGGTATGTCGACAATGAGATATTCCACATTCAGTGTTCTTCTCTTTGGATTCACGCCAAAGGATGTTGGCAACATGATCCTTCCAACAGGTTTAACTTCACTTCCACCAAATCCCACTAGTGGCGAGTTAACATCAGTGATCTCGTATTGTCCAAGCTTCATTTGTTGTAAAGCATCCATGAAGATGATGTTGGACGAACATCCATTATCAATCATTATCCTTTTTACCCCGTGATTTGCAATCACCGCGGACACCACCATAGGGCAATTCAAGTATTGCGCTTCCTTAGCTTGTGAAGACAAGCTATCAAAATCGCTATCGTCGAATGTGATTCTTGTATCCAACTTGTCTACTGCAAAGACAAGATCTATCTCAGGGCGCTTCAGTCGTTCATTGTATATGTCACATGAGATGCGTTTTCTACTTTTGGCTGAGTCGGCGCCAGTTGGTCCGCCAGCAATCACATAGACTCCATTCTCAATATCATCATTCCCATTACCCCTTTTACGCTTTGGTTCATCCTTCTTCTCATGCGGAGATCTATCCTGCTTGCGTCCAGATGACGCCTTCTCTTGACGTGACTCTCTATTCTCAAGGACATACTCAACGAGTTTCCCCTCTTGAATGAGTCGTTCAATCTTGTTCTTTAGGGCCTTGCATTCGTTAGTAAAATGCCCATTCTGCATGTGGAACTTGCAATATTTCTTCGACACCTTGGTCTCCTCCGTCTCTCGAAATGGTTTTGGCGTTCTCAGCAACCCGCTATCTTTCTCAACGGCGTAGATTTCGCCAATTTGTTTCCTCAGTGGAGTATAATTGTCAAATTTCTTAAAGGGTTGTCGATTGCGATCACGATCTTTGCCCCTTAACTCCTTCCTCCAATCTCTATCTTTATTCTCCTTGCCCCCATGAATTCCCGGCGAATCCATCAACCCTTGATTCATGGTCGCCTCCTCAACTTCAATGACCTTACTAGCGAGGTGCATCACTTGCTCAATGGAATCAGGTGTGTTCCATGTTATTACTTCTATCAGCTTCTTGCTCCGACAACGATGCTCGAATACAGAGATGACCAAGTCAACATTGGGAGCATTCACTCTACCAATCTCCAGATTCAAACGCTCGATATACCTTCCCAAAGGTTCATCAGGTCCTCTATAGATGTTAAACAACGTGCTTGGAGATTTTTTCTTTATTCGATAAGTAGCAAACTTCTTTACGAACATGGTCCTAAATTGTTCAGATGATTCAATTGAACGCGAGCGCAAGTTTTTGAACCATTCCTTTGCAGAGCCTCTCGGACTGAGCGAAATAAGTTTCGCCCTCATATTGTCTACATACCCCAAGACCTGCAAATCTCCATCTAACTCATCATAATGTGCTACTCGATCGGTATTTCCATCATACTTCTTCAAGACAGGAAGATTAGTCCCTTCCTTCAACGTTAAATTACTAATCGCCTCACAAAAGGGGTTTGGCCTCTCCCTTAGTGGAATATGTTCTGCAACGACAGGTTCCAGTCTTGGCACAACTCTCTCAGGCAAATCCCTATCTCTTCCGGCAGTTCGACTTGCTACGGGTCGATGATCAGGAACTCTCTACCTAGAATTCACCTCTCCGTCCCTCACTTCTCTATCTCGACCAGTTGCTCGACTGGGAGCTCTGTTAGCATTAGTCCTCATTGAACGAGGATTCCTCCTTTCAGGCGAGGGAGATGGATCCATTGGCCTTGTCATCCTTGTCTGCGTATAATGCCTTGAATCATCACGACGCTAGGTCTGATGAGTCCTTCCTTGCTGCAGTGCTGCAGGCTGTGCTGCTGGTTGTTGTGCTATTGGAGCCTGAACATTCTGCTGAGCAGAAGTGTTAGCCAATTGCTGCACAATCATTGGAACCATAGTCCTTTGGAATGCTGCCATGATTTGATCCAACTGAGCGGAATTCAATAGTTGTTGTTCCGTGGGAGGAACTTTAGGTTGATTCGCTGTGTGAGTTGGAGGATCAAGGAGAGTGCTGGGCGCTGCCACTGATGTTCGCTCTGAAGCATCAGGTGCCCGATTATCGTCCTCCCTCTGTGATCTAGTTCTTCCTGCCATTCCATTCTTCTCCGTTGCTCTCCGTTGAGCCATTGAGTGTCAGTGTTTGTTACTAAGTGCGTATAGAGGTTCCCACAGACGGCGCCACTGATGTGGGGTATTTTTGTCTGGATACGTGTCCACTCTCCAACACTCCATATCAGACTGCTTAAGTTCCTGCTGAATGCTCAAACAGCTTTTGAGTTTAGAACCTGCACTCAACACTACACGTAAACTAGGCCGGTGCCTCCTCCGGCAAAGGCACTCCGACGCTCAAGTCAGATAGGTCGGAATTTGAGATATTGTCGTCAGAGACAATAGCTCGAATTTATATGTCGAATTTAGCTCAAATAGGTCGAATTTGAGCCGTATAGGTCGAATAAGCACACCTCGAAATGGTATTGAGAACCGAGATGAAGGCACCCGAATAGGTCGAATTACCCTCAAATAGCTCAAAATACACTCTTTATAGATCGAACAAGAGCTATTGCAATATAGCTCGAATTATTGCTCTATAGCTCGAACTCGATGTATATAGCTCGAAATTAAATGCTTGGAAAAATAAAACGTACCTTAGAATGAGGCATGGGACCCCCTTATATAGTAATAAGAGTCCTTATTCAGCTAGAAGTACTATCCAAGTCGAACTATAACTCTAAATAGGTCGAATTAGACCTATTTTGAAATAGATCGAATTGGGCCTTCAAATAGGTCAAACTGGGCCTCAAATAGATCAAATTTGGGCCCATATAGCTCGAACTGGACTTTTGGACCTCAAATAGATCGAATTTGAGCCCATATAGCTCGAACTGGGCTTCTAGGCCTCAAATAGATTAAATTTGAGCCCATATAGCTCGGATTGGGCTTGATATAGCTCGAATTAGGCCTTTTTGGGCCCAAATAGATCTCGCTTGGGCTCAATTTGAGCCTACTTGGGCCGATTTACGAGTTTTGCCTTGAATTGTAATTTTGCATCAAAAAATAATGGTGCGGACGTGGCATAATATGTCCCAAAATATGTTCGTGTATTGTATCGGATATTATGACGTGGCGGTACCGAAATATGGTACATCAAGACCTATTTTGAAATAGCTCGAATTGGGCTTTCAAATAGGTCGAACTGGGCCTCAAATAGATAGAATTTGCCCCAGATAGCTCGAATTGGGCCTCTGGGCCTCAAATAGATCGAATTTGGCCCCAGATAGCTCAAAATGGGCTTGATATAGCTCGAAATTGGACTGTTTGGCCCAAATAGATCTCACTTGGGCTCAATTTGGGCCTACTTGGGCCAATTTCTGAGTTTTGCCTTGAATTGTAATTTTGCATTAAAAAATTAATGGTGCTGACGTGTCATAATATGTCCCGAAATACGCTCGTGGTATTGTATCGGATATTATGACGTGGCGGTACCGAAATATGGTACATCATGGAGTTCCCCAGTTTGTAAGAGTAATGTGTACAAACATTGGTCATACAAACTAAAAAGAAGTCACGTAATCGAGAATCGTGCAACGAAATCGGCCTTGTCGTAAAAAACCAATAATTTGGGCAAAAATACCAAAATTTGAAAATAGGTCGAATTTACTATTTTTGGTAACTCGAAATAGTATATGCTGAAATTACCTCCCGAAAAGGTAACTCGAATTTCAGAAATTAAGTTCCGAAAAATAGCTCGAATTTGCAAATAGGTCGAATTTGAGGGCATTTCTGTAATTACCGCATCATTTCCCCTATAAATACTCCACTCCGAGCTTCATTTCCTCATTTCTCGCCAAAGCAATCAGCCAGAGCTCCCAAAAAATAGATCGAATTTAGCTCGAATTTTCTATTTTTAGTAAGTGTGCTGGATAGCTCGAAAAACTCCCAAAATAGCTCGAAAATTCCCAAAATAGCTCGAAATTTTCCAGAATAGCTCAAAAATTCCCCTTTTACTTGTTAAATTTTTGGTGAGTGTTGATTCATTAAATAACTCGAAATAATAGGTCGAAAAACCTAAGTAATTTCGAGTTATAGCACTTGTAAAAAATTTTCAGTTTTTGAATTTTTTTTGTAAAATGCTAACAACTTGTCTTTTTTTGCAGATTTTTTCACAACGGCTCGGCTTCAATGTAACCAGTCTCTACGACGTCCATCACCACCCCGATCTCACCAACGTCCGTACTACAACTCTCGCAACCAACCGCGTGAGTCTTCGTCTCGCAATCCGTACAATTCAGACACAAGGCGTCCAGCATCTCCAGCTCGACCTCGACCATCAAAACCTGGCAGAATCCGAGTTCCTGGTGCACCGAAGCTATTCGTTCCTACGCAGAGATCGTACGAGCAAGTCGACCCAAACGAAGAAGTTTTCGTAGATCTAGACCCTCGTGCCGATACTCTTTCAACCTGAACCTCTTTATGGCTCGCGTTATTGATATTGAGTCGTCAAGTAGTAGTAGCAAAGATAGTAGTAGATCTTCTAAGTCTAGGGAGAATGAGTCGACTAGCGACAGCAGTAACGACTCAACTGAAGAGACCTCTTCTAGCAATGATAGGGCTTCTGATATGGAAGTAGGACATCTTAGGAGATGATGAGGTTAGCTCTAACCCTCTTAGCATCGTGCCCTATGTGCCCCCGCCTACTTATGCTTCCGTTCCTGTCACAAACTCTCCTGAACAAATCCCGGCACGAAACTTGATTAACTTCGATCAGTTTCCTTCTGCCCTTACCCACGACATAATTTATTACCGCGAGACTTACGATATCCCTGATACCTATGAAATCATCATTCCGGGGCCAGAGGATAGGATGAACAACCCGCCAGAGGGTTGTCTTACTGTTTTTAGTAGTTACCTCCACTATGGTCTTCGGTTTCCCATAGCCCCTGTCGTTTCAGAGATCATGGCCTCCCTCAATTCTTGTCCTTCACACTTTACTCCGAATGCATACACACAGATGTATGCTTACGTGATGCTCACCCGTGTCTTCAACCTGCCATGTTAAGTAAACGGTTTCTGGCAACTATTTCTAGTTAAATTCCGCAATAGAGGTGTAGACGCCGGGTTTTATTACTTGAGTTCACGGAAGAAGCAATGCTTCCTGTCTGAGTTGCAGTCGAGCTTCGGGGCGCATTGGAAGAAGCAGTGGTTCTTTGTCAAAGAATCCAAGCCACAAGAATTTTGATTCAAGAGGCTATGGACCGACGCCCCCCCATCGCCCAAGCGTCCCGCTCCTCCTGTCTATACTCAGACAGTGATTAAGAACCTAAAGGAGCATCAGTTTGATGCCTTCGAGTTGACCACCACCCCAGTGTTGCGGGCCGGCGGTTATACTCATCGTGCAGGCGTTGAGTCTTCTGTTTTTGGTATAACATTATGCGTGTTTGCCTTCTTTTCTTGTTGAATTATTATTTTCTTTTTATTGTTATCTAATCTTTGCATTACTTGTTGTTTTCGGAATGCATCGTGATGGACAAGACCAAGAAAAGGCTTGCCGCTATGAAACGAGGAGCGAACGCCCCTCAGGCCTCGGCGCCCATCCCTGAGAAAACAAGTCGCCGGGGTGCAAAGACGGCTGGTACCAGTTCACGAGGCGGCAGCTCTTCTGCTCCCCCTTCCACTGCTGCTGTCTCAACCCGAGGGTCAGGACGAGGTAGGGGTTCTAGTCCTACATCCTCACCGGCTCCATCACAGTCGACCTCCGCTGCTGCTCCCGGATCGCCACCCATAGGTTCTGATCCGATTGTGCGTGAGACTTCTCCTCCACGAGCACCTTCGACTGGAAGGGTGCATCTTCTATTTGTCGCTGAGGCCGTACGTCGTGCCAATGAGGCGGGGCCAGATCCGACGGTCAGGAAGAGAGCTTCGACCGCTGAGGACATCCGACGTGGCAAGCGTCCTGCACATGACAAGTCAAACACCTTTGAGGACAACGAGCTTGACATTGACGTTGAGGAGATTGTGCGTGCTACGGTCGACTCTGGGCAGTTCACCATGAAGGACACTACTGCCCTTCGACTGATGAAAGGATTTTTGCCCGACTTCGACCATCAGGTATATTTCCGGGAAATGGGGCACAAGAAGTTGGTTAGCCGGACGGCTTTGTCAGTGTGCGAGGTTAGTGTATTTACATGATTTCTTTGAATCATGTCTTATATACTTGTTTTTTACTTTTGTCATATCTTATGCTGACTCTCTCTCGTATTTTGCAGTTCTTCGTTAACCTCCAGACTATGGCAGAGAACTTTGACATGGTCATGACTTCTCAGGCCCAGCAAAAGGGGCTGATGGACATGCATCACCCCTCAGCTTTACAGGCTCAAAGACTAGAGAAGCAGGCCAAGGAGGCTAAGGCTGAGGTTGAGAAGCACCTTGTGGCAGCGGTGGATGAGCTAAAGGCGGTGCAGGCCGAGTTGCAAGCCCTGAAAGCGGCTAAGGCTGCTGTTGATAAAGAGCTCCTTGAGGAGAAACAGCTTTCCAGTCAGCTTACTACCGATTGCCAGCATGCCACTGCCCTCGTCGATGACCATGTTGATACCATCAGGACGATGCAGGATGCTGCTGCAGCCGCTGAGGTTGAACGGGCAAAGCTCGAGGCTGAGCTGGCTGAGGTGAAGGCTCGCCTCGCGACTGCTGAGGAGAATGGCTATAATAGGGCCATGAGTGAGGTAGTTCTTTCATACTTCAACTTCCTTTGTTGTATTTTAATATTTTGTAGCATGTCCTTACATTTTTTATCTTCTTGGTTCGTAGGAGCTTCCTGATGAGGAAAAAGAAATGATACCCATTGAGTTCTTCCGCTCGGCTACCTGGGATCATATTGCCTTGGAGAGGGGCGGCTTTGACACGACCAAGGGTTACAATATGGCCCTTGATGAGATTGTTTCCCGAGGTGCGCTTGCTCCTTGATTCAAGAAAGAGGATTTTAACGTCCTCAATTTCCTGAACGAGGATGATGCTGAGGCTGGTGAATCCTCGGGAACTGCTGCCGCTGATCCTGGTCTTGCTGAGGAAGTTGGCGAGGCCAAGCATGATCCGTTCAAGTCCTTGTATCCCCTCCGTCAGGTATGGCTTTCGGATTTTGCTGACGAGCAGCCATCTACTTCTGCTGCTGCTACCATTGCGCCGAACGAGCCCCTGGAGGAGGGTGAGATGGCTTTCGACCCTCAGGTCCTAGAGCATCTAGCGGAGGGCGATCAGGCTATGCCCGATGCCCCAGTTCCCGCTCCTACGCCTCGTCAGATTTCTCCCGTTGATGATACCAGGCCGCTGAACGAGTCATTTGCTGTGATTCAGGAGCAGAGCGAGGGTGCTGTGAAGTCGGTGGGACTGGATCTGCTGCCCTAATTGCTTTGAGTGGCCTGCGTGCCTGTATCTTTGGCATCTGTGCCTTAGCTACTATTTTGAACATCTTTACTTTTCGTATCGTATATTTGCATTAGTATAGTCTTTTTCCATTCGTACAGTATACCTTTGTTGACTTGCGCGCGATTTTAGCGCTTATCCATTGCTATTTTAGTATAGTTGACTTTAGAACTTTCCTAATGTCATTACTTTGTCTTGGTGAGTGTTTGCTCATACGTGTCCACTTCTTTATGCTTATATGTATAATTTTGTCACTTGCTAAAACATTTAAGTTTTATTTACAAGTATATGCGAAGCTGATGTTCGCTTTGAGAGTGCGAGAACTTGTGCTCGACTCTACGAGGCTTGTGCTCGTTGTACAAAGCTAATGTTCGTGCTAGCGAAGCTAAAGTTTGCGGGAGTGCGAGGAATTGTGCTCGACTCCATGAGGCTTGTGCTCGTTGTACGAAGCTAATGTTCGTGCTAGCGAAGCTAATGTTCGCAGGAGTGCGAGGAATTGTGCTCGACTCCACGAGGCTTGTGCTCGTTGTACGAAGCTTATGTTCGTGCTTGCGAAGCTAATATTCGCTTTGATTTAGTTTTTATACTTATGTTTTGTAGACAGTATGAGCTTGACTGTAATTATGCTTGTAAATTGTAAGCATGCAAGTAGTAAGTAGGCAACAGTTAAACTTGAATAAAATAAGAGATTTTATTAGTTTTTGGACTGAGCTCGAGTAACTTCCGAGTTGCCTACGTATCCCGCCGTATATAGGTTGGCTAGGAATCAAGTCCCCGTAGTTCGCTACTAAGTATTACAATGAGAATCCACGTAAAGGGACTCGTAATTCGTAAAAGAATAAGCGAATAAAGTGTTGAAACTACGGTCCTATCATGCCACAAGGCCATTAGAATGCTAGTGTTCTAACTATGAAACCTTTGTAAGTTGTTGACGTTCCAGGGGCGTGAAAAAGTCCTTCCACCCAACTCTTGTAAGTAGTAGTATCCTTTTGAGCTTGATTTCTCCACTCTGTACGGTCCTTCCCAATTTGGCTTCAACTTTTCAACATGCTTGGTAGCTTCAACTTTTCTAAGTACCAAGTCCCTCATTTGAAAATTCCTGAAACGAACCTTGTTCTCATATGCTTTAGCCATCATAGATTTGTACGCTTGAGTATGTTGGTAAGCAGCTTCCCTTGTGGCTCCTATCAGTTCCAGGTCCATTTGCCTTGCCCTTAATGCCTGCTCCTCATCATATGTGACAATACGATAAGTTGGCATTCCAATCTCTACGGGTATCACAGCTTCAGATCCATATGTCAACAAGTATGGAGTTTCTCCAGTAGAAGTGCGAGGCATTGTACGATATGCCCATAGTATTCCTGGTAGCTCTTCTGCCCAGTTTCCTCATTCTCCTTCCAGCCTTTTCTCCAAGCTCTTCACTAATGTGTTGTTAGTGGCCTCCACTTGCCACTTTTCTTCAGGATGCGTAATAGATGTAAAGCGTTGCTCAATCTTCATGTCTCTGCACCAGTCTTGGATCTTAAAACCTTGGAATTGTCTTCGATTGTCGGAAATTAAGACTCTTGGGATTCCAAATCGGCAAACAATATTTTTCCATATAAATTGTTTCACATTAGCCTCCGTGATGTTGACAAGTGATTCAGCTTCAACCCACTTTGTGTAATACTCGACTGCCACCGGTAGCCATTTTCTACCTCTAGAAGCCTTTGGCATTGGTCCAACAATATCTATTCCGCATTGATCGAATGGGCATCCATAGCTCACTGTAGTCATAGGTTGTGCAGGTGTATGAATGATCTTCGCATGCAGTTGACAACTTCTGCACTTCCTAGAGTAATCCATAGCATCTTTCATAATAGTTGGCCAGAAATATCCTTGACGGAGTATTTTCTGTGCTAAGGATCGTCCTCCTAAGTGATTTCCGCAACTTCCCTCATGAATTTCCCTTAAGACTTGTTTCGCCTGTGATGGAGACAGACATCTTAAGAGTGGTCCTTCAAAAGACCGTTTATATAGTTTGCCATTGAACATAGTAGATCTTGCCAATTTGTACTTGAGCCTTCTGACCGCTTGCGGATCAGTAGGTAAGTTCCTGTTTTGAAGATAGTCAATGATTTCGTCCTTCCAACATGCCTCAACTTCGACTGACAGAGCGTAGTCCAATGCTTGCGTTGGTTTTGACTCCACTCCTCTGCCAATAGAAGGTTGCTCTGCAGCCAATAAAGTTACTCGCCTTTCAACAAAAACTTCTGCGGTACTTGCAATTTGTGACAAAGAGTCAGCGCGTTCATTCTCCACTCGAGGGATCTGCGAAATAGAGAAAATATCGAAGTTTGATGTCACCTCCTTCAATATTTCGAGATACTTAACTATTGCAGCCTCTTTCGCCTCATATCTCCCTTCAAACTGATTAGCAATCAATTGTGAGTCCGTGAATGCAACAAGTTTCGTTATCCCCAACGATTTTGCCATTTGAATGCCAGCTAGCATAGCCTCATATTCAGCTTGATTATTCGTAACTTGAAAATTTAGCCTTATAGCATAGTCAAATTCTCTCCCATCTGCCAATTTTAAATAAACTCCAGCACCACCAGCATCGGCTGTGGATGATCCCGCCACATGCAAAGTCCATGTTTCCTTTGCAACTCCAGATGTATCCCTTTTAATATCCTCCGTCACCATTGCTACGTCAGACGCTTGCTCTGCTTCTGAGATAGTTTCACCCACAAAGTCCGCTAGCCTTTGTGCTTTAATTGCAGTCTTCGGCATATACGCCAAGCCGTATTCTCCTAACTCGATCGCCCACTTTACCAGTCTGCCAGATGTTTCCGGTTTTGCCATAACTTGTTTCAGTGGTTGATTAGTTAAGACAGTAACCGGATGCGATTGAAAGTATGGCCTTAACTTTCGTGCAGTTATCACGAGTGCGTATGCTAGCTTCTCGATTTCCAGTTAATTCAACTCTGCCCCATTCAACACTTTGCTAACATAATAGATAGGCAAATGTTTCTTGTCTTCTTCACGCACGAGTATTGTGCTTAATGAATTCTTCGTTATAGCCAAGTAGAGATATAGCATCTCATTGTCCTTGGGCTTAGATAGTAATGGTGGTGTCGTAAGATAGACCTTCAACTGACGAAAGGCCTCCTCACAATCTTCAGTCCAGACAAACTTAGGTGTCTTACGTAACTTCTTGAAAAAAGGTAAACTTTTTTCTGCAGAATGTGAAATGAAACGGCTAAGTGCCGTGATTCTCCCTACCAATCGTTGCACCTCGCGAACAGACTTGGGAGATGGTAAATCCATTATAGCTTTAATCTTGTCTGGGTTAGCTTCAATACCTCGCTCGTTTACCATGAAGCCCAGAAACTTCCCAGCCTTAACGCCGAATGTACACTTCTTGGGATTTAACTTCATCCCGTATTGTTTCATGATACCAAAAGCCTCTTCCAGATGTCTAACATGATCCTCCGCCTTTAGAATTTTGATAAGCATGTCGTCAATGTAAACCTCCATAGTCTTCCCAATTTGATGGTAAAACATCTTTGCAACCAACCTTTGAAAGGTCGCTCCTGCATTCTTTAAACCAAACGGCATCACTCTGTAGCAGAATATGCCTCTGTCAGTGATAAAAGTCGTTTTCTGCTGATCCTTCACCGCCATTAGTATTTGATGGAAACCGCTCTGTGCATCGCAAAGACTTAGCAGAGCACACCCTGCTGTAGAGTCAACCGCGAGATCAATCCTAGGCAAAGGGAAAGGGTCTCGAGGGTAATGTTTGTTCAAGTCAGTGTAATCCACACACATTCGCCACACCGTTGGTTTCTTTGGCATAAGTACAACATTGCTTAGCCATTCAGGGTATCGTACTTCAAATATGTGGCCTGCAGCAAGCTTTGTTTTTACTTCCAACTCTGCAGCCTTGTTCTTTTCATCACTAAAGTGTCTCTTCTTCTGCCGAACAGGCTTAGCATTTGGGTTAACATTCAGGTGATGTACTTCAACTCGAGGATCTATTCCCTTCAAGTCTGAGTCCGTCCATGCAAATACATCAAAATTTCTCCTTAAGCATTCCAGCAATGCCTTCTCAATCTCCGATGGCAACTCGCTACCAATCTTAATGACCTTGTCAGGCTCATTGTCAATTAGAATAACCTCCTTAAATTCTCCGGAAGGTTTTACGCGCTCAATCTCCATTTTCTTCTTGTAACGCAGAGTTGTTTTGTCTTCCTTTTCTTCCTTCGCCTTCTCTGGGGTGTTTTCATTGTTTGGAGGATTAGGATCCTCCAGCATAGTCGTTTGGCCCTCTTGCGTAGCAAGAACCATCTCAGTATCAACTTGTTCTACTATTTCAGGCGTTTCCAACGCATGTATGTCAATCATCGCGACATTTGGATCCGTTTTTGCCTTTATAGGTTTAGTTGATGTAACATAGCAACTCCAAGAATCACGATAATTCGTAGTTAGTTCAGCAATTCCCCCAGGCGTTGGAAATTTGATCTTTTGATGCACCGTTGAGATGATCATAGCAAATGCCGTTATTCCAGGCCTTACTATCAACACATTGTATGCAAAAGGAATGTCAACAATGAGATATTCCACATTCAGAGTCCTCCTCTTTGGATTCACGCCAAAGGATGTTGGTAACATAATCCTTCCAATGGGTTTAACTTCACCTCCACCAAATCCAAGTAATGGTGAGTTAACATCAGTGATCTCGTATTGACCAAGTTTCATTTGTTGCAAAGCATCCATGAAGATAATGTTGGACGAACATCCATTATCAATCATGATCCTCTTCACTGCATGATTCGCAATCACCGCAGAAACCACCATAGGGCAATTCAAGTATTGCGCTTCCTTAGCTTGTGAAGACAAGCTGTCGAAATCGCTATCATCGAATGTGATCCTTGTATCCAACTTGTCTACTGCGAAGACAAGATCTATTTTAGGGCGCTTCAGCCGTTCATTGTATATATCACGCGAGATGCGTTTTCTACTTTTGGCTGAATCGGCGCCTGTCGGTCCACCAGCAATCACATTGACTTTGTTTTCAATATCATCATTCCCGTTACCCCTCTTACGCCGAGGTTCATCCTTCTTCTCATGTGGAGATCTATCCCGCTTACGTCCAGATGACGCCTTTCCTTCACACGACTCTTTATTCTCAAGGACATACTCGACGAGTTTCCCCTCTTGAATAAGTTGTTCAATCTCATTCTTTAAAGCCTTGCATTCGTTAGTAAAATGCCTGTTTTGCCATTGGAACTTGCAATATTTCCTTGACACCTTTGTCTCCTTCGTCTCTCGGAAAGGTTTAGGGGGTCTTAGTATCCCGCTATCTTTCTCAATGGCAAAAATCTCTCCAATTTGTTTCTTCAATGGAGTGTAATTATCGAATTTCTTGAAGGGTTGTCGATTGCGATCACGATCTTTCCCCCTAGATTCTTTCCTCCAATCTCTATCTCTATTCTCCTTACCTCCATGAATTCCTGGTGAATCCATCAACCCTTGATTCATGGTTGCCTCCTCAACTTCGATGACCTTACTAGCGAGGTCCATCACTTGCTCCGTGGAATCAGGTGTATTCCAAGTTATTACTTCTATCAGCTTTTTGCTCCGGCAGCGATGCTCCAACACAGAGATGACCAAGTCCACATTGGGAGCATTCACTCTACCAATCTCGATTCAACCTCTCTATATATCTTCCCAATGGTTCGTCAGGTCCTCGATAGATATTGAACAACGTACTTGGAGACTTCTTTTTTATTCGATAAGTAGCAAACTTTTTGACAAACATGCTCCTGAATTGTTCAGATGATTCAATTGAACGCGAACGCAAGTTCTTGAACCATTCTTTTGCAGGGCCCCTCAAAGTTAGTGATATCGGTATTGCCCTCATATCCTCTCCTTATCCCAGAACCTGCAGATCTCCATCCAAGTCATCATAATGTGCTACTCGATCAGTAGTTCCATCATACTTCTTCAAGTTAGGAAGAGTAGTTCCTTCCTTCAATGTTAGTTTGTTGATCGCCTCACAGAAAGGAGTTGGCTTCTCCCTTAGCGGAATATGTTCAGCAACAACAGGCTCCGGCCTTGGGACAACTCTTTCTGGCAAATCCCTGTCTCTTCCGGCGGTATGACTTGCTGCGGGTCAATGATCAGGACCTCTCTACCTAGAGTTTACTTCTCCATCCCTCACTTCTCTATCTCGCCCAGTTGCTCGACTTGGAGCTCTGTGAGCATTAGTCCTTACTGTCTCCTTGCAGGCGAGGGCGACTGATCCCTTGGCCTTGTCATCCTAGTCTGCGTATAATACCTCGAATCATCACGAAGCTGGGTCTGATGAGTCCTTCCTTGTTGCACTGTTGCAGGTAGGCTTTATTTATCTATTTAGTCTGCGTACAATGCCTCGAATAATTTAGTCTTAATTATTGGATAAAACTATGATTGACACAAAATGTTGTAATTTATTTATCTATAACAATTACATTGAGAGATGTTTAGACTAAATTGATTTTTCTTTCAGTAATATTACAATTTTGAGGTAGTTCTAGAGAGAGAGAGAGAGAGATTAATTAAGTGTATACCAAGAGAAACCTGGTTTTTATTGGCATTGCCCCAAATTCGGGATAAATTTTTTTAACAAGTTTTCGTACTAGTTGGTCCTTTTTTTTGCAATCTGTGTTATCAGTGGTTCCATTCAGGCAATATGATCCAAAGAATCTTGAATCACGAGAACCATTTGTCATGACAACACTCGTCTAACACAACACTGTGCAAAAAAACGGAAAATACTAAAACGAAAAAACATTGGATTCAAGTTTTAAAAGTAATGACTATAAAATTTTCATATCTAACACCAACGATAATTTTGAACCAAGAGCATTCATTGTTTGGTTGTCTTCCCTATAATTATCAACGACCAGTAATTCTTCGATGAGATAAATTTAGTTAGTTGGTTCTTTGTTCTTACATGATAGGCAAAAATGTATTTTCTGCGCCATAACTTTGCACAAATCTAGTTTCTTCTGCGTTTCTTGGCGAGAAAAAGCACCCGTAACTTTCAAAAAATTAAGAGATTTATGTCTATCATAGCCCAAAGCAGGCTTTCATATCCAAAATGCGTGTCAAATCCTACATGACTGCCTGGTAGGATTATAACATGTCAAAGTTACTCGCATATTTTTCAACTCAACTTTAAAAATTTAAATAAACTCCTAATTATTATAAAAAATAATTTAATCAATTCTAAAATATAATCTATCAACTTATTTAATTAAAATATTAAGAAGTTTTATTTTAATAGATAAGAATTTAATCGATACATCAAGTTGCTTCTATTTTATTAAAAAAAAACAATTAACTTCAAATGTCTTCTCTTAAAATAATCTTTATTTTTTTTTTATGAAACTAAATACTGGTTACGGAACATGTGGGTTATATTTCTATTTTAAAATTAGGTAATAAAAGAGAACATATATTATTTTTTTTTTAAATTTTTACTTATTATAAATACTTTGAAGGGGAAAGTTATTTTCCCTAATAAATCCAACCAAATCTCCACTCCTCCACCGCATCTCTCTCCAAGACTTGTTGTAACCCCAACCCCTCCCCCCTACAACTCTCCAAGCAACCAAATTTACTTGATCATGGGCTAAAAAAATCCAAAATTTAAATAGAAGTATAAAATAATAATTTATGACATACCCTACCTAGCTACAATTAAGTGAACTTAGTTTCTTTTAGGTGGGGGTGGAAGTAGGGTCATAGCAAATGTTGGAGGGTAGGGTGGGTGGGGAGGGTAGGGGGGTGTTGGCACTTGTAACATGGAACATGGATGGGTCTATTCAGGAAGATAACTTTCCCTTTAATTAATATTTATAATATGTGATGTGGGGTATTTTCGTCTGGATACGTGTCCACTCTCCAACACTCCACGTCAAACTGCTTCAGTTCCTATTGGATGCTTAAGCAGCTTTTGAGTTCGGAACCTGCACTCAACACTACACGTAAACTAAGCCGGTGCCTCCTCCGGCGAAGGCACTCCGACGCTCAAGTCAGATAGGTCGGAATTTGAGGTATTGTCGTCTGAGACAATAGCTCGAAATTATAGCTCGAAAATAGGTCGAATATATAGGTCGAAATAAGCCCAAATAGGTCGAATTTAGGCCCTATAGGTCGAATTAGCACACCTCGAAATGGTATTGAGAACCGTGATGAGAAAACCCGAATAGATCGAATTACTCTCAAATAGCTCGAAATACACTCTATATAGATCGAACAAGAGCTATTGCAATATAGCTCGAATTATTGCTCTATAGCTCGAATTCGATGTATATAGCTCGAAATTAAATGCTAGAAAATAAAAACGTACCTTAGAATGAGGCATGGGACCCCCTTATATAGTAATAAGAGTCCTTATTCGTCTAAAAGTGCAATCCAAGTAGAACTATGACTCAAAATAGGTCGAATTAGAGCTATTTTGAAATAGCTCGAATTGGGCCTTCAAATAGGTCGAATTGGGCCTCAAATAGGTCGAATTTGGGCCCATATAGCTCTTACTTGACTTCTGGGCCTCAAATAGATCGAATTTGGGCCCATATAGCTCGAATTTGGCTCTTGGGCCGCAAATAGATCGAATTTGAGCCCATATAGCTCGGATTGGGCTTGATATAGCTCGAATCGGGCCCTTTCGGGCCCAAATAGGTCTCGCTTGGGCTCGATTTGGGCCTACTTGGGCCGATTTCAGTGTTTTGCCTTGAATTGTAATTTTGCATTAAAAAATAATGGTGCTGACGTGGCATAATATGTCCCGAAATACGTTCGTGTACTGTATCGGATATTATGACGTAGCGGTACCGAAATATGGTACATCATGGAGTCCCCCCAGTTCGTAAGAGTAATGTGTACGAACATTGGTCATACGAACTATAAAAAAGTCAAAGAACCGAGAATCGTGAAACGAGATCGACTTCGTCATAAAAAACCGAAGATGTGACCAAAAATATCAAAATTCGAAAATAGATCGAATTTACTATTTTTGGTAACTCGAATTGGTATAGGTCGAATTTATCTTGGAAAAGATAACTCGAAGTCCATAAAAATTTTTCCGTAAAATAGCTCGAAATTGCCTGAAAATAGCTCGAATTCCATATTGGTCGAAATTAGCCTTCAAAAAGATACATCGAAATTACCGGAAATTTTTTTTGAAAAATAGGTCGAAATTTCAAATAGCTCGAATTTAGGGGCATTTTGGTAATTCCCGCGTCAGTCCGCCTATAAATACCCCACTCCCAGCTTCATTTCCTCATTTCGCACCTAAGAATCATCTCAGAGCTCCCGAGAAATAGCTCGAAATAATAGCTCGAAATTACTATTTTTAGTAATTTCACGTGAATAGCTCGAAAATTGTCCAAATTTAGCAAGTGTAGCAAAATAGCTCGAAAATACTCCTTATAGCTCGAAATTGACCGCAAATAGATCGAAATTTGACTGGAATAGCTCGAAAAAAACTATCCTGCTATTTATATCCTCGGGTAATTTTCATATAGCTCGAAAATATAGCTCGAATTTGATGGGGAAATTCGAGCTATAGCACTTAGAAAAATTCTGAATTTTTTGAAAAATTCTGAAAAATTTTGAAAAATTTTGAAAAAATGCTAATACTCAAATCTTTTTCGCAGATTCATTCACAACGGCGCGACTCCGACGTAACCGTTCTCCACGTCGTCCATCACCACCACGATCACACCAACGAGCCTATTATAACGCTCGCAATCCGTCACGAGAGTCATCATATCGACCTCCTCGTGAGTCAAACACACGACGTGCATCATCCCCAAATCGTCCTCGTCAACCAGAACCTGCACGAATCCGATTACCGGGCGCTCCGAAACTCTTTGCACCTGCAGAAAGGTCCTACGAACAAATTCCCCCACACGAAGAAGTTTCAGTAGACCTAGATCCTCGTGCCGGTAAACTTTCCACCTAAACCTCTTTATGACGCGAGTTATTGATCTTGAATCTTCCAGTAGTAGTAGTAGAGAGAGTAGTAGTGAGTCATCTATGGCATCTGAGGCTAGGAAGAATGCGTCAACTAGTGATAGTGGTAATGCCTCAAGCGACGAGAGCTCATCTAGTGATGAGAGAAACAACAACGATAGAGTGTCTGATATGGAGGTAGACGTAGACATCCTAGGAGATGACGAGGCTGAATCGAACCCTCTCCCCATCGTGCCTTTTTTACCTCCTTCTGAAAATGTTCCAATTCCTGTATCTAACTCTCCCGAACAACTTGCTCCGCCTAATTTGATCAATTTTGACCAGTTCCCTTCTTCTTTGCCTCATGTCATAGCCTATTATCGTGATACATATGACATTCCCGACACTTATGAAATTATCGTGCCTGGGCCAGATGATAGGATGAACAACCCACCAGAGGGGTGTCTTACTATCTTTAGTGGTTATCTGCAGTGTGGTTTACGTTTTCCTATTTTCCCAATTGTCTCAGAGATCATGTCCTCTCTGAACTCTTGTCCTTCACATTTTACCCCTAATGCATACACTCAAATGTATGCTTATGCGATGCTAACCCGCATCTTTGACTTGCCTTGCTCTGTGGCCGGTTTCTGGCAACTGTTTATAGTGAAGTTCCGCAACGGAGGTGTAGACGCCGGGTTCTATTATCTGAGCTCGCGAAAGAAGCAATGCTTCTTATCTGATTTGCAAACGAGTTTCGGGGCTCACTGGAAGAAGCAGTGGTTTTATATAAAAGAATCCAAGCCGCAGGAATTTCGATTCAAGCGGCTTTGGACTGATGCCCGTCCTTCACCGAGACGCCCCGATCCTCCAGTCTACACCTTGGCGGTCGTAAAAAACTTGAAAGAGCACGAATTTGATGCCTTTGAGTTGACCACCACCCCTGTGTTGCGGGCCGGCGGTTATACTTATCATGCAGGCGTTGAGCCTTCTGTCTTTGGTATAATATTATGCATGTTTTCATTCTTTTTACTCATTGATTTTATCGTCCTTTGTTGTCTTCTAACCTCTGCATTGTTTATGATTTTCAGAACGAATTGTGATGGACAAGACAAAGAAGAGGCTGGCCGCGATGAAGCGTGGCGCCAACGCTCCTCAATCCTCAGTGCCCGTTCCTGAGAAGACCAGTCGTCGTGGTGCTAAGACGGCTGGTACTAGTTCAAGAAGCGGCACTACTCCTGCTACCGTCTCGACACGAGGATCGGGGCGCGGTAGAGGTGCAGGTCCTGCCCCTGTTCCTGCTCCAGCTCCAGTGCCTGAGATTGTTCCTTCTCAGTCGGCTGCTGATACTGCTCCCGCTTCACCCCCTGGCGGTTCTGAGCCGATCCTTCCGGATCTTTCTCCTTCATCTGCACCTTCATCTGGACGAGTGCATCTTCCCTCAGTTGCTGAAGCGGCTCGTCGCTTCAATGAGGCCAACCCTGAAGCAGCAACGAGGAAGAGGTCTGCTGCTACTGCTGAGGAGATCCGACGGGGTAAACGCGTCGCGCAGGACCGAGCATATGATGCTGATGACGTCGATATTGACGTGGAGGAGATAGTCAGAGCTTCAGTCGAGTCGGGGCAGTTCACTCTGAAGGACACTACCGCCCTTCGACTTGTCAAGGGATTCATGCCTGACTTCGATCGTCAGGCATATTACCAGGCGATGGGCCACGAGAAGCTGGTCAGTCGCACGGCCTTGTCTCTGTGTGAGGTATGTGGATTTAGAGCTTTCCCTTATCTTTGTACATACTTGACTATCACTAACGTTTTTTCTTTCTTGTAGTTCTTCGTCAATGTCCAGACTATGGCTGAGAACTTCAACATGGTCATGACTACGCAGGATCAGCAGAGGGCCTTGATGGATAGGCACCACTCTTCGGCCTTGCAAGCCCAACGGCTGGAGAAACAGGCCAAGGAGGCGAAGGCTGAAGTGGAGAAGCATCTGGTCGCTGCTGTTGATGAGCTGAAGGCAGTACAGGCGGAGCTTGAGGCCTTGAAGGCAGCGAAAGCCACCGTTGACCGGGAGCTTGCCGAGGAGAGGCGCCTATCCAGCCAGCTCACCACCGACTGCCAGCATGCCACTGCCCTTGTCGACGATCATGTCGACACCATCCGGACGATGAAGGATGCTGCTGCTGCTGCTGAGGCCGAACGTCTGAGACTGGAGGCTGAGTTGGCTGATGCACGAGCTCGCATAGCGACTGCTGAGGAGGATGGCTACAACAGAGCCATGACTGAGGTATTCATTTAAAACTTGATTTATTTCATTTTCCTTGAAGTTTGCATGTTACACACTTACATTTCCTTTACTTGTTTCGTAGGAGCTCCCCGATGAGGACAAGGTGATGGTGGCCATCGAATTCTTCCGCTCAGCCACCTGGGAGCAGATTGCCATGGAGCGGGGCGGTTTTGATACAACCAAGGGCTACAACATGGCCCTTGATGACATCATTGCCCGCGGTGCTCTTGCTCCTGGGTTCAAGAGGGAGGACTTCAATGTCCTCAATTGCCTGAATGAGGATGACACTGAAGTCGGCGAGTCCTCTAGTGCTGCTGCTGCGGATCCTACTCTGGCCGATCCTCCTACTGGCGAACCTGCAGCGACTGTGGTTGACGAAGAGCCGAAGCATGACCCCTTCACCTCCTTTTATCCTCTTCGGCAGGTGTGGCTCTCCGACTTTGCCGACGAGCTTCCCTCTACGTCCACTGCCGCTACTGCTTCTGGTGCTGCTCTAGACGATCCTCCGGAGGAGGGTGAGATGGGGTTCGATCCACAGATCTTGGATCAGCCTGCTGATGGCGATCAGCTTATGCCTGACGCCCCTGTTGCCGCTGCTGCTCCTCGTCAGATCTCCCCTCTTGATGACACTGGGCCCTTGAACGAGTCTTTCGCCGATATCCAGGAGCAGAGTGAGGGTGCGGTGAAGGCTCTTGGGTTGCATTTGCTGCCTTGATCTTATGGAGTGGCCTGCGTGCCCTTATCTTTGGCATATTTGCCTAGTTTTCCATATATTTTTTGAACATCTTTACTTTCCGTATATACATTTAGTCCTAGTACATTCTTTCCGTACAGTATTCGTTGCTAACGTTCGCGCGATTTTAGCGCTTTAACAATTGCTTAGTACAGTTTTGACTTGCAAAATCTTTTGAATGTCTTTGTTTTGTCTTGTTACATCTTCACTCATATGTGTCTACTTTTTTAGTTTAAATTTGGTACTTGTTAAAACACTTATGTCTTATAAACAAGTGTCTATGAGAGTACGAGAACTTGTGCTCGACTCCACGAGGCTTGTGCTCGTTGTGCAAAGCTATGTTTGCGCTTGTGAAGCTATGTTCGCGGGAGTACGAGGACTTGTGCTCGACTCCACGAGGCTTGTGCTCGTTGTGCAAAGCTGTGTTTGCGCTTGCGAAGCTATGTTCGCGGGAGTGCAAGGACTTGTGCTTGACTCCACGAGGCTAGTGCTCGTTATACGAAGCTAATGTTCGTTTTGATTAAGTTTTTAAACTTGAAGTTAGTAGACAGTTTGAGTTCATCTTCATGTTTCTTGATAGATTGTAATCATGCGGATAAATAGTAGGCAACAGCTGAACTAGAATAAAATAAGAGATTTTATTAGTTTTGGGACTGAGCTCGAGTAACTTCCGAGTTGCCTACGTATCCCGCCGTATATAGGTTGGCTAGGAATCAAGTCCTCGTAGTTCGCTGCTAACTATTACAATGAGAATCCACGTAGAGGGACTCGTAATTCGTAAAAGAATAAGCGAATGAAGTACTGAAACTACGATCCTATTGCGCCACAAGGCCATTAGAAAACTAGTGTTCTAACTATAAAACCTTCGTAAGTTCTTGACGTTCCAGGGGCGTGACAAACTCCTTCCACCCAATTCTTGTAAATAATAATATCCTTTTGAGCTTGCTCTCTCCACTCTGTAAGGTCCTTCCCAGTTTGGCTTCAATTTTCCAACATGCTTAGTAGCTTCTACTTTCCTGAGTACCAAGTCCCCCACTTGAAAGTTCCTGAAACGGACTTTGTTGTCATATGCTTTCGCCATCATAGATTTGTACGCTTGAGTACGTTGGTATGCTGCTTCCCTAGTTGCTCCGATCAATTCCAAATCCATTTGTCTTGCCCTTAATGCTTGCTCTTCATCATAAGTAACGATTCGATAAGTTGGCATTCCAATCTCAGCGGGTATCACTGCATCAGATCCATATGTCAATAAGTATGGAGTTTCTCCTGTAGAGGTACGAGGAGTTGTGCGATATGCCCATAATATCCCTGGTAACTCATCCGCCCAGTTTCCTCCTTCTCCCTCCAGCCTTTTCTCCAAACTCTTCACTAATGTATTGTTAGTGGCCTCCACTTGTCCATTTGCTTCTGCATGCGTAACAGATGTAAAACGTTGCTCAATCTTCATGTCCCTACACCAGTCCTGAATCTTAAAACCTTGGAATTGCCTTCCGTTGTCGGAAATTAAGACTCTTGGTATTCCAAATCGACAAACGATGTTCTTCCAAATGAATTGTTTCACATTAGCCTCTGTAATGTTTACAAGTGCTTCAGCTTCAACCCACTTCGTATAGTACTCGACAGCCACCAATAACCATTTTCTACCTCCTGTAGCCTTAGGCATTGGTCCAACTATATCTATTCCCCATTGATCAAACGGACATCCATAACTCACTGTTGTCATAGGTTGTGCAGGTGTATGAATGATCTTCGCATGCAGTTGACAACTTCTACACTTCCTTGAGTTATCCATAGCATCTCTCATAACAGTTGGCCAGAAATATCCTTGTCGGAGTATTTTCTTGGCCAAAGACCGTCCTCCTGAATGATTTCCGCAACTCCCTTCATGAATTTCGCGCAAGACTTGTTTTGCCTGTGTGGGAGATAGGCATCTCAGGAGTGGTCCCTCGAATGACCGTTTGTACAGTTCGCCATTGAACATAGTAAATCTTGCAGATTTATACTTGAGCCTTCTGATCGCTTGAGGATCATTAGGTAAGTTCCCGTTCTGAAGATAATCGATAATCTCATCCTTCCAACACGCCTCTATTTCTACTGGCAGTACGTAGTCCAATGCTTGCGTTGGTTTTGACTCAACTACCTTGCCGATAGAGGGCTGTTCTGAAGCCAAAAGAGTTACCCGCCTTTCAACAAACACTTCGGCAGTACTAGCAAATCGTGACAAGGAGTCAGCGCGTTCATTCTCTGATCGAGGGATCTGCGAGATAGAGAAAGTATCGAAATTTGATGTCACTTCTTTCAGTTTTTCAAGATACTTTACTATTGCAGCCTCTTTCGCCTCATATCTTCCTTCAAATTGATTAGCGATCAACTGTGAGTCCGTGAATGCTACCAGGTTCGTTATTCCCAACGATTTTGCCATTTGTATGCCAGCAAGCATAGCCTCATATTCCGCTTGATTGTTGGTCACTTGAAAATTTAGCCTTATTGCATAGTCAAATTCTCTGCCATCCGCCGATTTTAGGTAAATTCCTGCCCCTCCAGCGTCGTTCGTGGACGATCCATCCACATGCAGAGTCCAAGTTCCCCTTGCAACTATAGGTTTGTCCCGTTTGTCCTCATCCGTCACCATTGCTACATCAAGCGCTTGCTCTGCCTCTGAGATAGTTTCAGCCACGAAGTCTGCTAATCTTTGTGCTTTGATCGCTGTTTTTGGCATATACTCCAAGCCATATTCTCCTAACTCTATTGCCCACTTTACTAATCTCCCAGACGTCTCCGGTTTTGCCATGACTTGTTTCAGTGGTTGGCTAGTTAAGACAGTAACCGGATGTGATTGAAAGTATGGTCTTAGCTTTTGTGCAGTTATTACAAGTGCGTATGCTAACTTCTCGATCTCTAGGTAATTCACTTCTGCCCCATTCAGCACTTTGCTAACATAGTAGATAGGCAAATGTTTCTTGTCTTCCTCGCGCACCAATACTGTGCTCAATGAATTCTTCGTTATGGCCAAGTAGAGATATAGTATCTCATTGTCCTTGGGCTTAGATAGTAATGGTGGTGTCGTAAGGTACACCTTCAATTGACAAAAAGCCTCTTCACAATCCTCAGTCCATACGAACTTAGGTGTCTTGCGTAACTTCTTGAAAAAAGGTAAACTCTTTTCAGCAGAATGCGATATGAATCGACTAAGTGCTGTAATCCTCCCCACCAATCTTTGCACCTCTCGAACGGATTTGGGGGATGGTAAATCCATTATAGCCTTAATTTTGTCAGGGTTAGCTTCGATTCCTCTCTCATTGACCATGAACCCCAGAAATTTTCCGGCCTTAACACCAAATGTGCACTTCTTAGGATTTAGCTTCATCCCATATTGTTTCATGATACCAAAAGCCTCTTCCAAATGTTTCACGTGATCTTCCGCCTTCAGGCTCTTGATGAGCATGTCGTCAATATAAACTTCCATTGTCTTGCCGATTTGATGATAAAACATCTTGGCAACTAACCTCTGAAAGGTTGCTCCTGCATTCTTTAAACCAAACGGCATCACTTTGTAACAGTATATCCCCCTGTCAGTGATGAAGGCCGTTTTATGTTGATCCTTTACTGCCATTAGTATTTGGTGGAAACCGCTCTGTGCATCACAAAGACTTAGCAACGCACAGCCTGCTGTGGAGTCAACTACGAGATCGATCCTGGGCAACGGGAAAGGATCTCGCGGGCAATGTTTGTTCAGATCGGTGTAGTCCACGCACATCCTCCATACGGTCGGCTTCTTTGGGACAAGCACAACGTTGCTTAGCCATTCAGAGTATCGAACTTCAAATATATGGCCTGCAGCAAGCTTTGTTTGTACTTCCAACTCCGCAGCCTTGTTCTTCTCATCGCTAAAGTGTCTCTTCTTTTGTCGGATGGGTTTAGCATTTGGGTTAACATTCAGGTGATGTACCGCGACTCGAGGATCTATTCCCTTCAAGTCCGAGTCCGTCCATGCGAATACATCAAAGTTTCTTCGCAAGCATTCCAATAATACCTTCTCAACCTCCGAAGTCAACTCGCTACCAATTATCTTGTCAGGCTCATCTTTTAACAAAATAACCTCCTTAAACTCTCCTGAAGGTTTCAGACGCTCCATTTCCATCTTCTTTGTGTAGCGCAATGTCGTCTTGTCTTCTTTTTCTTCATCCAGTTTCTTCAAAGAGTCCTCAATACTGGAAGGAGTATGATCCTCCTGCATCATCTCTTGGTCTACTTGCGCAGCAAGCACCATCTCAGTATCAACTTGTTTCCCTATTTCAGACGTCTCCTTTGGATGTATGTCAACTATCGCGACATTTGGATCCGTTTTTGCCTTGATAGGTTTAGTTGATGTAACATAACAACTCCACGAATCACGATAGTTTGTAGTGAGTTCAGCAATTCCACCAGGCGTTGGAAATTTGACCTTCTGATGAACCGTTGAGATGATCATAGCAAATGCCGTTATTCCTGGCCTTCCAATCAGTACGTTGTATGCGAATGGTATATCAACGATAAGATATTCCACGTTCAGTGTTCTCCTCTTCGGATTTACGCCAAAGGACGTGGGCAACAAGATCCTTCCTATGGGTTTTACTTCACTTCCACCAAATCCCACTAGTGGTGAGTTAACATCCGTGATCTCATATTGTCCAAGTTTCATTTGTTGCAAAGCATCCATGAAGATTATGTTGGACGAACATCCATTATCAATCATTATCCTCTTTACCCCGTGATTTGCAATCACCGCGGAACCACCATAGGGCAATTCAAGTATTGCGCTTCCTTAGCTTGTGGGGACAAGCTGTCGAAATCGCTATCATCGAATGTGATTCTTGTATCCAATTTGTCCACCGCAAAGACAAGATCTATTTCAGTACGCTTCAGTCGTTCATTGTATATGTCTCGTGAGATGCGTTTTCTACTTTTGGCTGAGTCTGCACCAGTAGGTCCGCCTGCTATCACATTGATTCCATTCTCGATTTCATCATTCCCATTTCCCCGTTTACGCTTTGGTTCATCCTTCTTCTCATTTGGGGATCTATCCCGCTTGCGTACAGCTGACGCCTTTTCTTCACGTGACTCTCTATTCTCAAGGATGTACTCGATGAGTTTCCCCCCTTGAATGAGTCGTTCGATCTCGTTCTTTAGAGCCTTGCATTCGTTGGTAAAATGCCCATTCTGCCTGTGGAACTTACAATATTTCTTCGATCCTTTAGTCTCTTCAGTCTCTCGGAATGGTTTTGGAGTTCTCAGCAATCCGCTATCTTTCTCTATGGCGTAGATTTCACCAATTTGTTTCCTCAGAGGAGTATAGTTCTCAAACTTCTTAAAAGGTTGTCGATTGCGATCTCGATCTTTTCCCCTCTGCTCCTTCCTCCAATCTCTATCTTTATTCTCTTTGCCCCCATGAATTCTTGGCGAGTCCATTAACCCTTGATTCATGGTTGCCTCCTCTACTTCAATGACCTTACTAGCTAGGTCCATTACTTGCTCAATGGAATCAGGAGTGTTCCATGTTATCACTTCTATAAGCTTTTTACTCCGGCAACAATGCTCCAATACAGATATGACCAGGTCGACAGTGGGAGCATTCACTCTACCGATCTCCAGATTCAAACGCTCGATATACCTCCCCAAAGGTTCATCAGGTCCTCTATAGATATTAAACAGCGTGCTCGGAGATTTCTTCTTTACGCGATAAGTAGCAAACTTCTTTACGAACATGGTCCTAAACTGTTCAGATGATTCGATTGATCCCGAACGCAAGTTTTTGAACCATTCCTTTGATGGACCTCTCAGACTGAGCGAAATAAGTTTCGCCCTCATATTCTCTCCATACCCCAAAACCTGCAAATCTCCATCTAATTCATCATAGTGTGCAACTGGATCAGTATTTCCATCATACTTCTTCAGAACAGGAAGATTAGTTCCTTCCTTCAACGTCAAGTTACTGATCGCCTCACAAAAGGGGTTTGACCTCTCCCTTAGTGGAATGTGTTCTGCTACAACAGGTTCCAATCTTGTTGCGACTCTCTCAGGCAAGTCCCTATCCCTTCCGGCAGTTCGACTTGCTGCAGGTCGATGATCAGGAACTCTTTGCCTAGAATTCACCTCTCCATCCCTTCCTTCTCTATCTCGACCAGTTGCCCGACTGGGAGCTCGGTTAGCATTGGTCCTCACTGAACGAGGATTCCTCCTTTCAGGCGAGGGAGATGGATCCCTTGGCCTTGTCTTCCTAGTTTGCGTATACTGCCTCGAATCACGACGCTGGGTCGGATGAGTCCTTCCTTGCTGCGGTGGCGCAGGCTGTGTTGCTGGTTGTTGTGCTATTGGAGCTTGAACATTCTGTAAAACAGAAGTGTTAGCCAATTGCTGCACAATCATTGGGACCATAGTCCTTTGGAATGCCGCCATGATTTGATCCAACTGAGCGGAATTCAATAGCTGTTGTTCCGTGGGAGGAACTTCAGGTTGATTCGCTGTGTGAGTTGGAGGATCAAGGGGAGTGCTAGGCGCTGCCACTGAAGTTCAGAAGCATCATGTGCCCGATTATCATCCTCCCTCTGTGATCTAGTCCTTCCTGCCATTCCATTCTTCTCCGTTGCTCTCCGTTGAGCCATTGAGTGTCAGTGTTTGTTTCTAAGTGCTATAGAAGGTTCCCACAGACGGCGCCACTGATGTGGGGTATTTTCGTCTGGATACGTGTCCACTCTCCAACACTCCACGTCAGACTGCTTTAGTTCCTATTGGATGCTTAAGCAGCTTTTCAGTTCGGAACCTGCACTCAACACCACACGTAAACTAAGCCGGTGCCTCCTCCGGCGAAGGCACTCCGACGCTCAAGTCAGATAGGTCGGAATTTGAGGTATTGTCGTCAGAGACAATAGCTCGAAATTATAGCTCGAAAATAGGTCGAATATATAGGTCGAAATAAGCCCAAATAGGTCGAATTTAGGCCCTATAGGTCGAATTAGCACACCTCGAAATGGTATTGAGAACCGTGATGAGAAAACCCGAATAGATCGAATTACTCTCAAATAACTCGAAATACACTCTATATAGATCGAACAAGAGCTATTGCAATATAGCTCGAATTATTGCTCTATAGCTCGAATTCGATGTATATAGCTCGAAATTAAATGCTAGAAAATAAAAACGTACCTTAGAATGAGGCATGGGACCCCCTTATATAGTAATAAGAGTCCTTATTCGTCTAAAAGTGCAATCCAAGTAGAACTATGACTCAAAATAGGTCGAATTAGAGCTATTTTGAAATAGCTCGAATTGGGCCTTCAAATAGGTCGAATTGGGCCTCAAATAGGTCGAATTTGGGCCTATATAGCTCTTACTTGACTTCTGGGCCTCAAATAGATCGAATTTGGGCCCATATAGCTCGAATTTGGCTCTTGGGCCGCAAATAGATCGAATTTGAGCCCATATAGCTCGGATTGGGCTTGATATAGCTCAAATCGGGCCCTTTCGGGCCCAAATAGGTCTCGCTTGGGCTCAATTTGGGCCTACTTGGGCCGATTTCAGTGTTTTGCCTTGAATTGTAATTTTGCATTAAAAAATAATGGTGCTGACGTGGCATAATATGTCCCGAAATACGTTCGTGTACTGTATCGGATATTATGACGTAGCGGTACCGAAATATGGTACATCAATATGTGAAAATGCAAACAAAATACTTTTTTTCTTCGATTACCTGCTTTTAAAATAGAAATATAACTCACAAGTTCCTTTATAAGTATTTAGTTTTTATAAAAAATAAAAACTTAAAATTATTTGAAGCGATGGAAATTTAAAGTTAATATTTTGTTTTTTGAAAAGAAGCAATTTAGTTCAACAATCAGATTCTTAAATATTAAAATAAAGTTTTTTAATATTTTAAATAATAAATAAGTTAATTAATTATATATTAGAATTGATTAAATTATTTTATAATAATAATTATAAGTTTATTTAAATTTCTATACTTAGAGTTGCAAAATATGCCCTTTGTCATGTCACTATCCTACCTAGAGGCCATGTAGGATTCGCGGTGCGTTTTGAATATGAAACCCATTATGGCCGGGGTGGGCATAACTTGATTATTTTTTTGAAAACTACGGGAGTTTTTCTGGTCGAACGAAAACGGGGCAAAAACTTAATTTGTGCAAAGTTATGGGGCAAAAAATGCATAGTTGCCTTATAATTCTAAAGCTAAAGAGTAATTGCTTAAAGTGGTAATATATACATGTCGATTTAAAATAATACCATGGTTGTACATAGATATAACAGCTCAACAATTAAGAAAACCTTATACTAGTACAAATTATAGAAACATTTTGACGGAAAGAAATCTATATACAATTATGCATGGGAGAAAAGCATCAGACCCTCTATACTATGGCTCCGATTGCAATTCGCCCCCTATACTATTGAAAAATAAGAACTTTGCCCCTGAAGCCAAATCCAACGGCAAAAAATGCCGACGTGTATCCAAATCAAATGGTAATAAAATGATTCAGAGGGCAAAGTGCTTATTTATTTATAGTACAGTGGGCAAGTTGCCAAAACTAAAATGATAAGGGGCAAAGTGAATTAGAGGGTAAAGTACATGGGGTTTAACTCTTTTATCCCTACAATTATATATATATATATATATATATATATATATATACTTGTTGGGTTCTAATAAGTTTTTATACGAGTTTTACGACTTATTCTTTATATTCTTTGTTGCGGATTTTCTAACAAGCCGTCTCTGTAACGCCCCTGAAATTGGGAGAAAATAAAAGTATTTTTGAATTTTCATTTTAGCCCTTGAACTTTTTGAAAATACAATTTTAACCCCAAAAGATTTGAAAAGTTACAATTTAGTCCATCACCTCTTGAAAAATTTATGATTGACAAAAAATATTTTCTTTAAGACCAAATGAGTTATCAAAACTTTCAAAGTGGTCCCTTGTAGTTTCAAAATATCCAAGCATTCATTTACAATTGTAAATCTTCACACATTTTCATTTACATTTGAGAAAATGTAACTTTTACCTATAAAAATGGTAGGGTATGGTAATTAATTCTTTGTCTCCCATTTTCACCTATAAAAGGGAGGATCTCTTCAACAATTTTCACACATCTCTCTTCTCCGAATTGGATCTTCTTTTCTTCTGCAATGTTCTTCCTCTTGATGTTTATAGTTCTAGAAATATTGTTTCAGTCCTTTAAGCCTTCTTTATAGTCCTTAAAAATTCTCAAAACCGAGTTCTGTAAAAACTGCCAGTTTCGGTACATAAACATTGAAAATCTGAAAGCCATACCAAAACTTCGAATATTTCTCTGAAATGTTTACCACATACGCTTTATTGTGTACTCTAACTTTCATGTTCAGTAACTTTCTTCGACTAAAGTCGTTTGAGGGGTCTAAAGTTGAGAAATACGTACTACTGTCCGGAAAATCCGAAAACAGCTCATAGCTTTCATGATATATTTAAAATACCAAACCTTGTCCTCTTGATCTGATTTTGAAACTCAATACTCTCCACGATGTTTACGATTGAAGAACTCAATCAATTTCAGATTATCATATCGTTTAAAAGTCCGATTGAATGTAAATATAAGATCGCTACAGTTTTCAGCATCAGATTTGTATAAACATTTTGGATTATTTGATCATAATTTAGAATTGTTTTTAATAATTTCAATGGGTTTTGCAATATTTAGATGACATGTAGTTTATTTTACGGTTGATCTTTCAATTTCTCTAACTTTAGGTGAAGTATTGTGTTTATCTTGTGATCTAACCTTCTAATCTAGTTTATTGGCACGAAAATTATTCTGGAAACATTAGTTTTTATTAGATATACATGTTTACAAGTTATTTTAATTGTTATTAGTGATATATGCAATATTATGTTATTTAATGCTAATGACTATAAGGAAAAAAATGTTTTTACCAAAGTTATATATATGATATAGCTTTATTTAAGGGCTTACTGAAGTATTTTTTCAATGTTAAGATCATGGTAAATTTTTTGGATTAAGATTATTATTTTAATAAGTAATTTACAAGAATTTTGTTAAGAAATATTGTTTTAAAAAGGGTTTAAATATGCATTGATGCATATGTATATATTAATATCAAATATGTTGTTAATAAATTAGAAATGAGATTTTAATAATAACTTCGTAAGTGATTTAGTCTTCAACTTGTTACTTTGAAATGGTAAATCTCATTATTTATATGTTTACGTCATAGTTAAAGTTAAAATAGAAATAAGGGATTTATCCAAAATTAACAATAATTAGATATTTGATTGATCCTCTTTAAATATGATAAATATTGGAAATATATGTTTATTGTTGTAAGCAAACAATTGATTATATCTCTTTGATTAATTTAAGGTTCTGCAATTATCGACGTTAATCATGAATTTCCCATACGGTAAAAGGTGAGGTTTGATTTCTAATTTGTTCAAAACCTTATTTGGCATCCGGCCCTGAGAAACATAAAAAAACAATTGTGAATCTTTTTTTCGAGTCACGAGCCACATTCTATCACCATTTTAATGTTTTTATATTGATAATCGTTAATTCTTTACATAATCGATTTTCTTGCCTATTGTTAAATCAAATCTCATTTAATTCATAATCGAAAATTTTCTTCATAATCATAATTGTCCTACTATCATGATCACCTAATTGATTCTTGTATTGTGCAACGAGCAACGAACTATGTTCGGCCTATGTAGCTCAAAAACGAGCAACGAATATTATCCGGCTTAGTAGCTCATCTGATATTTCTGTTTCACCCATTGGGACGCCTTTAGGAAGTTGGGCCAAGGGATTGAGAGGATTTACTACTGGGCAGCAAAGGGCTGTTGGTTTAAGTAATTATGATTAATACCCATTCTGTCTAAGCGCCGCTTGCAGCTAGGAGTTGGTTGTAAATCGCGTGTTAGATTGACATGTACTCGAGCATGTCTTCTGTTCTGTTTCGAGGTAGCTCCCCATAGGGAGGTATACGGTTGAATTTTGGGTGTTATGGTTGGATCTTTTATAAGTAGTTGCACAAGTTCATTTCCCGTTTTTCTGGATATTTCAGTATTATCGTTATAACCGATAATTTTAGTTCAATGATGCAGATGTAACTATTCTGGTCATTCTTGATCGTTTAGTTCTGATTTACTGTTTATCATTGTCATGTTCTAAGAATCTCACTAAGTCATTAAAGACTTACTCCTCTTTTGTTCTATATGTCCCTTTCTCAGAGTAAGATTGGTATAGCAGCACCGGTGGAACGAATGATCGACAAGTCCGCTTTTGGAAACCTTGCAAAAATTATTAAGTGTTTTATGTTATATAAATCATTTTGATATTGTAAAATTTATTTGTATTCCAATGACTTACGCTGTATTTAAAGTAAAGATATTTTATAATGCTATGGTTTTGATCCTGATCAGTGAGACCCCTTCCTATGAGCTACAGTTCGGTCTGAGTTGAGTGTGTTAGGTGACCAACACTGGACCAATTCGAATCGGATTGTGACTCGTGGGGTGCGGTTCTCTCAGTATGGTATCAGAGCTTTGGGCTTAAAATTAAAATAAATCTTTACAAAAGAAAGTATTTTACTAAATCACTTTATTGATAAACAAACAATTTATTGCATGAAAGGATTTTTCATCGGCGATATATTTCTTAAATTAAAGAGTTACAACTTGAGTGTCGTATCAATTCCACGTTTCCTGCTGCTGCTAGCACCACCTTCTTGCTTTGATAATGTCGGATCTGAGAAAGGTACACAAGCTTCCATTTTGTCTATTAACTCTTCAATACTTTTATCTGCAAATATCAGTGCACAAGCCATCGGCTTGACAAATCCATGTGTACAACAATCATGTAAGAATATGTATAGCTTATCATAATAATCGTTTACGTTTAACAATCCGACGGGTTTCTGATACATGTTTAACTGAGCCGATGAACCTTCGAAAAATATTCCTTCAAGTGTTTCTAAACCTCCAGGTAGTGCTATGAAAGCATCCGCATTGTAAAACATAGTTGCCTTTTGCTCATGCATGCTAGGTACTTTAATTTCATCACCTAAAATTGGACCTCTTGGATTCACATCAGCTAACTTCTTTGGTATGATTTCTAAGACTTTACCTTCAATCGAAAGTCCACTCTTCACCACATACTCCATTAATCCTGATTTTTCTCCATACACTAGCTTGATTTTCTTTGTAGCCAAAAAATTTTCCAAATTGCACGCTTCCCTTATAAACTCTGGATCTTTTCCAAAACTTGAACCGCCAAACACACAAATGTTTTCGAATTTTTGGGTTGATGATTTTTCCATCTCCATCTCGATTTCTTTTCTTCCTCTTAATATTGTATGTGTATTTGTGCTTGTGTTTTGTTGTGATCTTGCTGGTATGTAAATACTATTTATAAGAAAATTTAAGTAAGCGCGTCGAGAAAGCTAGCGTACTGAGAAGGCTTTAGAACGATGATTTTCTTTTAAATTAATAAACTATTAAACGGCTTCTTTAACAATCTATCTTTCATTCTTAAAATTTTATCTATTGCAGATATTTCGTGTCTGAATCTTATTTTCTGAACAAAGAGAAATGATACACGTCATTTTTATTTGATCATGTAATAACAATCTTAAACTTTGATAAATAAAAATTTATGTCTACATTTATAAATTTCTTTTGAAAATATTGTGCATAGTATTCCAAAATTGTTTCATCATGTTTAGAAATGAAAAAGTGAAAATCTTCGCGTATATGATTATTCTTCATATTTTATTTTCAAAAGGATCTTCAAATGGAAATTTATAAGCTTAATCGCATATTTTCATCTCGGTTTGTAGTTTTGAATATCTATATCATTCACTCAAATATTGAATTTAAAAATCCTTGTAACCATTCAATGATGCAAATGCCTTAGTATAAAGTTTTAAACCGTCCCTCGATTATTTCAATGTTTTGCACACAAATAATTTTCCTTACCTATCTATGTCATATTATTATTTGAAACAAGAAATCGCATTTTCATAACAAAAATGCTTTCATACATGAATAAATACTTTTCTCATCAAAATAGCATTTTTTTCGATTCACCATACCATTCCAAAAAAAAATAAATCATAATTTAAATTTTTTTCCCCACTTCCAACGGCTATAAACGGCTATATTGGCCAAAAACTCTTCTATAAATTGAAAATTTTACCCCACAAAACTCACACTCATCCTTTTCTTATATCTCTCTACTAAAAATATGAGATTTTCTTTGGTTTACCTATTTATTGTTGTAATTTTAGTTATTTGCAATTTTATTTTTTTGGTAAACGATGAAGAAACACCAAACATAGTTGCTATTGTATTTACGGGATTAGTAACACCCATTCTGTTTTTCGTTCTCACATTGAATTTGGCAGTGCTTTAGATAAAGTTGTAATAATCCACTTTGAATAACAATCGTCTTATTTTAAATTATATTTGTATTTTGTGTTATTTTCGTGTTTAAAGATTGAAAAGTTCGACTCCGATACGCTCAATATCAATTGAAGTTTTTATACTTTGTACTCATGATGTCAATCACGTTTCGGGCTTGCATATGTTTTTTTCTATACTGTTAAAAGTATTAATTTTCTTCTTCCAACGAAAGGGCTTTACGATCTTACTTAAGTATTGATCTTGATGGATGAAATTTAACTTGAGGGAGTAGTCGGAAATATTTTTCTTTGGGCATGTGACTTTTGATTGGGCTCAACAGATCGATTTTAGGTGTTGATTACAAAGAGATAGTCAAATTGAATCATGACGGGGTATTCAACCTCATATAAAGGTTATTAGGTATAAGAAGTTGATATTGGGCTTGAGTTTGAGAAGAGACATTTAAGATATATTTGGGTTTTAGAAACAAATATGAGGATTGGAATTTCGGGAAAAGAAATTTGATAAAAGACTTTGGACTTTAGAATAAAGCTCTAAAATTTGGGTCACTCCATTCCTTGACATGTCGATATATTTTGGATTTAGTATTTAAGAAAATTATGGATATTCGTATTAGTGGAATGAAGGTTAAAAGAAAAAAGGATGATAGCAATGATTGATGAATGTTTTACGTGTTTCGAGCAAATAGTTTTACGAAACTGCAGAAGAAATTGTGTTTCACTTGGGGTTCTTAGGTTTGAATCATTTGAGGAATGAAAATTGATTATTTTGGGATGAGATGAAAATTGATTATTTTGGGATCGAATTAGTAGTAAGTTTGAAAATGTGAAGGTGATATTTTTGGGTTTCATTAGATACTAAGATGTTATTGATCAATGATTTCGAGAGTTGAAAATAAAAAGGTTTCGATTATGAACATGCTTTAAGTGGATCACAAGTTTGAGGATATTACATTAGAGTCGGGTTATGGAAGGTGGAAGCATTTCTTAGTTTTCCTTCGAAATAATTCAGGTATGAATCTGGGGACCAGATTCTTTTAAGGAGGGAGGATTGTAACGCCCCTGAAATTGGAAGAAAATAAAAGTATTTTTGAATTTTCATTTTAGCCCTTGAACTTTTTGAAAATATAATTTTAACCCCAAAAGATTTGAAAAGTTACAATTTAGTCCATCACCTCTTGAAAAATTTATGATTGACCAAAAATATTTTCTTTAAGATCAAATGAGTTATGAAAACATTAAAAGTGGTCCCCTGTAGTTTCAAAATTTCCAAGCATTCATTTACAATGGTAAATCTTCACATATTTACATTTACATTTGAGAAAAGGTAACTTTGCTTTGTCTTTTATGCTAGATATTTCTAAAATTTATTATTATAAAATTCTATCAGATAAGGCCTGGAAAAATCTTCATAAGTAGGGTGGCCTATCTTGGATTAAAATAAGAATGGTAGGGTATGGTAACTAAATCTTTGTCTCCCATTTTCACCTATAAAAGGGGGGCTCTCTTCAACAATTTTCACACACCTCTCTTCTCCGAATTTGATCTTCTTTTCTTCTGTAAAGTTCTTCCTCTCGATGTTTATAGTTCTAGAAATATTGTTTCAGTCCTTTAAGCCTTCTTTATAGTCCTTAACAATCCTCAAAACCGAGTTCTGTCAAAACTGCCAGTTATGGTACAAAAACTTTGAAAGTCTGAAAACCATATCAAAACTTCGAATATTTCTCTTAAACTCTTTATTGTGTAAGCTAAATTTCATGTTCAGAAAGTTTCTTCAACTAAAGTCGTTTCAGGGGTCTAAAGTTGAGAATTACGTACCACTGTCCAGAAAATTCGAAAACAGCTCCTAGCTTTCATGATTTATTTAAAATACCAAACCTTGTCCTCTAGATCTGATTTTGAAACTAAATACTCTCCATGATGTTTAAGAGTGAACCCCTCAACCAATTTTAGATTATCATATCGTTTAATATTCCGATTGAAGGTAAATATAAGATCGCTACATTTTTCTGCATCAGATTTGCATAAACATTTTGTTTAACCAATTTATGTTGCAAAAGCTATCCAAATCATGAAATTGATCATTTATATGGACTCATACATACTAATAATGATGTTGGATCATAATTTAGAATCGTTTTTAATAATTTCAATGGGTTTTGCAACATTTAGATGACATGTAGTTTTATTTTACGGTTGATCTTTCAATTTCTTTAACTTTAGGTGAAGTATTGTGTTTATCTTGTGATCTAACCTTCTAATCCAGTTTATTGGCACAAAAATTATTCTGGAAACATAAATTTTTATTAGATATACATGTTTACATGTTATTTTAATTGTTATTAGTGATATATGCAATATTATGTTATTTAATGATAACGACTATAAGGAAAAAATAGTTTTTACCAAAGTTATATATATAATACAGTTCTATTCAAGGGCTTACTGAAGTATTTGTTCAATTTTAAGATCATGGTAAAATTTTTGGATTGAGATTATTATTTAATAAGTAATTTACAAGAATTTTGTTAAGAAATATTGTTTTAAAAAGGGTTTAAATATGCATTGATGCATATGTATATATTAATATCAAATATGTGGTTAATAAATTAGAAATGAGATTTTAATAATAATTTCGTAAGTGATTTAGTCTTCAACTTGCTACTTTGAAATTGTAAATCTTATTATTTATATTTGTACGTCATAGTTAAAGTTAAAATAGAAATAAGGGATATATCCAAAATTAAAAATAATTAGATATTTGATTGATCCTCTTTAAATATGATAAATGTTGGAAATATATGTTTATTGTTGTAAGCAAACAATTGATTATATCTCTTTGATTTATTTAAGGTTCTGCAATTATCGACGTTAATCAAGAATTTCCCATACAGTAAAAGGTGAGGTTTGATTTCTGATTTGATCAAAACCTTGTTTGGCATCTGGGCCTGAGAAATTTGGACATAACAATTGTGAATCTTTGTTTCGAATGACGAGCAACATTCTGTCACCATTTTAATGCTTTTATATTTATAATCGTTAATTCTTTACATAATCGGTTTTCTTGCCTATTGTTAAATCAAATCTCATTTAATTCATAATCAGAAATTTTCTTCATAATCATAATTGTCCTAGTACCATGATCACCCTATTGATTTTTGAATTGTGCAACGAGCAACGAACTATGTTCGGCCTATGTAGCTCAAAAACGAGCAACGAATATTATCCGGCTTACTAGCTCCTCTGATATTTCTGTTTCACCCATTGAGACGCCTTTGGGAAGTTGGACCCAGGGATTGAGAGGATTTACAGCTGGGCAGCAAAGGGCTGTCGGTTTAAGTAATTCCTATTAATACCCATTATGTCTAAGCTCCGCTTGCAGCCAGGAGTTGGTTGTAACCCTCGTGTTAGATTGACATGTACTCGAGCATGTCTACTGTTCTGTTGCAAGGTAGCTCCTCGTAGGGAGGTATACGGTTGAATTTTGGTTGTTATGGTTGGATCTGTTATAAGTAGTTGCACAAGTTCATTTCCCGTTTTTCTGGATATTTCAGTATTATCGTTATAACCGATAATTTCAGTTCAGTGATGCAAATGTAACTATTCTGGTCATTCTTGTTCGTTTTGTTCTGATTTACTGTTTATCATTGTCATGTTCTAAGAATCTCACTATGTCCTTAAAGACTTACTCCTCTTTTGTTCGATATGTCCCTTTCTCAGAGTAAGATTGGTATAGCAGCACAGATGGAACGAATGATCGACAAGTCCGCTTTTGGAAACTTTGCAAAAATTGTTAAGTGTTTTATTATATATAAGTCATTTTGAAATTGTAAAATTTATTTGTATTCCAAAGACTTCCGTTGTATTTAAAATAAAGATATTTTATAATGCTATGGTTTTGATACTGGTCAGTGAGACCCCTTCCTATGAGCTACAATTCGGTCTGAATTGAGTTTGTTAGGTGACCCAACACCGGACCAACTCGAATCGGATTGTGACTCGTGGGGCGCGGTCCTCACAGTCTCTCTTTAGCAAAATTGTTAGTAATGTTCTTGAATCATCAGAGTCATCAGAAACGAAAAGTTAATCACAATGAATATGAAGACTATAAAATATTCATGTATAACATTGAACATAATTTTTAATGAGGGACATTTATTCAGGGCAAATACAACTAATTCTGCATTTGCTAAAATGCGTATCAGAATTCACTTTTAAAATGTAATACATAAGTAGAATCATTTCTATTACCATGGAAGGAATAATATTCCTTCAAAATAAATACCATCACTTTTAACTGCCCAATCACATGTATGACCACTACCACATCTGGTGTTTGACCATTTTCCACTATAAGCATCAAAACTCTTGTCTTTGTTCTCCCATTGAATGCGGCAAAAGAAAAGAGTAATAAAAGGTATCACACAAAAATCAAAGTGAAAATCTTGATTTACGGACAGCGTGTGATACCCAAGATCATCGTCTTTAGATTGGCAACGCAAAACCAACGATTTGGAGTTTGGAGGAAGATTGTTTACGATTCGAACCTCGCGTTTAGGTTGAAGGTTAAAACAAAGACCATTTCCTCCATGGAAATTACTTAAGAAAAGGATAAAAAATACTAAAAAGAAATTAATCTTGGTATTAATAACTTAAATTTCTGGCCAAGAAATAATATTTTATGAATTTTTTATCAAACAATTTTTGTGTTTGTGTATCACTTCATATATGTATTTATAGACATCTGAATCCATGTCCTCTGCCTTAACAATTAAGTGGGGCAAGCTATATTGCTAGAGCACTATTATTTGTTGCCACATAATTTTTATAAATTTCTTATTTTGGCCTACTAAGTCAAACGCTATAAAAGGTAATTGTCTAAGTTTCCATATACAATACTAGTCTTTTTTAGTCTATTATTCCTAAATTATAAAATTCCTATATTGTGTACCATTAAAACATATCCTAAATTATGGACTGCATGGATTAGTTGATCAATTTAAAAAATGTAGAAAATAATGTAATGTTAATCCTATCATACCTGATGTGGGGTATTTTCGTCTGGATACGTGTCCGCTCTCCAACACTCCACGTCAGACTGCTTTAGTTCCTACTGGATGCTTAAGCAGCTTTCGAGTTCGGAACCTGCACTCAACACCACACGTAAACTAAGCCGGTGCCTCCTCCGGCGAAGGCACTCCGACGCTCAAGTCAGATAGGTCGGAATTTGGATATTGTCGTCACAGACAATAGCTCGAATTTATAGCTCGAAATAGGTCGAATTTATAGGTAGTATTATGCCCAAATAGGTCGAATTTAAGCTCTATAGGTCGAATTAGCACACCTCGAAATGGTATTGAGAACCGTGATGAGAAAACCCGAATAGATCGAATTACTCTCAAATAGCTCGAAATACACTCTATATAGATCGAACAAGAGCTATTGCAATATAGCTCGAATTATTGCTTTATAGCTCGAATTCGATGTATATAGCTCGAAATTAAATGCTAGAAAATAAAAACGTACCTTAGAATGAGGCATGGGACCCCCTTATATAGTAATAAGAGTCCTTATTCGTCTAAAAGTGCAATCCAAGTAGAACTATGACTCAAAATAGGTCGAATTAGAGCTATTTTGAAATAGGTCGAATTGGGCCTTCAAATAGGTCGAATTGGGCCTCAAATAGGTCGAATTTGGGCCCATATAGCTCTTACTTGACTCCTGGGCCTCAAATAGATCGGATTTGAGCCCATATAGCTCGAATTTGGCTTTTGGGCCTCAAATAGATCGAATTTGAGCCCATATAGCTCGGATTGGGCTTGATATAGCTCGAATCGGGCCTTTTCGGGCCCAAATAGATCTCGCTTGGGCTCAATTTGGGCCTACTTAGGCCGATTTCCGTGTTTTGCCTTGAATTGTAATTTTGCATTAAAAAATAATGGTGCTGACGTGGCATAATATGTCCCGAAATTCGTTCGTGTACTGTATCGGATATTATGACGTGGCGGTACCGAAATATGGTACATCATGGAGTCCCCCAGTTCGTAAGAGTAATGTGTACTAACATTGGTCATACGAACTATAAAGAAGTCACATAACCGAGAATCGTGCAACGAGATCGGCGTCGTCATAAAAAACCAAAAATGTGACCAAAAATATCAAAATTCGAAAATAGGTCGAATTTACTATTTTTGGTAACTCGAATTGGTATAGGTCGAATGTATCTTTGTAAAAGACAACTCGAAGTCCACACAAATTTTTCCGTAAAATAGCTCGAATTTGTCAGAAAATAGCTCGAATTTCATATTGGTCGAAATTACCCTCCAAAAAGATACATCGAATTTGCCGGAAAAATTTTCTGAAAATAGGTCGAAATTAGAAATAGGTCGAAATAATAGCTCGAAATTACTATTTTTAGTAATTTCACGTGAATAGCTCGAAAATCGTCCAAATTTAGCAAGTGTAGCAAAATAGCTCCAAAATACTCCTTATAGCTCGAAATTGACCGCAAATAGATCGAAATTGACCGGAATAGCTCGAAAAACTCTCCTGCTAATTATATCCTTGGGTGAGTTTCGGATAGCTCGAAAATATAGCTCGAATTTCATGGGGAAATTCGAGCTATAGCACTTAGAAAAATTTTCCATTTTTTGAAAAATTCTGAAATTTTGAAAAATGCTAATACTCAAATCTTTTACGCAGATTTATTCACGACGGCGCGACTTCGACGTAACCGGTCTCCACGTCGTCCATCACCACCACGATCGCACCAACGAGCCTATTATAACGCACGCAATCCATCACGAGATTCGTCATATCGGCATCCTCGTGAATCAAACACACAACGTCCATCATCCCCAAATCGTCCTCGTCAGCCAGAACCTGCACGAATCCGATTACCGGGCGCTCCAAAACTCTTTGCACCCGCGCAGAGGTCCTACGAGCAAATTCACCCAAACGAAGAAGTTTCAGTAGATCTAGATCCTCGTGCCGGTAAACTCTCCACCTAACCCTCTTTATGACGCGAGTTATTGATCTTGAATCTTCCAGTAGTAGTAGTAGAGAAAATAGTAGTGAGTCGTCTATGGCATCTAAAGCTAGAGAGAATGCGTCAACTAGCAGTAGTAGTAACGACTCAAGTGACGAGAGCTCATCTAGTAATGAGAGAAACAGCAATGATAGGGTGTCTGATATGGAGGTAGACGTAGACATCCTAGGAGATGATGAGGCTGAATCGAACCCTCTCCCCATAGTGCCTTATTTACCTCCTGCTGAGAATGTTCCCATACCTGCCTCTAACTCTCCCAAACAACTTGCTCCGCCTAATTTGATCAATTTTGATCAGTTCCCTTCTTCTTTGCCTCACGACATAGCTTATTACCGTGATACGTATGACATTCCCGACACTTATGAAATTATCGTGCCTGGGCCAGATGATAGGATAAACAACCCACCAGAAGGGTGTCTTACTATATTTAGTGGCTACCTGCATTGTGGTTTACGTTTTCCTATTTTCCCAATCGTCTCAAAAATCATGTCCTCTCTCAATTCTTCTCCTTCACATTTTACCCCCAATGCATACACTAAGATGTATGCTTATGCGATGCTAACCCGCATCTTTGACCTTCCTTGCTCTGTGGCCGGTTTCTGGCAACTATTCATAGTGAAATTCCGCAACAGAGGTGTAGACGCCGGGTTCTATTATTTGAGCTCGCGAAAGAAGCAATGCTTCCTATCTGATTTGCAGACGAGCTTCGGGGCTCATTGGAAGAAACAGTGGTTTTATATCAAAGAATCCAAGCTGCAAGAATTTCGATTCAAGCGGCTTTGGACAGATGCCCGTCCAACACCGAGACGCCCCGATCCTCCAGTCTACACCTTGGCGGTCGTAAAAAACTTGAAAGAGCACGAATTTGATGCCTTTGAGTTGACCACCACCCCTGTGTTGCGGGCCGGCGGTTATACTTATCATGCAGGCGTTGAGCCTTCTGTCTTTGGTATAATATTATGCATGTTTTCGTTCTTTTTACTCAGTGATTTTTATCTTCCTTTGTTGTCTTCTAACCTTTGCATTGTTTACGATTTTCAGAGTGAATCGTGATGGACAAGACGAAGAAGAGGCTGGCCGCTATGAAGCGTGGCGCAAACGCTCCTCAGTGCCTATTCCTGAGAAGACCAGTCGTCGTGGTGCGAAGACGGCTGGTACCAGTTCGAGAAGCGGTAATGCTCCTGCTACCGTCTCGACTCGAGGGTCGGGGCGTGGTAGAGGTGCAGCTCCTGCCCCTGTTCCTGCTCCAGCTCCAGTGCCTGAGACTGTTCCTTCTCAGTCGACCGCTGATACTGCTCCGGGATCACCCCCTGGCGGTTCTGAGCCGATCCTTCCGGATCTTTCTCCTTCATCAGCACCTTCGTCTGGAAGAGTGCATCTTCCCTCCGTTGCTGAAGCGGCTCGTCGCTTCAATGAGGCCAACCCTGAGGCAGCAACGAGGAAGAGGTCTGCTGCTACTGCTGAGGAGATCCGACGGGGTAAGCGCGTCGCGCAGGACCGAGCATATGATGGTGACGGTCTCGACATTGACGTGGAGGAGATCATCCGAGCTTCAGTCGAATCGGGGCAGTTCACTCTGAAAGACACCACTGCCCTTCGACTTGTCAAAGGATTCATGCCGGACTTCGATCGTCAGGCCTATTACCAACGATGGGCCACGAGAAGCTAGTCAGTCGCACTGCCTTGTCTCTGTGTGAGGTTTGTGGATTTAGAGCTTTCCCTTATCTTTGTTTTATGTACATACTTGAATATCACTAACGTTTTTTCTCTCTTGTAGTTCTTCGTCAATGTCCAGACCATGGCTGAGAACTTCAACATGGTGATGACGACTCAGGATCAGCAGAGGGCTCTAATGGATAGGCACCACTCTTCGGCCTTGCAGGCTCAACGGCTGGAGAAACAAGCTAAGGAGGCGAAGGCTGAAGTGGAGAAGCATCTTGTCGCTGCTGTTGATGAGCTGAAGGCAGTACAGGCGGAGCTGGAAGCCTTGAAGACAGCGAAAGCTACCGTTGACCGGGAGCTTGCCGAGGAAAGACGCCTATCCAGCCAGCTCACCACCGACTGCCAGCAGGCCACTGCCCTTGTTGACGATCATGTTGACACCATCCGGACGATGAAGGATGCTGCTGCTGCTGCTGAGGCCGAACGTTTGAGGCTTGAGGCTGAGCTGGCTGACGCACAAGCTCGCCTTGCGACTGCTGAGGAGGATGGCTACAACAGGGCCATGACTGAGGTATACCTATGATACTCGACTTTATCTCTTTTTCCTTGAAATTTGTGTGTTGCATACTTACTTGTTTTCTACTTGTTTCGTAGGAGCTCCCCGATGAAGATAAGGTGATGGTGGCCATCGAGTTCTTCCGCTCAGCCACCTGGGAGCAGATTGCTATGGAGCGGGGCGGTTTCGATACTACCAAGGGCTACAACATGGCTCTTGACGACATCGTTGCCCGCGGTGCTCTTGCTCCTGGGTTCAAGAGGGAGGACTTCAATGTCCTCAATTGCCTGAATGAGGATGACACGGAAGTCGGCGAATCCTCTAGTGCCGCTGCTGCGGGTCCTACTCTGGCCGATCCTCCTTCTAGCGAACCTACTGCGACTGTGGTCGACGAAGAGCCAAAGCATGACCCCTTCACCTCCTTTTATCCTCTTCGGCAGGTATGGCTCTCCGACTTTGCCGACGAGCTTCCATCTACGTCCACTGCCGCTGCTGCTTCTGGTGCTGCTCCAGATGAACTTCCGGAGGAGGGTGAGATGGGTTTTGATCCACAGATCTTGGATCAGCCTGCTGATGGCGATCAGCCTATGCCTGATGCTCCTGTTGCCGCTGCTGCTCCTCGTCAGATTTCCCCTCTTGATGACACTGGGCCTTTGCCGATATCCAAGAGCAGAGCGAGGGTGCGGTGAAGGCTCTTGGGTTGAATCTGCTGCCTTGATCCTCTAAAGTGGCCTGCGTGCCTTTATCTTTGGCATTTGTGCCTTGTGTTTAATATTCTTGAACATCTTTACTTTCCGTATATAACATTAGTCCTAGTACATTCTTTCCGTACAGTATTTGTTGCTATCATTCGCGCGATTTTAGCGCTTTAACATTTGCTAGTACAGTTTTGACTTGAAAAATCTTTTGAATGTCTTTGTTTTGTCTCGTTACATCTTCACTCATATGTGTCTACTTTTTAAGTTTAAATTTGGTACTTGTTAAAACACTTAAGTTTTATAAACAAGTGTCTATGAGAGTACGAGAACTTGTGCTCGACTCTACGAGGCTTGTGCTCGTTGTGCGAAGCTAATGTCCGCGCTTGCAAAGCTATGTTCGCGGGAATACGAGAACTTGTGCTCGATTCCACGAGGCTTGTGCTCGTTGTGCAAAGCTATGTTTGCGCTTGCGAAGCTATGTTCGCGGGAGTACGAGGACTTGTGCTCAACTCCACGAGGCTTGTGCTCGTTGTGCAAAGCTATGTTCGCGCTTGCGAAGCTATGTTCGCGGGAGTGCAAGGACTTGTGCTTGACTCCACGAGGCTAGTGCTCGTTATACGAAGGTAATGTTCGTTTTGATTAAGTTTTTAAACTTAAAGTTTGTAGACAGTTTGAGTTCATCTTCATGTTTCTTGATAGATTGTAATCATGCGGATAAATAGTAGGCAACAGCTGAACTAGAATAAAATAAGAGATTTTATTAGTTTTGGGACTGAGCTCGAGTAACTTCCGAGTTGCCTACGTATCCCGCCGTATATAGGTTGGCTAGGAATCAAGTCCTCGTAGTTCGCTGCTAACTATTACAATGAGAATCCACGTAGAGGGACTCGTAATTCGTAAAAGAATAAGCGAATGAAGTATTGAAACTACGATCCTATTTTGCCACAAGGCCATTAGAAAACTAGTGTTCTAACTATAAAACCTTCGTAAGTTCTTGACGTTCCAGGGGCGTGACAAAGTCCTTCCACCCAATTCTTGTAAGTAATAATATCCTTTTGAGCTTGCTTTCTCCACTCTGTAAGGTCCTTCCCAGTTCGGCTTCAATTTTCCAACATGCTTAGTAGCTTCAACTTTCCTGAGTACCAAGTCCCCCACTTGAAAGTTCCTGAAACGGACTTTGTTGTCATATGCTTTCGCCATCATAGATTTGTACGCTTGAGTACGTTGGTATGCTGCTTCCCTAGTTGCTCCGATCAATTCCAAATCCATTTGTCTTGCCCTTAATGCTTGCTCCTCATCATAAGTAACAATTCGATAAGTTGGCATTCCAATCTCAGCGGGTATCACTGCTTCAGATCCATATGTTAATAAGTATGGAGTTTCTCCTGTAGAGGTGCGAGGAGTTGTGCGATATGTCCATAATATCCCTGGTAACTCATCCGCCCAATTTCCTCCTTCTCCTTCCAACCTTTTCTCCAAACTCTTCACTAATGTATTGTTAGTGGCCTCCACTTGTCCATTTGCTTCAGGATGTGTAACAGATGTAAAACGTTGCTCAATTTTCATGTCTCTACACCAGTCTTGAATCTTAAAACCTTGGAATTGCCTTCCATTGTCGGAAATTAAGACTCTTGGTATTCCGAATCGACAAACGATGTTCTTCCAAATGAATTGTTTCACATTAGCCTCCGTAATGTTTACAAGTGCTTCAGCTTCAACCCACTTCGTATAGTACTCGACAGCCACCAATAACCATTTTCTACCTCCCGTAGCCTTAGGCATTGGTCCAACTATATCTATTCCCCATTGATCAAATGGACATCCATAACTCACAGTTGTCATAGGTTGTGCAGGTGTATGAATGATCTTCGCATGCAGTTGACAACTTCTACACTTCCTTGAGTAATCCATAGCATCTCTCATAACAGTTGGCCAGAAATATCCTTGTCGGAGTATTTTCTGGGCCAAAGACCGTCCTCCTGAATGATTTCCGCAACTCCCTTCATGAATTTCTCGTAAGACTTGTTTTGCCTGCGTGGGAGATAGGCATCTCAGGAGTGGTCCCTCGAATGACCGTTTATAAAGTTCACCATTGTACATAGTAAATCTTGCAGATTTGTACTTGAGCCTTCTGATCGCTTGAGGATCATTAGGTAAGTTCCAGTTCTGAAGATAATCGATAATCTCATCTTTCCAACATGCCTCTATTTCTACTGGCAGAACGTAGTCCAATGCTTGCGTTGATTTTGACTCAACTACCTTGCCGATAGAGGGCAGTTCTGAAGCCAAAAGAGTTACCCGCCTTTCAACAAACACTTCGGCGGTACTAGCAAATCGTGACAAGGAGTCAGCGCGTTCATTCCCTGATCGAGGGATCTGCGAGATAGAGAAAGTATCGAAATTTGATGTCACTTCCTTCAGTTTTTCGAGATACTTTACTATTGCAGCCTCTTTCGCCTCATATCTTCCTTCAAATTGATTAGCGATCAACTGTGAATCCGTGAATGCTACTAGGTTCGTTATACCCAACGATTTTGCCATTTGTATGCCAGCAAGCATAGCCTCATACTCCGCTTGATTGTTGGTCACTTGAAAATTTAGCCTTATTGCATAGTCAAATTCTCTACCATCCGCCGATTTTAGGTAAATTCCTGCACCTCCAGCGTCGTTTGTGGACGATCCATCCACATGCAGAGTCCAAGTTCCCCTTGCAACTATAGGTTTGTCCCTTTTGTCCTCTTCCGTCACCATTGCTACATCAAGCGCTTGCTCTGCCTCTGAGATAGTTTCAGCCACAAAGTCCGCTAATCTTTGTGCTTTGATCGCTGTTTTAGGCATATACTCCAAGCCATATTCTCCTAACTCTATTGCCCATTTCACTAATCTCCCAGACGTCTCCGGTTTTGCCATGACTTGTTTCAGTGGTTGGCTAGTTAAGACAGTAACCGGATGTGATTGAAAGTATGGTCTTAACTTTCGTGCAGTTATTACAAGTGCGTATGCTAACTTTTCGATCTCCAGGTAATTCACCTCTGCCCCATTCAGCACTTTGCTAACATAGTAGATAGGTAAATGTTTCTTGTCTTCCTCGCGCACCAATACTGTGCTTATTGAATTCTTCGTTATGGCCAAGTAAAGATATAGCATCTCATTGTCCTTGGGCTTAGATAGTAATGGTGGTGTCGTAAGGTACACCTTCAATTGGCGAAAAGCCTCTTCACAATCATCAGTCCAGGCGAACTTAGGTGTCTTGCGTAACTTCTTGAAAAAAGGTAAACTCTTTTATGCAGAATGCGATATGAATCGACTAAGTGCCGTTATCCTCCCCACCAATCGTTGCACCTCTCGAACGGATTTGGGGGATGGTAAATCCATTATAGCTTTAATTTTGTCAGGGTTAGCTTCGATTCCTCTCTCATTGACCATGAACCCCAGAAATTTTCCGGCTTTAACACCAAAAGTGCACTTCTTAGGATTTAGCTTCATCCCATATTGTTTCATGATACCAAAAGCCTCTTCCAAATGTTTCACGTGATCTTTCGCCTTCAGGCTCTTGATGAGCATGTCATCAATGTAAACTTCCATTGTCTTGCCGATTTGATGATAAAACATCTTGGCAACTAACCTCTGAAAGGTTGCTCCTGCATTCTTTAGACCAAACGGCATCACTTTGTAACAGTAAATCCCTCTGTCAGTGATAAAGGCCGTTTTATGTTGATCCTTTACTGCCATTAGTATTTGGTGGAAACCACTCTGTGCATCACAAAGACTCAGCAACGCACACCCTGTTGTAGAGTCAACTACGAGATCGATCCTGGGCAACGGGAAAGGATCTCGTGGGCAATGTTTGTTCAGGTCGATGTAGTCCACGCACATCCTCCATACAGTCGGCTTCTTTGGGACAAGTACAATGTTGCTTAGCCATTCAGAGTATCGAACTTCAAATATATGGCCTGCAGCAAGCTTTGTTTGTACTTCCAACTCCGCGGCCTTGTTCTTTTCATCGCTAAAGTGTCTCTTCTTTTGTCGGATAGGTTTAGCATTTGGGTTAACATTCAGGTGATGTACCGCAACTCGAGGATCTATCCCCTTCAAGTCCGAGTCCGTCCATGCGAATACATCAAAATTTCTTCGCAAGCATTCCAACAATGCCTTCTCAACCTCCGAAGTCAACTCGCTACCAATCTTAATTATCTTGTCAGGCTCATCTTTTGACAAAATCACCTCCTTAAACTCTCCCGAAGGTTTCAGACGCTCCATTTCCATCTTCTTTTTATAGCGCAATGTCGTTTTGTCTTCTTTTTCTTCTTCCAATTTCATCAAGGAGTCCTCAATACTGGAAGGGGTATGATCCTCCTGCAACATCTCTTGGTCCACTTGCGCAGCAAGCACCATCTCTGTATCAACTTGTTTCCCTATTTCAGGCGTCTCCCCTGGATGTATGTCAACTATCGCGACATTTGGATCCGTTTTTGCCTTGATAGGTTTAGTTGATGTAACATAACAACTCCACGAATCACGATAGTTTGTAGTGAGTTCAGCAATTCCACCAGGCGTTGGAAATTTGACCTTCTGATGCACCGTAGAGATGATCATAGCAAATGCCGTTATTCCTGGCCTTCCAATCAGTACGTTGTATGCAAATGGTATGTCAACGATAAGATATTCCACATTCAGTGTTCTCCTCTTCGGATTCACGCCAAAGGATGTTGGCAACAAGATCCTTCCAATGGGTTTTACTTCACTTCCACCAAATCCCACTAGTGGTGAGTTAACATCCGTGATCTCGTATTGTCCAAGTTTCATTTGTTGTAAAGCATCCATGAAGATTATGTTGGACGAACATCCATTATCAATCATTATCCTCTTTACCCCGTGATTTGCAATCACCGCGGAAACCACCATAGGGCAATTCAAGTATTGCCCTTCCTTAGCTTGTGGAGACAAGCTGTCGAAATCGCTATCATCGAATGTGATTCTTGTATCCAAATTGTCCACCGCAAAGATAAGATCTATCTCAGGACGCTTCAGTCGTTCATTGTATATGTCTCGTGAGATGCGTTTTCTACTTTTGGCTGAGTCTGCGCCAGTAGGTCCGCCAGCAATCACATTGATTCCATTCTCGATATCATCATTCCTATTTCCCCGTTTACGCTTTGGTTCTTCCTTCTTCTCGTGTGGGGATCTATCTCGCTTGCGTCCAGACGACGCCTTCTCTTCACGTGACTCTCTATTCTCAAGGATGTACTCGATGAGTTTCCCCCCTTGAATGAGTCGTTCGATCTCGTTCTTTAGAGCCTTGCATTCGTTAGTAAAATGCCCATTCTGCCTGTGGAATTTACAATATTTCTTCGATCCCTTAGTCTCCTCAGTCTCTCGGAACGGTTTAGGAGTTCTCAGCAACCCGCTATCTTTCTCTATGGCGTAGATTTCACCAATTTGTTTCCTCAGCGGAGTATAATTGTCAAATTTCTTAAAGGGTTGTCGATTGCGATCTCGATCTTTTCCCCTTTGCTCCTTCCTCCAATCTCTATCTTTATTCTCTTTGCCCCCATGAATTCTCGGCGAGTCCATCAACCCTTGATTCATGGTTGCCTCCTCTACTTCAATGACCTTACTAGCTAGGTCCATTACTTGCTCAATGGAATCAGGTGTGTTCCATGTTATCACTTCTATAAGCTTTTTACTCCGGCAACGATGCTCCAATACAGATATGACCAGGTCGACATTGGGAGCATTCACTCTACCAATCTCCAGATTCAAACGCTCGATATACCTCCCCAAAGGTTCATCAAGTCCTCTATAGATATTAAACAGCGTGCTTGGAGATTTCTTTTTTACGCGATAAGTAGCAAACTTCTTTACGAACATGGTCCTAAACTGTTCAGATGATTCAATTGATCCCGAACGTAAGTTTTTGAACCATTCCTTTGCTGGACCTCTCAGACTGAGCGAAATAAGTTTCGCCCTCATATTCTCTGCATACCCCAAAACCTGCAAATCTCCATCTAATTCATCATATGTGCAACTGGATCAGTATTTCCATCATACTTCTTCAGAACAGGAAGATTAGTTCCTTCCTTCAACGTCAATTTACTGATCGCCTCACAAAAGGGGTTTGACCTCTCCCTTAGTGGAATATGTTCTGCTACAACAGGTTCCAATCTTGGTGCGACTCTCTCAGGCAAGTCCCTATCTCTTCCGGCAGTTCGACTTGCTGCAGGTCGATGATCAGGAACTCTTTGCCTAGAATTCACCTCTCCATCCCTTCCTTCTCTATCTCGACCAGTTGCCCGACTGGGAGCTCGATTAGCATTGGTCCTCACTGAACGAGGATTTCTCCTTTCAGGCGAGGGAGATGGATCCCTTGGCCTCGTCATCCTAGTTTGCGTATACTGCCTCGAATCACGACGCTGGGTCGGATGAGTCCTTCCTTGCTGCGGTGCCGCAGGCAGTGTTGCTGGTTGTTGTGCTATTGGAGCTTGAACATTCTATAAAACAGAAGTGTTAGCCAATTGCTGCACAATCATTGGGACCATAGTCCTTTGGAATGCCGCCATGATTTGATCCAACTGAGCGGAATTCAATAGCTGTTGTTCCGTGGGAGGAACTTCAGGTTGATTCGCTATATGAGTTGGAGGATCAAGGGGAGTGCTGGGTGCTGCCACCGATGTTCGCTCAGAAGCATCAAGTGCCCGATTATCATTCTCCCTTTGTGATCTAGTCCTTCCTGCCATTCCATTCTTATCCGTCGCTCTCCGTTGAGCCATTGAGTGTCAGTGTTTGTTACTAAGTGCGTATAGAGGTTCCCACAGACGGCGCCACTGATGTGGGGTATTTTCGTCTGGATACGTGTCCGCTCTCCAACACTCCACGTCAGACTGCTTTAGTTCCTGCTGGATGCTTAAGCAGCTTTTGAGTTCAGAACCTGCACTCAACACCACACGTAAACTAAGCCGGTGCCTCCTCCGGCGAAGGCACTCCGACGCTCAAGTCAGATAGGTCGGAATTTGAGGTATTGTCGTCAGAGACAATAGCTCGAATTTATAGCTCGAAATAGGTCGAATTTGTAGGTCGAATTATGCCCAAAGAGGTCGAATTTAAGCTCTATAGGTCGAATTAGCACACCTCGAAATGGTATTGAGAACCGTGATGAGAAAACCCGAATAGATCGAATTACTCTCAAATAGCTCGAAATACACTCTATATAGATCGAACAAGAGCTATTGCAATATAGCTCGAATTATTGCTCTATAGCTCGAATTCGATGTATATAGCTCGAAATTAAATGCTAGAAAATAAAAACGTACCTTAGAATGAGGCATGGGACCCCCTTATATAGTAATAAGAGTCCTTATTCGTCTAAAAGTGCAATCCAAGTAGAACTATGACTCAAAATAGTTCGAATTAGAGCTATTTTGAAATAGGTCGAATTGGGCCTTCAAATAGGTCGAATTGGGCCTCAAATAGGTCGAATTTGGGCCCATATAGCTCTTACTTGACTCCTGGGCCTCAAATAGATCGGATTTGAGCCCATATAGCTCGAATTTGGCTTTTGTGCCTCAAATAGATCGAATTTGAGCCCATATAGCTCGGATTGGGCTTGATATAGCTCGAATCGGGCCTTTTCGGGCCCAAATAGATCTCGCTTGGGCTCAATTTGGGCCTACTTGGGCCGATTTCTGTGTTTTGCCTTGAATTGTAATTTTGCATTAAAAAATAATGGTGCTGACGTGGCATAATATGTCCCGAAATACGTTCGTGTACTGTATCGGATATTATGACGTGGCGGGTACCGAAATATGGTACATCAATACCAAATAAATATTTACGTTTTAACTCGTAATCGGGAATTTTCTATTTATGTGTGTATAACTCTATTCGAATTAAAAATAAGGATCAAGAACTGGAAAACAAGGATTATACATGATTCTAGTTCAACGTTGTTTCTAATTTGAAAAGGGTTATACGCATATTAAAAAACTATAGGTTATTAGTTAAAGTCATTATTTTAGATGTTTTTTTTCTTCAAATTAATCAAAGTATTAATAAGAACTACAATATATAGAAATAGATTATGTTTTGATGGTAATCTAGAATACCATAAATTAAGGAAGAATGATGTATTTAGGAAACTTAGACAATTACCTATTATGGTCTTTCCTCGCTAAGGCAAATTAGGAAATCTACAAAAAACTTAAGATAATCATTTTACTGGACACAACTTAGTTGCGTCATAATGTATATTTCTTTTATATGAATTAAGGTGCTCAATACGTGTTATTGAATGGAAACTTTCATAGCAACGCGATATTGCAATCAGATACGTACATCTCTGATTCTTGGGTTAATAACTTCGAACTCCCCAAACTATGGGGTGTTTTACAATGCCCTCACTAAAAAGAAAAAAGAAGAGACTCATGAGACCATATCTAATTATGGTAAAAAATGTTCACATGTATACTATACGACTTGGAACCATATCTAAAAAATGTTGACATGTAAAAAATGCCCACATAGTTGATCTACTATACGACTTGGGACCAAGCACAAATAAAATAGGTTGGAGCAACTGTAACTTTTTAATTTGTAACTCAAGGGGTACACTTTGAATGACCCAATAAGTTGGGAGTTTCGAAGCTCTTTATCCTTGATTGTTTCAAGTATTTCGTGATTTGACGATTAAGAAAATTTATTTTCCCCCTAGATTAGTCTGGAATCACTATCTAAATTCAAAATAATTATTGATATACGAACATTTTGTCACATTAACAAAAATCCCAAGTTAATTATCACAAAACATAGAGTTCTCTTATTTCAAAAATGTTAATACCAGATATATAGAAATGCTTAATAATTATACTAGCATATGTAAGTAACTACACGCATAAAACATCAAACCTCCTACACTATACACCTTTTTGCACTTTACCTCCTATCCTTCTTTTTGTTTGCAACTTTGCCTCGTGTACTATTGATAAATAAGCACTTTCCTCGAAAACCATCGAATAAGTGTATTTAACACAAAGATTATGATACATGTACTCATAAATATTTACTATTCGCTATCCCATATGATGATTATGATTCATACTCATATTTCAGAAACTTTTAAGTTGATTTTATTGTGTAGTTTTGAATATTTTGAGTTGTTTACTTCTGTTTTTACCTTTTTCAGTATTATCTAGTCTGTTGGCAAATACAAGCAGTATAGAGGCTAAAAAGAGAGTTTTGGAATGAATGATGGATGCAAGGTCTAATGGGTGTTGAAGAGGATGAAAGCAGGAGCGTAATGCAAGAAATATGAGTGGATTCGGAGTTCTAGAGCAAAAGATAGGAAGAGATGAATGCTAAGCTGAAGTGAAGTGATCGCATATCAATCGCTTAGTAAGATAAAGAGATCCATGTGGGAGAGAAAGCGATAGCTTAGACAAGTTTCTGAAAAGGAACAAAGAATCTGAGCTAAGCTGAAAGCGATAAAGAAAGCAAAGCGAAGTGAAGTTGTCACATTGCAAAGTGCTCGCTTATGTGTTATGCAGAATTGAATGCGATCGCTTTTCACGGAATATCTCATTTAATAGGGTTAATTAGGTCTTTTTCTATGGAGAGGAATATGACAAGAAACCCTACTGGAGCCGGAGGAGAGGAGAGAACATAGAGAAGAACCTTAGAGGTTGGAAAAGAGAGAGGATTGCTATTAGAGCTTCACAATCACTCAAGGAGATTATTATTCTTTTATCTTTTGGAGATTTAGATTCACTATCCACTTTGGAGAAGACGACGACATACTCTTTGGACAATTTTGAGGAGACTGAAACATTTTTTATCAGATTTGATATTCTTTCATCTTAATTGCCATTTATCGTTTATTTTTTAATTCCATAAACACTAGAATTAGGGAGTAGTCGGGTTTGAGTAACCATGAAGTTTGTGTTTTGATTTGAAGTTCTTGATTTTCAAGTATTTTTATTTATGATTTGTGTTCTTAATGCTTTAATATTATTTGGCCAATATATCTTACTGCTTAGATTTTCATCTTAGAACTCGACAAAAGACATTGATGAAAATAGAATCATATAAATCATAAATCATTAAATCGTGTTGTATGACTCACAATTCGATGCATGTTTTGGTGTTGCTTTGTGTTTTCGAACATAGGTGATGCAAATAAGGTAATGCATTCATGAGATAAGAGTACGAATAATACCTGTTAGGACCGCAAGTCCGACACCTTTCAAACTCGGTTGAACAGTCAGGACTGTCAGGTCCAACTAGATTTTATTTCCTTGTTTGCAAAATTATTTTAAAGGAAAATTCGGTTTTATTTACTTTGATTTATTTACTTAATTATTCACTCGGTTTTATATGGTATTTATCTTGTTTTAGACGCGTGAATATTTAGGTGAGTTAGTAAACATTTAACTTGATCTTATAGTATCTTATCTTATGAAAAGTTAATCTTTATCAAACTCTTTACTATATCCTTTAGTAATCTATTCCTTGTGGAGTTCTTCTTTGTCTTTGATGTGCAAAATATACGAAGATCATGAAGATCTTATCAAACGGAAACAAAGACTTATCAAAAGGAAAGAATCGCCTTATCATGGAAAGATTCGGATATATTTGGAAAGATCCTGTCTCGACTGGATATGGAGACTAGCCGAGATTCAAGGATATCTTTCAGGAGAGCTATCCTATAAATAGTAGAAATCCTAGGAATCAATGTAGAACACTCGTGTAACAAAATATATATCATTAGGTGTTCTCTTTTATTTTGATTTCTTAGTTTTCGCCCTCTTGAGTTACATCAAGAACGTGAGAAGCCGACAAGAGTTGAAGGGCGTTCAACGGGAAATGATTGCACCAGTTAGAGGGATATATACGTACGTGCAGTTCGCTTGGAAGCATTCTCATAAGAAGATCACTACGGGAGTTTTGGTCTTACGGGTCAAACAGAGTAGACGCGAAAAAGGTTCCGGTGGTATCAACATTAGAGGGATTCGGTGTTAAGAGTAAAACCAGTTGGTGTAATAACGTTTGTCCGTTGAAAGAAGTTTGATTCAGGCGAAAGCCTCGTGGATGTAGGACATAGTCCGAACCACGTTGAAATTTGCTGTCTTACTTTACTGTCTTACATACCGGTCTTACTTATCTGTCTAGACTAGGTATCGCAACTACTGCTTAAAACGTAAAGTATTAGACCTAAAGATCTATCAATTGGCATCAAGAGCCTATCACCTACTTACATTGGTGAGATTCTGGTTTTATTTAGATCTTGCAGATTTGATGGCACAAAACGTTGAGGGATCATCATCATCAAAGCCGCCGCTCTTAAATGAATTTAACTATTCATACTGGAAGGTCCGCATGACAGCTTTCATCAAAAGAGAAAATCAGAAAGTGTGGAAAAGCATTCTCAAAGGATGGTCTCCACCACTAGATAAAGATGGAAAGCCGAAGCTAGAGCTCGACTGGTCTGACGCAGAAGATCTCGACGCGAGCCACAACTCCATTGAAATCAATGCAATTTTAAATGGAGTCGACCTAAATCAGTTCAAACTGATCTCCAAGTGTGAATCGGCCAAAGATGCATGGAACGCCCTCCGCGTTGCCCATGAAGGTACCCCATCCGTGAAAAGATCCAAAAGACAAATCCTCGGTACACGGTTTGAGAAACTCAAAATGGAGGATCATGAAACAATAGCTCAATACAATGCTAAACTTAGAGACATTGCTAATGAAGCCTTCCTCCTCGGTGATGAGTACACTGAGTCCAAACTTATTCAGAAAACTCTTTGCACTTTACCCTCAAGATTCGATATGAAAATTGAGGCGATTGAAGAAGCAAGAGACGTGGAGAACTTGTCACTTGAAGAGCTCATGGGTGCCCTCTCAACTTTTGAGTTGAAAAAGAATTTGAATGGAGTCACTTCAAAAGGTGTTGCACTTAAAGCTGAAATCAAAGACAAACCTCAAAGTGACGACAAGGACGAGTTCGAGAAATCTGTCGCGTTTCTCTCCAAAGGACTCCGAAAGTTTTCCAAGTGGAAAAACAAAGGTACGAACACTTTTCCTTCTAACTCTGATAATTCATTAAAATCTTCCGCTGCTAATGATCTTAGCTACAAAAGAAGAGGAAAAGGTGTTCAATGCAGGGAATGTCAAGGCTATGGTCACATACAAACTGATTGTACAAATCTTCTCCCGAAGAATAAAGACAAAGCCATGGTTTGCACCTGGAGTGATGGAGAGTCATCTGAAAGTGAAGATGAGACAGGAGAAAAAGCTAATATTGCACTCTCCTCTGTCATCAGACCTGACTCATCACCTGTCGCGACTGACCAGGAAGACTCCGAAACTGCTTCTGAGATTAAAACGATTACATCTATATGCAGTGATGACGAGTTAGATTGTTGCATTGATGAACCTAAAGAAAGAACATTTTTTGCATTTTCTTCTATCCTTAATCATGACTTAGCACCTATCTTGACTACTCAGGAAAACAACGATGATACTGAGGACGATAATTCTCCTGATCCATTTCGGGAAATCAGACTCCTTCGAAATATTTTGTTTCCAGAGATACGTAAGAACGTTGATCTAAATAGACAAGTCATGGCCCTCAGAAATGATGTACACAGCATAAAAGAATCAATCACCATTTTTGAGGATTTGGAATCACACTTCCAAGATGTTCTTAAGGTTCTCAATAAGACTGTCACAGACAATCAGAACAAAGTATCTGATCAAAGTCCTAGTCCCATTTTTAATCATGCTGGTCTTGGTTACCACCCACCGATCGGTCTAAGCAGGGAGATTCCTAGTATATCTGATTGGATAATGATAGCTTAGCACGTGATCCTATTTTCTCACAGCCTCATGTTTTTTGCAGGTCCAGTCAACCGAACAGGCCCAGTCCCGTTTGGTGGTCACGACGGATGCGCAAGTCAAGGAGAGCCTGTTATCACTGTGGTGGTCAAGGACATATTCGTTCATGCTATCCAGACTTACAACAGAACTCATCGAGGAACACAGCAAAGAAACCTGTTGGACCACGAGTTCCGACATCTCGGAAGACTCCACGAAAAACAGTGTTTAAAGACTCCGATGAAGATTCTGAACCAACGAATCACATAAGGGTGAAATGTTCTAATCATAAAAACATTCATTTTGCATTTTCCTCGGTTGAAAACGCCTCACTTGATTGTTGGTATCTTGACAGTGCTTGCTCACATCACATGACTGGGAACAAAAACCTTTTGACTAACTATGTTACTGGTCCAAGTGGAACAGTTCAGTTCAGTAATGGCAAAAAGGGTCAAGTGGTTGCAAAAGGAACACTCATTCTTAACGGGTGTCCTATACTTAATGATGTGTTCCATGTTGATGGACTTGAGCATAATTTGATTAGCATAAGCCAGCTATGCGATCAAAAGTTGGTTGTCACGGTTACACAAGATGAATGTAATGTATTTGATAACTAAAGGTTTTGTATTTTTTCAGGAAATCGGAGTGCTGAAAATTGCTATACTCTAAAGTAGTCACGACTCCCTATAGAACAGTTCACAAACTCTGTCTCAAACAGATCTATCTCTCCGTTTGTTAGTGAACTAATTTGTTTTTATGGTTCGCAGGTCAGTCAAGGAGCCAACAGATTGGTCATAGATCAATCCAAGTGCGTTCAATATCCTATCAAGGACCTTGATCTTGAAACTGCAGAACAGTCGATGATTCCCGTCGCAACTCCTACATGGGTTGTCAATGAGACAGGAGGCAACTTCATAGACCTCAGTTTCTCCACTATTGGAATAGGAAGTCATCTCTACCTAACTATGCATAATCGTGTCATATTACTTGATATTGGTTGGGTTGATCACATGCTTAAGAATTTTGTTTTGTGCAAAGTGATGTGTTGGTCTTTAGTAACCACAACTGTGCTATTATCATTGCTCATAATCATGTTAAGCACTTATGCACACAGCACACGGATATTTGGCACCATCTCATATGTAATTTAGGTGATAATGAATGTGCTGTCATTAAGCATGTCGTGACTGGAAGACAAACTGCTGTTATTTTTATGAAGAAAATTGTTTCACAAAGCTTACCCTCAGAAAGTCTCTCAGCATTTGTCTCCACTAAGCGCTGATCGCGTGCCTGATTTAACTGAGATGTTTTTATTTGTTGAACTAACTGTCATGACTTACTTGCAGACCTGTTGAACTAACTGTCATGACTTACTTGCATTGATACACAGTGCACATCTTTCCCTCAGTTAAATCAGTGAAATCGAAGGATTTTACAACGGGCAATTTTTGTTTTTATTTTGTTTTTATAATCTCTTTGACATGGACATTGTCCACTTTTGCTACCTCATCACTTTAAAAACAGAAGAATTGAGCTGAAAAGAAAAGTATGAGTGTTCAAAAGAGTTGTGAAAAGAAAAGAACAAAGATAGCATGAGCCAACAGAAAAAGTGCTTCAAAAGAAAAATATATGGAGGAAAAAGCTGCCTAAACTCAATGAATATGTATGAAAGCATTCAATTCATATTTCACGGTCATCACAAAATTGAAAAGAGCTACCATATTCTACATAAAGTTATGTGCGAAAGCTACCTCTATGCAGAAGGCTCAAAGTGTGTGTACAAGGTGCAATTGTTTTGTTTGAAAAGAGATATCTTGCAAAACGATTTTTTCCCCTTTCAAATTCTCTTCCCTTTCATCTGTTTATCATATGAGAATTCACACACACATTTTAATGTATTCCTCTGGTTCATGAGTATGCTTCAGTTCCGACCTGTTTTATACACAGTCTTATAGTCTGTCATGACAGGGTGTCTCGACATCCACTTACACCAGTTGAATCGGTCCTCGGTAAGTTATGTGAGTAATTTGCTGAGTTACTTTCTGTTTGTTTCTTTTAATTTGTGGTTTTAATTTGTTTTAATTTTTATTTTATTAAACAGGTGCTTTTTATTTTTATTTTGTCTTTAAAACGCGATATGTTTGGCATGAATTTGTTTTCCCGCCTATGCTTTGCCGCGTTTTAATTTCGTCGAGTTTGAGTTGCGTGTATCTTGTTGGAATCTTTCCTTGATCAGTCTTGGTAAGAGTACTATCACTTATGGGAAGTTGTGGATAATGATTATGGAAGATATGACATTGATTTGATTTCATCTATTTATATATCTTACCTTTGTATCATATTTCACGCCATCCTACTATCTCTCTCTCTCGTGTGTTCATTTTTTTTGGTGTGTGGATTTGTGTTTATGTCTTCTTTCTCACCCACGTTTATCAAGAAAATATTTAACATGGTCAAAACTAAGTCATCAGGTGAATCGTCTCAGTCAACCCCACCAGTTAACCCTGACAGAGCATCCACCACGGGCAACGAGTTGTCCCAAGTCTTGCAACCAATGCCGCTCAAAATCAGAATTCCAGCGGACTTTGTTCCACCGCCATCTTCCGAGGCACCGCCGCAAGACACCACACCACCGCCACCGGCAACAGAGTCACCACCCCGTGCCACTTCTCCTCAGGAACGCGAGTCCTCTCCTCCTTTGGATGACTCGCACTCTGTTCCCATGCCGGACGACGCTTCGCCGTCACCTGCACCTGTTCCTACATCCTCTCGCCGCCACACCGCCGCGGCTAAAGGGAACCAGAAGGCTCAACCTCCAAAGCGCACCCCATCTGCTCGCCAAAAGTCCAAACCTGTTGCAGAGGGTGTCGCGAGCCGAGTCGGGACACGTAAGAAGATTCCTGTATCCAAACGTCCCAGATCTGCTCCTGCTGCCTCGGACTCTGCTCCAATCAAGCTCTCTGACTCCAATTCCAGCCCTGTCCGCAAACAGCAGAAACGTTCAGCTCAGTCCTTGTCTGATCAGGACAACCAGTCAGGCGACAGTCGGCCTCTGAGGAAGGCAGTCACGCCCAGGCTGAAGAAGAAGCTGAAGGAGGTTACGCAGTCCCTCCCCGTGTTCCACCGTCCAATGAGCCTTTCAGGGTGAAGAAGGCATTTTCCGACAGGTTCTACACATCTCATGCCAAACTCAGGTATACTCCTCTCACTGGCCGCACTCCTGTTCGTGAAGTTCAACTTCATGATGATTCTTATGAGGGTACGGGTGTTATTGAGTCTTTGGAAGGGAGAGAGTTTCTTGAATCCACTCGCAGGGTACAACCGTTTGTAACCCAGATTGTGCATGAGTTTTACGCCAATCTGTATACTCAACTAGGCGTTCCGGGCTCTGCCAAGGAACATTCAGCTTTTGTACGGAAGTTCATCTTCAAGATCAGTCCGCAAATCCTGAACATGCAGTTGGGGTCTCCTGACGTACAAACCGGTCGCGACTCCGAGTTGGAACTGGAAGCAGACATGGATGTAGTCGCGTCAACCATAACCGGCCAACCCATGAAGTGGCCAAAGAATGGAAATCTACAGCGAGGTTCCCTTCTTCCATGGTATGGTCTGATCTATGGAATTATGGTAAGAAATTGGTACCCTATGTCTCATACTTCTACCGTAAGTCCATTAACTGCTTCTGTCTTATTCCGTATTGGTTTGAATGCTCCCATTAATCTTGGGAAACTGGTCTTTGAACGTTTACAACTTGAAGCATTCGACCATAACGTTAAGATGACCTTAGGCTATCCATCATTGATCTATCGCACGCTCACATCTCAAATGGATATTCGGGTCTCTAAGGACAAGATGACGAGCCGCCCTAAGCCCTATCATGCCCCGAGTCACCTTGTTCAAGCTCTACTTGGTTCTCCGATCCGGCGACCTGTCCCAACTGCCAGGGATAACGAAGCTGGACCGTCTGTTCCCCAGGGCAGTCTCGACAACCTACAGTCGCAACTTGCCCAGGTCATTACATTGTTGGAGTCCATGAACGAGTCCCTTGCCCAATTAGCGGCAAATCCTTGACTAGTTCTGGCAAAATGGGGGAGTAAAACAGAATATGTAGAATGGGGGAGTCTTGAAGAATGGGGGAGATTTCAACCGGCTACTGCTGTTTTATCTTGTTTTTTATTTTAGTTTGTTTTATTTACCGCTTAAGAACAATTGCTTTTAATTGCTTATTCTATTAAGTTGTTTTGCGGAGTGTTGCACCGCTGTTGCAACACGTTTTTATTGCTGTCGAGACTCGTTAGTTGATTTATGTGCCTATCTCTTACTAACTTGTTTTATTTCAGCATGTCTACATTTTCCTTGGGATTTAAAAGTGTTTTTGCCAAACAAGTCAATTGGGGGAGATTGTTAGGACCGCAAGTCCGACACCTTTCAAACTCGGTTGAACCGTCAGGACTGCCAGGTCCAACTAGATTTTATTTCCTTGTTTGCAAAATTATTTTAAAGGAAAATTCGGTTTTATTTACTTTGATTTATTTACTTAATTATTCACTCGGTTTTATATGGTATTTATCTTGTTTTAGACGCGTGAATATTTAGGTGAGTTAGTAAAGATTTAACTTGATCTTATAGTATCTTATCTTATGGAAAGTTAATCTTTATCAAACTCTTTACTATATCCTTTAGTAATCTATTCCTTGTGGAGTTCTTCTTTGTCTTTGATGTGCAGAATATACGAAGATCATGAAGATCTTATCAAACGGAAACAAAGACTTATCAAAAGGAAGAATCGCCTTATCATGGAAAGATTCGGATATATTTGGAAAGATCCTGTCTCGACTGGATATGGAGACTAGCCGAGATTCAAGGATATCTTTCAGGAGAGCTATCCTATAAATAGTAGAAATCCTAGGAATCAATGTAGAACACTCGTGTAACAAAATATATATCATTAGGTGTTCTCTTTTATTTTGATTTCTTAGTTTTCGCCCTCTTGAGTTACATCAAGAACGTGAGAAGCCGACAAGAGTTGAAGGGAGTTCAACGGGAAAGGATTGCGCCAGTTAGAGGGATCTATACGTACGTGCAGTTCGCTTCGAAGCATTCTCATAAGAAGATCACTACGGGAGTTTTGGTCTTACGGGTCAAACGGAGTAGACGCGAAAAAGGTTCCGGTAGTATCAACATTAGAGGGATTCGGTGGTAGAGTAAAACCAGTTGGTGTAATAACTTTTGTCCGTTGAAAGAAGTTTGATTCAGGCGAAAGCCTCGTGGATGTAGGACATAGTCCGAACCACGTTTAAAATCTGCTGTCTTACTTTACTGTCTTACATACATGTCTTACTTATCTGTCTAGACTAGGTATCGCAACTACTGCTTAAAACGTAAAGTATTAGACCTAAAGATCTATCAATACCATTTGAGTGGATAGTGTGTTAGGATCCATGATTTACTACCGAGCACTATTGTAGGAATACCTGCATGGAATATGACAATTCAAGAATCCAGTGTGAGCATAAGTTAACTGTCACAAGAATCCGATGAAACTTTCTAGGGCTTGTTCTTTTATTGAAATTTAATCAATCATCTTTACTGAAAACAAAAATTCATCTTTTATCTAATATTAGTTTTTATCAATTAGGTAAATAGGAATTTAGATTTAATTTTAATCATTCTACATAATTATTCGAGCAAACCCCTGTGTGGGATCAATATTGGGGGTCATTATTTACAACCCTTTTACTACTTCAACTCGTACACTTACGGTAATAATTTACTATATGGAGTTTGGGCAGGTCAAGTTTATAGCGCCTTTGCCGGGGAGGCATCGTAATAAATAGTGTAGAATATCAGTTGTTATTTCATAATCTGTTTATTTAATAAGGTATGTTTTTCTTTGTATGAGTGTGAAGGATTTATCATCATGGAAATACGTGAAAGAGCAGTGAGATGTAGACAAAAGGATGTTGTAATAGAAATGAACGAACTCGATACTTGCATCATTATTCCTCATCGTCTGGAGCTAATAAACCAAATACCTCAAAATCAGATAGATTGGGCTCTATCAATCAATACACAAGAGACTCAGATGAGAATCCACACGCACACTTTAAGAGTTTGTAGGCTATGGTGGGAACCGCAGGATGTTTTGTGAAGGAAAAAGAAAGTCAACAACTATCCAAAAACGAAGGAGATAGTGTTCCACAAGTTGAATATGTTAAACTCGATAGGTAGACTGATGTACTTAATCGTTTGCACAAGATCAGACATTGCCTACATGATTAGCAGTTGAGTATATTCACGAGTAGTCCAGGTAGTGAACACTAGAAAGCAATTATGAGGGTACTAACGTACTTCAGGTATACTCGTGATTATGGGTTGTATATACTAGAGATTTTACCTTTGGATATTCGTCTATGTTTTGGATTTTGCTTATTATTCTGAGTATTGTACTTTTAATTTGGACAAGATTTTCGTTTTGAGTTATTTTATCAAAGACACTGTTTAGTTTTATATGTGTTTATGCTTTTATTTTGATTATGAGTAGCTAAATCCATCGCGTATTGTGAGGCTATGGCAGTATCTGGATAGAGATTATGTTGTTATGATTATGTTGAGATGATTGTGCGAGGAATAATTAATCTTAATTGATAACTTTGTTTTAATGTTACGTGTGCCTTATCAACACATGAATGTTTAGATTCTTATGACAGACGCGACAACATAACTCATAGGATAGATCTATACAATTCCATAAGTGTGTTGACATCTAGAGATTATGGCGTAGGTAATTCACTGAGATGACTGCATTTGGAGGAACAGAGTACATAGAGTTACATTCTAAATTGTAAAGTGGCTCACCCACAATTATTGGATACTTCATAGTTTAATATATCCACACAAGAATCGATTATAATTCATTGCAACAATGGTTTGTCTATGAGCCTTTGATCATATCTATCCAGAGAAACCTTTTTCCTTAAGATACCACAAGTTAATTATTATTTTAAGTCTTCAATTCATTTAGTTAATTTAGTTATTATTTATCCAACCCGAAGTCCCCATTTTTTCACTTGTGAGTGTGAAAGGTGACAACTTTGCATTCATTAGTGTTGTTTCACGCAGATAGATAAATTCACAGTTTAAGTCAACCGCAGTCCTCCCTAGGGATCAATATTTGAGGGTCATAACTTACTTCCACTGTATTACTTGCACCCATACCCTTGTGTTAATAAATTGACATAGAGTTTGGGCTGATCATTTTCCATAGAGTTTGGAAAGTTAAAGATAAACAAGAAGTGGAAAATGATCCGGAAAAAATTGCTCACATTCTCTCGTTTTCGCACTCTCTCTTCACATATATTGGTAAGAAATCTCTTCTTCTCTCTTATATTTGAAGGTAAAAGCTATAATTCCATCATACAATAGCCTAATTTTTTGATTTTGGTGATGTTTAACAGGTGGGTTTGTTCGACCGCACTGGGTTACTGACGTTTCCCCCAAATTTGTGTGAGTTGCATCTTATTTTAACTTTGTTTAGCTTACATGAGTGAATCAATTGGTATTTCTTGTTTTTTTCTGGAAATTTTTAACAACTATGAGTTAAAATTTGGGGATTAGGGATTTTGAAGTTCTGCAAATATGTTTCTGTCACTTTTTTTGTGCAATGGTGATGTTGTGTTTCTCAAAGATGAAGATATTTTATTGAATGGTTATCTTGCTTTTGACACTGTATTGACGTTTTGGTTCACAACTTTAAAATCTGGGGTTCTTTGTGTGGCTTTTGTTATTCTTAAGTAGAAGCTTTTCAATAAATGTGTTGTTTTCTAAAATCTCTTCATAATTTCATAATCTCCTACTATTGTTGTGATTTGTTTTGTTAAATTTTTTTGTTCTTGTCTATTAATTTCAAAATCATTTTGAAATTTATGTTTATACATGTATAAATTATTGGTTTCTTTTCATTTTTGTTGTTAAGAAAAACTCCCATGTCGATATTTTTGTTTGTAACATCATGTGTGTTGTTAAGTAAAAGTCTTTAAATAATGTGTGGATTTGTCACTATGTTTATGACTTTGTAAACTGGTGATTTTCACGTGATTAGGGTTTTTGCTTTTCGATGGTTTTCTTTAGTTTGTTAAGTAAATTTACATTACTTTATGCAGGTTTAGCAACTGGAGTTTGTTTAGTTGTTTAATTTCTTGGGGTTTAGATTGAGATTCTGCAGAAAAGTTGAAAAGGTTCGTATAGGTTCAGAGTATATTGTAAATGAGTGATTTTTGGTCTATTCATATGTTTAACAACTTGTTCATGTTTAGATTGTAGAAAGTATTGGTCTTGTGTGTTACTTTCAAAATTATTTTGAAGTTTCAGCTTATAACTGTATAATGCTTAGGTTTTTATGTGATTTTTGTTATTAAGTAAAAGCCATTAAAAAATGTGTGGATTTGTCATTTCTTTTTTCAACTTTTTAAAGTGGTGGTTTTACTGGGATTTGTTTTGTTAGAGGTTCGTCATAACTTCATAAAGTGATGTTAGTCTTCTATGAAATAGAGGACATGTGTGGAATAGAGGAAGAAGAAGGGTCTGATGAAGGAGAAGATCTGATGAAGGAAAAGGTAATGGGGCACACTTCGAAGAAGAAGAAGAAGAAGATTCTGATGAAGATTAAGATAAATAACAATCTTTAAAACATATATTTAAGTTTTTCTCCTTAGTGTTATTACAGGAACATTATCTATAATATATCCATTGTTATTCTAGAGAGGTTGTGTTACTTTATAGTCATTCTAGTTTTAAGATAACATCCCTTGACACTTTATTTAAATATTTAAGCATTAACATGTTTTCTTGTTTCTTTAGATCGCACCAGAACAAAACTTCATGAAGGCTCGAAAACCAATAGGATGGAAGAGGCAACCAGTGTTGTTTTTCTAAGTTTCATATGAGTAGTAACTTAACCAATTGTAATTATCAATGTGTTGTAACATTTGTTCGCATTATTTCATTTTAGGATCTAATGTTGTAAAGAAAGATCAGGGTGTTTGTAGAGGCCGGAACTTGGATAAAATAGTTGATAAGGTATGTATATTTACTTTAGCTTTGAGTAAGTAGGGTTTTGTTGGCAAGTATATAGGTGGCTGTAGTTTTCATCTTTGTTTGACATGTATATTTTTGTGTCCCATGTAAATATTATGAGCTTGTACTGAAAAATAAGAATCCAAGAGAAAGGAGTCCCCAAAAGGATGTGACTTATGCAAGATGGTTGACTGTATGTGATTGGGTTGAGACTAAAAAATTTAGGTAATTATTTTAAGAAATCTCTTGCTTCACAATTATTTTTAAAACAATGATTTGGGTTCATGATCTGGAAAATATTATGCAAAATAGACCAATTAGGCAAATGGGAAATGCATGTCTTTCAACAACACTTCTGGTTATACAAGAATGATACGAAAAAATATGGTATCTTTATTTAAAGACTTGAATTTGTTGATCATTTGGTTGTTCATATACAGCCAAGTATAGTTTTTCTATGGAAGAGTACACACGTGGACAAGACCGGTCAGTTTGTGAATTTTGCTACAGTCGCCATATTTGAGAGATACAATTGAGTTTTTTTTTCTAATATGAAGACTGTACATTGTCAATTTAATTCATATGCTATGATTTTTAGGAAAAGGTGACTGAAGATGGTGGAGCAGAGGGAGCAGTTGGAAGATGAGTTGGGGGCACACAAGGCTAAAAACATGAGGTATGAAGATCAACTCGAGGCTCTACAAGGTGATAAGATGCAGAGCTTTTGGCGAAATGTGAAATAGGTAATAATGCCATAACCCTATTGTTTGTATATATTGTGGTGATGGTTCAGTGTTAGTAGTTTAGGCTATTTGATATGTTTGTTTGCTTGAGATGCCTGCTTATGGTTCCTCGGAATGTGGGTAGCATCTGGTTAGAGTGAATTAGTAGAATCTGCCAAATTAATCTTACGATCAGTGTGAATTAGTAGAATCCGTTTTTGTTTATTAGTGTCTCGTTATCAGTTCTGCAGGTGTTAAACGGTTAGCCTCACCAAAAAATTGGAAGTATCTGGATATTGGAATTGAATGAAGAATGGTGAAGCTACCTATTTGGATAACTTAATTCTGGTAACAGAATTAAGTGTTTTCCAATTTTGAAAGCTATTTTGGGTTTAATTGATTTGGAAAGACCACATGCTATGTAAGAAGAATGACAACCCCCTTTGAGAAATGTCGGTTTGATGAAATTCTCTCCAGTAATTAGTATAAGTCTAGAACAGGTTTTGGTGGCCAAGTGTTAAATGTATTCTGTATATGCAACTTTGCCAATTACGATATTGTTGGATTAAACTTGGTGTAAGCATGCATATTATAGTGAGGTCCTCAATTATGTGATAATGTGTTTTGCTGATTAATTATGTTGGTTATTGGATAGTCAATCACATTTTACTGCAATATGTGTGCGTAATTAAACGACAATTATAAAACGAGAGCAAGCATAATTTATAGTGACAATAATTAATATTCCATTGATGACAATAATTTATAGTGACAAGAAAAATTCAAATAACAATGTAATGACAATTCTATCGTAGTAAAATGTTTTGTCACAGAATTACAAGGTATTCAAATATTAATGACGAACTACATTGTCACAACAAAACTTTAAATTTAAAACTTCATGTGACGATGTGATGACAAAAGCACATTTGTCACAACTATATGTGGCAACAACCAAATTTCGTCGCATAAGGCTTTTAGTGACGAGGCTATCGCAGCGAATTTTGTGGCAAAATATTTTTGTCGTATAACATTCACGTGACGAAATTTTGAGATAACATGACAATATTTGGCGTCGCATAAAAGCAATTTTTTGTAGTGGGATGAGTGTTAAACCCATGAAAAATTATTAGAATAAGCATGCTTTGACATCTTGATGAGATGGAAGACTATGGAAGACAGTGATATACCCTTTAGAAGAGAATGACAGGGGTGGAGTAGGAACTGTAGTCTCTGATTCAAAACTTTTACCTCCAGAGGAGATCACCGAGATGGACCTGGTAGACTATGCTCACATAAAACCACAAGCACTTTAGACACAAAATCCGACGCTAAAATTGCCGGTTTCAAGAAGAGAAAATGCAACGACAAGGCTAACATCGAGGATCTGAGGTATGAAATAGAATGATATCAAGAATCCGTGTACCGAACCATGAAGTCAATTCAAAGAGATATAGAGAGGGTGCAAACATCATCACCGACATTTTCTCGAGAATATTTTCTAGATCCGAGCACACAAATAGAAAGAAGAGAAGTCTATGAACCCACCATCATCAAACTGAGCTTTGGTTTGCAAGGGGAGTCCTCATATGTTGTTATTTTTATTTAAGCATTGAGGACGTTTCTTGCTTTTAAGTTTGGGGCTGGGAGCATGTCTCTGCATTGATTCTACCACTATATCACGTTCTTTGTTTGAATCCTAGCGTTTTCATGTAACTTTTGAAATTTTATTAATATTCGTGTCTACATTTTTGTTTCCCTTGAGTCTTATTTTCACCATGAGTTGTTGTGTCTTTTATTGTTTTAAAATAGTGTCAAGAGAATTCAAAAAATATTTTGTGGAAGTGGCTGGTACTTGATCAGTTTATCTGAATGAAAATGCGTATATGTCAAAAAGCAAAGTATGAAAAGTATGCCTATTAATTACATCTAAGTTGATGAATTGTAAACATATAATATCCACGCCGTTTTTGTCTATGATTTCCTTTAGAAGAATGTACATATTGACGACTAATTATAGAGATGACCCGATCTTTGTGAGATTACTAAGTTATTAACCTTGTTGAACACCTATCGAGGCAATTTCCTAGATAGAGAAGCACCAAGAAAGTGATCTAGGCTATCTTTTGATTTGCGTTTGAGCCTTTCAAACCCTGAAACCTGTACGAATAAAATAATCTTGCACGCCACTGAAGCCTTTTTGTTGAAAAAGCCTTTTTATTAGTTAGCCTATCTACCTAACTTTATGATCCACATTATAAAAAATTTCCTTAACCTTTTCTAGATGATTTCTGTTTGTGCACAAACAGGAACTAAGAAGAAGAGAAAGGACGAAAGTGAGGTAGAAAAGAGGGGCTGAGGACTTAAACGGGTTGTGAACATTCTAATAAATATCAATGAGAAAATGCCAAAGTGAGGGAGAATGGGAAGTTTGCAGTTGCATAGAGCCCATAAAAATATCTTAGTTTGGGGGTGCAACTCTACGAGAAATAAAAGGATAGAGATTGAATAGAAAAAGAGGATATGAGCAATTAAAAATAAAAATCCGCTCATAATTTTTTTTTAATTTGAAACACTTGACAAGAGTTGACTAATCATTGTGTTTCGCCGGACTTACATTATAAATCTACCTTTTGAGAGATTCAATTTTCTTTTACAAGTTCAAATCTTGAAAATTGGTGGATAAATCAATTGAAAGAAGCATGTGGATGAAATCCTTAATTTATCAATCGAGGCATGGTGTATGTATGAATGTGAGGGAAGAGTACAAAAGAAACTTAGTTTGAGTTTGTGCAGAAAACATTTTAAATTTTTGCGTTTCTTATCCTATATCCTTTTGAGCCAACACATTAGCCTAACATTACAAGCTTAATAAAGTTCAAAGTGATCTTTGATGGAACTTATCTATATTAGTGGAGAGAAAGTCTAAGGCTTGGTGATAAAGTAAGGTGGTCGATCTATAAACTGAATCAAGAAGTCATTTCTTATATGCAGGAGAAACTATGTTTCACCATCTTTTAACTATGGATGAGCATGTGGACTGTGTATAAAAGGTTGATGTTTTGAATAGTGCTCGTAGATTGCCTTTGCTTGTTACATGGTTACTGAAATGTCAGATATTCTAAAGAGGGATTTCGCCACAACCATTTGCAAAAGTTGAGTGTTGTAGGACTGTCGAGTTTGCACTGTTTGAGTCTTTTTATCTTCCATTTTAGTTTTATTATTTACGCGAGGACGGACAAAATGGTAAGTTTGGGGTGTTTGATGAGTCCATTTGGTACTCATGATTCATATACCAAATAGACTAATTTTAGGCTTAATACTTGATTGTTTTGACTCTTTTTACTTGATGACCTTTATTTTGTTGTTTAGGGGTCATTTAAGTGAAAATAGGCAAAAAGAGGTGAAAAAGTGGAATTTTAGGCTAAACATGCGAGAAAGGATGCTATGGGAACCAAAGAGGAGAAATCGCTTGGTGGAAGCGATCTCTTCGAAGAGAAGAGAAAGATATATGCGATTGCTTATGTCTAAAGATGACGCAACCCCAAAATTAGTAGCCGCCTCATTTGGTTGGAAAGCGATCATAATACTCAGGAAATAGGGTTTTGATGCAGAATTAAAGTCTAAAATCTTCAATCAAAGAGATAATTCGGGGTTTTCACTAGCGACAAAGTGGCGACTTCATGCGATCAATTACGTAGAGTACTGGCGAATAATCCTTCACAAACACATAATCATGCTATCATGGAATCCATCACGGATCATTGTACGACAGTAAACAATGAACCAGAACTAGGGTTTGAGGCAATTAGGGATTCTGGAACACACAAACGATCCAGAGTCTCATACGAATTCAAAGCATCAAAGATGATGGATCAAATGCGTTCTGAAGATGATAACATGCAACAAAGGGAGATCAACACGTGTGCAAACAAGGTGAAACCACGCGATGTTAGGATTGATGAGATCGGAGCGTCCAAAGAAATAGAAAAAATTAGGGTTATCAAACCAACTGTGGACGATCGGTTCATGTCAATCGATTTTACGGATGAGATGGAAAACATTATGTGCCAACAATGGAAGGACACAATTCCAATCAAAACTCTGGGTAAACCGTGGTACTACCCTAATCTGGTGAGTAAATTGAAGTCGATGTGGAAGTTGACGGAGGGTTGCGACTTTGTTGATCTTGGACTTGGATGCTACTGTCTTAAGGGATTATCTAATCTGAAACGCGAGTTTATCCTAACCCAAGGTCCGTGGAAAGTCGCAGGGAATTTCCTATCCATTCGTAAATGGTCTTCGAATTTTTGCGCGGATAATGACAAGATAGATCACGTTATAACTTGGGTGCGAGTTATGAATTTGCATGTGGAGATGTTTCGGGATTCTGTCATCCAAACCATTGCCAATTGCATCGGTGATCCTCTCAAGATTGATGGCAATACATTTATGGCGACAGGGGTAAGTTTTCTCGCTTTTGTGTTCAAATTCCACTTAACAAACCTCTCGAACGTGGAATTATAATTAGGGGAAGACTGTATCATATTCCGTATGAAAATTTCCATCCTTATGCTATAAGTGCGGACATGTAGGCCATCTTGAAAATTCCTGTATTGGTACAAAAGTTAATTAGGAGATTGGTGTGGCGCCTGATAACATGGACGACACCCCATTGATGGCAGAAAATAATTTGCCTTCGGCACAATGGCTTCTGGAGAAAGCGAAAAATCATGAATTTGGGGATTGGATGGAAGTCCCCCAGAGAGAAAATATTTATAAGTTTAGAAACGGAATGGAATTTGAGTTCAAAGGGAAGTCTTCACCGAGTAGGAAACCAAATTCTGTTGTGATTCCTTCTGAGCCTAAATCTACTGTTTTCCATCCCGGGGGAAGTTCTAATAACTCGGAGAAAGCTGCAGGAAAATGTATCTTGCCTGCTACAATTGTGAAACCGAAAAAACTGGAGTTAAAAAATAAAAAAGGAGGCGGGAAGTTGAGTGCGAATATTCCGAGTTCATCTAAAGCGGCAACCACTTCGAACTCGTTTTCTGTTTTATCTTCGGATTGCAATACAGATAATATTATTGCTAAATCGACTCTGGTAAATCTTGTTGATAGTAGCCTAGCGAGAAGCAATGGATCTAGCAGAATATCTAGAGGTGGAGATGGAGAACGGAGTTCTCATTGTGCAAATTCACCAGGAGTTTTGGGAGTTTCAGACAATTCACCACAAATTCGACGGACGTTCGAAGATATTACAAATTGAACCACGAGATGTCATAGTGGTAGAAGTATCACAGTTAGTCTGGGAGTTGGAGATAGTCACCCATATGAGGGAAAGAGTAGTGACAGAAAGTATCATTGAGCAGGTGGGAATACAACAGACAGAATTATCTGTTTCAGGAGGCGATACGACAACTGATGCTGTCATGGATGGGCCGGAGTTGTGATAACCCCATCCACCATACCCATCTTGTAGGTTTATCGATGAAGATTGTTTCTAGATCTTGGAATTGTCAAGGGGCCGGGGATGAAGATTTCAGAACGAATTTTAGAAACCTAGTTAGGGTTCATAGTCCCGATGTAGTTTTTCTTTTGGAGACTCGCGTCTCACCAGATCAGGCATACGAGATTGCACCTCGTCTGGGGTATTCTGACTATTGCATTGCACCTACAGATGGTATGGACAGAGGAGTTTGGATGCTTTGTAATTCTGAGATCATTGACGTTCAGATACAAGATGTTGAAGATCAGGGGATTCATGCTCTTGTGGGTCCAAAAAAAGGAAGCTAAATGGATGTTGTCAGGGATATATGCGAAACCTCATAAAGGGGATAAAATTCGCATATTTAATACGATTGAGCTTATATCAAGAACGATGGAGATGTCGTGGCTTGTTCAGGGTGATTTCAACGAGATAAGTTATGCTCATGAGAAACAAGGAGGTAGAGAAAATGTCCACAATCGGTGTTTTGCGTTTCAGAATCGAATCCGCTCATGGAATCTTCAAGACCTTGGTTTAAATGGACCAAAGTTTACTTGGACAAATAAGCGGGAGGGTCGTGCTTTGATAAAAGAGATATTAGATCGTGCCCTCGCCAACGCGCAATGGATGGAAAATTTTCCCGACAACACGGTATTCCACCTATCACGTACTCATGGCGATCATCACCCCATTCTTACAAATACGGACGACTGATTTAGGCCTAAGACGAGTCGGCCTTTCAGGTTTGAAGCTATGTGGTTTAAGCACACTGATTGTGAAACAATTCTAAGAAATATTTGGGATGAAAAATCATCACTTATTGAAGCGATTGATCATATACCGGAAGTGATGATTCCTTGGAATAAGAATTGTTTTGGGAACATTTTTCTTCAAAAGAATATTCTCCTCCGCCGCATTAAGGGCGCTCAAATTTCCCTTGCCAATAAGCTGAACGCATTCTTAGAATATCTGGAGAGGGATTTGTTGGATGAATTTAATTCTATTTTGCGAAAAGAAGAGATATTTTGGCGTCAAAAATCAATGGTCAAGTGGCTTGAAGAGGGAGATGGAAATACGGCTTTTTTCCATCGTTCTACTATTACTCGGCGCAAGAAAAACAGAATTCTCACGTTGAAGGTTGATGGTATCTGGTGTGAGGAACAAACGGTCTTGCAAGACCATGCGAGATTATTTTTTCACGGGCTTTTTAATGGCAAAGATCAAGATACACCATCACTACCCGTGTCCAGATTCCAACAGGCGATGAGTTAAGAAGATGCGGAAAGTGTGGGAAAAGAATTAAGTTTGGCCGAGTTGAAAAATACGATTTGGTGCACTAATCCTAATAAAGCTCCGGAACCAGATGGAATTCAAGCGTTGTTCTATCAAAAGTATTGGAACTGGACGAGTGCTTCACTTTTTAAATTTGTTCAGGACGCTTTGAGAGATGGCTCATTTGATCCAAAAGTATGTACAACACATTTATGCTTAATTCCGATGGTTAATTGTCTTGAACTTATTTCTCAGTTTCACCCCATATCTCTATGTAATGTTGTTTACAAATTCATTATGAAGTTCATTACATTGAGACGCCGCGAGATCCTGCCACAAATTATTGCGCCAACTCAATCGAGTTTTATCAAAGGGAGAAGTACACATGACAATATCTTTGTTATGCAAGAAGTGCTACACTCTTTGAAATCAAAAAGAAAAAATAAGGGAGGGTAAAGTTAGATCTTGGGAAAACTTATGATAAGATTAGTTGAAAGTTCCTTGAAGAAACGCTTTTTGCGTTCAATTTTCCGGTTAATGTGATTAATCTTATTATGTTCTGTGTGCACAATGCAGCAACTAAAATTCTGTAGAATGGCGAACCACTTGAGGAATTGAAACATGGATGTGGGCTTCGACAGGGAGATCCTTTATCCCTATATTTATTCGTCCTATGCATTGAAAGATCATCATATTTAATTGAGGAAGAGGTGGCGGAAGGAAAATGGGAACCATTGTGTCCGTGTCGTGGAGGACCGCAAATGTCGCATTTATTCTTTGCAGATGACCTGATTCTGATGGGAAAAGCTACGCTTAAGACGGCGAGACGGATGAAATTTACTCTTGATTTATTTTGTCGGTCATCGGGGCTCAAACTCAATGCGGAAAAATCGAAGGTTTATTTTTCTAATAGAGGGGGGAATGCACTGAAGGGAAGAATCTGCAATTTATTTGGTTTTGCTCGGACGAATAATCTCGGAAATTACTTGGGGGCGAAACTGATTCATGAAAGGGTGAAAGAAGAACATTAGAATAATATTTTTGATAAGTTGATGGCTCGGTATGCAAGTTGAAAGAGTGGTACTTTATCATTGGCAGGCCGTTCGACATTAATCCAATCGGTGTCCACGGCAGTACCAATTCATATCATGCAATTGTCTTGGCTTCCCGGAAAAGTGTGCAACAGACTCGACAAAATTAATCGGGATTTTCTTTGGTCCACTAACCCCGATATCCGGAAAGTGCATCTCGTTGGTTGGAGTAAAGGACGCGAAGCAAGAAGGAGAATGGTTTAGGCTTGAGAACGGCGAGAATTAACAATGAGGCGCTCTTGTCCAAATTTTGTTGGAAGATTTTGCAGAAACAAAAGTGCATCTGGTTGGATTTAGTTGAGGCTTAGTATCTTAAAGGAATTCGACTTAGCAAATATATGGCTAAACTGCGAGATAGTCCGACTTGAAAAGGAAATGTGAGGTGTATGGCTTTGATTTCACCTTTTATTAGGTGGAAAGTCGGAGATGGAAAGGAAATCTCGTTCTGGTTTGACAATTGGCTGGGTAACGTGCGACTTTGTGATGTGATTCCTTTTATTTATGCAGCGGATGTTGGTTTGAAATTGGCAGATGTGCTTTAGGAAGATGGCTCGTGGAATATGGACTGAGTTAATACTCAAAATTGTTGATGAATGGCAAAGAAGAATTGTGGCTTTTAGAGTGACCTTAAGGGAGATTGATGATGCGAGAATATGGAGTGAAACATCGAATGGAATTTCTCGTGCAGCATTGCATATAAAGCATTGCATAGACTTTATTCTGTCGCGCCGAACCTTGATGATAAAATTGATTGGGTGTGAAAAATTCCTTGTAGCAAGAAAATCAAGTACTTCATTTGGCTCGCCGTCCAGAATAAATTAGCCACGAATCAAATGCAAAAAATTAGGAAAATGACAGATGATAAGACTTGTGCTATTTGTCCGAACATGGAGGAATCCGTGGTTCATATTTTGAGGGATTGTAAAGCCGCAAAAAAGGTATGGAGGAGGCTTATTAATTCAGTCCATTGGTCTGATTTCTTCAGCACGGAGGGGACAAATTGGTTTCGTAGTAATCTTACTACAAAGGTGCAAAGGTGCGGTCTGCTATTTTCTATTTGAGTATTTGGTGTATTTGGAAAGCGTAAAATTTTTGAATATTTAAAGGGCGCGAGGAAGCTGTTGGCGCAACTATGGCAAATATTAAAATCCTTGTTAGTGATTTTATGTCCATTGATCCTAAGCGCAAAAATGTAGCAATTGCTGCCTGGGAGAAACCGAAGGCTGGATAGAAAAAAAATTGAATGTTGATGGTAGCGTGGTTGCGGACAACAATTTTGGCTCAATTGGTGGTGTTCTACGGGATGAAAAGGGATCGTGGCTGTGGGGCTTTGGGAAGTCAATTCAACAGCCGACTGTGTTAGAAACTAAGGTGGAAGCGATCCGTATTGGTCTCGAGCTTGCATGGGAGAAACGTATTCAAAAAATAGAAGTTGAAACTGATTCGATTGAAGCGTACAAGATGATATCAGGCGATTTGTGTGAGAATCAGTCTCTCATGCTGAAAATTGAGGAATGTCGAGCTCTCCTTCGAAAACCTTGGGAAACAAAATTTTGTTGGATTGCGCGTTCAAAGAATCACCTTGCAGATGCGTTGGCAAAGTTATCGACTAGCTCGGATGGAGAACTAAATTTGTTTTTGTCTCCACCTTTGTCTATTGTTCGTTTCTTTGAGTCTAATGTAGCTTAAGGGCATTTCTTTCGTTTGACTACCAAAAAAAAAAAAGTCTAAAATCTTCCAAGTTCAATGGAATATAAATAGAAGACCAAAAACTCGTGAAAAAGAGAGCTTCAACAAATTTTAGGATGCCAACAAAGACTTTCATCATAGTTTTGGAGTTTTAAGGGTTATTGATTATTTTTGGAGGTCTTTAGAGCCATAGATGAACAATAACGATATATGCGATTAAGTTGATTTTGATTAGTATTTTACTTTTGGATATTCATTTATGTTTTAGGTTTTGCTTATTATTTTCAGTTTCGTACTTTCGTTTTGGACAAGATATTCATTTCAAGATTTTTATTTATTTAACACAATGTTTAGTTTTTTATGTGTTTATGCTTTAATAGTTTTATAACTTATAGATCTCATAAGTTATATAATTCCACATGCCTTGCGATGGTTGACGTCTGGAAATTAAGGCGTAGGTAACTTATTGAGATCAATGCGTTTGGAGGAACAACGTACATAGAGTAGCATTCCTAATTATAGAGCGGCACACCAACAATAAGTGGAATACCTCGTAGTTTTATATATCCCACATATGAATCAATCATAATTCATCACAACAATGGTTTGTCTATGAGCATTTGACCATATCTATCCATAAAAACGTAGTTCCTTATGATACAACTAGTTTATTATTGGTTTAAGTCTTAAATTCGTTTAGTTAATTAAGTTATTATTTATCCAATCCAAAATCCCTCACTTGTTTACTTTAACTGTTGAGTCATGAGTGTAGAAATGTGACAACTTCACATTCATTAGTATTGTTTCCACGCAAATAGATAAATTAGTAGTTAAAATAAAACGCAATCCTCCCTAAGGATTGATATTTGAGGGTCTTAACTTACTTCCCATGTATTCATTCCACCCAGACACTTGTGGTAATAAATCTCCATAGAGTTCGGGTTGATCATTTTCCACTTCTTGTATTTATAAAATAAACTTGTTTATGGCCTCATCTTTACTTTCAGTAAATAAACATAACAATATTTAGTACTATCATCAATGATAGTAATAAAATATTGTTTACCACCTCTCGTTTGTGCAAATTTTAAATCACATACATCATTGTGAACTATATCACATAAAATATTGTTTTGCCTCTTCATAAGTTTCACACTTACGTTTGAAATCAATATTAAACGTGGGTATGTGATACATGTTGATTAGTCTACACGAAGAATCATAATTAACGTGTCCAAATGTATCATGCCATAAATTAAATGACTCAGTCAAAGTAAACAAAAGAATTGGAAATTTGTTTAATAGCAACAGAGTTTGGCTTCACAACCATTACATTCATCTTCCACATTTCCTCTTTCACATAACCCTTTCCAACATTAACACCATGTTTTGAATACACTATTTTTATCGGATTCAAGCACCATCTTAAAATCGATGTGTGCTCAACAGTATTCCAGGAGTCTGATTTCTACAAATGTCGGGCGCATATCTGTTGGCAACCACCAACAAAATATATATTGATGACTTGGAAACCTTTAGTCACGTAGTTCAAACTAGTGTTTCCAGAACCGGACCTGTCACTAAACCAGCAATCTAACTGGTTCAGGTTTTACAGGTCAAACCGGTCTAACCACTGGTCAAACCAATAAGAAGTCAATAGTCAACACATAAAAACAACAAATATGTTGTGTACTATATTTTTTTTTTTTTTTAACATTCTCATGTTGTTCATAACTCATAATAAATATATATGTGTATGTTATCGCAATTTACAACTTAACATCTAACATCAAACTAATTCATAATATTCATAATGCAAATTAATTGGAAGTATAAAGCACCAAACATCTCAATCATCAAATTTGTGATTGCTCGCCATGAACCATTGAGTTTTGTTGGCTTGAGGTATTTTCTTCTGCTGCCTATACACAAAGTTTAGTGGAATTTAATCACAAGATATGCAAATAACAAACTCTATGTAAGGTAGAAATTTGGTGGAAGTATCAATTATATAACGACTACTAAACTATAAAACTATTCATCAAATTAAGCAAATAAAACTGTCAGTCTCAAGAGTATCATCAAGCAAGACCTACAATTCTTATAAATCTCATCAGCAAAAATATGTGTCAAAAAATTATATAATAATTAATTACATACATTATTAATCACATTTTTTAGAGATCTAATCAAGTATAACATTGATAACATGGGAAGAAAATACAATATCCTTTTTTTATGAATATGCACAAGGAGATTAAGTACGGATCAACAACTAGTATGAATTATACGTGAATAGTTCTTGCTACAACATTATCATTTGATTTTCTGATTATCAAAAGAGACCAATATACCCCTGAATTAATTCCCTTCACCTCTTTTTTGTTACTTCGTCTTCAATATTGGGGTGGTATAGACTATACAGAGAGCACCATGAAGAGCAAATAAGATGGAAAGTAGAACCCTTTTCCATCCTCCACTAATTTTATCATTATTCACTAAGATGACCAATCTAATAGCTGACAAATGAATTTAGCTAACGTTTCAAGAATTGGAGCGGCAAAGGGCTTCGGTGTGGCGGAGGGCGGGCTGGTGGATAGGCAGTGCACAAGGGTGTAAATTGGGGAAGATTTAGGGTTTCTATTTGACTTTGTAACTTTTATTTTCAAATTTAGGATTGAGGAAAGGAGATGCAGGGAAGATTGAGGAAATGCTGCTGTGTAATCCTTTTTTTTAGGAAGACTTGGATATTTTTTTAAGAGTTAGTGGTTCGTACCGATTAAACCGGGTCACTGGTTACGATTTTGGTCCGATTTTAACCAATTAAAAACGATTTTGTACTTTACTAGTTTTATATACTGAAGCAAACCGAAAAAGTGAATTGGTTACTTTTACGCACTTAGTTTGTTACATTTAAATGGTGTACCCAGTTAGATGTCAAAAATGTTTTTCTTCATGGTTTTTTACATGAAGATGTTTATATGAAACAAATGCCCAGTTCTGTTAAAACGTACTTCTCAGTCTTCTTTTCTTGTTTCAGTAATTTTATTTTGTGTATTGGTTTCACATGCAACAGTTGCGACACCTATGTTTACTATTAAACTTCAGGATCATCTTGCCATCTTATTTCTCTATGTGGATGATATTGTTCTTCTGGTAGTTGCGATACTCTTGTTCACAAACTCAAATATGTTCTTTCCTCTCAATTTGCTAAAGAGGACTCGAGAGATTACTTTTTACGAATCCAAGTTGTGCGCAATCTTTGAAGTTTTCTTTTGTCTCAATATAAATATATGCTTGATCTCCTCCATAAACTTTATTTGCATGCTAGTAAACGTGTACGCACTACTACTATTTCCAGAATCACTTTGTCACTTATGGATGGTGAACTTCTTGCTAACCTTACAAATTATCGTAGTGTGCTTGGTACATTCCAATACGTGACTATGACTCCACCATATATTGCTTTACCGTTCATATGGATTCTCGGCTTATGCATGCTCCTTGTATTTCTCATCTTCTTGTTGCGAAAAGAATTTTACGGTATTTGCATGAAACTACAAATTATGGTTTATTTCTTCACAACACTAGTTTTCCTACTGTTGTTGTTGCCTATTCCGACATTGTTTGGACTGGCTGTCCTGACAGTCGGCAGTCTACTACTGGTTATGATATTTTTCTTGGAAAAAATCTGAGTTTATGATGCTCAAGGAAGAAATCTACTGAGTCAAAGTCCTCCACAAAAGCTAAATATTATGCAGTTGCTTATAAAACTACTAAGACAATTTGTTCAAAACTTATTGGCTGATCTTGGTTATTTTCTTTGTCATCCGCTCAGTCTCTATTGTGACAATATATCTGATATGTATCTTACTTCTTATCTAGTTCTGCATGATCATAGTTAGAATATTTATATGGATTATCACTTTGTTTGTAAAATGGCTGCCAAATGTGGTCTTCGTGTTCAACATGTTTTTATGCAATCGCAAGTTGCTAATATTTTTGCTAAGGAACTTTTAACTGATATATCTTCTAAGCTTCGTACCAATCTCTCTGTTGCTGCAACTTGTATAGATTGAGGGTGTGTATTAGGGTATTGATTGTGTCAAAGATATGATTGAAGATATTACAGTAGTTTTCCTTATGTAGATGATATTATTATAGTTTTCCTTATTTAGGTTATATATATATATATATAAATATATATACATATATATATATATGTATATATATTTATATATATATATATATGTGTGTGTGTGTGTGGGTCAATTGCGATCACCCCCTTAACGTATAGGGGGTTTTGCAATGTCCCCCTGACCTTTCAAAAAGAGCGATTTGCCCCCTAATGTTTCATAAAATGTACGGTTTGCCCCCTCAAGCGTTGACCGGCGGAATATTCCCCCAAAGATTCGTAAACGTGCAAATCACGTGCCTGCCAAAGGGGCATATTTGTCCAACCACTTTTGGAGTTACCCCCTAACCTTTTGTAGCAACGTTACCCCCCTGAACTTTCTTACCATCCCCCTTACCGCATTAAAGTATTGCTCTAGACCTCCTAACGTATTGAAATCTATGCACTATACCCTCTAACGTATTATATAAATTCAAAACTGTATTTAACTTTAACCTACTTGATAGATCGTTGTATTCTTCGTTTTACTGATATGATTAATTTCACTTATAGATATTTATCTGTGACTTATTATACCAACTTCTTAAATAATATGATGATTTACACTTACATATATTTTTTGTGACTTATTATATCATTTTCCTCCTCTTTCTTGAAATTCATATATTTGTATTCTTTTTAGTTGTACAAGAATAATAAAATCAAGAGCATATCTAAACGGTCTGTAGTATATGCTTAATGATTATGTGTTATACTGAATTAGTGAATAACTATGTAAACTTACCCGACTTGATAGTTAAATGTGTGTAAATAGCAATGAATTACGTATATCAAATTTTTATTCAGGATAAATATTATTTTAATCTCCATGCATTTTTTTGCTACATGATTTATTATCATTAAAAGATGTTAACCATATAAATTAATCTCAGCAATGCACACTACAAAAATAATTAGGTGCAGAAAAATTCATACCTAAAGATCAAAAACCGTCCGTGACTTCGTATGAAAAGTCCATACCAAAACTTCATTCCAATTACACACGGCCCCAAAGGCCATTAGCTCTTAGTTTTATTATTCTTTTACGACTAAGAAAGAATGCAAGAATATGAATTTCAAGAAATAGGGGGAATCTGATATTTTAAGTCACAATGAAATATTTGTAAGGGTAATTAGTCGTATTATCTAAGAAGTTGTTATAGTAAGCCACAAATAAATATCTATAAGTGAAATTAATAATATCAGTAAAACGAAGAATATAATGATTTATCAAGAAGTTCAAAGTTAAATTCAATTTTGTATCTATATAATACGTTAGGTGGTATAGTGCATAGGTTTCAATACGTTAGGGGTATAGTGCATAAACTTCAATACGTTAAGGGGGAGGATAAGAAAGTTCAAGGGGGTAACGTTGCTACAAAAGGTTAGGGAGTTACCCCAAAAGTGGTCGGACGGATATTCTCCTTTGGCAGGCACGTGATTTGCACGTTTTGGAATCTTTGGGAGAATATTCCGCCGGTCAACGCTTGACACTACAAAAAAACTGATTTTATGCGACGCCAAATATCGTCATGTAATCTTGAAAATTCGTCACATAAATGTTATACGACAAAATATTTCGCCACAAAATTCGCTACGATAGCCCCGTCACTAAAGGACCTTTGTGACAAAATTTCGTTGTTGCCACATATAGTTGTGATAAATGTGCTTTTGTCATAAAAAAAGGGTTAATTTATATGACGAAATGTTGTCACATGAGCTGTATTATTTCGTCATCATATCATCGCATCGTCACATGAAGTTTTAAATTTAAAGTTTTGTTGTGACAATGTAATTCGTCATTATTTGAATACCTTGTAATTGTGTGACAAAACCTATTACTGCGATATAAATTGTCATTACAGTGTTATTTGAATTTTTCTTTGTGACAAATTTGTTGTGAAGGAATATTAATTATTGTCACCAAAAATTATGCCTGATTTTATCATTGTCGTTTAATTACGTACACATATTTCCAGGAAATGTGATTGGCAATCCAATAACCAGCAAACACGTTATCACATAATTGAGGACCTCACTAAAATATACAATCTTACACCAAGTTCAATCCAACAACAAAGTAATTGGCAAAGTTGCATATATAGAACACATTTAGCACTTCGCACCAAAAACTGTACTAGACTTATTTTAGTTACTGGATAGAATTTCATCAAAAAAATATAGAGTCTCCAGGTCAATTAAACCCAAAATAGCTTTCACAATTGGAAAGCACTTAGTTCAAGTACCAGAATTAAGTTATCAAAACTAAGCACCTTCACCATTCTTCATTCAACTCCAATATATTGAGACTTCCATGATCTCCATTTTTTTGTGAGGCTGGTCATTTAACATCTGCATAATTGATCACCGAATAGTAAACAATAAAGGCAAAGTCTACAAATTCACATGATCATAAGATTAATTTGGCAGATGCTACTAATCACACAAACCAGATGCTACCATATTTCCAGAAACCATAAACAGACATCTCAAACAAGAAAACATATCAAATAGCCGAAACTACCACCACTCAGTAATCACCACAATATATACAAACATATCAGATGAAACAATGAACTTTCAGCCAGAAGTTTTCTAATTCAAAGCATTTTCACACATTTATAAATGGTCTAATGTCACTACTAGAACTACATAATCTTCATAATGGTTTTGATTTTCAGAGACTGTAGAAGATCCAAAGGAAACATATTCAACCTAAACTCATTGCACTCACATTCTCAGAAACCATTAGCAAACATCCTAAACCAACAAACATATCAAATGAGAGAAAATCTCAAATAGCTTACGCAACAAACATTCAACATTACCCACGATGTATATATATAAACATATTGAATGAAACCATAAACTTTGAACCAACAATTTAACCAATTCAAGGCATTTTATGCATCTACTAAACAATAGGGTTATGGCATCATTACCTATTTCAGATTTTGCCAAAAGCTCTGCATCATACCTCGTGCTTTTAGCGTTCCGTGCCTCTAACTCATATTCCATCTCCTTTGCTCCACCATCTTCACTCATTTTTTTCCCTACAAATCATAGCATATCAATCAAATTGACCATGTACACTTTTAATATTAGGAAGAAAAGAAAATATAAACTGTATCTCACAAATATGACGGTTGCAGTAAAATTCACAAACTGACCAGTCTTGTCCACGGGTGTTCTCTTCCATCGATGAACTTTACTTGGCTCTATATGAACAACCAAAGGATCAATAATAAAGAATCTATTAAAATCTTTAAATAATGATACCATATATTTTTTGTACCATTCTTCTATGACGAGTAAGATTCCAAGCTTTCCAGAATTGTGGTTGTAAGGCATGTATTTCATATTTGCCGAATTGGTCAAATATATCTTCTGCATAACATTTTCCAGAACATTATTTTGTTAACTCAAATCATTGTTTTAAAAGTAAATGTAAAGTTAGATATTTCTTAAAATAATTACCTTAAATTATGTAGTCTCAACCCAATCACATACAACCAACCATCTTGCATAAGTCACATCCTTTCGGGGACTCCTTTCTCTTGGATTCTTCTTTTTTCAATACAAGCTCACAATATTTACACCGGACACATACATATACATGTAAAACAAAGATGAAAACTACAACCAACTCTAAATTTATCAACAAAACTCTACTCACTCAAAGTTAAAGTAAATACACGTACCTTATCAACTATCCTATCCAAGTTCAGGCGTCTATTAACACTGCGACCATTCTTTACAACATTAGATCCTGATATGAAATAATGGAACCAAATGTTAAAACACATTGAAAATTACAATTTGTTAAGTTATTGCGCATATGAAGCTTAGAAAAACAACACACATTGCATCTTCGATCCTATTTGTTTGCGAGCCTTCTTGAAGTTTGGTTCTAGTGCCATCTAAACAAACAACAAAAAATGTTAATGCTTGAATATTTAAATGAAGTGTCAAGGGATGTTATCTTATAACTAGAATGACTATAAAGTAACACAAGCGATCCAGAATAACAATGGAAAATAGATAATTTTCATGGAATAACATTAAGCAAAACAACTTAAAATATGTTTTAAAGATTGTTATTCCTACTTAATCTTCATCAGAATCTTCTTCTTCTTCTTCTTCTTGATCAAAGTGTGCCTCATCATCTTCTTCTTCATCAGACCCCTCTTCTTTTTCTTCATCAGACCCCTCTTTTTCCTCTATTTCACAGAAGACCAACATCAGTTTATGAAGTTACGAAGAACTTCTAACAAAACAAATCACAGTAAAACCACCACATTACAAAGTTGAAAAAAGAAATGACAAACCCACACATTTTTTGAAGGGATTTTACTTAACAACAAAAATATATGAAAACCAACAATTATACTGTTATAAACTGAAACATCAAAACAATTTGAAAGTAATACACACGACTAACACTTTCTACAATCTAAACATAAACAAGTTGCTAAATATATGAATAGACCAAACATCATTCATTTATAATATAACCAGAAACTATACGAACCTTTTCAACTTTTCTACAGAATCTCAATCTAAACCCCAAGAAATTAAACACCTAAACAAACTCCAGTTGCTAAACCTGCATAAATTAATGAAAATTTACTTTCTTTTCTTTGGTAATTTAATGTAAACTTACTTAACAAACTACAGAAAATCCATTAAAAAGTAAAAACCTAAATCACATGAAAACTATCAATTTACAAAGTCATAAACAGACAAATCCACACATTGTTGAAAACATAGATGTTATAAACAAAAAATTCGACACAAAAGTTTTTCTTAACGACAAAAATGATAGGAAAACCAACAATTTATACAGCTATAAACAAAATCCTTAGCAGGACAACTACTTGTAACAAAACAAATCACAATAATAGCAGCATATTATAAAATTATGAAGAGATTTTACAAAACAACACAGTTTTTGAAAAGCTTTTTTTTAAGAATAACAAAAGCTACATAAAAAACAACATATTTTAAAGTTGTGAACCAAAACTTCAACACAGTGTTAAAAGTAAGATAACGCAATTCAGAAAATACATTCATCTTTGAGAAACACAACTTCCCCATTGCACAAAAAAGTGACAGAAACATATTTGCAGAACTTCAAAATCCCTAATCCCCAAATTTTAGTTCATACTTGTTAAAAATTACCAGAAAAGAACAAGAAATACCCATTGATTCAGTCATGTAAGCTAAAAAAAGCTAATATAAGATGCAACTCACACAAATTTGGGGGAAACGTCAGTAACCCAGTGTGGTCGAACAAACCCACCTGTTAAACATCACCAAAATCAAAAAATTAGGGTATTGTAGGATGGACTTATAGCTTAATCTTCAAATATAAGAGAGAAGAAGAGACTCCTTACCAATATATGTGAAGAGAGAGTGCGAAAATGAGAGAATATGAGCAACTTTTCCAGATCTAAATTTTTAAAGAGAATAAGCGATTTGGGTGTGAATACGAAGAGAAGGGTTTTTTTTTTTTTTGGTGGAGAGTGTTTTCAATCGATGGGGGGTGTTTTCTAACTTTGGGGTGTTGAATTACACAATAAGGTTGTTATAATCTGAAATTTAGCAAAACGACGTAGTTTAGTTTATTTTTGACAAATTAATTATTTTTGTGGCAAAAGAACGCATGAGAGAAAAAATAAAATCAAGGAGGGAGTTTTTTGCAAAGTCGCGGGAATTTTGCCGCTTTTTTATTGAAGAAGTGACAAAAATTATGGCGAAATCATGTTTCATCACTCAAATTTTACAAACGGTGACGAAAATCCAACTTTTATGGAGAAATTTGGGATTGTCATATAAAAAGCTACTCTTATGTGGCAATATTACATATCGTCATATATATTAACATTTATCTGACGAAAGTTGTACTATGTCGTATAAAGTCGCCACAAAAGAACACTTTTTTTGTAGTGTGAGGGGATAAACCGCACATTTTAATGAAACGTTAGGGTGCAAATCGCTCTTTTTTAAAGGTTGGGGGACATTGAAAAACCCCCCATACATTAAGGGGTGATCGCAATTGACCCTATATATATATCAAGGCAAGCCTAATTAGGTTAACCCATTATTCAATCCCATTCTTGCTCAAGTAATATTATTATCCAAAGGATTTTTTAGATTTTGTAATTTGCCTTTGAGGTAATTTTCTAAATATCCTTAATACATAGATCTTCATTAGCTTATAATTCATGTATTATGGTATTCAATGTTCTAGCATTAACACATAATTTATTTCTCTATATTCTAGTTTCTATTCATACGTTGATTAACTTAAGAAACATCATAAATATTGACTTTAACTTATAATCAATAGTTTCTTAAATGGGAGTAACCCTTTCCAAAGTAGAAACAACGGTCGACAAAAATTATGTATTATCCTTCTTTTATTATTAGTGATCCTTATTTATAACTTGAATAGGTTATACGCACATTTTTTAAATTGATCAAATGATACGAGCCTTTCTACCCTTAAATTCTGTATTTAGGCCAAGATATATTATTATCTAGATTATTGTCTTAGTTTAGTACGTATTATATAATTCATTATATTAGTTTAATTAATTATTATATTAGCAGTTGTTAGGATATGTTTGAAGTCCTTAATTCTAGGAGAGTAATTTAGTCGGCGGTTTCATCTCATCTTGTAGTTTATATTGTAACTGTGAACTCATAATTGAGATAAGAAGAAATATTGCAGTAATTTTATTTTAGAAATATCTTTTTCACATCTCAATTTTCTGGAGTTTCTGTTCTTCTTCCGAAAAGAACAATTCACCTACAAGTAGTTATCCTAACAATTTGGTGCTTTCATCTTGAACTTATAGATCTCGCACAATGGATCTAGAAATAAAGCAACACATCCAAATGCAACTCTCTAAGATGATGGAAATCTTAAACCAATCGGATTTAATAGCAAGGATTTTACAAAAACTGTCTACACACCAAAACCACATTCAAAACCCGCCTGCACCGCCATTGCCGTTTGATAAAAATTCTAGTTCTACAACTGCCGAACACAAAAATTTCCAAAATCATATCTTTTTCCATCATCCCCTATTTTCAATTACAACCAAATTCCCACCAAGCCATTTGCTTCCTGGCACAAGGCTTTCACACCCCATAGAAATAGAGATTCTTGGGTGCAAGTTCTCAACAAGAGAACTATTTGCTAATTTAAAATGACTACTACTACTTGCATCTTCATTTTTAGTAATCACCGAAAGAAAGGCAAACACCCCATGTGTCTTCAAGCCTATTCATGCCACGTCTACAAAATGTCCCTGAAGAAGCCTCTCCAAAAATTTTCAAGCTAACTTGGCCTTGAGGGCAAGGCCGCTTCCTAGGCGAAGGGAATTGAGGAGCCTTTCGACCCTTAAATTCTGTATTTAGGCCAAGATATATTATTATCAAGATTATTGTCTTAGTTTGGTACGTACTATATAATTTATTATATTAGTTTAATTAATTATCATATTAGCAGTTGTTAGGATCTGTTCGAAGTCCTTAATTCTAGGAGAGTAGTTTAGTGGGCAGTTTCATCTCATCTTGTAGTTTATATTGTAACTCATAATTGATATAAGAAGAAATATTGCAGTAATTTTATTTTAGAAATCTCTTTTTCTCAATTTTCTGGAGTTTCTGTTCTTCTTCCGAAAAGAACAATTCACCTATTGTTATCCTAACATCAAATAATCCCTACACCATAATAATAGAGGTTATGTATTAATGGTAGAGAATATTGAATTCTTCAATTTAGGAATAATATATTAATGAAAAATATCATATTAGAAAATTCACATATTACTTTTTATACTGTTTAACTTAAAATGCCAAATTAAGACATTCATAAAAGTTAAAGTGAAAACAACAAATAGTGCTCCGGCATATTTGCTTGCTCCTCTGAATCGCTGAGGAAATACATTCCTATGTCTATAAATACATATATGAAGTGATTCACAAACACAAATTATTCATACTACAACACATAAAATATTATTTCTGGCAAGAAATTCAAGTTATGAATACCAAGATCAATTCGCTTTTAATATCTTTACCCTTTTCTCAAATAGATTCCATGGAGGAAATGGTCTTTGCTGGAACCTAAATCCTAAACGTGAAGTTCATCTTGTAAACAATATTCCTCCACACTTCAAACCATAGGTTTTGCATTGCCAATCTAAAGATAACTATCTTGAATACTACAAATTGTACATAAGTCAAAATTTTCACGCTCATTTTTGTGTCATACCTTTTGTTACTTTTTTCTTTTGCTGCGTCCAATGGGAGAACAAGGACAAAAGTTTTGACGTTTATAGGGAAACATGGGCAAACAGCAGGTGTGGTGTTGGTCAATATAAAATAGTGGGATTTATTTAGAAGGTAATCTAATTGTTTCATGGTGATAGAAATGATTGTGCTTATGTATTAGGTATTAAAATTGAATGAGTTTTGTTATCTGTTATTGCCAAATCATAATTGGTTGTATTTTCCCTCAATAAATGCTCCTGATTGAAAACATGGCTCGATGTTATAGTTGAAAAGTTTATAGTTTTCATAATTCTTGCTGAAGAACTTTATGGTTCTAATAATTCTCATGGTTCAAGAACGTTACTAATAATTTTGCAAAAATAGAAAATAAGCCAAACAAATTAGATGGAAGCTTATACTAGAACCTAACAAGTTATACCTATAAATTTGTATATAGATTTGTTTTTGCGACAATGTATATTTACTAAGTTTGTACTATTATAAGATTTGTCATTAAATGTTGAACTGTATAACACCCAGGATATTTATTCAAATCCACATGTACTGTAAATAATTATTTTTTAGCATTTTAATTACAATGTAACAAAAATATTTCAAACAACTACGTTTATCCTAACAACGACAAATTACTGGTCGTTGATAATTATATCGAAGTTGACTAAACAATGAATGCTCTTGGTTTAAACATTATCTTCAATGTTAATTATAAAATTTTATTGTTAATTTTCACATATTGAGGTTAAGAACTTTAATACGTTTCTTCCAACACTTGATACCAATTCTTTTATTAATATTTCCTTTTATTTTTTGCACTATTTTGTGTTAGACGGGTGTTTCCATGGCTAATAATTCTCGCGATTCGAGAGTCTTAGCTTATAGAACTTTTCCAAAACGACACTACTTATAACGAATATCAAAAGAAAAGAAGAATTCGTACGCAAACTTGTTACAAGTTACAACATAAGATGAACCAAAAAAATTGTTGTTTATGACAATGGTAGAGCCAAAGGGGGCGTGTAGGGCGCCAGCGCCCATGCCCACCGCCTACAAACACAATATTTATATATATTGTATGCACGTATATGTATCGCTATATATATATATATATATATATATATATATATATATATATATATATATATATATTTCATATACTCTTATTTATATAATTTTATAAGCAAAACTTCCTTAAGTATTTTTGCTTTTCATTTTTACTTATTGAACTTAATGATATACTTGTTTGTAACTTTCCATTACTACTTTCGGATTTTTTTTTTTTTTTTTTTGTTTCATCTCCAGCTATTTTCATGTAATAAACAAAATAAAAGATGCGAATTAGAGCGTATATTTTATTTTTAGGATGATCTAACTTTTTGACTTTCATGACATGTGGATGTGTATATTCGAGTAAATATGTTTGTGATAACAAAATTAAATGATTAAAACTAAAGATAATTTTTTAAATATCACATTAATTCGTTGCACGTGTTAAAAACATTTATTCAAATTAACCTACTTTTAGATTAACATATTGACCAAAGCACACAACACATTTAATTAAAGATGTCTGAGCGAAACTAAATAATACAAAAAATCATAAAAGCTCAGTGGCTATTTTTTGGTAAATTTTTTCATGTTATTTCAATTTATTTTTGGAGTGTTAGTTTAATTAATTTACAAATTTTATCTTTATTTATGTTATTTTGGAGTTATATAACTCTTAGTTTTATGAATAAACGCTTTTTAAGACTATAATATTTTATGATGAACTGAAAAACAATAATAAAAATCCTTTATGCTTATAACTCAAAAACAAAATTTTTCAATTGGGAATTCCTATTATTCCTTGATGGGCTCCCGTAACAGGTCTAAGCAGTCGATCACAAAAGTTTTTTTATCAACTATGCGGTCAGGTAGAACTTTTTTGATACCAGTATCAAGCGTGACCATAGCAATAGCTTAAACCTACTTTTAGTGACCAATTTTTTTCATAGACAGAATGAGTGATCAATGACGCGCGGTTTCTTGTAATGTATATCATATTTATGTCTACGTCGTGTGAATGTAATATTCACTATAAGAAATTTGTTCATTACAGACCAACTTTTACAAATGGGCAAAAATTCGTTTGTAAAAGTAAAAATCTTATACAAACGGAAAGCCCGTTTGTAAAAGTGAGAAAACTATTAGACACGGAATTTCCGTCTCTAATAGTACTTTTACAAACGGAAATTCCGTCTCCCGTTTGTTAGTACTAGAGACGGAAATTCCGTCTCTAATAGTTTGGGCGCAAAAAAAAAAAAAAAAGCCGCCCAGTTGACTGTCGGGCACCAGAAACGGGCAGCTGGTTTCTGGTGCCCGCCATTACTAGTGACGGGCAGTCCGTCACTAGTAAGGGCAAAAGTGATGGGTTTTCCGTCTCTTTTGCATGCCGTTATTACAAACGAATTTTCCGTTTGTAATAACCTTATCACAAACAGAATATCCGTTTGTAATAAACTTATTACAAACGGATATTCCGTTTGTAATTAGTTGGGCATATGAAACAGGCAGAATCCGTTTCTGCCCATTTCGCAAACCTAAAATCCTCCAAAAATCCGATTTTTCTCCTCCGAAAAACGCAATTTTCGTCCGTATAAACACGATTTCGTCCGTATAACTCGTAAGGTACGTTATTTTCACCAATGAAATTGTGTTATTTACGTTTTTTACCATTCGTATTATGTATTTATCGCGTTTTTGAGTTATTTTCACCGATTAAATTGTGTTACTTACGTTTTTACAGTTCGTATTATGTGTTATCGCGTTTTGGAGTTATTTTCACCGATTAAATTGTGTTATTTACGTTTTTTACCGTTCGTATTATGCATTTATCGCGTGTCGGAGTTATTTCATGTGATAGATTGATATTTTAGTGATTATATTGTTGTAGTATATATAGTCGTTAAATCGTGTTGATATTATCGTTTTAATTGTGTGTTGTTGGTTGTTTATGTAATTATTCGTTTAAGTTGCATGTTGCGACATTAATGCTATCTAATTAAATGGATAATACGTCACGTATGTTGTTTGTTTTGGAATTCATCGTTTATATTGAGTTTATGACGTTATTTAATTAGTACGTACAATCAAAATTTTAATGTCTAAATATGATGTTCTGCATTTTGAGTTGGTTAATTGTAGACAATTATTGTTATCGTTTTGATAATCAGTGAATCTATTGCTAGCTACTGTTATTGATTAACATTGTATGTGAATGTTACAGATGGCAGATCAGCAGCCACCGCGTGAGTCAGGTTCCGCCGGAGCGAAGAGGAAATTGCAGATCACGACTCGTAGACGACAGTTTACTACAGCTGGCGGGGCAGATGGTCATATACCAAGCGATGCAGCAGGACAGGCCGTCCCCGGAGCAGCACCTCGCAGTCGGTCTTCGCCCAGTGATGACCAGCCAGGTTCTGCGTCATTTATGGCCACCTCGTGCTACCGGACACCGACCGGGTCGACACCTCCATTGCGACCGGCCATTTTACCTAGTCCGCCTTCCAGCGTACCTTTTGGGACGGTGTCCGCCCCTCGGCCACATCGTTCAGGTGTTCCATCTATTGGAGGGTCAGTAGGAGGATCTGTTAGGGCACCTGCAGGAGGATCGGTTGGCACACCTGCAGGGTCTCGTATATCCCATGGTCTCATACATCCCATGGTCTCCATCGGGCCGACCTGGTGGGATCTCCGACATCATCACAGGGAGCTGCTCGTGGACCACGTCCAGCTGTTCGTACTGCATCAGCAGGCCCACCACCGATTGTCCCTCCTCTAGCGACCCCTGATGCAGCTGGCCCCTCACAGGCACGCCACGCAGATGCAGATGGCCCCTCTGCTCCGAGACGACACGTACGGGGTATGGCTGTAGCCTATCAGCCTGCTAGTCGTGTAGAGGACATGATCTGGATCTCCAGGGATCAGTTTGGCATATGGAATGATCACCAAAGAGTGGTTCGCACGATCAGCAAGACGGTGAAGAGCTTGATGACTGCAGCGTGGGCGACTTATTCCGACATTCCAGATCAGGACAGGGCGGCATTCTGGGATCGTTTTCGGGTACATATATATATATATATATATATATATATATATATATATATATATATATATATATATATGTGTGTGTGTGTGTGTGTGTGTGTGTGTCTAATTAACTTGTATATTTATTGTTATGACTAAAGTGTTATTCCTATTATTCTAACTGTTTATAATTGTTTTGTAGTTGATCTATCAGTGGGAACTCAGCTACACTGATATGATTTACAGAGGTTTCACTGCGATAGCGCGCAACCGTTTTAAGGGCGAGGTCAACAGGGTGAAGACGTGCTATTTCGCAGGACGACACGATCTGCGCTACCAGGATAACCTCTGTTGGATTCCGCCCCGTATTCTTCCTTGGTTCATTGTCCATTGGGACAAGGCTGAGACGAAGGAAAAGTCAGAGAAAGCGAGGGCGAACAAGAAGAAGGGGAACGATTACAATTATCGTGGGGGCTCTATCAGCACGCAGGATCATCACATGAAACGGGTACGTTTGCATTTATATTTGTCTTAATTAAGAAAATATTAATTAGTGTAGTTATAAATGATTGCAATTAAGATTATTATTCTAATAATTATATTGTTTTAACAGTTGACTTTAGGATAACTAGTTTATCAATATGATTATGATTTTAATTATGAATATGACTATGTTTTTCATTATGAACATGATTATGATTTTGAGTATGAATATATATGAATATGATTATGATTTTGATTATGATTGTTACTCGGATTATGCATTTGGATTTATGATAATAATTAGGGACTTGATTATGGTTGACATTGTGATGCTGATATATGGTGATTATATTGTTTTGGGATCTGAATGAGTCTATTTGTATTGGTTTTGTTATTAACAGCAAGCAGCTACCCCGGAGACACATGTTTCCTACCTGGACGCGTGGCTGGCGACTAGGACCACGAGAAATGCTGATGGGTCGCTTCATTTCATCAACGATCAGAACCGGGTCATTTTCGTATGATTCTCATTTACATTTAGTAGTTAACATGCATATATAATACATATTACTTACAACAGTTTCCCTTTTTGTTATAGGAGGACTATACCCGACATTGCCTAGAGGTCCACGGTACTGACAGGTCGAAGTGGCCCTAGTTAGATGTTGCCGTTTGGGCGGATGCACAAGGAGGACCGTACAAGAACAGGTTGAGGGGACTGGGCTATGACATGGATCCTGAGGCTTTTGGTGTTCCCCCTCGCAAGGAGTCTGCGAAGAGGAAGAGCATTGTGCAGGAGGTCATGCGGGAGAACACTCAGTTGAAGGCACAGTTTTCTCAGATGCAGGCGCAGTTCACTCAGATGCAGGAGCAGTGGAGCCAGATGCACCCGGGCCCTTCTGCTCAGCCAGGCCCATCGACTCAGCCTGGTCCATCTACTCATCAGCCACGTCCATCGACTACTCCTGGACCTTCGGTTGACTTGGGAGCCACTAAGAACCTGGACGATTTTCCATCGGAGTTTACCATGGACCAGTTGTTGACCGCATGCCATGGTATGAATGACCGGGTGGCTGCACATTTAGGGACTGTGCCCAGTGGACCTTTACCCGCCACTCTCAACCCCCAGAATTTGAGGTCAGACGATGAGAAGGATTATGATGAGGAGGAGGAGGAGGAGGAGTAGATGTTTTCGCTGTAGATGTTTTAGCATTTATCGGACAACTCTTTATTATTTTATGTATTTTGTATTCAGTAGTTAACTTGTGTTTGGAACGATTTTAATTTTGTTTGTTTGCAATCTAATTATTAATGATTTGTTATCGTTTAAGATTATTAATATGCGACAGTATATATGACATAGTCAATTAAAATTGATCATCATTGCGTCCAAGTTGATGAAATGACCTCATTTCATTTTTAAAAAGTACAATAACAATCCGATAATAGACAAACATCAAATTTACACAGGTAGTTGAAATAGGCAAACAACAAATTAAAAAACTACAGATTATTACAATCTTAATCATCGTCATCGTCAGATTCCTCGCTATCTACCGGATCTACTACTTGAAGTTCTATATCAGCCAATACAATAGGTAGATTGTAATCGTGGCTCTCAGGATCAACTTCGATGGCCCGACTTGGTTCTGCATCTTGAAGCATCTCGGTCTCCACAGTAGTTCCTTATGTTTCGCTTGCATTCCCTTCGAGCAGTGCAGTAGTGTAAATGATATATCTCGCTCAGGTTGTGCACACTGCCCACCATCCCCTACGAGCTGCAAAATGCCTTGCAGATGGGCATGGTATGTAGTAGACCTGTTGAGACTGATTGGTGAATATGAATGACTCGTTGGTTTATAGACGTGATAGAGAATTGATGTCGACTAGTCGGTAACGTTAAACGGAGTTGACTTGGAAATATCATACCAATCGCACTTGAAGTACCCAAATGGTTGATGTCTCTCGTAACCCCAGAAATCAACTTCCAATATATCTTGGATCATGCCGTAGAAATTGGTGTCCTCTTCTGATCCCAGACTTGCCTTCACACACACCACTTTTCATTGTTGCACTACCAATACTGTGCGACTCCGTATGAAATCTAAACCCACTGACTTTATACCCTTTGTATGTCTTGGCCATAGCCGATGGCCCTTGAATCAATGCATTTAGACGTGTGTCAACTTCATAGTAACCCGATCGCGCCGTGTTCTTGAACCACTCAACGAACAGAGCATTTCGTTTAGTTTGAGTTTGTTGCTCGTTCAGGTCCTGACACATTTGCTGTTGAAACAATATGTAAAAGATATAATTTTTAAAGAGTTATATTTGGAAACAAGTAGATACCATGCTTTTCATTAGAAAATATATAAATTTAATTAACTCTTACATAACCCAGCCATCCACTTCGGGGCAGTTCAAGAGTGTATACAACTCAATTAGTCTGAATTTCGATTCAAATAGGTATCGCCGCTGCTGAACGGACCCAATTGATTTGCCTTGCTTATGAAAGATTGAGAGTTGTCCAGCATAGTCATCGATCAGTGCACTCTCATTTCTATTAAGTCGATTATCTAGTTTTGACTCCATCACCAAAATACTGAGAGACAATGTGTGTCATTTCGAACAACAAATATACGTGGCAGATGAAACCTTCCACCCAGGCTTAGTTACATGCTGATCTTTTCAACTCAAACATTCGCCTGCTATTAAACAATTTACAGTTAACACTCAAGAAAACTCAAATAACACTAACAATAATTTATTTCAATTAAAAATAGATATTACCTCTCAAATGGATACATCCATCGATATTGTACGGGACCTCCTACTTTCGCCTCGTATGGGAGGTGAATGGCTAAGTGCTCCATTGAATCAAAAAAGGCGGGTGGAAATATCTTCTCTAGCTTGCACATTGTTTCTAGAATCGAACTCTCTAGTCTTTCCATATCTGACCTTCTGATCTCCGACGAACATAGAGTTCTGAAGAATATACTGATTTCAGCTAGTGGACCCCAAACAACATCAGGGAGAAAATCTCAAAATGCAATTGGTATTAGCCGTTGCATGAACACGTGACAATCGTGACTTTTCATCTGGGTGAGTTTGAGCTGCGGCATCCGAACACCCCTTGAGATGTTGGAAGCATACACATCTGAAAAACGAAGACCTTTCAACTACTCTAGAACTAGCCTTTTTTGATCTCTGTTCAGACAGTATGTTGCCTTATGCTTATAGAATTTCCCATCTGCACCTTCCTTCAAGAACAACTCCTTTCGTCTCGTCAGAATTTCTAAGTCTCGTCTTGCATTAAAGTTATCCTTTGACTTATCAGAGTCATCCATCACAGTGTTTTTGATGTTGTCAAAAAAATTCTTCCCACAATGCATGACATCAAGGTTATGGCGTATTAAGTTAGTTTCCCAATACGGAAGATCCCAGAAAATGCTTCTACCACACCAATTATGGAATACCCCATAACCCGGAATGTGATATCTAGGATCCATGTCCTCTGGAAGATCATCAACCATAGCTCTCATCTCAATACCTGACCTCCTAGGAGCAGGCTCACTAAACTCCTATCTTTCCTTGATGAAATCTCTTTCGTTTCTCCTCCAAACATGATCTGGAGGTAGAAATCGACGATGACAGTCAAAGAAACACGTCTTTCGCCCATGCTTCAACTGGAAGGCCTGTGTATTTTCTATGCAATATGGACAAGACAATCGACCTGCAGTGCTCCACTGCGACAACATGGCATATGCCGGGTAATCACTGATTGTCCATATTAGCGCGGCAAATAGTCAAAAGTTCTGCTTTAGATGCCTGTCATACTTGTCCACACCATTAACCCATAACTCCCTCAAGTCATCAATTAACGGGTGAAGCAACACGTTAATGTTCTTTCCTGGACTTTTTGGTCCTGATATAATCAAACTCAAAAAGATATACTCCCGACGCATCAAAAGATCTGATGCTAGATTATAAGGAGTAACGAACACGGGCCAACAAGAATAGAGGACTGATGAAATACCGAATGGAGTAAATCCATCGCTACAGAGTCCCAGACGAATGTTTCGAGGTTCTGAAGCAAACTCCAGATGAACACTGTCAAAGTGTTTCGAGGCTTCTCCGCATGCTGGATGAATTATTTTTTCATTCGAACCACTACATTTTGTATGCCATGTCATATGCTGAGCAATAGTCGCAGACATGTATAGACGCTGAAGGCGAGGAATTATAGAGAAGTACCACAACTTTTTACGACTGATTGGTTTCTTCTTACCCATGACATATCTAACCTCACCGCATTCGAGACATTCTGTATAGTCGCTATTTTCAAAGTCTCCATAGTACAAAAAACAATTGTTGACACAAACGTTATATGTTTTGTACCCAAGACCCAAATCAGACATCATCTTTTTCAACCCGTATACATTATCAGGCAACCGACTATCATCTACAAGAGGGAGTTTGTCCTTGGCTAGATGTAAAAATTTATTGCACGCGGCAACGGGAATATTATGAACATTATGCACGGCAAGAAATTCTGCCACTCACTGCAGCAGAGTTTTATCTTTATCACTTTGCAAGCGCTCCTCTGATTGCCTTAGCAATTCATAGAACTGTCTAGCCTCAAGGTTCGGTTCCTCTTCTGATGAATCTCTATCTACTTGAAATGCGTCTATACCAACTCACTAAAAGGATTTTGGTATTCATCACCCTCAATATCATCTACTATGGTTTCGTCTGCTGTCCGTCCTACCCCGGAAGTCGATGGGTGAAAGACAGGACTAGTTTCACCATGTGCTACCCAAGTATAGTACTGAGGGACGAAACCCCATCTACATAAGTGAATTGAAATCTGATCGGGGTTCAAGAACTTTCTATTGTCGCATTTCCTACAAGGACATCTAGGATAATTTTGCAAATCAAGATAATTTATTTGGCATAAAGCTAACTCCAGAAATTTTTGCACACTGTATGCGAAACTATCCTTCAAATCACCATTATCGTATTTCATATCATACATCCAACTTCTATCATCATGGGAATACATTGTTTTTATATGCTACAAAACTGGATAAATTTCATAACTGGGTATATATATGATCAAATGTAGGACATACCAAAAATTGGTGCAGGTATTTCAACTCACAGGCTCCTCATCGCGATGAAATAGTGATTTGGATCTGAGTAATAAACAAGATAATTTAAATAATCAGAACAGTTCGTATATATAGCAAATTTCCCATGATGTAATGTATAGTTTATAACTCTTATAGTTAATTAATAGAAATTTCCCATGATGTAATGTTTGGCAATAGTTATTTAAAGAAATGTTTTATTAATAAACATTAAAAATTGTTATAATCAAATATTTAAAAATTGGAAGATTTTATGCCAATTTATTTATAAAAATTTCGAAAAACATTAGTGACGGAATTTCCGTTACTAATAATCCATGAACTATTAGAAACGGATATTCCGTCACTAAAAGTTTTTATTTTTACAAACCACCGTTCCGTTTCTAATAGTTTTCGAGTTTTAGTATTGGATTTTCCGTTACTAAAAAGCCTCTTTATTTTTATTTTTTTCAAAAATATTTTTCGAGATTTTGATTTTTAAAAACCGATTATCCGTCTCTATAAGTCTGCAATTTTCCAAAAATTTTGCTTATTACAAATGGGAATTTTGTTTGTATAGATGAAGGGTATTTTAGGTTTTACAAACGGATATTTCGTTTGTAATACTCCGTACTTTATAGAAACGGCTTTTCCGTTTCTAATAATGTAGGTGTATTACAAATGGAAAATCCGTTTGTAAAGGTTTTCTACCTTTACAAACGGACCGTCCGTCACTAAAAGTGGAGACGGATTCGGTTTTCCGTCACTAAAAGTCATTAGTGACGAGACCAGTAGTGACCACTTTTAGTGACCGAAAATCCGTCTCTTCTTACTTTTAGTGACAGATTTTTGGGCTTTACAAACGGATTTGTCCGTTTGTAAAACTCGATTTTCTTGTAGTGATTGTAAATTGATATTAAGGGATGGCGGATATTAATTTTTTATGGGTACATGTATCATAATCTTTTGGTAAATACACTTAGTGTGAACCTAATGATGATGGCACCATGGATTAATGTTTCAATTTTGGTGTATGTTTTGGTCTCCTCAATATTAGAAACGTTTCGTAATTTTTCGTGTGTTTTTTGATATGTTTCCAAAACTTTGTAAAAGTTATGGTTGTAAAGATACTGGAAATTACTTCTATGTTTCGTTTCGACCAAGTAAGAATAGAAGCATTTTGGTAGATTTTGAGAAAAGTGCTTATTTATCCATAGTACATTCCGTTTAGTTATTTACATATGCTAGTATAATTATTAAGCTTTTCTCTGCTTTTAACATTTTTGAAATGAGAGAACTTAAGTTTTGTGATAATTAACTTGGGATTTTTGTTAATATAACACTCGGGATAGTGATTCCAGACTTATCTAAGGGGAAAATAAATTGTCTTAAACGCCTAATCAAGAAATTCTTGAAAAAACCAAGGATAAATAGCTTCAAAACTCCCTAACCTATGGGGTCATTCACAGTGAATCCCACTTACAAATTAGAAACATACAATCGCTCCAACCTATTTTATTTTGTGCTTGGTCCCAGCTGTATAGTAGTTCAACTGTGTCACCTGGATGCATGTCATTATTTTTTATTGTAATTAGATATGGTCTCATGGGAGTTTACACATTTTTCAATAGGTTGAAGTGGTGTTCTCTCGGTCTTTTGGTCTACTTTTTCTTTAGGGATTTCAGTGAGGGCATTGTAAAGCACCTCATACGTTGGGGAGTTTGAAGTTTTTAACTCAAGAAGCAGAGATGTACGTACATGATTGCATTATCGCCTTGCTATGGAAGTTTTCATTCAATAACACGTACTGATCGCTTAATTCGGATTAGGATCTTCTCCTACACAATTGTTCTACATCATCTCCTACACTCCATAAATGAATGACACATGTCAGTTTAAATAAATTGAAGGTGGATATAATCTCTCTCCCAAACCGTGAATCACCGAAATTAAAGAATTTATTCTCTCTCTTAATTAAGGAATAAACAAATCAACTTTTTAAATATTTTGTTTACTTAATTAAGACTTCTTAATTAAATTTTAGCAACTATAAACCTACACCCCTCCCCCTCATACTTCAGATGTTGTTTATATGAAATTCTTATCCTAGACTTCGATAAATTCATGTTAGCTAAATCATTTCTTAAATACTTTCGGACCTCTAGTTGTATCATTTTTATTTAGTGTTACAATTTTTTTTATAATATTGAAAATCAACTTACAAGCGCAATTAGATTTTGTAAATCCAAGTTAGATGAAAATAAATATAAATATATGTTTTCAAAATCGACTTTGCTCTAGTGCAATATGTAAGGTTTTTAATTCACGAGGTTTATATTGTTGATTGAATTATGATTAAGTTTTAATATATAATATTTGTTTTAGTTTAGATACGAACGAAAGTAAATATAAAGAAAGACTAGTTTAAGCTATCATTTCAATCACTTTTTTTTTTGCATTTAAATGTACACACACCTATATATACCAAAAGAGTTTTATAAATAATCTTTATTTTTAATCTAATAATTTTTTATTAAATTAAGATGGTCATTTGATTATATTTATCGTATATGTACCGTGAAAGTTCTTATCAACAGTTTTTTTGTAGATTTCCTAATTTGTCGTAGCAAGCAAAGGCCATAATAAGTAATTGTTTAGGTTTCCTAAATACATCACATCTTCCCTAACTTATATAATTGTACATTACCATCAATATATAATCTATTTCTATATATTGTAGTTCCTATTAATACTTTGATTAATTTGAAAAAAAAAACATCTACAATATTGACTTTATGTAATAACCGATAGTTTTCTAATATGTACCTATTCAAGTTAGAAACAACGTTCAACTAGAATTATGTATAATCCTTGTTTTCCACTTGTTGACCCTTATATCTAATTTGAATAGGGTTATACACACATAAAATGAAAATTCTCGATTATGAGTTAAAACTTAAATTTTTATTTAATACGTATGGTATGATTAACATTACATTATTTTTTACATTTTTAAAACTGGTCGAATCGTCCATTCACTCCATAGTAAAAATAGGTTATGTATTAATGGTAAACAATATAGGAATTTTATAATTTAGGAATAATAGATCAATGAAGACTAGTATGGTATATGGAAACCTAGACAATTATCTTTTATAGTCATTGACTTAGAAAGCCAAATTAAGAAATTTAGAAAAATTCATGGCAACAACACATAGTGATCTGGCAATATCGCTTGCCCCACTGAATTGTTAAGACAGGAGGAAATGCATGCACAAGTCTATATATACATCCATATATGAAGTGATTCATAAACACAAACATTGTTCGATACAAAATTCATAGAATATTATTTATTGGCCAGAAATTGAAGTTATGAATACCAAGATTAATTTCTTTTAATTTTTTTTATCCTTTCCTTAAATAATTTTCATGGAGGTAATGGTCTTTGTTATAACCTTAACCCTAAACGTGTAACGCCCCTGAAATTTGGAAGAAAATAAAAGTAATTTCGAATTTTTATTTTAGTCCTTGAACTTTTAAAAATATGATTTTTGACCCCTAAAGTTTTGAAAAAGTTACAATTTAGTCCTAGGCTATTTTGAATAAGCCATAAACGTTTTGTAGACACTATATTTGTTTCAAATTGATTATGATATGTTTTAATTTGTATAATTATTCTATGTTTGATTTTTAAATGAACTTATCGCTTTTATTTTACGATATAGTCATCCATTGGTTCTTGACCGGTTATAAATTAAATAAAGGTTAAAGATTTTAATCATAAGGTTTTCTTGGTCTTAGAACATTGATTTCAAATCTCTTTTGCATTGAAATTTTTTGAATTTATCGACCATGTGGTAAAAGTTTGATTTAAACCTACATTACCTCAAGTTTTTACGTAAAGTGATATATGCATAAAGTAATATTAAAAATTTATTTTTTATATTTCATTTACAGCTATATAACAGCCCATACAGCTGGAGAGAGCTAATACATCTGATTAGAGATAAAATAAAATATTCAAGTTAGACAAAAATGGGGTATACCTATTTACTCCATGTCTCCAATTCTTGTCCATATAATGTTCACCATCTTCAACAATTTTTCTACACTTATCCTTTCCGACTTTCTTCTCGTTTCCTTCTGCACAATTTCTCTACTTGATGTCTAGTTTACCATAGAAATTGTTTCAGTCCTTTAAGCCTTCTTTATAGTCCTTGAAAATCCTCAAAACCGAGTTTGGTCAAAACTGCCAGTTTTGGTACAGAAACTTTAGAAGTCCGAAAACCATATCAAAACTTCGAGTCTTTCTCTGAAAATTTTACCACATACTGGTTTTTGTGTAAGCTAACTTTTATGTTCAGAAACCTTCTTCAACCAAAGTCGTTTGAGGGGTCTAAAAATTAGAAATACGTACCACTGTCCAGAAAATCCGAAAACAGCTCCCATCTTTCATGATTTATTTAAAATACCAAACCTTGTCCTATTGATCTGATTTTGAATCTACATACTCTCCATGATGTTGAAGATTGAACCCCTCAACCAATTTCAGATTACCATGTCGTTTGAAAGTCCGATTAAAGGTGAATCCGAGACTGCTACAGTTTTAACCTCAGATTTGCATTAACCTTTTGTTTAACTAAATTATGTTGCTAAAGCTATCTAAACCATGAAGTTGATCATTAATACGGACTCATTACACACTAATAATGATGTTGGATCAGTTGATCTTAATTTAGAATCGTGTTTAATATTTTTCATGGATTTTGCAACATTTAGAATGACATGTAGTTTATTTTACGGTTGATCTTTCACTTTCTTTAACTTTAAGTAAAGTATTGTATTTATCTTATGATCTAACCATCTAATCTAGTTTATTAGAATAATAAGTATTCTGGAAATATTAATTTTAATTAGATCTACATGTTTACAATTTATTTTAATTGTTAATATTGATATATGCAATATTATGTTATTTAATACTAATAATTATAAGAAAAATAGTTTTTACCAAAGTTATATATGTGATGTAATTTTATTCAAGAGCATACTGAGATATTTGTTCAATGTTAATATCATGGTAAAACTTTTGATTTAATATTATTATGTAATAAGTAATTTACATGAATTTTGTTAAGAATAATTGTTTTAAAAAGGGTTAAATATGCATTGAAAATATATATGTTTGTTAATATGAAATATGTTATTAATAAATTAGAAATTGAGACTCTAATAATAATTTTGTAAATTGATTTAGTCTTCAACTTGTTACTTTGAAATGGTAAATCTCATTATTTATAATTTTACGTCATGGTTAAAATTAAAATAGGTAAATGTTGGATTTATCCAAAATTAACAAGAATTAGATATTTAATTGAACTTCTTTAAATGTGATAATTATTGAAAGTATATATTATTGTTGTAAATTTATGAGCAAACAATTGATTATATCTTTTTGATTAATGTAAGGATTCTGCAATTATCGACGTTAATCAAGAATTTCCCGTACGGTAAAAGGTGAGGTTTGCTTTCTGATTTGTTCAAAACCCTGTTTGGCATCCGGCCCTGAGAAACTTGGACATAACAATTGTGATTCTTTGTTTCGAATCACGAGCAACATTTTATCACCATTTTAATGCTTTTATTTAAAATTGTTAATTCTTTACATAATCAGTTTTCTTGCCTATTCTTAAATCAAATCTCATTTAAATCATAATCAAGAATTTCTTCATAATCATAATTAACCTGATATCATGATCACCCAATCAATTCTTGAATTGTGCAACGAGCAACGAACTATGTTCGGCCTATGTAGCTCAAAAACGAGCAACGGATATTGTCCGGATTACTAGCTCATCTGATAATTCTGTTTCACCCATTGGGACGCCTTTGGGAAGTTGGGCCCAGGGATTGAAAGGATTTACTGCTGGGCAGCAAAGGGCTGTCGGTTTAAGTAATTCTGATTAATACCCATTCTGTCTAAGCGCCGTTTGCAGTCAGGAGTTGGCTGTGACCCGCGTGTTAGACTGGCATGTACTCGAGCATGTCTTCTGTTCTGTTGCGAGGTAGCTCCTCGTAGGGAGGTATACGGTTGAATTTTGAAGCTAAGGATGGATCTGTTATATGTAATTGCACAAGTTCATTTTCTCGTTCTTCTGAATACTCCGGTATTATCGTTAAAACCGATAATTTCAGTTCAGTGATGCAGATGTAACTATTCTGGTCATTCTTGTTCGTTTTGTTCTGATCACTGTTTGATTATTGCCATGTTCTAAGAATCTCACTAAGTCATTAAAGACTTACTCTTCTTTTGTTCTATATGTCCCTTTCTCAGAGTAAGATTGGTATAGCAGCACGGATGGAACGAATGATCGACAAGTCCGCTTTTGGAAACTTTGCAAAAATTGTTAAGTGTTTGATTTTGTATTTACATCATTTTAAAATTATAAAATGTATTTGTATTCCAAAGACTTCCGCTGTATTTAAAGTAAAGATATTTTATAGTGCTATGGTTTTGATCCTGGTCAGTGAGACCCCTTCCTATGAGCTAAAGTTCGGTTTGCGCCAACACCGGACCAACTCGGATCGGATTGTGACTCGTGGGGCGCGGTCCTCACAAAACGCGAGGTTCGAATTGTAAACAATCTTCCTCCAAACTCCAAATCGTTGGTTTTGCGTTGTCAATCTAAAGACGACGATCTTGGGTATCACACACTGTCCGTAAATCAAGATTTTCACTTTGATTTTTGTGTGATACCTTTTGTTACTCTTTTCTTTTGCCGCATTCAATGGGAGAACAAAGACAAGAGTTTTGATGCTTATAGTGGAAAATGGTCAAACACCAGATGTGGTAGCGGTCATACATGTGATTGGGCAGTTAAAAGTGATGGTATTTATTTTGAAGGAATATTATTCCTTCCATGGTAATAGATATGATTCTCCTTATGTATTACATTTTAAAAGTGAATTCTGATACATGTTTTGGCAAAAGAATATTTAGTTCTATTTGCCCTGAATAAATTCTCCTCATTAAAAATTATGGTCAATGTTATACATGAAATTTTATAGTTTTCACATTCCTTTGTTCCATAATTTTTCGTTTCTAATGATTCTCATGATTCAAGAACATTTAACAATTTTTCTAAAGAGTGACGGCTTGTGAGAAAAGCTGTAATGAAGGAAATAAAAAATAAGTCGTAAAACTCGTATGAAAGCTTATTAGAACCCAACAAGTTATAATTGTATGCGGGTTTCTTCCCGTAAAAATGTCTCTATAATTTTGTACTACTATACGATTTTCTTAATTGTTGAAGTGTTATATCTAGGTATCATCCATGCTATTTTTTTAAATCGACATGTATATATTACTAGTTTAAGCAATTACTCTTTAGCTTTACAATAGTAACGAAACAATGCATTTTTTTCCCCATAACTAATTACACAAATTCAGTTTTTGCTGGTTTCGATCGGGGCAGAAAAACTCCAGTAACTTTCAATAAATTAAGCAATTTATGCACACCCCGGTCCTAACGGGCTTTCATATTCAAAACGCTTGTCGAATCCTACATCGCTGCCAGGTGGGATCGTGACATGACAAAGTTACACGTCATATTTTGCAAATCAACTTCAAAAATTTAAATAAACACATAATCATTGTTACAAAATAATTTATTCAATTCTAATATATAGCTAGTTAACTTATATATTATTGAAATTATTAAAAAACTTTATTTTCAAATTTAAGAATTTAATCGTTGACTTAAATTGCTTCTTTTGAAAAAAAAAAACTACTAACTTTAATTTCCATCTCTTTAAATAATTTTAAGTTTTTCTTTTGTATAAAAATTAAATACTTGTTAAGGAACTTGTGAGTTATGTTGCTATTTCAAAAGTAGGTAAACGAGGAAAAAAGGTATTTTGTTTCATTTTATATATTATAAATATTAAAAAGTTCTCTTCCATAATAGACCCACCCATGTTATAATGATAGACCCACCCATGTATTTAAGTTTCCTAAATACATCACATCTTCCCTAACTTATGGAATTGTACATTACCATCAATATATAATCTATTTCTGTATATTGTAGATCCTATTAATACTTTGATTAATTTGAAAAAACAAACATCTACAATATTGACTTTTTGTAATAACCGATAGTTTTTTAATATGTACCTATTCAAGTTAGAAACAACGTTCAACTAGAATTATATATAATCCTTGTTTTCCACTTGTTGATCCTTATTTCTAATTTGAATAGGGTTATACACACATAAAATGAAAATTCTCGATTATGAGTTAAAACTTAAATTTTTATTTAATACGTATGATATGATTAACATTACATTATTTTTTACATTTTTAAAACTGGTCAAATCGTCCATTCACTCCATAGTAGAAATAGGTTATGTATTAATGGTACACAATATAGGAATTTTATAATTTAGGAATAATAGATCAATGAAGACTAGTATGGTATATGGAAACCTAGACAATTACCTTTTATAGTCATTGACTTAGAAGGCCAAATTAAGAAATTTAGAAAAATTCATGGCAACAACAAATAGTGATCTGGCAATATCGCTTGCCCCACTGAATTGTTAAGACAGGAGGAAAGGCATTCACAGGTCTATATATACATCCATATATGAAGTGATTCATGAACACAAACATTGTTCGAAACAAAATTCATAAAATATTATTTATTGGCCCGAAATTGAAGTTATGAATGCCAAGATCAATTTCTTTTTAATTTTTTTTAATCCTTTTCTTAAATAATTTCCATGGAGGTAATGGTCTTTGTTATAACCTTAACCCTAAACGCGAGGTTCGAATTGTAAACAATCTTGCTCCAAACTCCAAATCGTTGGTTTTGCATTGCCAATCTAAAGACGATGATCTTGGGTATCTCACACTGTCCGTAAATCAAGATTTTCACTTTGATTTTTGTGTGATACCTTTTGTTACTCTTTTCTTTTGCCGCATTCAATGGGAGAACAAAGACAAGATTTTTGATGCTTATAGTGGAAAATGGTCAAACACCAGATGTGGTAGTGGTCATACATGTGATTGGGCAGTTAAAAGTGATATTATTCCTTCCATGGTAATAGAAATGATTGGTCATACATGTATTTATTTTGAAGGAATATTATTCCTTCCATGGTAATAGAAATGATTCTCTTTATCTATTACATTTTAAAAGTGAATTCTGATACAGGTTTTAGCTAAAGAATATTTAGTTCTATTTGCCCTGAATAAGTTCTCCTCATTAAAAGTTATGGTCAATGTTATACATGAAATTTTATAGTTTTCACATTACTTTGTTCCATAACTTTTCGTTTCTAATGATTCTCATGATTCAAGAAACATTTAACAATTTTGTTAAAGAGAGACGGCTTGTGAGAAAAGCTGTAATGAAGGAAATAAAAAAATAAGTCGTAAAACTCGTATGAAAGCTTATTAGAACCCAACAAGTTATAATTGTATACGGGTTTCTTCCCGTAAAAATGTCTCTATAATTTTGTACTACTATACGATTTTCTTAATTGTTGAACTGTTATATCTAGGTATCATCCTTGCTATTTTTGTAAATCTACATGTATATATTACTAGTTTAAGCAATTACTCTTTAGCTTTACAATAGTAACGCAACAATGCATTTTTTCCCCATAACTAATTACACAAATTCAGTTTTTGCCATTTTCGATCGGGGCAAAAAAACTCCAGTAACTTTCAATAAATTAAGCAATTTATGCACACCCCGGTCCTAACGGGCTTTCATATTAAAAACGCTTGTCACATCCTACATCGCTGCCAGGTGGGATCGTGACATGACAAAGTTACACGTCATATTTTGCAACTCAACTTCAAAAATATAAATACACTCATAATTATTGTTACAAAATAATTTATTCAATTCTAATATATAGCTAGTTAACTTATATATTATTTAAAGTATTAAAAAACTTTATTTTTAAATTTAAGAATTTAATCGTCGACTTAAATTGCTTCTTTTGAAAAACAAAAACTACTAACTTTAATTTCCATCTCTTTAAATAATTTTAAGTTTTTTTTTTATAAAAATTAAATACTTGTTAAGGGACTTGTGAGTTATGTTGCTATTTCAAAAGTAGGTAAATGAGGAAAAAATGTATTTTGCTTACATTTTATATATTATAAATTTTAATTAAAGGGAAAGTTCTCTTCCATAATAGACCAAACTTGTTGTGACCCCACTCCCACGCCAGCTAAAACCAACTAAGTTCACTTGATTGTGGTTTGCCAGGTGTACGTCATAATTATTTTTTTTTCTATTTAAAATTTGAAGTTTTCAGCCCAATCAAGTGAACTTGGTTGCTTTGACAGTTGTGAGGTTGGGGGGGGGGGGGGGGGGCTGGGGTTACAACAAGTGTTGGAGGGAGGGGTGGGGTAGGAGCGAAGATTTGGTTGGATTTATTAGGGAAGACAACTTTCCCCTTAAAAACATTTATAATATGTAAAAATGTAAAAAAAAAATTGTTCTCATTTATTACCTACTTTTAAAAAGAAATATAACCCAAAAGTTCCGTTACCAGTATTTAGTTTTTATAAAAAAAAAATTAAGATTATTTGAAGAGAAGAGATTTAAAGTTAATAGTTTTTTTCATAAAAAAGAAGCACCTTAATGTATCGATTAACTTCTTAAATATTAAAATAAATCTTCTTAATATTTTTAAATAAATAACAATTTTATTAAATATATGTCAGATTGGATAAAATTATTTTTCCATAATAATTATGAGTTTATTTCAATTTTTAAAGTTGAGTTGAAAAATATGCATGAAAGTTTGACATGTTATGATCCTACCTGATAGTCGTGTAGGATTCGACACGCATTTTAAATACAAATTCCAGTTCGGGCCAGGATAGGCATAAATTTCTTAATTTTTTGTAAGTTACGGGAGCTGATGTGGTGTATTTTTGTCTGGTTACTGTCCACTAGTCAACGCTCCATGTCAGACTACTTAAATCCTGCTGGATCCTTAAGAGCTTTTAAGTTCATAACATGCATTCAACACCACACGTGAACTCAGCTGGGGCCCTCTCGGCGAAGGCACTCCGATGCTTAAATTAGATAAGCCAGAAGATGAGATTCATTGTGCAAGACAACAAGTTGAAATTGAGTAACTCGAACAAGAAAACTACTTGAAACAAGCTCTTAAACAAGTCGAGGTGAGTGCTAAAACAAGTCAAATTGAACACTCAAGACAACTCAAACATGGCTATGATTTAAATGGAATTAGAGCTATTTTGTCAAGTCGAGCAAGACTGCCAAATAAGTCCAATTCGATTTAAATAACTCGAACTAGAAGCTTAGAAATGGTTATTACGTACCTCATTATGACGAATAGGGCATGTATTTATAGGCATAATGTCACGTACCCTTGAAAGATTAGTCAAGCGCCTTACTAGCACCCCGTGTTCCTAGCAAGTCAGCCTCTCGATTCAGTTAAACTAAAGGTTGCGAAAATGAAAGAAGGCAAGAGTGTGTGGGCATGTGTTTGTTTGATTGCACAAAAGCTGAAACTTGTTGTTACAGTGAGGCCAAGCACTCCTTTATATACAAGACCACCTCCTCAACGGACGACGGTAATTGTTTTGATCGGACGACCATTATTCAGCTTCTACACACTTATACACTAGTCCAAACCGCCTTAGCATGTTCTGGGCTATTCTAAGGTGGTGTTTGCAAATGCTTATAAAAGGAGTTTGTTGGCTTTTACAGCCGCAAAAGCACATTTTTAGTGTTTGGAATGCTGACTCTTGCTTCCGCTTGTCTAAAAATAGGTCAGAAAAAGTACAAGCCGCAAAAGCATGTCCAAGGGTGCTTCCCCAACTGCTTTTGGTATTATGTTATTTTTGAAAGGTCTTTAAATAGAATAGTAATTTCTCATTAATTTTGCAAACACCTAATTAATGATTTAAGTAGCTTTTTAAAAAGATTTGCAAACACTCCCCACTTTTTATTAAAAGTCACTTAAAGTGGCTTTAAGCAAAAGTAGTGAACAAGCTCCTTTTATAAGCATTTGCAAACACCACCTAAACCATCCTAGAATACTCTAGAAATGAGTATTTACAAGAAAGACCCTCAAAAGTACTAAAACAACAAATATTACCCCAGACAGCCTTCATGTGCGGACCTGTGCTCTCACTGTACGCACAGGTTGTGCGTGTGGTCAACAAGGGTCTGCCCATCCTTGCACCCAACGTCCCTGCTAGCCCCTATTTGCGTGCGTCAGGCTTGAAAGCCTGCATGCCATGTTCCTTTGCGCGCCGTTTGCTACTTGGTCTGCCATCGTGCACGTCTTTTTGTGCACAAGCGGTGCGGGACGTGTCATTCTCCCCCACCAAAGTTGGCGACGTCCTTGACGCTTTGAATGCCTCGATTTGATCCCGAAACTACCACAACTCGTGTGCTGGCTCCCAACTTGCTTCGGCCTACGGTAGTCCCTTTGATTGCACTAAGTACTCGGTCCAAGGTTTGATGCCTCGCTTGGACATAACTCGATTGGCAAGGATTTGCTCTACATCCTTGTCATATTGCGTCAGAACTGTGGTTGGCACCCTTCATGATAACCCTCAACTTGGATCCTCACCATCTTCATGGTACAGCTTAAGTTGGCTACCATGGAACAGCGGATAGATCTTCTAGTTTGGTGGCAACGTTCTACGGTATGCCATGATGCCGATGCGTTTCTCAATCAAAGAGGGTCCTTCGTATCGTCGCACAAGTCCCTTGTGCACTGTGCAAAAGCTCTTGAATTAGGGTGCGTTGAGTTTCACTATGACCCTGTCCCCTTTTTTGAACTCGACCGCTCGTCTCCTCAAGTCTGCATACTTTTTCATCTTCTTGGCGACCTTGTCCATCGCTACCCGAGCCAAGTCCTATTCCTCCTGAAGAGTCTTGGAAAATTTGTATGCTGCCGGACTCTTGCCCGAGTACCGCGAAGTAAGTGTTTGTAGGTTGCAAGTTGTCTTCACGTTGCAAGCCTAAACGGGCTACGCCTTGTAGATTCAATAACCTGCAAATTGTATGAAAATTTGGTCGCATCCAACTATCAGACCCAATCTTGCTGATTGGCACTAACATAGTGCCGCAAGTAAAGCTCCAACAAAGCATTCACCCGCTTGGTTTGCCCATTGGTTTGTGGGTGAAACCTAGTAGAAAAGGCCAAGTCAGATCCCAAAAGCTTAAAACATTGGGGCCAAGCTTACCCGTGACGCGTGGGTCTCGATCACTCACGATACTTTTGGGCACTCACTAAAGTTTCACCACGTTGCGCATTAATAACTTGGACATCTCATCTGCGGTAATGTCGGACGGTGCAGCCCTGAAAGTCCCGTGCTTCGAAAACATGTCCACCACGACAATGATTATGCCGCATCCCTTGAACTTTGGCAGGCAAGTGATAAAGTCAATGGAAACGCTTTTGAACGAATATTCTAGGTTAGGTCACGGCTGTAAGAGTCCCGCTGATGATTTCTGCTTGATCTTGTGTTGATGGCACACAAGACAAGTCCGCACATAGGTCTCCACATTCTCACGCATGTGCGGCCAGTAATAAGACTCCTCAACAAGTGACATACTGCTATGCATTCCCGGATGGCCTGCCTATCGCGAACCGTGGCCATTGCGATCTTTGGTTTGTCGCCCGCGACAATCGTCACTTGCCTATATCCCGACCAAAGATCGATCTTTGAGAACAACTTGGCCTATCCAAGCTGATCCAAGAGCACCCCAATGAGTGGAATAGGGTAGCGGTTGCGGACAGTTAACTTGTTCAACGCTCGATAGTCCACACACATCACCAACGACCCGTTGTACTTTCTCTAAAGTAATAGCGGTGCCCCATACGGTGATTTGGATGGTTGGATCATGTTTGCCTCCAGCAACTCCTTGATTGTTTTCCTCAATTCCTCCAACTCCAAAGGCGCCATTTGGTAACGCGTGCGGGATGGTGGGTTGGCATCCGCCACAAGCTAGATCTTGTGATCCACGTCCCTTCAAGGTAGCAGCCTCTTTGGCAACTCGTTTGGCATAATGTCCTCAAATTCTTTGAAGACGACTTAAATCTCCTTAGGCGCCTCGCCCGCCTGCTTTGGTGTTGGAACGTCATCCAGGATCGGCATGACAGAGAAGTCCTTCTTCAGTTCCTTGGCGAATTGCATTGCCAACATCATCTTAATGTCTTTGGCCTCTCTCTTGGCCGGTATAGTGCACGTTGTCTGCTTATCAAGAATAAAGGCTAAATCGACAAAAGGTAAATTACACGCCCGTATCTCATCTTGCCATACAAGTTCGAGAACCATTTTATAGTCGTCCATCGGCATGACGGTAAAATAAACGGCCTCTTGCCATTCCCCAATCTTGGTTTAGATGGCCTTAGCAATCCCCACAATCAGCTTGGCCGCAGAACTTATCGGCTTCATCCAGCCATTAGTCGACAAGATAGATAGCCCAGTCTCTTGGCTACAGCGTCCCTGATAAAGTTGTGCGTTGCCCCGGTGTCCACAAAAGCTTTCACCTCTTGGCCTTGAACCAAAGCAATCACGAATAATAACCCGTGGCACGGGCCCTTCGTCAACTCCACCTGAGCCTTGACGGCATTGAGAAGACGCAAAGACCCCATTTGTGCAACATTCTCGGCAGCAGCTGGCTCGTCCACTTGCTGCAACAAAGCGGCCATCTTTCCCCGCTGTGGGCAATCTGCTAAAGCTCCAGCATAGAAAGCATCCCTTCAACTTGGGGCGTTCCTTTGAACCCCTGTTAACAGCTTGTTTGGACGACCTATGCTTAGAATAACTTGGCTTATACATACCTGATTTTTGGGACTGTTGTGGGCGCAAGCCGATGCTTGCTCCCGCACCTTTGCCTTTGTTCTCTTCCCGATGTCCATTTGGCTTACTGTCTTTGCTCCCATCGAACGCGGGTCGAAACTCGATCATGCTCTCAGCTGCAGCAATGGTTGAGGCAGGGTCTTGGAAATTTCTGCATTGTAGCTATTGCCTAGCCCATGGCTAAGTCCATCCAAGAAAGCGAAAAAGGCCTCCTTGTCCAAAAGGTTTGCAATCTCGATCACGGTCTCTTGAAACTCCTTGACATAGTCCCGATATTATTTTGGTGCATTAGATGCTACAATCGGCCCAAAGCCTTGTAATCCACATTCTCGAGGTAGAATTGCGTCTTGATTTTTGCCACAAAATCATCCCAAGAGGCAATCGTGCATAAGCCTCTTTCGATATCGGTTTGGCGCCATCTCTACCAATGCATAGCAACATCAGTTGAGTAAAGTGGAATGGTGCACAATCGAGTCTCGACATGTTTTACATTAGTGGTAGCAATGTACAATTCTATGTTGTAAAGGAAATTATTAAGCTCACGAGCATTCCTTACCCCGTTATACGGCTTCCCTTTAGAACATTGACCCTTGCTGGTGTCAGGGCGTGTTGCTACTGCCTGCTTGCACAAGGTCATATCCTCCGTGATGGCCTTGAACTCCTCGTCCAACTTGATAATCGAGTCCTTAAATGGCTGCAACATCAAAGGAAATACAGTTGATGCTAGTGAGTACCTGGTTTTCCAACGTTGCGAGCCGTTCGGCCAAGTCTTCCACATCCTTGGCCTCAATTTCCTTCACCCGGTCGATAAGGTTGTTGAACGTGTGGTTTGCCTCATTCAGAGCCTCCAATTTCTTTCATAGGCACGCATCCATGGGCTAGCCGACGTCCACTGACAGCTCCCTTGTAGGCTCTTGTGACGATTGGCAGCCCCTCTGTCCTCTCATCTGCCTGTCCGTCACTGGCATGGCTTGCTCGGATGGGCCCGACATCTTAACCTCCGTGTCCATATGTGCAACAACCTCGATCACCTGGTGTCATGTGCTAAAACTTTACCCGCGGAAGATTAGACGTGCGACCTTACTAGCGCCCCGTGTGCCTAGCAAGTCAGCCTCTCAATTTCTCAAACTAAAGGTTGCAAAAACGAAAGAAGACAAGAGTGTGTAGTCAAGTGTTTGTTTGACTGCACAAAAGTTGAACCTTGTTGTTTACTGTGAGGCCAAGCATCCCTTTATATACAAGTCCACCTCCTCAACGGACGGCGGTTATCGTTTTGAGGGGAAGGCCATTTTCGGCTTCAACACACTTATATACTAGTCCAAACGGCCTTAGCATGTTCAAGGCTCATCTAGGCTATTCTAAACCGTCCTAGAATACTCTAGAAATGAATATTTCCAAGAATGACCCTTTAAAGTACAAAAAAGGCCAAACCGCCTGAGGCAGCCTTCATGTGCGGACCTGTGCACTCACTATGCGTGTGGTCCACAACCGTTTGCCCATCCTTGCACCCCAGTGATTGTCCGTTGCACAAGCTGCGCGCCCAATGTCCCTGCCAACCCCTGTTTGTGTGCGCGAGGCTTGGCAGCCTGCGTGCCTTGTTCATTTGCGCGTTGTTTGCTACCTCGTCCGCCATCGGGTGCATCCTTTTGTGCACGAGACGTTGACGTCTTAATAAGCTTCCTTAATTAGCTACAATTATAATCCTAATACAATTAGGATAGGAAACGAGTCGAATTAGAGTTGTTTTAAACAACTAGAATTAAGCTTGAACAACTCGAATTGAGCCTTTGAATAACTCAAAACAAAAATCTGTTAACACTTGAAATAACTCGAATTGAAAATAACTCAAACAATCGCATGAATACAACTCGAAAATGATATAATTTCTGAAAATAACTCAAAAGACAAGAATAACTCAAACAGATGGCAATTTTGTAATTTTCAGTACAACTCCTACCTATAAATAGTTTGTGAAATTAACTCATTTCACTTTTCAGTCCGCCATTTCATCTAGACGCCCTCGTTAACAACTCAAAAAAGAGTTTAACTTGAAATTCGTGAAGGTTTGGTTGGTCAACTTGAAGTGGATATTCGACTTATTTGTAGAATAACTCAAAAAATATGATTTCCGAATTGTCAAAGAGAACAACTCGAATATGCTTATAATAACACGAACACGTATCTCAAAAAACGGAAAAGTGTTGTTAGAGTTGTAATACTTAGAATTTATTTTTCAGAAAATTCTGAGATTTTAAAGTTGCGTCTTCTGATTTCCCATTTTGTATTATGTTTGTAAATTTATTGCAACAACTTATCTACATCACCCTCGAGCACAAAACCACTCATCAACTCCTTCATAATCCCGGTCATTCAAACTCTGCATCCAGACACCAATATAATTCTCAACATTCTCACCCATGTTCATATCATAACCACCGCCGTAATCCACAACATGCAAGTCCACCACGAGCATCACCACCGCAGTACTCTCAAAACACCCGACCTACTATTATATGTGTATCTCGAGTTCCGAGAATATTTTTTCTTGCGCAACAATCTTGTGAAAGACGTGAGGCACACAAGGAATGATACATTGATCCAAATCCACGTGCTAGTAACTCCTATGTGCTCGCAAAAATAATAGTTTCTTGACTGATTAGCAAACTGGGTTCGGACATGTATGGAAAAATTAGTGGTTCTTCATCAAAGAGTCCAAACCTAATGAATTTAAGTTTAAACGAGAATGGGTAGACAGTCGTCGATCCCTTCCATGTCCTCTGGCTATCTTTTCTCAGAAAATTGTCGACATGTTAAAAGAGCATCGCTTCGACGCATTTTATCTTACCAAGCCGGACATCCTACAAGCTATTGGATACTCATGTTTGGCCTAGGACGGTCCCAAGACTATTGGTATATGGCATGTGATGTTGTTTTGTTTTTATCGTTCATGATTAAATCTATTTAACTTTGCTATGTTCAACTCGTAGCTTTCTAGATACCATGGTGATGAGCAAGTCGAAGAAGAAGTTGGCCGCTTTGCAGAATAATGAATTCGGTCGTTGTACTGAGAAAGTCAATTGCTGGGGAGTTAAGGCTACTGCTATTGGAACAACTTCCCTCAGTCTTGATGCTGGTACTGCTTCATCTGCAAGCGTTGGTTCTTTCAACTAGGAGCCAAGAACACTAATGCCGCTTTTGTTACACAGGAGACTCCTGCTCCGCTCGGGCATGCTTTTCCGATTATTGCACCTACTTCTTCTACGGGTGGTAGTGCAACTCATATTCCTCCCATTGTTGTTAATGTAGAGGGCCAAATCCCACAGCTCAAGAAGTGTGCCTTGACGTCTGAAGATCGTCGTCAAGGAAAGCAACCTCCGCAGAATACTTCCAAGGTCTATGAGCCTGATAATCTTATATTGATGTTGAATGATCCTCAGGCGTTCGTGGATGACGGTCACTTCAAGCTTCCTGACACGGCTACTATGCGTATGTTGCAAGAGCATGTCTGGATTTGATAGGATGAATTACTTTGAATGGCTAAGTAGGACTAAGTTATGCATTAGGACTTTCTTGCCTGCGGCTGAAGTAAGGGGTAACCTATTTCAAGTTCCCTTGAATTGTGTTCTTAACTTCTTTTTGTAACGCCCCTGAAATTTGGAAGAAAATAAAATTATTTTTTGAATTTTCATTTTAATCCTTGAACTTTTTGAAAATATGATTTTGACCCCAAAAGTCGTGAAAATTTTATATTTTAGTCCAAAATTATTTCAATATAGCCCCAAACATTTTGTAGACACTATATTTGATCCAAAATGATTATATTGTGTTCTAAGTAGCATAATTACCCTATGTTTGATTTTTAAATGAACTTATCACTTTTATTTTACGATATAGTTATTCATTAGTCTTTGACCGTTATAAATTAAATAAAGGTTAAAGCTTTTCATCATAAGGTTTTCTTGGTCTTAGAAACGTCGATTTCAAATCTTTTGCATTGAAAAGTTTTGAATTTATCGACCATGTGGTAAAAGTTTGATTTAAACCTAAATTACCTCAAGTTTTTACATAAAGTGATATATGCATAAAATAATATTAGAATTTTATTTTTAATATTTCATTTATAGCTATATAACATCCCTTACAGCTGGAGACAGCTAACACATCTGATTCATGATAAAATAAAAAATTCAAGTTGGACAAAAATGGGGTATACCTATTTACTCCATGTCCCCAATTATTGTCTATATAATGTTCATCATCTTCAACAATTTTCACACACCTCTCCTCTTTGAATTTGCTCTCTTTCTCTTCTGCAATGTTATTTCCCTTAATGTTTAGATTACCATAAAAACTGTTTCAGCCCTTTAAGCCTTCTTTATTGTCCTTAAAAATCCTCAAAACTGAGATCTATCAAAACTGCCAGTTTTGGTGTAGAAACTTTAGAAATCCAAAACCCTTATCAAAACTTAGAATCTTTCTCTACAATTTTAACCACACACTGGTGATGGTGTTATCTAACGTCTTGGTTCAGAAACTTTCTTCAACCAAAGTCTTTTGAGGGGTCTAGAGTTGAGAAATATGTACCACTAGCCAGAAAATCTGAAAACAGCTCCTAGCTTTCATGATTTATTTAAAAGGGATAAAAGCATTAAACCCCCTATACTATAGGGGGTGTAGCGATTTGCCCCCTGAACTATTTTTTTTGGCAATAAGCCCCCTGTACTATGGATAAACTAGACTTTTTGCCCCCTGATCGAATTTTCGGCCAACTTTTGTCGGAATTTGAAACGTGAACATGAGCGTTCATTATTATTTAACCTCAAATTTAATAAAATGCCCTTTTTTCACTTCAATTTTTGTTTTATTTCCTTCATTTTCAAACCATAGTTTAAATTATCAAATTTTAGGACTTGGAAATTCAGAAACATATAACAAAAACCGAAGTGAAAAAAGGGTATTTTATTGACTCTGAGGTTAAATAATGACGAACCATGATGTTCACATTTCAAATTTCGGCGAAAATTGGCCGAAAATTCGATCAGGGGGCAAATTATTTTTTTCAGTCAATAGTTGAGGGGGCAAAGTGCTTATTTATCCATAGTGCAGGGGGCTTGTTGCCAAAAAACAAAGTTGAGGGGGCAAATCGCTACACCCCCTATAGTATAGGGGGTTTAACGCTTTTATCCCTATTTAAAATACCAAACCTTAACTTATTGATCTTATTTTGAAGCTAAATAGTCTCCATGATGTTTAAGGTTGAACCCCTTAACCAATTTCAGATTATCATACCGTTTGCAAGTTCGATTGAAGGTAAATCTAAGATCGCTGCAGTTTTCAGCCTCAGATTTGCATAAACCTTTTGCTTAACCAATTTATGTTGCAAAAGCTATCCAAATCATGAAATTGATCATTGATATGCACTCATTACATACTAATAATGATGTTGGATAATTTGATCATAATTTAGAATCGTTTTTAATACTTTTCATGGATTTTGCAACATTTAGATGACATGTAGTTTGTTTTACGATTGATCTTTCAATTTCTTTAACTTTAAGTAAAGTATTGTGTGTATCTTGTGATATAACCATCGAATATAGTTTATTAGCATAATAAGTATCTTGAAAATGTTAATTTTAATTAGATCTACATGTTTACAATTTATTTTAATTGTTATTAGTGATATATGCAATATTATGTGATTTTGTACTAATAAATATAACAAAAATAGTTTTTTACCAAAGTTATATATGTGATATAATTTTATTCAAGGGCTTACTAAGGTATTTTTTAAATGTTAAGATCATGGTAAAACTTTTGATTTGAGATTATTATGTAATAAGTAATTTACTAGAAATTTGTAAAGAAATATTGTTTTAAAAAGGTTTAATTATGCATTGAAAATATATATGTTTATTAATATGAAATGTGTTGTTAATAAATTAGAAACTGAGACTTTAATAAATAATTTTGGAACTGATTTAGTCTTCAACTTGTTACATTGAAATGGTAAACCTCGTTATTTATATTTTTACGTCATAGTTAAAGTTAAAATAGGTAAATTTGGAATTATCCAAAATTAACAATAATTAGATATTTAATAGACTTTTTTAAATATATTAAATTAAATATTGGAAACATATGTTTATTGTTGTATATTATGAGCAATCAATTGATCTATATCTTTTTTATTTATTTAAGGTTCAACAATTATCAACGTTAATGAAGAATTTCCCGTACGGTAAAAGGTGAGGTTTGAATCAAGCCCCGTTTGGCACCTGGCCCTGAGAAACTTGGACATAATAATTGTGATACTTTATTTCAAATCATGAGCAACATTTCAACACTTTCATATTCATATTCGTTAATTCTTTACATAATCAGTTTTCTTACATATTGCTAAATTAAACCTACCATCTAATTCATAATCACACATTTCTGCGTAATCATGATTATCTTGGTATCATGATCACCCTATCAATTCTTGAATTGTGCGACGAGCAACGAACTATGTTTTACCGATGTAGCTAAAAAACGAGCAACAAATATTATGCGGCTGACTAGCTTATCTGATATTTCTGTTTCACCCATTTTGACGCCTTTGGGAAGTTGGGCCCAGTGATTGAGACGATTTACTGCTGAGCAGCAAAGGGCTGTCAGTTTAAGTAATTCCAATTAATAGCCATTATGTCTAAGCGCCGCTTGCAGTCAGGAGTTGGTTGTGACTCGCGTGTTTGATTGGCATGTACTCGAGTATGTCTTCAGTTCTGTTGCGAGGTTGCTCCTCGTAGGGAGGTATACGGTTGAATTTTGGTAGTTATGGTTGGATCTGTTATAGTAACTGCACAAGTTCATTTTCTTGTTCTTCGGAATATTTCAGTAATATCTTTAAAAATCGATAATTTCAGTTCAATGATGCAGATGTAACTATTCTGGTAATTTTTGTTCGTTTTTTTCTGATTTACTGTTTGATTATTGTCATGTTCTAAGAATCTCACTAAGTCATTAAAGACTTACTCCTCTTTTGTCCTATACGTCCTTTCTCAGAACAAGATTGGTATAGCAGCATGGATTGAACGAAAGAGTGTCAAGTCCGCATTTTTTGGAAACTTTGCAAAAATTGTTAAGTGTTTGATTTTATATAAGTCATTTTGAAATTGTAAAATTTATTTGTATTCCAAAGACTTCTGTTGTATTTTAAGTAAAATTATTTATTATGCTATGGTTTTGATCATGGTCACTGAGACCCCTTCCTATGAGCTGCAGTTCGGTCTGAGTTGAGTTTGTTAGGTGACCAACACTGGACCAACTCGGGTCGGATTGTGACTCGTGGGGCGCGGTCCTCACACTTCCACTCATAGTGTTTTTTTTATCTTTGTTAGCTTATCATCAATCTTCAAACGATGGTTTAGAATTTTAATATAGCAATGGATGCACATGACCTGTATAATGCTAATCTAAAGAAGTTCAATTCAGCTTCCAATCAAGCAAAGATTTTGGAAGATAGGGCTAAAGAGCATACTCACGATGTTTAAAAAATTGTGGATGTCGTTACTGAGGAGCTTTGGTTGGCAACGGAAGATCTTGAGAATGCTAAGGACACTACTGTTGTTTTAAATGCGAGTCCCTTTAAGCCAGGAACAAGGTGAATCAGCTAACCAGCGAGAACAAAAAACTGAAAAAGATAACGACGACTTGAATCTCCCATTGGTTAAAAGCAGGAATGCAGCTGCTTGTGCAAGAGGAGCGGAAAACCTTGCAAGTAGAGCTAATTTTCACTAAGTTTGGTCTTACCACGGGTGAGAAAAGCGGCTTTGACCGAGCCCAGAGAGAGGTTGGATTCCTTTCTCATTGTCTATAGTTTCTTATTGTTTAGCTTGGTCAATTCCTAACATGTGTTGCAATTTGTGTAGGATTTGTCTATAGTTGTGGCAGTTGAATTCTTTGGTTGAGACACTTAGAAAGAGATCTCTACTATTTGAGGGGGTTACGACATGCGTTAGGGTTATGTCATGACCCTTGAAGATGTTGAAAAGAGAAATCCTCTCGTTGCGGACTTCAAGCATGAGGATTCTGACATCCTTGATTGCTTGAAGGAAAATGATTGTGAAGACAACAATGAAACTAAACCATCCAACCCCAAAGGCGATGAAGCCCCCAAGCATGAATCGTTCACTGCCTTTAAGGCGCTTCAAGAGATTTGGCTGAAAGATCACCTTGAGGGTGAGGAAGGCTCCTCTGGTGCGAAGGGACTGCAGGTTGACTTGGAAGACATTGAGCTCTGCTTAGATGTAAATGACTTAGATCGCCCATTTGATGAGACTATTCGTGTTCTTGGGGCTGAAGATCTTGTTCATCCTGCATATAGAGTGACGGTTGTTGTTCCTAAGGTTTGTTCAAAAGATGACAATGCTCCCTTGAATGAGTCTTTTGAGGACCTCGAAGAGCAGAGTCACGGAGCTGTCAAGGCCTTAGGTTTGACCTTTCTTCCGTGATTCCTTCCACCAACGACCTGTGTGTTGCGTTTGCTTGGCCTGCGTGCCTATAACTGCATTTTCTATATATTTTTGGCTATAAATATTTTTGTTTATTACATTCATACTAATTATGTGTGGTACTTTTGCCTCACGTTTCTCTCATGTGACCTTTGTTTAGGCATTGATTGTCATGTTAAGAGTAGTTTTGTCTTATGCTTACTGACTATTGCGGAGCCCTTATATACTCTCCAATAGGCATATTTCGTAAACTAACTGTTTTACTGTCCAGTGAATTTATTAATGTGTGAGGGCTTGTGCTAATATTATAATACGTAATTGCTCTTTGTTGAGGCGATGGTTATGGATGTGCATGACTAGCTTGACGATTGTGACAAAGTTTATGAGTTGCATATTACAACATTTTCAAGTATTGGACTTGCTTACTATATTAGTAGAGGAACAAACTAAAATATGGAATTTTATTAGTTTGCATGTTAAGATGGTCAAGAATCAAGCCCCCGCAGGTCAATGCTAAAGATTACAATCGAGGTCCAAATGCGGATGCTCGTAATTCATGAGAGAAAAATTAATAATAATAATAATAATAATAATAATAATAATAATAATAATAATAATAATAGCTAAAGTACGGTCGTATTGTGCCAACATGGCAGTTAGAATGCTACTGTTCTAACTGTAAAACCTTCTTAGGTTCTTGATGTCCCAAGGTCGTGACAGGCTTTTTCCTCTCGATTCGTGCAGATAATAATATCCTTTTGCACTTCCTTTCTCCATTCTGTATGGTCCTTCTAGATTTGGTTCTAGCTTGCTACATGCTTTGCAGCTTCCACCTTTGTTAAGACCAAGTTCCCCACATGAAAGTTTTTGAACCGTAGTCGTTGCTCATATGCCTTAGCCATCTTTCCTTGTGGATCATATCACTTCCAAATCCATTTGTCGTCTATTTACTTGGCTGAGTATTCAAATTTATGGCATGTTAGATTAGGATATGTTAATTTTAGGGCTAATTGTAGCAAACCCCCCAATCTATGGGGGTTGGAGCACTTTACAGCGTGACCTATCATTTTGTGCGAATTACCCCATGATCTATTAAATTTTGTGCGAAAGACCCCCTGGAACGTTGACCAACAACTTTTGCCAGAATATTCCTCCGTTGATTCTGTCTCGTGACTTTCACGTGTTTTACTCAAGGATTTTTTCTTCATTTCTCAAACTCATATTAGAAATTATTTCATACCCTAAATGAGCATCACACTTTTAAAATGGGGCAAACCCAATTCGCGATACTTGAAAAAAAAACTAGGGTTTATCGAACTCCTCATTTTCTCTTATTTAATACTAAAATTAGCCACAATTTTCATTTTTCCTCCATTATTTGTTTGATATTGTCAAAAATGGAGTGGATAATGAGGTGCAAAGGTGATAATATACCAGAAGGGGGAGACCCGCCAGATTATGGTATTATTTCTGAACGATTAGTTTATATGTTGTAGGATATTGTTAGTATTGTAGTGGGGCACAAAATACTTTTACTTTTGGGAAGTTTGATATTGTATATACACTGAAAAACTTGATTTTCAGCATAGTTTATGGGCCCTAATGTTTTTTATGTCTGTAAACTGTTTTCTCACTAATTTATCATATGACATGTGTTTTTTATTCATTTTTGTAGTTTAATCCTTGTCCTTGTGCAAATGTCTATTTTATTGCTAAAACCTAGTACAAATATAATCATTATTTATAATACATCACCCTTCACGTGTTTATCTTATTGCATGTTAATAACCTATATTTATTTTCTCCTTCAGGCAGGGAGTAATAGTGAATTTTCCACACTGAGGATGCATCATCATGGTGATTTTGTACATAAACCCGATACATGTTATGTTAGAGGGAAACATGCCGACTTTGGTTATTTTTGTGAAGATAAAATGTCAATGCATATGGCAAAGTTAGTGGGGTATCCAAGCAGGGGAAGTTATGAGTTGTTTGCAAGTACAATTGGAGCTAATGAATGTACCGATCTTAAATTGCTACTTAGTTATATGGATGCAATGAACATCTTCAAATATATCCATGGAGATAGAATGGTTGGGGTGTTTGTTATTGGTACCACTGGAATGGCAGGAATGAGAGAGGAAGATCTTGAAAAGTGTTAAAAACTATAACTTGCCTGATGTGGATGAGGGAATTTGGCACATGGGTGATCATGAGGGTATGGAGGATAATGAGGAAGAATATGGTGATGGTGGTGTAGATAGTGATTGTGAAGAGAGAGATGATGGTGATGGTAGTGAAGATAGTGATGGTGGAGAGGGAGATGATGGTTATGGTGGTGTGGATTCTGATGGTGGATATGAAGATGGTGGTGTTGGTGGTTTAGATAATGAGGGTGAAGAGGCTGATTTCGATTAGGGTGCTTTTGATAATCTTATTGTTGACAAAGAGGCAGTGGATGACTTTGATGATAAAAATTTGATTGGTAGTGACTCCGGGTACTAACATGTCATTGTTAATAGTGAATGCGATGTCACTCACGATGAGAAAGATATCACAGGTTTGAGTGTGGTAAATAGGAACAGTGGGCTAGCAGACCAATTGAGGTGCCATATGTCAGTTTATGTAAACTACCTGTCAGCAGTAGGAAGAACCATTTTGAATATGAGAGGTATTGTGTCTTCAATCCAAATCTAGACATGGCGGAACCATAAGTTCTTTGTCGGTTTGTGCTTCGATGACACCAAGACATTTAGAGAACTAGTTTGACGACATTCAATCAACTATGGAAAAGATATTCGATTCACAAAGAATGATAAGGATATATTTCATGTGAAGTGCAAACATCCTTCCAGCACATGGCAAATATTTGCATCTCAAATGGGAAAACAGAAGACAATGTAGGTTAAAACATACAATGGGAAACATGAGTGTTGCAGATCTGAGCGTGTGAGTGCTGCTAATTCTATATGGCTGGCTAAGAAGTATGAAGCAATGGTAAAGATTGATCCAAATACGGGGATAGAATGCTTACTATTGTTGGGATAGATGCCGACAACATGTCTCATTTTGCTTATGCAGTACTAGAGAAAGAAAAGCCTGAGTCTTGGTTGTGGTTCATGACTTTTTTAGTTAATGATTTGCGGATTACTGTGGCTGGCAGTCATATGTAGACAGCTATGTAAGATAAGCTGAAAGGATTGATAGATGGAGAGAATGTAATGATGCCCCATTGTGATCACATATTTTGTGTGATGCATCTATACAATAACTTCAAACATTCTTTTAAGGGTTTGGCATTGAAGGGTTTGGTTTGGAAGGCTGCATGGTCAACAAGAATTAAATCTTGATAGAGTGATGTTAGATTTGAGATCTAAGGATTTGGAAGCTTATAAATGGCTGACAAAGATGCCAGCTACAGGGTGGTCGAGGTCATACTTCAGAGCCAATGCTAAATTGACATTTTGCTGAACAACTTGGGTGAGAGCTTTAATGCTCTATAAGTTGATGCTATGACAAGATCAATCACTGACATGTTAAAGCAAATAAGGTTGATTTTGATAAAAAAGAGTATATGTTACTTAAAAGAGACGAAGCATTACAGTAGAAGACTGATATTTGTCCAGACATCCTAAAATTGGTGGAGGAGTCACGATAGGCTATCATGAACTTTATGCCTCCTTGGAATGGAAAAGATGAATTTGAAATGGAGCATCATGATAGCACAATGTCAGTTAACATGAAGGACAAAACATGCACATGTAGAAAATGGCAATTAACTAAATACCGTGTCCTCGTGCCGTAAATGCCATGTAGTTCATGGGGTACAAACCTGAGGACCTTGTGGATGAGTGTTGTAAGCTTGCTACTTACCTAAAGTCCTATGAATGTTACATGAGTATCTTGTATGGTCCAGGTGATTGGCCCTATTCAAACCAACCAAAGTTATTACCACCAGTCCCTGAAAGAATCCCTGGTAGGGCAAAAATGAATAAGAGGAAGAAAACTCCTCAAGAAATAGAAGAGCTAAAGGCCAAAAGTAAGCGTGGTATGAAGACAACAATGACTAGAACTGTATTGAAGATGAGCTGTAGTTTTTGTGGTGATCATAGCCAAAATGTTAGGACTTGTCTCAAAGAAAAAAGCCACGCAGCCACATGAAGAGAGTGGTGTAGAATTACCAACACCTATTCCTGCAAACATGGCCTCAATCTAGTGAGGTGCAAGTTGTTGAGGTGCAAGGGCCCCCCCACAACTGGTAAAATAAAGAAAGGAAAAGAAGCACAACCTAAAAGCGAGGGATCACAATCTCAGGTATGTTACCTCCCAAATAAAGTATATTTTGTGTATTTGCATTCTTGTCCTGTGTTTTTAACAATTACTTGTATGTCATGAAGACTAATAATAAAAAAGTTGACAAATTGTTGGTGAATGAGTCTCAACCCAGTGAGGTACAAGTTGTTAAGTCTCAAGCATATGAGTTTCCAACTAGTGAGATCAATCTGGTGATGTTCAAGCCCCACATACAGTTGATAAAAAGAAGAAAGGGAAAGAAACATCCTGGACCAGTTGATCACAATCTGATGTAATTTAACAACCTAAAAACTATGAAAACTAATGTATTTGAATTGTTATGTAATTTAACTGCTTATTTTGTATGTCATTCAGACCAATTGTGTGTTGCAACTTGATGAGGTATTAGAAGTAGCACCCAAAAGCGTAAGGACAATGAATAATAATAAACCTAGGAAACCAAAAGTTGACGCTGGTCTCCCTTCAAAGCCTGTTGAAGAGCAAATAAGTAAGGTGCAAGTTATGCAGAAGTAGCTCATGGTGTTAATGTTGATGTGATTGAAGTCATACCCAAAGCCAACAAGAAAAAGAAATGAATAGTGCCCTCTCCAAACTAGAAGAAGTAAGAAGCAACGTGATGTGCAAGATCCTAGAGTTGAATCTGTTGGCGCGTATACACTACTAAAAAGAAGGATAGAGTGTTGTATGTGCCTACCGATCTGGCTAAAAAGGTTGTTTAAACTAAGAAAAAAGTGTCGGATATTCAGCCTGGAGGTGAACTGGATCTGCCTCCTATTACGACAAGAAATAGGGTGGTGAGATTTATAGAGGAAGGAATGAACAAGTTGCTAAAGACAAAGCGACTAAAAAGAAAGAAGTGGTGTCAGAGAAAGAGACCATAGCCATGCTTAGTTTTAAATTAACTTGTTCATGTTTTTTTAGCTTATAAGTAATGTTTCTAACATGACTAACTTGTTCATGCTTTTTGTAGCTGGAAAATGATGTTTCTAACAAGAAACGACAGAGAAAGAGATGAATGCACAATGGGCTAAGGAAAAGGCTTGGATGGATGCAAACACAGTGTACACAACAAGGTCTGTTCGAAGAAAATTGGATGTGGAGAAGCAGTAGGATTAGGATCAATTGTTAGTGTTTTGTTTGGCCTTGAGTTATCTGTCTTATTTTGTTAGAATTCAATGTTTTGTAATGGCAAATAGTAGCCTATATTAGAATGGAAATGCTATGTCATGCACCTGAATTACGTATTAGAACCCTTGGCATTCATGTGGCCTTTTGCGTGGGTTTGCCATGTAACCTTTTTATTATTGTTGATAAACTTTGGTGCTTAGCATATGATGTTTTTCGTTATAACTTTTGACATGTTAGTTGGAAGTAGCTATGCGAACGAGTTACACTCAAATCAAAACAAACAAAAAAAACATAAAAGAAGAGCGGGATGTAAATCAGACCGCAAAAATAAATAAGTTCAGGGGGTAAATTCGCACAAATGTATTAGTTCATGTTGTAGTTGCGCACAAATATATTAGTTCACGGGGTAAAACCACACAAAAAATAGTTTAGGGGGCATAGAAGAGAAGTTAATGGGGCACTTATGATTAGGTTATGGGGTATATAAAAGAAGTACAGTGGGTATTTTTACTAACTTCAAAATAGGTTGGGGGTATAAAAACAAAGTACGGGGGTGTTTTTACTAACTTCTAAATAGGTTAAGGGCCATACTATTGAATTTTAGGGGGCATGCTTACTTTATCTTAAAAACGTTAGTGGGCAAATAACTGAAAGTCAGGCGGTGAACACGGATAGGTTAGGGGTTAGGATACAATAGATTAGGGGGTGATTTTTGAGGTTTTAAAAATGCTTTTATTTTTAACAGACAAATTCCTTCAAACGATCACAGGTCGAGCACGATTTTGGCAAAAGTTGTCGGTCAATGTTGTAGGGGGTATTTGGCACAAAATTGAATAGATCAGGGGGTATTTTGCACAAAATGATATGTTAGGGGGTAAAGTGCTCCAACCCCCATAGATTGGGGGGTTTGCTGCAATTAGCCCTCAGTTTTAATTCTCTTCGTAAGCTAGTAAGTTTAGAGCTATTTCCTCCATTTGATTTTGATTCTTTGAATAAATGTGAGATTTGTATAGCGGCGAAATTAACCAAAACTTTGTTTCCTTCTACGAAAAGGAACACTAAACATTTACACTTAATTCATAGTGATATATGTAACTTACAGTTTGTGCAAACTAGAGGTGGCAAAAATAATTTCATTAATTTTATTGATGTTTGTACGAGATACTGCACTAATTACTCACTTAAAAGCAAAGATGAATCTCTTGAAGCTTTTAAAGTCTACAATCTTGAGGTTGAAAATCAACTTAGCAAAAGTATAAAAACTATCCGCAATGATAGATGTGGAGAATATGGGGCTCCATTTGATAAATTTCGTGCTTCCACATGCATTATGCATAAAGCGACGGCTCCTTATTCGATGCAGTCAAATGTATAGGTGAAAGCAAAAATCAAACTCTTCAGAAGATGATGAATGCTATGTTGATTAGTTCTGGTTTACCCCAGAATTTGTGGGGAGATGCAGTCCTCTCAGAAAATCATATATTAAATAAATTACCTCATAAAAATAGAAATATAACCCCTTCGAGTTATAGAAATGTCAAAAATCTTCATAAAAATACTTAAAAGTGTGGAGGTGTTTAGCTAAGGTAGAAGTATATAAACCTAAGCGAGTAAAAGTTGGGCCAAAGATCGTTGACTGCATATTCATTGGATATACTCACAATAGTAGTACCTATCGCTTCTTAGTACATAAATCACTATTTCCTGAAATCAATGAAAATACGATTATTGAATTAAGGAATGCATTATTCCTTGACGATGTCTATCCTTATAAAGAAAGGAAAGAATCTAGTTCTCTTAAAAGAACCAATGAAGCTGTAAGAGGTGTTTTTGAAGAGAATGAAGAACCTCGACGCAGTAAAATAGCCATAACAGCTAAAACTTAGGTCCTGAATTTGTGACATAAATGTTACAATATAAACCGTGGACATTAAATGAAGCATTGTCCTCACCATGAGCTTCCTTTTGGAAACAGGTTATCAATAATGGAATAGAGTCCATTTCGCACATCCACACGTGGGAACTAGTCGATCTCCTTCCTGGTAGTTAACCTTTAGGCTGGAAATGGATATTGAAGAGAAAGTATAAATCATATGGATCTATTGACCAATACAATGCTACATTGGTAACTAAACGGTATAGACAAAAAGAAGGCCTTGACTTTTTTGAAATGTATTCACCAGTGACTAGGATCACTTCAATTAGAGCGCTCATTGCAATAGCTGCATTGAAAGGTCTTGAAATACATCAAATGGATGTCAAGGTTGCATTTCTTAATGGTGAATTAGATGAACAAATATACATGGTATAACCTGAAGGGTTTGTTGCTCCTGGAAAGGAGAAAAAAGTTTGCAAACTCGTTAAGCCTTTATATGGGCTTAAACAAGTGCCAAAACATGGGCACAACAAATTGGTAGAACCATGTTATCAAATGATTTCAAAATTAATGAATGTGATTAATGTGTATACGTAAAAGACACACCTAATGGTTATGTGATTGTATGTATGTACGTTGATAACATGTTAATTACTAGAAGTAGTAATGACGCAATCATTTCTACAAAGAAAATGTTGACCAAGCATCTTGACATGAAAGACTTCGGGGTTGCAGATGTCATATTAGGGATTAAAATCACTAATACATCAAAAGGTGCTATAGCAGTTTCATTACATAGAGACAGTGCTTAAGACGTACAATGCATATGATGGTCATCCAGCTAAAACGCCAGTAGGCTTAAGTTTACGCTTAGGGTAAAAATCATGGCGAACATGTCTCTCAATCGGAATATGCCAAGATAATAGGAAGTTTGATGTACATCAAGAACTGCACTCATCCAAATATTGTTTACTAAGTTAATAAATTGAGCAGATTCACCAGTAATCCAAATAAAGATCAATGAAAGGCGTTGATTAGAGTATTCAGATACCTAAAACACACCCTAGATTATGGATTACACTACGGTAGATATCCAGTTATATTAGAAGGATACAGTGATGGTAGCGGGATATTAGTTACTAAGGACACTAAACCCACAAGTGGTTATGTCTTTACCATTGGAGGTGGAGCGGTGTCGTGGAAGTCCTCAAAACAAGCTTCTGTGGCTTGATCCACGATAGAATCAGAGTTTATTGCTTTAGTTAAAGTTGTTGAATAAGTTGAATGGCATAGTCACTTCTTAGAGGACATTCATTGTTGGATTAAGCTAGTGCGTGCAATTATGATACATTGAGATAGCTAGTCGGCTATTGGAAGACCACAAAGTTGCATGTATAATGGTAAGTCTAGACACAAACGTCACATACATAATACCTTAGGCAGATGATCTCTAATTGTGTCATTTCCATTAATTAAGTAAGATCAAAGGAAAACATATCAGATCCGTTAACTAAAGGCCTAGAAAGAGATCAAACTTACTGCTTATCGAGGAGAATAGGTCTAAAACCCAAAAGTGAAGAATCTTTGTGATGGAACCCAACCTTATTGACTGGATATCCCAAGATCTTGGTTCAAAGGGAACAAAATTATAAATGTTCAATGCAGCACATAGAACTTAACTTCAAGTCATTCCCGTGTACGATAAAAGTTCTACCTACAGAGTGGGTAAGGATAAGTTTTATCTTTTAATGATTCATATGCTTAATCAAGAAAAGTATGGCAGGATACTTCTGATAGGAGGATCACCTATATAAGTTTGAAGTGCCGACCGTTTCATGAGAAAAACACTTATGAATCCAAGAGTTGTCCACGGCGAAAATGGATACAACCATGAGAATCAAAATTAGTCAGGGGAGTTGTTGTGTGGATATAGTTGTCTTGGTTTACAACAACGACTGAGCAATTCAAGACAAAATGTTCACTGATTAGCCAAGTAAATCCGACGTCTTCCACTAAGGAAGGTTCAAAGCCAAAAGCTACATATCCTGATGCAGTTGCTTTTTGCCCGAACTCTCGAGTGTATGCATTAAATTTTCATTCATGTGGGGGATTGTTGTGAAATAGGATTGTCAACCCATGTTTTGACCAATTTTTGAATAGGCTCCAATTAATAGAATTAAGATATTTTTACATTAATGGAATCCACATTTTGTCTAAATGAATTTGGAATATTTAATTGCTCAAATCTATATATGAATGAATGAGAAATTAAATGCTAAAGTTAGCTATTTAAATAAGAAAGTGGCAAAACAAAAATAGGTGGGAAGGTGAAAAGTCACCATCCCACATAGAAAGTTTGTGGTTAAGTTTTCATGTTTATTAATGCATTACTTGGACAAGGGTTTGAGTCCCTTGGGGGAACGCAAGTGTTCAAAGGGGGGAAGACCTATGTACTATGTACTATAGGTCTTTCTCCCAAGGTCCACACGGGTGCGCCGCCGCTGCCGTCTGTTGGGCCCAGCGTGGTCTACGTCGGGGTCGTGGCACGGGTCACAGGCTCGGGCCTGGACTTGGACTTGGAATTGGGTTGCGTTGAGTTTAATTTGAGCTCCTCCTTAAAGAATAGTTCATTTTGCACAAAATTTAGTTAATGTTATAATTTAATTTTGGCTCAATTAATTATTTGTTTTATATTACATTTAATAAGTACCAAAATGGAAAATCTTGACTAATTGGTGTGTCCAGCCAATGAAAAGTTCACAAAGTCACTGGAAGGTTTTCTCGCTACATTGGCATCCAGTCAACGGCGAACAACTTTCTCTTCTTTTCGCCATGTCACCAAACAGGTGTGACTAGGGGTACGGACGTACAGTAAAGTTCGTCCAGTCAACCCCAAAGCAACTTTCCATCATCTATAAATAAACCCCCATACTCATTCATTCATTCAATACATTCTCTTCTTTGTTTCTGTTTGTTCCGAGAGTTTAAAACTATCTTTTTGATTCATTGTTTCTTGGTAATTGCAGTGCTACCTTATTAAGATTTTATGTCGTCGTATCTTGAGAAACGATTGCATAAAATATAGTATTCCATTAGCACCGTAGCGGGGCAATATCGTTTGAAAGACAAATAGTCCAACTCTTGCCTCGACACTCTGCCAGATTTTTTACACTGCTTTCCAACATATATATATATATATATATATCGAGACACTGGATATTATTTTTCTTGCGTGGATAAATTCCATCCTCTGGAGGTACTGTAGGTTTTACATAATAAACTTTATATTGTCATATAATTCATACCTAGCAATAAAAAATTAATACAAGATATGGCATCATTCGGATTGAAGGCCGGTATCATCGACGTGGAACACGGTTACATTATACTCATAAAGTCCATATTCAGGAGAAAGATAAACAGTTCTGGTAATAGCATACCCACGTGCCATTCGAAAAACATATGTTCCTCCCACGACCTGTAATTCATGCGTCTCGGCAAAATAAGGAATCCTTGCCGAAATAGCGAGCGTGCTCCCACCATACTTTCCTGTGGTGAAAACGAGATTTGCGAGCAGTGTGAGTGTGATTTCGTTTAAGTCAGAAAGTGCGATGAGCCCCTGAAGCCGACCAACTTCCTCGGAGGCGAGCTCGGGTCCAGATGTTACGAGGTTGTCGAAAACGAACACGGTTCCGAATAGGGAAGGGGAAGTGTCGGATATATTTGATTGAGCTACTTTCCAGACAGTTTGGTTTTGGCCGCCTAGTATGTCATGGACGAAGAAACAGAGATTGGTTAGTGATTCTTGCCGTTCGGCTTTGATGTATGAATGAGGCGTTGCTATGACTATGACAATTAATGAGCAGTAGATTAACACTGCAGTGCTAAACTTTTCCATTGCACTTTTTTGTACTTCATTTATTTTGCTAAAAGTTTGCTATTTATAAGGATTTTGACTACGCGTTTCATGTAGTGAAATAATACTTATCTAAGAAAAAACATAAATGATTCGTGTATATTCTTATAGGTGATAAAATATTACATTGATCAGTTTACTCGCACATAGCTCATATTATAGCCTGATATTATCAGTGTTCTCAGAACCGGACCGGTCATTGAACCGACAGTTTTACTGGTTACAAGTTTTACAGGTCGCACCGGTTTAACCACCGGGGGAACAGGTATAAAATGAAACAACCAATAAATATAGTTAGCAAATATATCACGTACTCTATTTTTTAACATTCTCAAACTATTCATAATTTCATACTTAAAAAAATATATATCATCACTTAAAAGAATAAAAGGTTAATACTAATACATAAGTTAATACTTAAAAAAAAAGTCTTTTATGAAGGAAATCTTCAATTACATAATAAAAATCATTTCGAAACTAATAAAATTAAAAATTATGAAAAAACAAACTAAAATTATAAGTACTACATATATGGAATATTATATAATGTTCAATTTAATATAGTTTATGTCCATAATGTTCCAATAGGAAAGTTTTATATAATTACTCTACTATTTATATTTAAAAATTATTGAATTGATTGAACTGTTAATCATAATATTTAATTAAAGATTCTTTCCTGTCAAAAGTAAATAAAATCTTAAACAATCAATCAATGATTTAATAAGAATACTTAATTTCTTAATAATAAATATACTAATTGGAATATCAAGAATCAATCACATTATTACATGCATTAATTCTTTCAACTTTCAATAAATCTTACTTTAATTTTCTCTAATCATCATCCTCATCACACGCCCCCAACCCAATTGATGTCAATTCCAAAATAATAAAGCTCTTCTTCCAATAATTTATTCTTTTCCTTATTCATTTCATTATCATTCCTTTTACATTCTTGTGTATTAGTGTTTATCATTCTTTACTTCCTATTTCATTATTGTTTGTATTTTCTCCAATCATCTCCACCTCATCTTTTCCTTAATTTCTTTCACTTTCTTCTTCTTGCAAATATATCAGATTACATTCATCCCAGCCAATCTTTGGGGGAGAGACGTGGGGTGGCGGAGGGGCGGCTGGGCGGAGGATCAGCGCATGACGGGCTGGCGGAAAGCGGCGAGAAGATTTAGGATTTTAATTTGGGTTTTCAGATTTTCGTTTAGATACTTTTTTTTTTTAAATATTGGTAGTACCGGTCCGGACCGCCAAAACCGGCTACCGGTTACCGGTTTTCAGCTGGTTTGAAAAGGCAAACCAGACCGGAACAACGACCGGCCAGCGGTCGAACCGATTCGACCGGCCGGTCCGGTCCGGTTATGAGAACACTGGATATTATTAAAAAACAAAATCATAAAATCAGATCTTGAGTTTTTAAGAAATAACAAAACTATAAATAAAAATTCAAAAACAACTTATAATATTTATATAGAGAGACTTCAGTCTTAATTCTTTAGTGAAAGTAAATGAAAAAATATGGTGAATGACAATGATCGAACTAGTACCTTTTAAAAATTACAAGGGTTAACTTGATATTTCAGGGAGCTGTACATATTATTTCAGATCGCCGTTGAAATGAGTACTAAAAGTTGTTGAGTGTAAGTTATGTTACAAAGTTGAAGTATTTGGCATTTTCTATATACGTAAATGAACACCAGGACTCTGTGAGGGACAATTACCACAAAACAAATTGAGTTGGTGAAGTTGGCTAACAATTGCCAGATTTCCTAAACACGATTGAAGTACTGATTCTGTTCATTAGACAAAACAACCGAGTTAATAATTTTTGAAACAAAAAAAAAAAAATACTATAAAGGCTAATTTCGTATAATACAATGCCCTGCACAAGTGCCCATCAGCCATCACGCCATTTTGCACTTTCGCCCTTTATTTTAGCGTGCCTTACGAGTGGCCTTTAATTTTAATATATCTGGCTAAAAAGGCTTACCTCCAGCCCAAACTGCCATTTTTACATGTGGTTTGTCTAACGTGGCTGCCACCTCAATAAGTCATTTTACTATACCAGAATTGCGATTTCCACGTCGGATTGGGACATCCCTAAACAAAATATTTATAGGAAATGTAGTCTTGCAACCTGTAGAAGTGTTAGCAGGGGGATGGTTAAAAGGAGAACTGTGGCTTTACGTACCATAAAAAGATAATAGTGACGCTAGCATAAATCATCACATAGGTGAGTCTTATAGTATGTCGTTGTCACGCTTCAAAGTGTTACCATACAATAGTACTAAAATGCTTTTTGGTGACGCTTCAAGCATCTCTAAAATGGTCTTTTATGATGCTTTTTAATGACTCAAAATATCTTTTGCCACACTTTTTAGCAGTCAAAATATGGCAATACACACACAATAATTATATATATATGGGTCAATTGCGTTTTGCCCCTTAATGTTTGGGGTGTTTTGCAATGTACTCCTAACGTTTCAAAAAGAGCGCTTTACCCCCTAACGTTTGTAAAGTTGCCCCCTGAGTCCTTGATCTAACGTTCATGTTTTCCACGTGGCTATCTTTTCCACGGTAGATCAAGGACTCAGGGGGTAACTTTACAAACATTAGGGGGCAAAGTGCTCTTTTTGAAACGTTAGGGGGCACTTCGCAAAACACCCCAAACGATAGGGGTGATCACAAATGACCCTATATATATATATATATATATATATATATATATATATATATATATATATATATTATTGTGTGTAGGGGGCATGGGGGCTGGCGCCCTACACGTACGCCCCCCTTTGCTCTTCCACCGTCATGACCAACAAAGCTATCTTTTGGTGTTCATCAAAAAAGAAAAAATATTCTTTTGGTTTTATTTTCTCGTAACCATTATAATTAAGTTTGATGTACCATATTTCGGTACCGCTACGTCATAATATCCGATACAGTATTTCGGGACATATTATGCCACGTCAGCACCATTATTTTTTAATGCAAAATTACAATTCAAGGCAAAACACTGAAATCGGCCCAAGTAGGCCCAAATTGAGCCCAAGCGAGACCTATTTGGGCCCGAAAGGGCCCGATTCGAGCTATATCAAGCCCAATCCGAGCTATATGGGCTCAAATTCGATCTATTTGCGGCCCAAGAGCCAAATTCGAGCTATATGGGCTCAAATTCGATCTATTTGAGGCCCAGAAGTCAAGTAAGAGCTATATGGGCCCAAATTCGACCTATTTGAGGCCCAATTCGACCTATTTGAAGGCCCAATTCGAGCTATTTCAAAATAGCTCTAATTCGACCTATTTTGAGTCATAGTTCTACTTGGATTGCACTTTTAGACGAATAAGGACTCTTATTACTATATAAGGGGGTCCCATGCCTCATTCTAAGGTACGTTTTTATTTTCTAGCATTTAATTTCGAGCTATATACATCGAATTCGAGCTATAGAGCAATAATTCGAGCTATATTGCAATATCTCTTGTTCGATCTATATAGAGTGTATTTCGAGCTATTTGAGAGTAATTCGATCTATTCGGGTTTTCTCATCACGGTTCTCAATACCATTTCGAGGTGTGCTAATTCGACCTATAGGGCCTAAATTCGACCTATTTGGGCTTATTTCGACCTATATATTCGACCTATTTTCGAGCTATAATGTCGAGCTATTGTCTCAGACGACAATACCTCAAATTCCGACCTATCTGACTTGAGCGTCGGAGTGCCTTCGCCGGAGGAGGCACCGGCTTAGTTTACGTGTGGTGTTGAGTGCAGGTTCCGAACTCAAAAGCTGCTTAAGCATCCAATAGGAACTGAAGCAGTCTGACGTGGAGTGTTGGAGAGTGGACACGTATCCAGACGAAAATACCCCACATCAGTGGCGCCGTCTGTGGGAACCTTCTATAGCACTTAGAAACAAACACTGACACTCAATGGCTCAACGGAGAGCAACGGAGAAGAATGGAATGGCAGGAAGGACTAGATCACAGAGGGAGGATGATAATCGGGCACATGATGCTTCTGAGCGAACTTCAGTGGCAGCGCCTAGCACTCCCCTTGATCCTCCAACTCACACAGCGAATCAACCTGAAGTTCCTCCCACGGAACAACAGCTATTGAATTCCGCTCAGTTGGATCAAATCATGGCGGCATTCCAAAGGACTATGGTCCCAATGATTGTGCAGCAATTGGCTAACACTTCTGTTTTACAGAATGTTCAAGCTCCAATAGCACAACAACCAGCAACACAGCCTGCGCCACCGCAGCAAGGAAGGACTCATCCGACCCAGCGTCCTGATTCGAGGCAGTATACGCAAACTAGGAAGACAAGGCCAAGGGATCCATCTCCCTAGCCTGAAAGGAGGAATCCTCGTTCAGTGAGGACCAATGCTAACCGAGCTCCCAGTCGGGCAACTGGTCGAGATAGAGAAGGAAGGGATGGAGAGGTGAATTCTAGGCAAAGAGTTCCTGATCATCGACCTGCAGCAAGTCGAACTGCCGGAAGGGATAGGGACTTGCCTGAGAGAGTCGCAACAAGATTGGAACCTGTTGTAGCAGAACACATTCCACTAAGGGAGAGGTCAAACCCCTTTTGTGAGGCGATCAGTAACTTGACGTTGAAGGAAGGAACTAATCTTCCTGTTCTGAAGAAGTATGATGGAAATACTGATCCAGTTGCACACTATGATGAATTAGATGGAGATTTGCAGGTTTTGGGGTATGGAGAGAATATGAGGGCGAAACTTATTTCGCTCAGTCTGAGAGGTCCAGCAAAGGAATGGTTCAAAAACTTGCGTTCGGGATCAATCGAATCATCTGAACAGTTTAGGACCATGTTCGTAAAGAAGTTTGCTACTTATCGCGTAAAGAAGAAATCTCCGAGCACGCTGTTTAATATCTATAGAGGACCTGATGAACCTTTGGGGAGGTATATCGAGCGTTTGAATCTGGAGATCGGTAGAGTGAATGCTCCCACTGTCGACCTGGTCATATCTGTATTGGAGCATCGTTGCCGGAGTAAAAAGCTTATAGAAGTGATAACATGGAACACTCCTGATTCCATTGAGCAAGTAATGGACCTAGCTAGTAAGGTCATTGAAGTAGAGGAGGCAACCATGAATCAAGGGTTAATGGACTCGCCAAGAATTCATGGGGGCAAAGAGAATAAAGATAGAGATTGGAGAAAGGAGCAGAGGGGAAAAGATCGAGATCGCAATCGACAACCTTTTAAGAAGTTTGAGAACTATACTCCTCTGAGGAAACAAATTGGTGAAATCTACGCCATAGAGAAAGATAGCGGATTGCTGAGAACTCCAAAACCATTCCGAGAGACTGAAGAGACTAAAGGATCGAAGAAATATTGTAAGTTCCACAGGCAGAATGGGCATTTTACCAACGAATGCAAGGCTCTAAAGAACGAGATCGAACGACTCATTCAAGGGGAGAAACTCATCGAGTACATCCTTGAGAATAGAGAGTCACGTGAAGAAAAGGCGTCAGCTGTACGCAAGCGGGATAGATCCCCAAATGAGAAGAAGGATGAACCAAAGCGTAAACGGGGAAATGGGAATGATGAAATCGAGAATGGAATCAATGTGATAGCAGGCGGACCTACTGGCGCAGACTCAGCCAAAAGTAGAAAACGCATCTCACGAGACATATACAATGAACGACTGAAGCGTCCTGAAATAGATCTTGTCTTTGCGGTGGACAAATTGGATACAAGAATCACATTCGATGATAGCGATTTCGACAGCTTGTCCCCACAAGCTAAGGAAGCGCAATACTTGAATTGCCCTATGGTGGTTTCCGCGGTGATTGCAAATCACGGGGTAAAGAGGATAATGATTGATAATGGATGTTCGTCCAACATAATCTTCATGGATGCTTTGCAACAAATGAAACTTGGACAATATGAGATCACGGATGTTAACTCACCACTAGTGGGATTTGGTGGAAGTGAAGTAAAACCCATAGGAAGGATCTTGTTGCCCACGTCCTTTGGCGTAAATCCGAAGAGGAGAACACTGAACGTGGAATATCTTATCGTTGATATACCATTCGCATACAACGTACTGATTGGAAGGCCAGGAATAACGGCATTTGCTATGATCATCTCAACGGTTCATCAGAAGGTCAAATTTCCAACGCCTGGTGGAATTGCTGAACTCACTACAAACTATCGTGATTCGTGGAGTTGTTATGTTACATCAACTAAACCTATCAAGGCAAAAACGGATCCAAATGTCGCGATAGTTGACATACATCCAAAGGAGACGTCTGAAATAGGGAAACAAGTTGATACTGAGATGGTGCTTGCTGCGCAAGTAGACCAAGAGATGATGCAGGAGGATCATACTCCTTCCAGTATTGAGGACTCTTTGAAGAAACTGGATGAAGAAAAAGAAGACAAGACGACATTGCGCTACAAAAAGAAGATGGAAATGGAGCGTCTGAAACCTTCGGGAGAGTTTAAGGAGGTTATTTTGTTAAAAGATGAGCCTGACAAGATAATTAAAATTGGTAGCGAGTTGACTTCGGAGGTTGAGAAGGCATTATTGGAATGCTTGCGAAGAAACTTTGATGTATTCGCATGGACGGACTCGGACTTGAAGGGAATAGATCCTCGAGTCGCGGTACATCACCTGAATGTTAACCCAAATGCTAAACCCATCCGACAAAAGAAGAGACACTTTAGCGATGAGAAGAACAAGGCTGCGGAGTTGGAAGTACAAACAAAGCTTGCTGCAGGCCATATATTTGAAGTTCGATACTCTAAATGGCTAAGCAACGTTGTGCTTGTCCCAAAGAAGCCGACCGTATGGAGGATGTGCGTGGACTACACCGATCTGAACAAACATTGCCCGCGAGATCCTTTCCCGTTGCCCAGGATCGATCTTGTAGTTGACTCCACAGCAGGCTGTGCGTTGCTAAGTCTTTGTGATGCACAGAGCGGTTTCCACCAAATACTAATGGCAGTAAAGGATCAACATAAAACGGCCTTCATCACTGACAGGGGGATATACTGTTACAAAGTGATGCCGTTTGGTTTAAAGAATGCAGGAGCAACCTTTCAGAGGTTAGTTGCCAAGATGTTTTATCATCAAATCGGCAAGACAATGGAAGTTTATATTGACGACATGCTCATCAAGAGCCTGAAGGCGGAAGATCACGTGAAACATTTGGAAGAGGCTTTTGGTATCATGAAACAATATGGGATGAAGCTAAATCCTAAGAAGTGCACATTTGGTGTTAAGGCCGGAAAATTTCTGGGGTTCATGGTCAATGAGAGAGGAATCGAAGCTAACCCTGACAAAATTAAGGCTATAATGGATTTACCATCCCCCAAATCCGTTCGAGAGGTGCAACGATTGGTGGGGAGGATTACGGCACTTAGTCGATTCATATCGCATTCTGCTGAAAAGAGTTTACCTTTTTTCAAGAAGTTACGCAAGACACCTAAGTTCGTATGGACTGAGGATTGTGAAGAGGCTTTTCGTCAATTGAAGGTGTACCTTACGACACCACCATTACTATCTAAGCCCAAGGACAATGAGATACTATATCTCTACTTGGCCATAACGAAGAATTCATTGAGCACAGTATTGGTGCGCGAGGAAGACAAGAAACATTTGCCTATCTACTATGTTAGCAAAGTGCTGAATGGGGCAGAAGTGAATTACCTGGAGATCGAGAAGTTAGCATACGCACTTGTAATAACTGCACGAAAGCTAAGACCATACTTTCAATCACATCCGGTTACTGTCTTAACTAGCCAACCACTGAAACAAGTCATGGCAAAACCGGAGACGTCTGGGAGATTAGTAAAGTGGGCAATAGAGTTAGGAGAATATGGCTTGGAGTATATGCCAAAAACAGCGATCAAAGCACAAAGATTAGCAGACTTCGTGGCTGAAACTATCTCAGAGGCAGAGCAAGCGCTTGATGTAGCAATGGTGACGGATGAGGACAAACGGGACAAACCTATAGTTGCAAGGGGAACTTGGACTCTGCATGTGGATGGATCGTCCACGAACGACGCTGGAGGGGCAGGAATTTACCTAAAATCGGCGGATGGCAGAGAATTTGACTATGCAATAAGGCTAAATTTTCAAGTGACCAACAATCAAGCGGAATATGAGGCTATGCTTGCTGGCATACAAATGGCAAAATCGTTGGGAATAACGAACCTGGTAGCATTCACGGACTCACAGTTGATCGCTAATCAATTTGAAGGAAGATATGAGGCGAAAGAGGCTGCAATAGTAAAGTATCTTGAAAAACTGAAAGAAGTGACATCAAATTTCGATACTTTCTCTATCTCGCAGATCCCTCGATCAGAGAATGAACGCGCTGACTCCTTGTCACGATTTGCTAGTACTGCCGAAGTGTTTGTTGAAAGGCGGGTAACTCTTTTGGCTTCAGAACAGCCCTCTATCGGCAAGGTAGTTGAGTCAAAACCAACGCAAGCATTGGACTACGTACTGCCAGTAGAAATAGAGGCGTGTTGGAAGGATGAGATTATCGATTATCTTCAGAACGGGAACTTACCTAATGATCCTCAAGCGATCAGAAGGCTCAAGTATAAATCTGCAAGATTTACTATGTTCAATGGCGAACTGTACAAACGGTCATTCGAGGGACCACTCCTGAGATGCCTATCTCCCACACAGGCAAAACAAGTCTTGCGCGAAATTCATGAAGGGAGTTGCGGAAATCATTCAGGAGGACGGTCTTTGGCCCAGAAAATACTCCGACAAGGATATTTCTGGCCAACTGTTATGAGAGATGCTATGGATTACTCAAGGAAGTGTAGAAGTTGTCAACTGCATGCGAAGATCATTCATACACCTGCACAACCTATGACAACAGTGAGTTATGGATGTCCGTTTGATCAATGGGGAATAGATATAGTTGGACCAATGCCTAAGGCTACAGGAGGTAGAAAATGGTTATTGGTGGCTGTCGAGTACTATACGAAGTGGGTTGAAGCTGAAGCACTTGTAAACATTACAGAGGCTAATGTGAAACAATTCATTTGGAAGAACATCGTTTGTCGATTTGGAATACCAAGAGTCTTAATTTCCGACAACGGAAGGCAATTCCAAGGTTTTAAGATTCAGGACTGGTGTAGGGACATGAAGATTGAGCAACGTTTTACATCTGTTACGCATCCAGAAGCAAATGGACAAGTGGAGGCCACTAACAATACATTAGTGAAGAGTTTGGAGAAAAGGCTGGAGGGAGAAGGAGGAAACTGGGCGGATGAGTTACCAGGGATATTATGGGCATATCGCACAACTCCTCGTACCTCTACAGGAGAAACTCCATACTTATTGACATATGGATCTGAAGCAGTGATACCCGCTGAGATTGGAATGCCAACTTATCGAATCGTTACTTATGATGAAGAGCAAGCATTAAGGGCAAGACAAATGGATTTGGAATTGATCGGAGCAACTAGGGAAGCAGCATACCAACGTACTCAAGCGTACAAATCTATGATGGCGAAAGCATATGACAACAAAGTCCGTTTCAGGAACTTTCAAGTGGGGGACTTGGTACTCAGGAAAGTAGAAGCTACTAAGCATGTTGGAAAATTGAAGCCAAACTGGGAAGGACCTTACAGAGTGGAGAGAGCAAGCTCAAAAGGATATTATTATTTACAAGAATTGGGTGGAAGGAGTTTGTCACGCCCCTGGAACGTCAAGAACTTACGAAGGTTTTATAGTTAGAACACTAGTTTTCTAATGGCCTTGTGGCGCAATAGGATCGTAGTTTCAGTACTTCATTCGCTTATTCTTTTACGAATTACGAGTCCCTCTACGTGGATTCTCATTGTAATAGTTAGCAGCGAACTACGAGGACTTGATTCCTAGCCAACCTATATACGGCGGGATACGTAGGCAACTCGGAAGTTACTCGAGCTCAGTCCCAAAACTAATAAAATCTCTTATTTTATTCTAGATCAGCTGTTGCCTACTATTTATCCGCATGATTACAATCTATCAAGAAACATGAAGATGAACTCAAACTGTCTACTAACTTCAAGTTTAAAAACTTAATCAAAACGAACATTAGCTTCGTATAACGAGCACTAGCCTCGTGGAGTCAAGCACAATTCCTTGCACTCCCGCGAACATAGCTTCGCAAGCGCAAACACAGCTTTGCACAACGAGCACAAGCCTCGTGGAGTCGAGCACAAGTCCTCGTACTCCCGCGAACATAGCTTCGCAAGCGCAAACATAGCTTTGCACAACGAGCACAAGCCTCGTGGAGTCGAGCACAAGTTCTCGTACTCTCATAGACACTTGTTTATAAGACTTAAGTGTTTTAACAAGTACCAAATTTAAACTAAAAAAGTAGACACATATGAGTGAAGATGTAACAAGACAAAACAAAGACATTCAAAAGATTTTGCAAGTCAAAACTGTACTAAGCAATTGTTAAAGCGCTAAAATCGCGCGAACGTTAGCAACGAATACCGTACGGAAAGAATGTACTAGGACTAAATGTATATACGGAAAGTAAAGATGTTCAAAAAATATATGGAAAACTAGGCAAATATGCCAAAGATAAGGGCACGCAGGCCACTCCATAAGATCAAGGCAGCAAATGCAACCCAAGAGCCTTCACCGCACCCTCACTCTGCTCCTGGATATCGGCGAAAGACTCGTTCAAGGGCCCAGTGTCATCAAGAGGGGAGATCTGACGAGGAGCAGCAGCGGCAACAGGGGCGTCAGGCATAAGCTGATCGCCATCAGCAGGCTGATCCAAGATCTGTGGATCGAACCCCATCTCACCCTCCTCCGGAGGATCGTCTAGAGCAGCACCAGATGCAGCAGCGGCAGTGGACGTAGAGGGAAGCTCGTCGGCAAAGTCGGAGAGCCACACCTGCCGAAGAGGATAAAAGGAGGTGAAGGGGTCATGCTTCGGCTCTTCGTCAACCACAGTCGCTGCAGGTTCGCCAGTAGGAGGATCGGCCAGAGTAGGATCCGCAGCAGCAGCACTAGAGGACTCGCCGACTTCAGTGTCATCCTCATTCAGGCAATTGAGGACATTGAAGTCCTCCCTCTTGAACCCAGGAGCAAGAGCACCGCGGGCAATGATGTCATCAAGGGCCATGTTGTAGCCCTTGGTTGTATCAAAACCGCCCCGCTCCATGGCAATCTGCTCCCAGGTGGCTGAGCGGAAGAATTCGATGGCCACCATCACCTTGTCCTCATCGGGGAGCTCCTACGAAACAAGTAAAGGAAATGTAAGTGTGTAACATGCAAACTTCAAGGAAAATGAAATAAATCAAGTTTCAAATGAATACCTCAGTCATGGCTCTGTTGTAGCCATCCTCCTCAGCAGTCGCTATGCGAGCTCGTGCATCAGCCAACTCAGCCTCCAGTCTCAGACGTTCGGCCTCAGCAGCAGCAGCAGCATCCTTCATCGTCCGGATGGTGTCGACATGATCGTCGACAAGGGCAGTGGCATGCTGGCAGTCGGTGGTGAGCTGGCTGGATAGGCGCCTCTCCTCGGCAAGCTCCCGGTCAACGGTGGCTTTCGCTGCCTTCAAGGCCTCAAGCTCCGCCTGTACTGCCTTCAGCTCATCAACAGCAGCGACCAGATGCTTCTCCACTTCAGCCTTCGCCTCCTTGGCCTGTTTCTCCAGCCGTTGGGCTTGCAAGGCCGAAGAGTGGTGCCTATCCATCAAGGCCCTCTGCTGATCCTGCGTAGTCATGACCATGTTGAAGTTCTCAGCCATAGTCTGGACATTGACGAAGAACTACAAGAAAGAAAAAACGTTAGTGATAGTCAAGTATGTACAAAGATAAGGGAAAGCTCTAAATCCACATACCTCACACAGAGACAAGGCCGTGCGACTGACCAGCTTCTCGTGGCCCATCGCCTGGTAATATGCCTGACGATCGAAGTCAGGCATGAATCCCTTGACAAGTCGAAGGGCGGTAGTGTCCTTCAGAGTGAACTGCCCCGACTCGACTGAAGCTCTGACTATCTCCTCCACGTCAATATCGACGTCATCAGCATCATATGCTCGGTCCTGCGCGACGCGTTTACCCCGTCGGATCTCCTCAGCAGTAGCAGCAGACCTCTTCCTCGTTGCTGCTTCAGGGTTGGCCTCATTGAAGCGACGAGCCGCTTCAGCAACTGAGGGAAGATGCACTCGTCCAGATGAAGGTGCAGATGAAGGAGAAAGATCCGGAAGGATCGGCTCAGAACCGCCAGGGGGTGAAGCGGGAGCAGTATCAGCAGCCGACTGAGAAGGAACAATCTCAGGCACTGGAGCTGGAGCAGGAACAGGGGCAGGAGCTGCACCTCTACCGCGCCCCGATCCTCGTGTCGAGACGGTAGCAGGAGTAGTGCCGCTTCTTGAACTAGTACCAGCCGTCTTAGCACCACGACGACTGGTCTTCTCAGGAACGGGCACTGAGGATTGAGGAGCGTTGGCGCCACGCTTCATCGCGGCCAGCCTCTTCTTTGTCTTGTCCATCACAATTCGTTCTGAAAATCATAAACAATGCAGAGGTTAGAAGACAACAAAGGACGATAAAATCAATGAGTAAAAAGAATGAAAACATGCATAATATTATACCAAAGACAGAAGGCTCAACGCCGGCATGATAAGTATAACCGCCGGCCCGCAACACAGGGGTGGTGGTCAACTCAAAGGCATCAAATTCGTGCTCTTTCAAGTTTTTTACGACCGCCAAGGTGTAGACTGGAGGATCGGGGCGTCTCGGTGAAGGACGGGCATCAGTCCAAAGCCGCTTGAATCGAAATTCCTGCGGCTTGGATTCTTTTATATAAAACCACTGCTTCTTCCAGTGAGCCCCGAAACTCGTTTGCAAATCAGATAAGAAGCATTGCTTCTTTCGCGAGCTCAGATAATAGAACCCGGCGTCTACACCTCTGTTGCGGAACTTCACTATAAACAGTTGCCAGAAACCGGCCACAGAGCAAGGCAAGTCAAAGATGCGGGTTAGCATCGCATAAGCATACATTTGAGTGTATGCATTAGGGGTAAAATGTGAAGGACAAGAGTTCAGAGAGGACATGATCTCTGAGACAATTGGAAAAATAGGAAAACGTAAACCACACTGCAGATAACCACTAAAGATAGTAAGACACCCCTCTGGTGGGTTGTTCATCCTATCATCTGGCCCAGGCACGATAATTTCATAAGTGTCGGGAATGTCATATGTATCACGATAATAGGCTATGTCATGAGGCAAAGAAGAAGGGAACTGGTCAAAATTGATCAAATTAGGCGGAGCAAGTTGTTCGGGAGAGTTAGATACAGGAATTGGAACATTTTCAGAAGGAGGTAAAAAAGGCACGATGGGGAGAGGGTTCGATTCAGCCTCGTCATCTCCTAGGATGTCTACGTCTACCTCCATATCAGACACTCTATCGTTGTTGTTTCTCTCATCACTAGATGAGCTCTCGTCGCTTGAGGCATTACCACTATCACTAGTTGACGCATTCTTCCTAGCCTCAGATGCCATAGATGACTCACTACTACTCTCTCTACTACTACTACTGGAAGATTCAAGATCAATAACTCGCGTCATAAAGAGGTTTAGGTGGAAAGTTTACCGGCACGAGGATCTAGGTCTACTGAAACTTCTTCGTGTGGGGGAATTTGTTCGTAGGACCTTTCTGCAGGTGCAAAGAGTTTCGGAGCGCCCGGTAATCGGATTCGTGCAGGTTCTGGTTGACGAGGACGATTTGGGGATGATGCACGTCGTGTGTTTGACTCACGAGGAGGTCGATATGATGACTCTCGTGACGGATTGCGAGCGTTATAATAGGCTCGTTGGTGTGATCGTGGTGGTGATGGACGACGTGGAGAACGGTTACGTCGGAGTCGCGCCGTTGTGAATGAATCTGCGAAAAAGATTTGAGTATTAGCATTTTTTCAAAATTTTTCAAAATTTTTTAGAATTTTTCAAAAAATTCAGAATTTTTCTAAGTGCTATAGCTCGAATTTCCCCATCAAATTCGAGCTATATTTTCGAGCTATATGAAAATTACCCGAGGATATAAATAGCAGGATAGTTTTTTTCGAGCTATTCCAGTCAAATTTCGATCTATTTGCGGTCAATTTCGAGCTATAAGGAGTATTTTCGAGCTATTTTGCTACACTTGCTAAATTTGGACAATTTTCGAGCTATTCACGTGAAATTACTAAAAATAGTAATTTCGAGCTATTATTTCGAGCTATTTCTCGGGAGCTCTGAGATGATTCTTAGGTGCGAAATGAGGAAATGAAGCTGGGAGTGGGGTATTTATAGGCGGACTGACGCGGGAATTACCAAAATGCCCCTAAATTCGAGCTATTTGAAATTTCGACCTATTTTTCAAAAAAAAATTCCGGTAATTTCGATGTATCTTTTTGAAGGCTAATTTCGACCAATATGGAATTCGAGCTATTTTCAGGCAATTTCGAGCTATTTTACGGAAAAATTTTTATGGACTTCGAGTTATCTTTTCCAAGATAAATTCGACCTATACCAATTCGAGTTACCAAAAATAGTAAATTCGATCTATTTTCGAATTTTGATATTTTTGGTCACATCTTCGGTTTTTTATGACGACGTCGATCTCGTTTCACGATTCTCGGTTCTTTGACTTTTTTATAGTTCGTATGACCAATGTTCGTACACATTACTCTTACGAACTGGGGGGACTCCATGATGTACCATATTTCGGTACCGCTACGTCATAATATCCGATACAGTACACGAACGTATTTCGGGACATATTATGCCACGTCAGCACCATTATTTTTTAATGCAAAATTACAATTCAAGGCAAAACACTGAAATCGGCCCAAGTAGGCCCAAATTGAGCCCAAGCGAGACCTATTTGGGCCCGAAAGGGCCCGATTCGAGCTATATCAAGCCCAATCCGAGCTATATGGGCTCAAATTCGATCTATTTGCGGCCCAAGAGCCAAATTCGAGCTATATGGGCCCAAATTCGATCTATTTGAGGCCCAGAAGTCAAGTAAGAGCTATATGGGCCCAAATTCGACCTATTTGAGGCCCAATTCGACCTATTTGAAGGCCCAATTCGAGCTATTTCAAAATAGCTCTAATTCGACCTATTTTGAGTCATATTTCTACTTGGATTGCACTTTTAGACGAATAAGGACTCTTATTACTATATAAGGGGGTCCCATGCCTCATTCTAAGGTACGTTTTTATTTTCTAGCATTTAATTTCGAGCTATATACATCGAATTCGAGCTATAGAGCAATAATTCGAGCTATATTGCAATAGCTCTTGTTCGATCTATATAGAGTGTATTTCGAGCTATTTGAGAGTAATTCGATCTATTCGGGTTTTCTCATCACGGTTCTCAATACCATTTCGAGGTGTGCTAATTCGACCTATAGGGCCTAAATTCGACCTATTTGGGCTTATTTCGACCTATATATTCGACCTATTTTCGAGCTATAATTTCGAGCTATTGTCTCAGACGACAATACCTCAAATTCCGACCTATCTGACTTGAGCGTCGGAGTGCCTTCGCCGGAGGAGGCACCGGCTTAGTTTACGTGTGGTGTTGAGTGCAGGTTCCGAACTCAAAAGCTGCTTAAGCATCCAATAGGAACTGAAGCAGTCTGACGTGGAGTGTTGGAGAGTGGACACGTATCCAGACGAAAATACCCCACATCAAAGTTCTAACAAGTTTGTGTACTATTCTTCTTCTCTTTACGACCTTCGTTATAAGTCTGTCTTTTGGAAAAATCCCATAAGATTCTTGAATCACGAGAATCATTAGTCATGAAAACACAGGTCTAACTCAAAATAATGCATCAAATAAAAGGAAAATAATAGTAAAAAACTTTGGATTCAAGTGTAGAAAGAAACATATTAGAACTCTTAACCACGTTCGTGAAAACTATAAAATTTTCATATTTAACATTGAAGATAATATTTAAACCAAGAGCACTCATTGTTTAGTTGTCTTCAATATAATTATCAACGACCAGTAATTTGTATTCGATAGGATAAATGTATTTGTTTGAAATTTTATTGTTACATTATTAGGGTAAATTGCGGCAAAACCCCTAATCTGTGGGTGCTTTTGCATTGTGCTCCCTAACCTATGAAAATGTGTGATATGCACCCCAACCAATTATTTTTGTGTGATTTGCTCCTTGAACTATTGAGCAACCGTTCATTTTGTGTTGATATCCCTCCAAAACTCTCCAATGATTTTGAAATCTTGTACGGAACCCCCCTGTGGTTTGTTAATTTTCTAAAACGCACATTCTAGTTTTATAAAGTTTTGCACAAACTCTTCTTTTTATGAAACCGCAAATAGAGAGAATTTCTACAACGGGGGTTTTATATAATTAGCAAACCGTGAGGAGAGTTGGTGATTTCCAAACCATTGTAGAGTTTTGGAGGAATATCAACACAAAATGAATGGTTGCTCAATAGTACAGGGGCAAATCGCACAAAAATCATTAGGTTATGAGGCATATCGCACAAATCAATAGGTTAAGGGGGACATCAAATGCCCCCATGGGTTTGGAGGTTTGCCGCAATTTCCCTAATTAAAATGTTAAAATGTATTTGTTTATGGCACGTGTAGATTTAAATAATATCTTGGTTGATATAACAGTTCAACAATTAATTTGGCATTTTGAGTTAAACAGTATAAAAGGTAATTGTCTTAATTTCCTTAGACGATATTCTTCATTAATATATTATTCCTAAATTGGAGAATTCAATATTCTCTACTATCAATACATAAACTATTTATGTTATGGTGTGTATGGATTATTTGATCAATTTAAAAATGTAGGAAAAAATTTAATGTTAATCTTATCATACCAAATAAGTGTTGACATTGTAATTCTCAATAATTTTATTTCTAGTGTGTAACCTTTTTCAAATTAGAAATAAGGATCAACATTAGAAGAAGGAAGAAAAAGGATTATACATAATTTTAGTTGACCATTGTTTCTAATTTGAAAAGGGTTACACATGACATAAAGAAATATGGATTATAAGTTAAAGTGAATATTTATAATGCTTCTTAAATTAATCAAAAGTATGAGTAGAAACTAGAATGTATAGAAATAAATTATGTGTTAATTCTAGGACGTTGAATTCCATTATATAGGAATTATAAGCTATTGAAGAATGATGTATCAATTAAGGATATATAAGCAATTACCTTTTGTAGTGTTTGACTCTCAAAGGGAAATTCCAAAATCTATAAAAACTCTTGATAGTAATATTAGTTGAACAAGAATCGGAATAATTAATGGCTTAACCTAATAAGGTTTACCTTGCATTATATATATATATATATATATATATATATATATATATATATATATATATATATATATATATATATATATATATAGAGAGAGAGAGAGAGAGAGAGAGAGAGATAAAAGACCTAAACAAGAAATATTATGAGGGATAAAAAAGAATCAAACCCCATGTACTATACCCCATGTTGCACTTTGTCTTCTATCATTTTTTTCACAACTTGCCTCCTCTACTATGGTAAATAAGCACTTTGCTTCCTGATCAAATTTTCGACAGAATTCTTTCGGTGATAATTTCATTTTTGCCAAAATTGGAGACGTAAGTGGGTGTTTATCACGATTTAACCACAAGTTCAATAAAATATCCTCTTTTTCTTTTAATTTTGTTAACATTTTTTTAATTTTCAAAACCCTTGTTTAATTTTCAAAATTTTGAGTTTAAAATTAAGGAAATATAATAGAAATTGAAATGAAATTATTGAATTTGAGGTTAAGTTGTGATGAACCCTCATGTTCACTTTAAAATTTCGGCGAAAATAGACTGCCCGACAATTTCTTTTACTTGTCAACAGATAGGGAGCAAAGTGCAACATGAGATATAATACATGAGATTTAACACTTTTATCCCTAGAATGAACTCTATTATAATATATTCAAAAAGCTAGGGAGTATCCGTAATGTTGTGTCTCATGTGGGGTTGTTATAGTTGTCAACTTCTAAATACAATGGTGTCATACTTATTAAATTTTAGGCATCTGAATATGTAATATATAGTAAGTGATAATTAACTATTTTTATATAACTAGTAATTTTTTGGTATTCAAAAATATTTTTTGCTCCCATCATTTAATTGTGTTAGATTAAAGCGTGTAAGTGTAAGGGAGAAGGTGCAATCCTCAACACAATATTTGAATAGTTTATGTGATTTTCCAAACACGTACTAGTAGTGGTTCACGTAAATTACCCACATCTTAGGGGTAGTATGTGTAATTTACGGGATTCGATCCAATTCCTTATGAGCATGGGCGTACCCGCCCCAAAAGCTGGGTTGGCCAACTAAAATTTTGAATTTTATGTATATGTACATATGTATTAGCCAAACTCAATATAGTTCTATCGTAAAAAATTGTAAATAACATAAGTATTTTAACTGGACTGAACAAATTGCTTTTTAACCCTATTAAAAATCTCACTTGACCATCAATTGAGAAGTTACATTCAACTCAAGTACAAGTCTTAACTCATTTACATCACAAAATGCAAGATTTAATTGATAGGTACATGTCTCTACCACATTAAGAATTCATAATATAATGAATCAAATTTTTTAGCAAATACTAAGATTATCTACTTTGAAAGAGAGTTAATTGAAAGTATGGATGCCCATTTAAATAGCTAATGAATTTTATTCTCCAAAGTACCCCATGGCTCCACTTCAATAGCGATTTCAAGAGAAAAAGCATAAAATCCCCACGTGTTTTAAAATATCATGCACCAAATCCTTTTGTGTGTTTTTTCTTAAAAGTCGCCTTGTGTTTTTAAAAATTCTCCTTTAATCCCTATCTGTTTACTATATATAATAGAGCATGTATCGAAATTGCGTTAAATAGTATTTGTTGGTGTCTTTTAAACCTCTATACCTACAAAGTTAGCTGACACACCTTGATGTAAAAATGCATAAAACTGCCTCGTGTTTCTCAAACCTACATTAAATTTATGTTATTAAAAATCTGCAATAAACCCCCTGATGTTGCTAACTTTTTTAACATAAACGTGCACCAAATTTTACAACATTGATAAAGTTGATAATTCATAATAACTAACACACGTCTATTAAGTAGTTTGTCAAAAGGGTATTTGTTGATTTATGAAAACAAGGGGGTAATTAAGTATGTATGTTATTGTCACTTTGTCAAAGACGTAAGTATATTCCTAATTATACTTTAGACATTTTGTATCAAGTCTTTTTATTTAATAACTTAGTTTACCAATATAGTCCAGAATAAAAAATATTCATAGCTACATGAGCTTCACCAGGTTCTAACTTAGTCAAGCTTACAACGCATTAGCATTTCTCCGTTCATCTTTTTGATGACTACTGGTTTGTTTCTTAAAACTTATCTTAATTTTCATGACGTTTTAGGAACGTTTCCAGTTTTCGACAATTTGAACCTCAGATTGAACACGAAATTTTGATTAATGCTTGTAATACAAGATATAACAGCACACATGCATCAAAAGTTATACATTTATGTCAGCGAGCAGACAAAACAAGTCATGTTCGAAAAGAAAAACATGTATTATTTTTTTCGAAAATAGGAACAACTGCTGAAGAAGCTGAGTTCAAATAGAAGACAACATTGTGGCATCATCACTACGACAAAAGGCCGGAGTCATCAACGTGGAACACAGTTCCATTAAACTCATAAATTCCATATTCAAGAGAACGATATACAGTTCTGGTAATAACATACCCCCGTGCCATTCTAAAAGCACCCGTTCCTCCCACAACCGGTAATTCACGCTCTCGACTAAAATAGGGTTCCTCGCCAAAATAGCGACCGTGCTCCCGTTATACTTTCCCATAGTAAAAGCGAAGTTTATGAGCATCGTGAGTGTGATTTTGTTCAAGTCCGAATGTGCGACGAGCCCATGGAGGGTACCAACTTGCTGAGAATCGATCCGGAAGTCACGAGGTTGTCGATAACGAACACGGATCCAAATAGGGAAGTGGAAGCGTCGGAGGTATTTGATTGAGCGACTCTCCAGACAGATTGGTTTTCGCCGTCTAGTATGTCTTGGACGTAGAATGAGAAATCGGTTATTGTTTCTTGTCCGTGGCGAACTTTTTGATTAATCCGTAAATTTGGCATCGACGTAAGAATGTGGCGTTCTGAAGAGTATTAATGAACAAAGGAGGAATGCCGTACTAAGCCTCTTCATGTTGATCGAAGTTTGTTTTGCTACTAGATTAGCTATTTATTAGTATTTAGATGGCCATCGTGATACGGTAAACTTCATGATTGATTATTAGTTACATCAGTTTATGTGTTGTATAACTATATATATTTATCTTTCAAATATTATAATTCACAATATGTGTTATCATCACAGCTATAAATAGCGAAGAACAGGGAATTCAAACACATTTTGCTTGCGTGCGACTCTAAAGTGGCGGTCAACCTCATCAACTCAACTCTTCATGATACTCACCCTCACCGTGCGGACTCATTGTTTCATGTCGCAATCTTATGGGTGAGTTTGATTCATGTTTGATACAACATGAGTATCGTGAAACTAACATCGTCGCCGATCGTCTTGCACATTTGGGTCATTCCCTCCCCTTCGGACTTCAATTCTTTGACACGCCTCCTGTTAATGTTTCTCACTATTTTCTCTTTGATACTATCGGCTGTATTAGTTTTAGAACTATCCCTGTGTAGTTAATCGGGTTTTCCCACCCTGCCTGTAACGAAAAAAAATCATCACGGCTATAAATCATTAGTAATAGTGTACTCAAAGTGCCAAACATGATTCACACCAGGTACATTGACTAAAAAAAAAAGTTCAGAACCCTTTTTATCTTAGAATGTAACTGGATCGTTAAAAAAAAGACTGAAATGAGTTTTTATGTTTAAAGTAACGTCTATATTATATTTTTGCATTTTATTTCAGAAAATGAATACTAAATTGATTTATTTATATGTTACTAAAAATAACAAAAGTTTAAAACACCAACTTACCAGTTTTGGTCACTTGATGAATAACATCTACAGACAGAAATCTATGTTTATACAAGTAAAAATGTGGAGAAATACGGTGGACAATTCTTAAAAGCAAGAGGAATTTTTTTTCCCCAATGGAGTATTTTATTATTTGGGATGTATTCGCTGTCAGTTTCCATTAAGTATCAGTCCAAATTGAAGAGTATTAAAAAGGATAAGAAAGCTGCAATGGATTAAAATGTAGATTAGGAAGTTTCAAGTTTTTGGCATCTCTATATATGTAAATGAATTCCATGACCACTGTGAGGGACAACTACCTTAAGTGGGCAGTTAGTAGAGTTGGCCACCGATTTACTGCCGATTGGACACTTATTTTTGAGACAACAATTACAATTATGATGATAATGTATTCCGGGAACAGGGACTACTCCAAAAAAACAAGTAGATAAATTGCATAATTTTGTTGTCAATCGGAGATACTAAATATAGGGGTGTTCAAGATTCGCCTGACCCGCTAAAACTCAATCCCTCCAACCCGAATATGTCATTGTTTATTTTATAATTTCGCCCGCACGTGTTGATAAAATGGCAACTCGCAAAATTTCGGTATGGTCATAATTTTAAATACAACCCGTCCGAACCCGTCCGCATACAACATTCATTTGTATATTTGTATAGGAAAGAAGGGGCAAAGAAAGTTTTTGAAAGTCATATAATTGTATGTTCATAATATTGATATAATATAGTATTTTTTTATTAATTTGGTGTTGTTTGATAGTTGTATTTTGAATTGTGAATCGATTTAAATCGTAATTTTATAATTTATGCGGATAAAATATTCGTTTACATCCTTATATTGTTATTTTAATTAAGTTATGTCATGATTTAAGCTATTTGTTAAGTTATGATATTATTTTTGTTGTTTTTAAAACTCAAAGTAGGTTATGTTTTTGTTTTTATATCAAAATATAACTATATTCACAATTTAAACCCGCAACCCGTCCAACCCGCAACCCGCATGGTTTGATTATTAACTTGACCTGTACGGGTTGAAAAATTGGTAACCCGCTAACTTTGAGTATGATCATTTTTTTGGTGACAACCCGTCTAAACCCGCCCGCGTACACCCCTAATACTAAATATTTTGAATTTTTTCCCTTCTGTTTGTTGAGGTCTTTATTATGTGTTAACCCATTGAGATTTTTCAAAAGAAAAACGTTGATCTTTTAAATTATCCGTAAAAAGTCGTACTAATATATTTGCGAAGTCATCAGAATTAATTAATTGGCCCTAGGATCCAGCTGCTAATAAGACTAGAACTATAAAAGAAAAGAAGTAATAGGATAACGAAATAACTTCTTGAAAGTCTCAATATTGTTTCTCAAAACTTTCAAAGTTAAAAGAATTATTTTTGAAAAAAGGACCATAATTTGTTGAAATGTATACTTTTCTGTGACACGCGATAGTGAAAATGTTCCCAAAAAATATATTAATGTTAACTTAGGGGGAAGTTTTAATTGTTGAAATTGAGCAATCGACGACAAGTTGTTTGCTGTTAAGAATACTTTTAACAGACGTAATTTCTAGCTAAAAAGGGACACATACATGGTAACTGTTCTTTATCAAAATATTTTTTCCTCCTTTTCTATAAATATCAACACTGATAAGAAGACAACTTATTTGTCGAGACAAATTAATTTTACGGGAGTCAATCTTATCATAAATGTCTAACTTGAAAGTAATTACATAAATAAAAATAAACTTTTTATATTATATACTTGCTCGGTTAATTGAATATCATTAAAATTTAATTAATTCTTCACTTGAATAACAAGCAATGTGAATAATATATAAATATAGTGAGTGATTAAAATATGTTGCAATGTAGGAAGAGAATTAAAATCAATAGGGTCAAAAAAAATTTGTAGCACGAAATAGTGACAAAATATTTATTTACCACGTCTGGAGAGAAAATAATTAGTCACCGTAGCATAAAATAGTGACAAAATAATTTATCCATCAACAAAATACATGGGGTCAAAAAAAACTGACCCCATAAATTAATTACTCTGGTGTCAAAATGCATGGGGGAAGAATAAGCTAGCACTGCGGTGACAGATTTTTCTTCCCCCACGGTTTTTAAATAAAAAATTAAAAAATTTGCGGGGGAAAAGATCTATTACCATGGTACTAACGTGGTGACAAATTATTCTTTCCCCACGCATTTTGTTTTATATTTTTACTTTTTTTTTTAATATTTTGATATAATTATGTATGACCACAAATTTATCTAACCATACACATGGTGACAAATTATTTTGATCCTACATAGTAACAGATTTGCTTTTCCCCACTTATAAGGTCGAAACAAATTGTTACTATGTGATAACAATATATTTTGACCACATATATGGCGGAAAATTAATCTGTCACCATTGTTGTACTAACTTTATGCCAAAGGTCTATACCAGCAAAAATTTTTTTACAAATTTTTCTGATCCCTTTGATCTATAGTCACAAATTTTGCATCAATAGGGAGTAATTTTTTTGTAGTTATTGCTCCAAATTCTTATAGTGTTAGCAATAGTCTATGCATTCTTACAAAATTAAAATCTCTCATTGCAGAATACATATACAAGAAGCGTCTCAAAATTCAAATATACAACAATAATTAAGATACCACAAAAGTAAAAAAAAAAACAAAAAAAAAAAGGAATCGAGAACTAGTTAGCTAAATAAATATGAATTAGAGTTTCCACTAAAGTCATTAGTGCATCCGGTCTTAAAAACAAACTTTAAGATCTGGTCTTAAGCTCTTTCCTCATGTCGCATTCCACTAGCACGTCTTCAAGATCTAATGTGAAATTGATTTTCCACTCTAAATAAAATGAAGGAGAAGAGTGAATAAACAAAAGGGGGCTTGTACTTGTTTGTGAAAGTATTTGGTGGTAAACAAAAACTTTGGAATAGCAGCTCAAACCTGATATCATCGACAATTTGTTATCCTGATGATACTTATTAAATTAAAGTCTCGTTATTTTGACCGGTTAAAAGATTTTCGACCTCGACACGTGCAATTTTTGGAGAAGATACTTGACCTTATAATCTTGTCGCAAAATAGTATTTGTTATTGATCAACGATACTCAACATATATATTGTTTAATAACTAAACTTACTAATTTTAAGTAATTTCTCAAAATAATATTGTTTACGTAAAATTATCACATTGCTCCAAGTAGTATTCTCTACATATGACACACACACACACACACAAAATAGTATTTCTAATGTGTATTAAGAACTAATGTTTTTATAATAGCCACATATATACGACATTGTAAATAGAAATTTAGTTTTTATAATTTATATTCCAATATAATATTCTCTGTTTTAAAGCCTATTATGTTTGCAAGAATAACTAACAACATTATGTTGGTGTAACTAACAATTAAAATATATATTATGAACATAATTATTTTAAAATTAAATAAATATAAAATAAATAGTTTTATAATATTATCAGATATCTTAAATGACCACAAGGTTTACTTTTAATTTCATAAAGTTGGAAATTTAATTTGTGACTTGAGGAATTACTGGAACAATTTATATTTAAAGCTTAGTAACTGTTTAGCATAATATGTATTCTAGGTTTGGCTATTTTTTGATAGACAAAAAGTAGTTTTCCAATATATTATAAAACTTAGGGGCACTTGTTATGTTGTCTGATCACGTACGTACGTAGAGGTGTTTAGTTACTAATAGTCTAACTTTTGAGTATAAGGTTGTAATAGTTAGTAAAAGTATTGTGCTTATAATACAACCAATGGTTCTGGACATTAAAAAGTAGTTTTTTGCTAATATTAAATCAGATTTATTAATGGTGTATGGGCGAAGTCCAATTTCAAACACAATACGGGCGTAATTTGTGTAATTGATCTCGAACACGACCAGTGGTTTGCGTAATTTACCCTTACCTTAGTGGACTGGTAGCGTTTGGTTAATTTATCCAATTTGATTTTATTCTTTTCGAGTTTCACTAAATATTAAAATTTAATCACGGTTATAACGCGTTAGCATTTATCCGTTCTTTTGTGACTTCTGGTTTGTTTCTTCATTTTTCTTAATTTTCAAGTCGTTTTCGAAACGTTTTTAACTTCATCAATTTGAAACCCAAGTTGAAGACTGCGTATATACAGCACAATGTGCATCAAAAGTTATACATTTTATGTCACCGAGCAAACACGTACAACCCCGTCATCTCTATTTAGGTACAACATTACGTTCAAATTGAAGATAGAAGTGGCAGAAATATATTATACTCATAAAGTCCATAATCAACTGAAAAACTAATAGTTCTATCAATAACATACCCACGCGCCATTCGAAAACACCCGGTTCCTCCCACAACCTCCCACTCACGCTCATCGGCCAAATAAAGGGTCCGCCCCGAAACAGTGAGCGTGCTCCCATTACAATTCCCCGTCGTGAAAACAAGGTAGGCGACCATAGAGACTGCGGTCTCGTTTAAGGCCGAAAATGCACCGATCCCTTGGAGGCGACCGACTACCTCGGAGTCGACTCCAGGTTCGAAAGTTATGGGGTCGTCGAGTACTTTCACGGTTCCGAATTCGGAAGGGAGAGTGGCGGTGATATTTGATCGGGCGACTTCCCAGACAGTTTGGTTTTCCCCGCCTAATATGTTGTGGACGTAAAACCGGAGATTGGTTAGTTCGGCATTGATGTGCGAATGAGGCGTGGCTATCATGAGAATTGATGTCCAAAGGAAGATTACTATGTTACTGAGGTTTTCCATTGTTCTTTGTTGTAGTTTAGTTTGCTAACAAGTCCGTTATTTATAAGTGTTTTGATGCCTTGTTGTACCACTTATACCATGATAGATTTATCGCGTGACGTGTATGTGAATATGAGGATGTGAATGTTCATATTTTTAACCAATCACTACTGTGTACTTTAAAATTCACTCTCACACATAAATTAAGTAGTGAATCGGAGAGTGCTACTCAATTTTGGTACTATAAATTTGGACTGTACTTGTAATAAGAATTGACATTGTACTCCATTTATCAAAATACAAAATAAACTTCTATTGCTATGCTTGGTCACATACGATTTGTTATCTCAAAGTGTAAATCACTCAGCGAGAAAAATAAAGGAAAGAAGATGATATTTTATCTTCAAAAAGTACGAAACAATTTTTATTTTACTTTTTGGAGGTGAAATGAGTTCTATTGTTATGCTGAACTTGATATTTCACGGAAGAGCGTTAAATTGGTTACAATGTTCAAGTCTTTGGCATTTCTATATATGTCACTGAACGCCGGGACTCGGCGAGAGACAATTACCACAAAATAAAGTGATGACTTTGCTTGTAACGTTTATATTTTAGAGGTCGGATCGGTCACTCAACACCTTGAATATTGTTGCCGCATGCTACTAAGCTAGTTTACTAGTACTGATTACTTTTATTAGAGAAAATAACCAAAAATACTTATTTTTGAAACAAAAAATAAATTATAAGGCCCCGCACATTGGGCTATTTCGCACTTTAGTCCTGTATCTTATCAGACCTTACGAATGCCCTTTAAATTTTAACAATCTTGCTAAAAGAGCTTACCACAAATTGAACTGCAGGTTAATGCCCAAATGAGTTTTATGTCATTTTTACGTTGTGTGTCTCGTCCAACGTGGCTGCCACCTTAGATAACTCGCTATATTATTGAAATTTTCAAGTCAGAGCAGTCGTGGACATCCCTAAACAAAATTGACTAAGTCTGACTCCACGAGACAAAACCCTAGAAATCTTTGGGAAATGTAATTATTTATAACATTCCTCTGTAAGTCCTATCTTGAAAACTTTAATTTCCTAAGCTGAATGACGGTTTCACTCTTTAGCTTTATGAAACATAATGGTCCACGACAAAGACAAAAGTACGACAGTCATCGGCTTTCTACCTAGCACAACCCAACTTTCGCTTGTTATATCTATCAGTTTATCTCTGAAAGATTTCTACAAAATATTACCGTACAATAAATCCTTGATATGCACTTCCAAATCCATTATTTGAACCATCAAATTGTTTGATCAACAATTTTTCTCCGTTTATTGTATCTACCTCTAAATCAAGTGGGAGCTTTGCGGTCGTACTAGTTGTTAAATGTATATATTTTCACAATGATATGATATTTTTCACTTTGGACCCAAGCCCTCATGGATCTATTATTGGGATTTGCCTGCAAAGGCTTTATATCGATTAAGGTATATGTTACTTATTCCTATAAACTCAGTCACCCTCCTTCATTTACCATAAATATTTACACTTAAATATTACTTTTCATGTGCTTGTAATCTTGCCTTTTCTTCGATGGAAAACTATAATCTTGTACTTAATTGTGAACAATGTAAGAAATTGGAGAGCATATAAAAACTAAAAGATAAGATAAAAATATAAGAGGAGAAGAGTGGAGGAAACTTTGATTATTTCTTATTATCACTTTTCTTGACTTGCTTCAAATGACTACAATACATGGGGTATTTATAGGTAATAGCTAACATGAACCATACTAATACATTTACCTTTAATTAATTTAGATCCATCATAATCTACCAAGTTCATGAATACACTCAAAAGACAAATACATGAATCATCCAAGTACATGAATAGAAGCTTCCACACATTTCTAGAATAATATTAATCTAGTTTACTAATAATAATAATATTATTATTTTTATAATATTTCAACATACCCCCTTAAACTAGATTCATCACTCCAAGCGAGAACCGCAACTTTTGAAAAACTTCAAACTTCAAATGCTTGGTGAAGATATCCGCAACTTGGTCTTGGGATTTCACGAACTCAACTTTCACTTCTTTGTTGCCAATAGCAGCTCGAACAAAATGATACTTAGTATCAATATGCTTGCTCCTATAATGAAATACCGGATTTTTCGCCAGTGCAATAGCTGACTTGTTATCAACAAATATCTCCGTCGGGCCTACTTGTGATAAATTAAGTTCTTTCAACAATCTTCTTAGCCAAATTACATGACAAACACAAGAAGTGGCAACAACATATTCGGCTTCACAAGTAGATAGCGTCACAATTTGTTGCTTCTTTGAACTCCAAGTAAATGCCGAGTTTCCCATGAAGAAAACGAACCCGGTTGTGCTTTTTCGATTATCAACATCACCAGCCCAATCACTATCGCTATAACCAACAAGCTTAAACTAATGAGAAGGAGTATATAAAATTCCATAATCAATCGACCTTTAATGTACCGAAGTATTCTTTTGGCCACTTTCATATGTGAAGTAGTAGGAGCCTCCATGTAGAGACTTACAAGTCCAACGCCAAAAAGAATATCCGGTCTCGTGCAAGTTAAGTACCTCAAACTTCCAACAAGACTTTTGAAAAGTGTTGGATTAACCTTCTCACCATCTCCATGCAATGAAAACTTGACTCCACACTCTACGGGGGTGCTAATCGGCTTGCACTTTTCCATCTCAAATTTCTTAAGCACTTCTTTTGCATATGCTTCTTGAGAAATAAAGATGTCATCACCTCTTTATTTTACTTCAATACCAAGATAGTAGGACATAAGGCCAATGTCCGTCATCTCAAACTCCTTCGCCATAGCTCTCTTGAATTCATCAAACATTTTTTCATTATTTCCTGTAAATATCAAGTCATCCACATACAAACAAACAAGCAACATATCACCATTTTTATTCAACTTCACATAGAGTGCATGTTCATGTGGACACTTGGTGAAACCATTCATCTTGAAATAGTTGTCAATTCGACTATTCCAAGCACGCGGGGCTTGCTTCAAACCATAGAGAGCTTTCCTTAACTTCAACATCTTATCTTCTTGCCCTTTAACCACATAACCCGGTGGTTGACTAATGTACACTTCTTCCTCCAAAAAACCATTAAGAAAGGTGGACTTTATGCCATTTGATGAATTTTCCAATTATTTTGTGCAGCCAATGAAATAATCAAATGAATAGTTTCAAGACGAGCAACCGGAGCAAATACCTCATCATAGTCAATACCAGCCTTTTGCTTCTAACCCTTGGCAACTAATCGAGCCTTGTATTTCTCAATCTCCCCTTTTGCATTCTTCTTTATTTTATACACCCACTTCACTCCAATGGTGTTTTTGCCTTTAGGTAGTGATGCTAGCTCCCATGTGTCATTCTTCTTTATTGCTTTCATTTCTTCATTCATTCATGGCTTCTCTCCATTTCTCATCACGAATGGCATCATCATAACCTACATGCTCAACCTCCGCAAATAAACAAAATTGTGTAAATTCACTCAAATTTTGTACCTCTTCAGTGGTGTCATACAAGTCACGTAGAGATTTATATCTTCGAGGCCCTTCACTTGAACTTGAATCATCAACTTGTGCATTTTGAGGTGGAGGTGTTGATGGAGGAGACATAGGTTGTGTGGCATCATCTTTATCATCATCAAAGAATGGACTAGCCTTGTGATCTTCATCATTTCCAGTCCAATCCCAAGAACTCTTTTCATCAAATTCAACATCTCGACTTATAACCGTCTTCCCATTGCTTGGATTATGCAACTTATAAGCTTTTGAACATTGCTCATAACCAACAAAGACATACCTTTGGCTTTTGTCATGAAGTTTAGTCCTTTTCCCAGCCGACACATGTGCATACCCAATGCTTCCAATCACCCGCAAATGAGAGACACTTGGCTTGTAACCACTCTAAGCTTCCTGTGGTGTCTTGCCATGGAAACTTTTAGTGTGACTTCGGTTCATCAAGTCGACCGCACAAGCAACGTCTTCAACCCAATATTCATTTGGCATATTTTTACTTTTCAACATACTCCTTGCCATATTGAGTGTCGTCCGGTTCTTTCTCTCGGCTACCCCATTTTGTTGTGGTAAAAATGGAGTTGTCATGGAACAGTGGATTCCATTTTTTTCAAAAAATTCTTTGAATGCATTTGAAGTGAATTCTCCACCTCTATCGGATCGAAGTGCTTTGATTTGGTACCCGCTTTGTTTCTCCACCATGATTTTGAATTTTTTAAAAGTTTCAAACACCTCCGATTTTTTCTTCAAAAAATACACCCAAGTTTTCCGAGAATAATCATCAATAAAGAGCAAGAAATAATTATTCTTACCAAGTAATGATGACTTAATAAGTCCACATACATCCGAGTGGATAAACTCCATAGGATTTTGAGCTCTCGTCATAGAATCCTTTGGAAAACTCTTTCTTGCTTGTTTGCCAAATATACATCCTTCACAAAGTTGATTTGGATGGTCTATGGAAGGCAATCCTTTCACCATTTTCTCCTTGCTCATTATTTTCAAGCCATCAAAATTCAAGTGCTCAAATCTCATATGCCATAACCAAGAATTATTTTTAAAACAAGATTTTAAGCAAATTGGGACATCACTTTGAATATTCAATAAGAACATTCTATTCTTTGACATTGGCACCTTGGCAACCACATTACCACTTTCATCCTTCATGGTCGAACTTCTATTTTTCATGAAAATCTCATAATTCTTCTCAATAGTTTTCCCAAACTCAAAATATTACTTTTCATATCCGGCACATAAAAAACATTAGAAATAAATTGATGACTTCCATCTTTAGACCGTATTAAATTTGTACATCTTTCTTTCACTTGTACTTTTGAAGAGTCCCCAAATGTAATATCTCCACCAATGAACTCATCGAGCTTCACGAATAAATTCTGTTTCCCACAAATATGGGTACTTGCTCCGGAGTCAAGATACTATAAATTATTCTTCTCATTTTGATTGCTTTTGCAAGCAAGAAGCAAAGTGGCATCCGCATCTTCTTTCTCATTGCTCTCCATGAGATTGTTCGTCTCCTCCATGTTGCTTCTACATTCCCATGCGTAATGGCCAAAACGATGACAATTATAACATTCAATACTTGATTTGTCATACCTTGGTTGATTTGGCCTATATCCTCCTCCTCTTTGACCTCTACCTTTTCCTCGTCCTCTTCCTTGATTGAAGTTTTGGCTCGTCTCATTGTTGTTCGATGAATTGTTGTAGCCTTGTCCACCCCTTCCACGACCATGACCTCGACCTTGATTTTGATCACGGCCTCCCCCACGTCCTCGGCCTCTTTGAGACGTGCCATGATTTGTCTCCATCTCTTTTAGTGATAGCTTTGCTTTCAAAGCTTGTTCCACCGATTCTTGATTCGGTTTCTTCAATCTCTCTTCATGAGCTTGCAAAGATCCGACAAGTTCATCAACAGTCATGGTGTCTAAGTCTTTAGACTCTTCGATGGCTACAACGATGTAACTGAATTTTGGATCTAAAGATCGCAAATTTTTTCCAACAATTCGATCATCTTTAATGTCATCTCCATATCTCGTCATTTGGTTAGTAACCGCCAAAACTCGTGAAATATAATCTGAAATTGATTCAGATTCTTTCATATGTAGAGATTCAAATTCACCTCTCAATGTTTAGAGTCGCACCTTCTTCACTTTGTCGATTCCCTTAAAAGAGGCTTGAAGAATATCCCATGGTTGCTTGGATGTGGTTGCACTATCAACTTTTTCAAACATCTTCTCATCCAGACTTTGATTGATGAGTGTGAGCGCCTTTTGGTCTTTCTTCTTGGCGGCTGCATCATCACCTTCGACACCTTTCTCCACAGAGTCCCAAGCTTCGTATGCTCCAAGCAAGGCTTTCATTCTTATGCACCAATTGTCATAGTGCTCTTTGTTTAGTGGTGGAACTTGGAATGGTGCTCGTTTTGACATCTTCAAGCTTAGTCTCCAAACACAAGTGGCTCTTGATACCAATTTGATAGAAATTGGAGAGCATATAAAAACTAAGAGATAAGATAAAAATATACGAGGAGAAGAGTGGATGAAACTTTGATGATTTCTTATTATCACTTTTCTTGACTTGCTTCAAATGACTACAATACATGGGGTATTTATAGGTAATAGCTAACATGAACCATACTAATACATTTACCTTTAATTAATTTAGATCCATCCTAATCTACCAAGTTTATGAATACACTCAAAAGACAAATACATGAATCCTCCAAGTACATGAATAGAAGCTTCCACTCATTTCTAGAATAATATTAATCTAGTTTACTAATAATAATAATACAATCGAGACATTTTGTATTAAGATGGAGTGAATCTTGACACATTTTCATTGATGAGGAATGGACTTCAGTGTAGCAACTCGTAAAAGTGTTATATGGAGAATGGTTAAAAGGAGAAGCAGCTCTACCGCATCTGGTAATCAGATAAGCTAACTTTCAGACACTAAAGGCTATGTTGAGAGGATTTGTCGTCATGTGGACTTCTGGGAGATGGTAGCTTGAGGGCAAGAAGTTGATGTAAGAAGGTAATGTCAGAACCTCAACCAACGAGGCGCTTGAATGATAGGAGGGAGATTGGAAGGATAACAAAGAGACATTGGTAACTGTTGGGTGTTTAGGGATGTATTTGAAATAGAAGGAAAATATTTGGGTCTAATATTACAATACTTTGGAAACACTTTGCAATATGCTTTATACTATATTTTTATTGAACTCTCAAATACTCTCACGGCTTCTTCTTTACATTCCATATTTATAGCTCACTTAACCTACTATGCATGTGGCTATATGCACATGTGGCTATAAATTAATTACATTGAACTAGTATAAGATCCTCAAATCATTCAAGATAGTTATAATTTTTAATCATGATTTCATTTTCTTGGTAGCTTCTCCACATTTTCAGCCAACTCCGTCGGTCGGCTCCATGCTTCAAAATAGTGCCTGTCATGAAAATTCTTCATCAACCAGTTTGATGCTTGCTTAATTAGGTGGATCTTGATGTTTGTGATATTCTAATTTTCTAATTACAAATTACTTTTTAACACTTTCAAACACCATTTAGTAATTGTGCAATCTCCTCAGTGGTGGCTGCTTTTATGAAGCAACCCGCAAATTGTTCGTTAGTGTCCATGAACTCCAATTTAATTTCTTGATCTAGAAATATTTCTGATACATATGTGAGTTTACATATTGATTGTAATCAAGAAAAAATATAGAGCAGCCGAATGTATAATATAAGTGATGAGGGAGTTAAGAAAACCAGTGAGCACTGAGCAATAAAGCTGAGAGTTACTCTTGTACACAAAAACTGTATAAATATTGCAAAATCATTTTCTGGTTATTGCAATTTCTATCTTAGCCCTATTATTTTCCATCTTTTGCACCGATTTCATTTTGAACTTGATAGTCTCTTGAAACCCGATTTTTCAGTCCAGATACTCCATCAACGGCCATTGTTCGAAGCTCATTTTCTTTTTTTTTTTAAATACACGTGTTTGATACATTTCTTGTCCTCCAAATGCTGAGAAGTTTTTGCCATTGTTTGTCTGATTTTCGAGATTATGTTGATAGTACATACTGTATAAACTTCAAGCTACATGTCTTTTTGTTGCACGGATCCTATATGGAATAATGGAACGATCCAACATTGCTTGCCAAAACTCATTCTCTAATTTTAGTTGAAAGGGCTTTGCTTTGTTCTCTGTCCCAATTTTTATGAGAAAGAAAAAGCATATGAATTAACAGAGATCATTAACTATCTTTATCCGCAACAACAAATTAAAGTAAAAAAAAAAAAATGTTCATTTAAATGGAGGCAGCAACATGACAAGTGTATATTTGTCCAATCACTGAGAAAAAAGAACAAACTTACCACAAATCTCTATACCCTATTTCCTTCTATGTAAAAAATGAAAATGAAGTCTTACCAAGCAATACTAAGTCGTTCCGCCATTCCATATAAGATTTGTGCTACAAAAAGACATGTAACTTTAAATTTAGACAGTATGTACTATCAAAAGAATCTTGAAAATCGCACGAACAATGATCAAAACTTCTCAGCATTTAGAGGACAACAAATGTATCAAACATCTGTAACTGACAAAAAGAAACTGAGCTTCCAACTATGGTTGTTGATGAAGTATCTACAATGAAAATTTGGGTTTCAAGAGATTATCAAGTTCAAAATGAGCATGCATTGGTGCAAAAGATGAAAAATATTTGGGGGTAAGATAGAAATTGCAATAACTTGGAAATATTTTGCCATATTTATATGGAATATTTGTGTACAAGAGTAACTCTCCGAAATTTTAAAATTAAAATATCATCCGCCTGGCTGCTCTCATTATTTTTGCACTTGCTCTCTGTCTCACTTGTGGCAAAACAATAGATTACATCCCATATTTATAAGCTACTTAACCGACTAACCCTGTGGCTATAAATTAATTACATTAAATCGTGGAAGATAGTTATAATTTGTAATACATGATATGATTTGCTTGGTAGCTTCTCCAGATTTCCAGCCAACTTCGTGGGCTCCGTGCTTCAAAATCCTTCATTAATGCATGTCATGAAAACTCTTCTTCAACTACCGATTTGATGCTTGTTTAATTAGGTGGGGTTTGATGTTTGTGATATTTTAATTTTTTAATTCCAAATTACTTTCAACAGTAACTAATTAGCTTTGTGTCGGTTGAAGCATTCAACCATTTCCATTCAAAAGTATGGATTTCAACTACTTCATTTTATGTTCCTTTTCTTTTATTCCAATAACCGAGTCGTATATTTTGTCTTGAATTATGTTACTTATATTTGCAAAGAGTAATTAGTTAATAATATTATGTGAGTGGTGAGACCTCGGAGCACATAATTGTTTTGACTGTACCTTTGCACACCAGCTTTGGATGAAATCACATTTTTTAAGAATCTCCACATCTTGTCGAAGACGGAAGGTAGGAAATCATATTAAAGTTAAATATATTGTGAACCCAATTATGAGAAAAATTAAATTAATCATAAAACTATACAATATTATGTAATTATATCAATAACTACAAGATTTATTTTTGTTTTCATAAAGTTGTAATACTAATTTGGGTCTTCAGAAATTACTGAAACGATAGACATATAAACATTGTAACTACTTAGTAAAATAATTTCTAAATTTGACTAATGTTGTCATAATATTCTACTATATTACAAAACTTAGGGGAGTAATTGTTATGTTGTGTTTTCTGTAGGGTGTTATAGTTTATAACTTCTAAGTGCAACATTGTAATATTTTTTATTCTTTATTGTAAACACAATAGTGTTAACAGTTATTAACTTCTAAGATACGAGTTAATGAAGGAAAAATTGCAAAAATAGTCCTTTAAAGTGCCTACTTGCAAAATTAGTCCTTTAAAGTGGCAGTCTCTAATTTAAGTCCTCTAAAGTGAATCCTGATGCAATTTTAGTCATCTGAGGTCGGAGTCAACGATTTTGACTTTAAAATTGGATGGATTTTTTGATTTTAACCCTTAATTTGGAGATTTTTCATTTGCACCCCAAATCTTTTCAAAAAATTACATTTGAATCCTAAAACATTTTAAAACATTTATTGTAAAAATTTAGGTTAAAAAAATTTTAAAATATTTATTTTTGATGTTTTAAATAATTTTGTCACAGTTTTTTTTCAATTAACTCTTCAATTAAGGAAATATTTTTCCAAAAAAAAAAAACAAATCAATCATCTTTAACCTCTCCTCCTTTCCACAGTCCTCTTCTCCTCCCTCAAACCTACCTTCTCTTCCACACACACATTAAATATATTTTATATTTATATAAAGAGCACTTTTCCAGATCGGAAAAATCTATGGTCTCTTTATATTTTTTCTAGGTGTCTACAGATTATAATGATTGTTGAAGAAATTAAAAGACTTGGATAAATAAATTGGAAAGAATAGATAGAAAACGATAACATGTCGTTCTTATTTTGCCTAGAAATAATAAGATGTTGATCTAATAATGGCACAAAAATATTTCTAATGTGTAACCGTTTAACTAACACTCGATTAAAAGAGTACTAACACTGGATTTGATAAGCTATAGTATAATGGCCTACCATATTCACCCTATTAGCTGCCGATCTCTTTCGAAATAATTTTGTTAAATAAAGGAAAAGGTACTTCCATTTAAGAGAATTACTAAAAGTAAAACATCTTTGATTCCATATAAAAAGGTTCCTCAGTCGTAATCCATTTAACTCTTTTGGTAAATCAAGCTTAAGATTCATTATTTCTAGATCACGCCTAGTAAATTTAGGAAATTGTCATAGCGTCGACTATGGACGAAAACTTTAGCTTTATCGAACTCACTTTCATTTGTTCTAAACTTTTAAAAGATGTGGTTTCGTTTTATACTTTAAAACTTAAAATAATAATTTTTTTGTGTAAACTATAAACCAACCTTAATCCGTGTTCTGTAATAATTTTTGTTTATTCATGTTTGTAGATATTATGATTAGAGTTCTTGTAATTTTATTTGAAAAAGAGTGTGACATAATTATTACATATATAATTATTCACACACATTAACACACAAACAACATGATGTAACCAAAAGCAGAAGTTATTTTCCAAGTTACTTGATTGCTACACATGTGTTCCCAGGAAATGTGCTATGTGTATGTACATTTAGAAGAAGAAGGTGGGTTTGGGGAGGAGAAAAAGATGACGGGGAACGAGGCGAGGTTGAAAATGATTGATTTTTTTAAAAAAATATTTCCTTAATTGAGTTGTTAATTGAAGACAATTATGATAAAATTGTTTCCAACATAAAAAATAAATGTGTAAGATATGTTTAACTTAAAAAATTTACATACTAAATGTTTTAGGATGTAATGTAATTTTTTGAAAAGATTGTGGGTGCAAATGAAAATAATTCCAAAATTAAGGGTCAAAATCGAAGAATTTGTCCAATTTTTAAGTCAAAATCGTTGACTCTGGCGTTAGAGGACTAAATTGCATCAAGATTCACTTTACAGGACTTAAATTGGAGACTGCCACTTTAGATGACCAATTTTGCAAGTACGCCTCTTTAAAGGACCATTTTTGCAATTTTCCCGTTAATGAATGATAAAAAATTGTGCTAATATACCATGGGTATTTTGGATATTCAAAATTAATAACTTTTGTGGATGATGTGTGATTCTAAACATAAACAGGGAGGGGCCGGGGGCATATAGGGCCCCCGCTCCCCCCACCCCACCCCACCCCTTTATATATATACTCTATGTAAGTAAATAAATATATAATATGTTAAGTAATCTATATAAATATATATCCAATATAATATTTCGTAAAGTTATGTAAAAACCTTGCTAAGAAAAATTTGGTGGGAAGAACCTTAGTGAAGGGAAAAAGAGTGTTGTGCATTTTTACTCCCCCTGATGTTTGCGCCCATTGATTTATTTGAATTGTCGCACTCTAATCTTATGTACCAATTTCTCAAATGCTGTTGTAGAAAGAGCATTTGTAAATAAATCGACTAGATTATCACTTGAGCGGATTTAAACAACGTCGATCTCTCTTTTCTTGTGACGACCATGAGTGAATAATAAATTAGGTAAAATATGCTTTGTCCTATCACATTTGACGAAGCCGTCCTTAAGATCGGCTATACATAATGTATTGTCTTCATAAATATTTGTTTGAACTTCTCGCTTGGTAGGAAATCCACATGCCCTAAGGATATGTTGAGTCATAGATCATAGTCAAACACATTCACAACTTTCCTCGTGAATCACTGGTATTTCTACATGGATAGAAGAAGTAGCAACTATAGTCTGTTTGAGATATCTCCATGAAATGGTTGTATTACCATAAGTGGATAAATATCTTGTCTACGATGGGGTTTTGTATGAATCCGAAAAATATCCTACATCTCTATAGAAAATTAAATATGATTTGGATATAAATGAATAATATAGCCCCATATCTATTGTCCTCAAATTTATAAAAAAATATGTTTAGTTCCATTCCAATGTCTTTGAATTGGAGAAGAACTGTTCCTTGCTAATAGATTTACTACAAATATATAATAGTATTGTTAGGAAGATACATTAGTGCTTTGATTGCACTAAGATATGAAACTTTTGTACCAAGTAGTTCTTTATCAGCTTCACGAGGTCGAAATGGATCTTTCTCAACATCAAAAGATCTCCCAATCATAAGGGTACGCAAGGGATGAGGTTTATCCATATGAAAAACGTGTAAGAACTGATGTGTGATTAGATTAATGTATAAATATTCTTTCATTTAAGTGGTTGATTTCAAGACCTAAATGATGAGTGTCCAAGATATGCACTTTTAGCACACTCATTTACTTGTTTTATTGCTTGTTCTTATGTGTTTTGACCTTTTAGTCTTTTATTGTCAATTCCTATATTTTTGTGTTTAGGAGTCTAGTTGCCAAAAAGGAACAAAAAAAACACCAAATTGTGGAATTTACTAGGAACAGACTCGGACGAATCACAGAAGTTACTATATACCGCTAGAAAGATACAGATATCTAGTTTTGTTGGGATTTATCCCACATTGTTTGTGAATGAACTTGGGCTTCTGTTTATAAAGGATTTCCCCCTCTCCCTCTAATAAGGCCTTTTAGGGGGAAATATGAGGGGTTCCTAATTTATCATGGTATCAGAGCCTACCCAAGACAATGTTGGGCCTACGACCTAACCCACGTGATAGGAACCGATGTCTAGTCCGGCCTACACGTGAGGGGGCGTGTTGGAATTTATCCCACATTGTTTGTGAATGAACTTGGGCTTCTGTTTATAAAGATTTCCCCCTCTCCCTCTAATAAGGCCTTTTAGGGGGAAATATGAGGGGTTCCTAATTTATCAAGTTTCTAATGTAAGAAGCGAATCACGATTCCGACATCTAGAAGAAGTTATAGCTAAAATGGTGAAGACGTGCAAAGCTGAAAAGCGGTGTTTAAAAAAGCGGTTCTTGGGCGCGCTTCGAAGTGCGCCTCAGGGCAAAACCTAGAAAAATTTCCTCGAGGCGGGACATTGAGGCGTTTCTTACGAAATGCGTACGCCCAAATCTTCATGGCATACGCCCCAGGCACGCTTTTACGCCTCAAATCTGAGCGCACAAGCCCCGTAACCAGTGTTTGCTGAGATTTATTAGTGATTGCCACAACATGGACGGAGTGTTTAGAAATTAAAAAGAGCTCGACGTTGGTCGAAAATGAATGGAAAAGCTGAATGTTCTCTAATGGAAATGGCATACGAAAAAAGAGAGGGGAATATTTTTGAAACACAATAGCTCGACCACGAAATAACAATAAAGGGAAAAAAATAACAAACCAAAAATGAAGCCCCGCAGATGAGATGAAGAAACTGGAGAAGAAAGGATCATTTTTTTTCTTTTCTTGTCTATTTTTATTTTAAACGAGATTGCTTCTGTTTTGTTCAACTAAAAGAAAATAATGTAAGAGATAGTGCTAAAAGTGGTTGACAGCGGAGATGCACTACCATTTCTTATTATATTATATTTAGGCAAAAAATATGATCTCTAATGTTTCTCGAAAATTTTTGTTTCTCAATCTTCTGTTATATTCTACTTTTGTCCTATATTTAAGCATCTATAATATGCTTGGCCTTAGGAAATTAAATTTTCATTACTAATTTTCACTCGCATGTTTTTCTAGCCCGTTGTAAAATTTATTATATATATGTATATATATATATTTATTATTTCAAATTTAAAAATTAATAAATTTCAAAAATTACGAGGCTTACGCCTCGCGCCTTGGGGCTTACGCCTCGCCTTGCGCCTTCTCCTTTTAAAACACTGCTGGAAAGCTATTGGCCAAACGCAAAATGTGACTTCGATGCTAATACATGATGATAAAGTCATAATCGGAAGGAGTTAAATGGATAAAAGATGTATATATATGAAAGAGGAGTTCAACACAATAAACGGAAGTGAAATTAAAGGTTTGTAGCAAAAGTTATGAAGTAAATGGTAAACTGTCGCTGATGTATACATTCTAAGGGACTGCACTCAAAATCTGCAATTATAAGCGATCGCTTACTGCTTTGTAAAGTCATGCAGAAACTCCAGAATGTCACCTTAATTCTAGAGCCGTCGCAAAGCGATCACTTTGGCCTGAAAAAAGTGAATTTTCATGTGGTTTGGTTTTCTAATCACACCCAAAGTCTCTCCAACACTTCCACTTATAAATACAAGGCATTGGAAGCACGTAAATCATACTTTTGAACACTATATGTAGACTTTAGAATAACTTATCACACTTAGAAGCTCTTTAGATTAGATTTTTATACTTTATTTAGTTTATTATGTTATAGTTTATTCTCTAGTGTTAGATGTAGCCTAATTACTCATTGTTGAACTCTTGCTTTATGATTGATGAATTGTTTGAGCATTTAGTTGATTTGTATATCTTGTTCTTAATGTTGTATGTCCGTTGCGTACACATGATTGTTTAGATAAACTGTGATAGACTCGACATTAGAAATCATAAGTTTAGATCTCATCAGATATAAGAACGCTACATTCATGCTCTCTGATTGACAACCCGATTCATGATGTAGTGATGCTTTTTGAAGGTAACGGTGATATATGCATCTAGAGGAACAAAGTGTAGAGAGTGTCATTCTAACGGATAGACGTGAAAGAATATGTGAACTACCAATCCAATTAGAAGGATTTACCTGCATTCAATTAGTATATTCTCATGAAATCAATTACATAGCAATCGAGGTCAACTATAGATGGTTATGGTGAAACCCAAAATCCTAGATTTTTAGCATCATTGTTCCTCGTTATTTATTGCTTTATTTATCTTTTCTTAATCATTAATTGAAAATCTAAAATTGCCCCTTTGTCATTTAATGTGTTTAAGTGGATTAAAAGTAGTTTGCGTTAATAGTTATCATTAAATAATCTCTTGGGTTCGATATTCGAGGGTTGTAACATACTTCTCGGCATTACTTACGCCCGTACACTTGAGGTAAATATTGCCAATAGAGTTTGGCCAGGTAAAGTTTTTGGCGTCATTGCCGGAGACTATTCGTAATAGTGTTATTGTTATATCTACTTTTATTTTACTTGTTTATTTCATTTTCTTTTATAAAAAGAGTCACTAATTTATTTGTTTTTCGTTTTTAATTTGCAGCTTGTCTATTTTGGTAGATATGGGAGATCAAGTTGAAGCCTATCAAAATCGACGTAAAGAGATGTCGCCGAATTTATCAGTGTTGGGTACATGTATCAAATTGCCGGAAAGTTCAGAGCGTTTAGTACCGATAACCAAAAAAATTGTGGAATGGGAGGTGACACATAAATATGAAGGTGGAACAGGTGAAAATCCGTTCGATCACTTGAAGAAATTGAAGCTAATTGTGGGAACAGCTGCACGCAATGGATCAGCATTGAGATCAATGTTGTTAAGGTTATTCCCTTTATCCTTACAGGGAAGAGCTAAGTTTTGGTTTGGTTCATTGAGAGAGAGTAGTATATCATCATCTAGTCAAATGGTGAATGCATTTATAAATGAATTTGAGCCCAATATGAGATAATAGTGAGACTAAGATCAGATATTATGAGTTTCCGTCAGATGGATAGAGAACCAATGCACGAGGCATGGGAAAGATTTAGGGTGATGATAGATAATTTTCGTTAGCAATCGATTACTCATTATGTGCAACTGCAAACATTTTATTTTAGATTGAAAGAAGATGACACGCAATACTTAGATGCCTCTGCAAGAGGAAGTTTCATAGATCTCTCAGAAGAGGGAGCAACAAAGCTTATGCAGATTATAACAACAAAAGGGAAACACTTGGGTGATAAGGAGCAATTGGAGATAACAACCGTTGTTGCATTACAGGACACGGAAACACCCATTTATGAGGGTCAAGTAGATGAGCTTACCAAAGAATCAAAAAAGTGCAAGAAATTTTCTGAAAGCAGCAAGAGGAAACATGGAACAATGTAGATCATCTTATGAGAAGAGCAAAAATCAAGGTGCAAGCAGTTACAGCGAGAAGTGTTGGAGAGCCACCACCATACATTATAGTTGGAAAAAAATGGGAAAAAAAGAAGCCAGATAAAAAGGCAACGCTCATAAAGAAAGACCTGATGATGTTCTAAAAGAAGTGCCTCCAAACCTTCAAAATCCAGAGAGTTTCATTAAACCTTTTGCAATTAGTTCTTTAAATTTTGATATATCTGCATGTACTTTGGTTGCACTTGATGAATTTAAACCCTTGTCTGTTTTTGAAATTTAGAGCCAAATAAGGTTGAAGACCCAATGGCATGGTGGATGATTAATAACCTTCCTAACATTAATAATGTTGAGAGGAAGAGGAAAAGAATGAATAGGGAGTGTCGAAAGTAAAAAATGATTTCCAGGAAAGTGGAGCAAGAAAGTTTCACTAAGTTGAAGGTTGACGGAAGCATGTTAATAAGCAAAAGACAGATTCATAATAGCACCCAATCCATGGAAAAAGCTAGACTTTTTGATCCACCATAAGCTGATGAACTCGTCAAGCCAAAGACGTTAAACAAAAGCGCTTCTTGGGAGGCAACCCATGAATTTTATTGCTTTTTCTTGTAATTTTAAGTTATTTTTTCTTTGCTTTGTATTTTGTATTATTTTAAAATTCTAATCTAAGTGTGGAATTTAGTAGAGTAAAGACCAAAAGGACGTTGGAGAGGATAAATTGAGGGAAGGAAAATGTTGCAGCACAAAACAATTAGGCTAAGTGATCGCATACCCCCAAAGAAGAAATTCTAAGAGACCGCTTACTTGGGTGATGAAAAAGCCTAAAATTGTTCTGTGGAAATTTAGAAAGGTGGAAAGCGACGCCAAGAGATCGCTCTGAAAAAAAAACAAAAATCTGCTTAAACTTTGCGAGGACCAAGTGATCGCTTATGCGTCGCATGCAAACAAGAAAAAATCTCAGTTAGAAGTTGGAAAGGAGGAAGTGATCGCTTGCCCATCGCTTGTCAAAGGGTAATATTCACTGCCAAAGTTCAGAGACCAAACATGCGATCTTGTACCCCAGCTTAGACTAAAGCGCCGCTTATCTCCGTGAAGTCATCGCATTCCAGAACGAAGGAAATTTCAATCAGGTGAAAGAGAACACATTCTTAAGAAATCAATTGCATTGCTTTACAGCAATTTAGACGCTTACAAGGGAAAGCGATCACTTGTTTATTAAATTTTAAAAATGAAATTTTCCTTCCTTTCTTGATTTTGCTCGAAAAATCATTCTCCAATTCTCTCTTCTTCTTTCCTCCATTATTATTTGATATGGCATGATTTTCAAAGTCTTTTCATAGTAGGAAACTTTAATTTTCACAATCCTATTAGAATTCTACTTGCACGGTATTTGGTAACTATTCTCCTCTACTAGTAGTTGGAGTACTATTATTATTATGAAGTAGATATATTTCGTCATTTATTATGAATTAGTTGTTTCCACCTAACATTTGACTTATTCCACTGAAGGAAAAATTTCTTAAAGGGGTGAGTAGCGGTGCATACCAAATATGAGTTCTTCATACCCGTTTTACCACAAGCTAAGATACAACCATATGAGTTTAACTCGGAAGGAGAGTCCTCTTAATCTCAATTTTTTTATGCAATGAGTACATCACATATTGTGAAGTTTGGGGGTATTTAGAGGAGGTACTCCAAATTTGTGCAATCATAGTTCTATATGCTGATAATTGGCTATGTTTGTTGAGTCTTTTATTTAAGAAAAAAAATCTTATTTTTGTTGTCGTATTTGTTGAGTCAATATCTAGTTTGTTATCTTCATCTTAATGATTTGAGGTGTTTGGCCATTTTCATTGATTTTAGTTTTATGCATGTTCATTATAAATGTTATTGCTTAGAATGGATTATAAGAATAGAAAAACTTGAGTTATTGTTTTCTTTTGTTTAATCTTTTGAGATTTTGAGTCTAGTTCACTTCATGAATTCATGAAAGTGAGTATCTATGATGAGCATGCCTTGAGATTAGTTGTGACATTGTAATGTTGATGAGCATGATTTGTTGCTACAGAAATAACTTTTTGTTTGATTTGTATTTGAGCCTGCATTCTTCATATACACCATCATTTCAGTTATTGCATTTAGTTGGTTATACGTTATTGACAAATGATTATAGAGATGACCATATATTTTTTAGATCACTAATCATCTGAAATCTAATTGAGCACCTATCTAGGAAAAATTCTAGATAGAGAGCCACCAAGGAAGTGATCTTGGCCATCTATTCATTTATGGTTGAGCCTTTCAAGCCCAAAACCCTTTACAAATAAAATAATCCACTGCACACCACTGAAGCCTTTTGATGATAAGCCATTTGTATGAATTAGCCCATTTACCTACTTTATTTAGCCGCAATATGAAATATCCTTACCCTTTTTAGGTAGGATTCGTTATGCACGAATGAAAACTTATAGAAAAGTAAGATGACCAGTGGAGGAAGGTGAAGAAATTGATGAATAAAAAGGCCATGAGTTTAAAAGAATAATAACAGTCAAGTCTGAGGGAGAATGGAGAGATTAAGTGCACCAATCACATAAAAAAAGTCTAAATTTTGGGGGTGAAACTTCAAAAGAAAATAGGGCGAGAGCTTGAAAAAAAAAAGAAAAAAAAAAGAGAGAGAGAAGAGAAACCGTATGAGAAGAAAGTGTTTGATTAGTGAGTTGAAATGAATTGTTTTGTCCAATGTACCTAACCCACTTTGCCGAAAATTACACTTTATCCCAAAAGATTCATGTATCTGCAAAGTTCGAATATCAAAAAATTGATGAAAAAGTCAGTTGAAGGAAATAAGGGGAAGAAGACTGTTATATTGAAGAGTGATCAAAATTGGCAAGGTGGATGAATGAATGTGAAGGAGAAATACAACATAAAGAGATAAATTTGTGCGTGAACGAAACATTCTAGATCTTTTTTTTTTCTTATCCTATATCATTTTTGAACCAACACCCTAGCCTAATATTACAAGCTGAAAAAGTCCTAAGTGATTTTTGGTGGAACTCTCCTACATTAGTGTGGAGAAAGTGTGAAACTTAGGGGATTAGGTGATGTGGTCGATTGTGGTGAATATTATCTCTATAAACTTAGTCAAGAAGCCACTTCTATTTGCATGAGAAAACTGTCCACACCACTGCGCACAATGAAGGATTACATGTGATAATTGGATGAACCTTGAGTTATGACTTTACACATGATTTCTTGGACTCATTCCATGTTGTCTATTCTTTTAGAGGTATCGAGTCAAAAGTCTATGATTGAATGTTTGAAGTCACGTGAACTATGTTTGTCTTTCTTTCTTTGTTTGCTTGTTTCGTTTTGAGTCCTTGTTTTGTTAGCTCGAGGACAAGCAAAAGAGTAAGTTTGGAGTGTGATGAGTGTCCAAGATATGCACTTTTAGAACACTCATTTACTTTTTTAATTGCTTGTTCTTATGTGTTTTGAGTCTTTTATTGTTAATTCCTATGTTATACCATACGAAAATGGGTTTCTATTTTCTAATGCAAGAAGCGAATTAGAATTCCGACATCTAGTGAAGAAGTTATAGCCAAAATGGTGAGGACGCGCAAAGCTGGAAAGCTCTTGGATACACACAAGACACGACTTTGATGCTACATAAGGGGATGATAAATTCATAATCAGAAGAAATTGAAAGCCTAAAAGTATTAGATAAATAAAAAAAGAGTTCAATACAACAAACGGAAGTTAAATTAGAAGTTTGTGGCGAAATCTATGAAGCAAATTATAAATTATCACTGAACAACATTCTAAGCGATCGTATTCAAACTCTATGCAATTATAAGCAATCTCTTACTACTTCCCAAAGTCACGCATAAACTCCAGAATGTGGCCCTAATTCCAAAGCCACAAAGCGATCTCTTTGGCCCAAAAAGTTCAACTTCCAGCTGATTTGGTTTCCTAATCACACTCAAAGTCTCCCCCACACTTCCACATATAAATACAAGGCGCTGGGGGCACGAAATCATACTTTTAAACACAATATGTAGACTTTAGAATAACTTATCACACTTAGAAGCTCTTTAGATTAGGGTTTTATACTTTCTTTAGTTTATTATGTTCGTTATTTCTCTTGGGTTAGGATGCACTCTAATTACTCTTTGTTGAACTCTTGCTTTATGATTGATGAATTGTTTGAGTATTTTGTTGACTTATATATCTTGTTATTAATGCTTTATGTACGTCGCAAATACATGATTGTTTAGATAAACTGTCATAGACTCGACATAAGAAATCATAAGTTTAGATCTCAAAACTAATTATTTTAAAACCCTAGGCGCATGGCGATTAGGGCTTCTTGAACCTCCGACCGCAGCTCATCGACAACATGGACTGTGCTTCTCTTCCTGGAGATCGCAGACCATCACTGCTCATCTCCTCTCCCCGAGGTCCCTTCAATCCAGAAATCCTCTTATGCCGTGGTAACACAGCCAACCCCACTCCCGATCATGCAACGGAAAAGCTCCATTGCTGACATCGGTGGATATTACGCGGTGAAAATCTCACAGACTGCCTTTAATAAGCACTTGGCTGACTGCAAGTATTCGCTAATTGGCCGCGTTACGATTGCTAAAGGGGATAAACCCCGGCGACAACAATAATTGAAAGAGAAGCTCAATGCTATATGGGGTCTGAACATGGATTGGAAGCTTATTTCACTTGGGAGAGGTTTCTTTCATATAATTCTCTCTACAGATTCCGCTCATCAACGAATTTGGAGCGGTGGGGCAATGAACTTGGAACCCGGAATACTTCGCCTCACGCCGTGGTCGCCGAGTTTCGATCCTATGGCTCACAAATCGACATCAACGCAAGTGTGGGTTCGAATTCTAAACCTCCCTTGGATTTTTTGGGACACCTTGATCTTGTCAAAAATAGCTCGGGGCATCGGCGTTCCAGTATAAATTGACAGGAAAAGGTTGGATGGTAAGTTCGGTCATTATGCTAGAGTTCTTGTTGATATTGATCTCCAGAAACCAATTCAAGAAACCCTAAGAGTTGACACAGATGACATGAAACTTTGGGTTAATTTGGAATACGAAGTACTGCCTGACCTATGCTCCACTTGCAAGGCGATCGGACATTCTTCGTCCAATTGTCGTCGCAATGAGTCTCGGCCTGGTCCTACTGAACTGGCTGCACCGGCTCCCCATGGAGCAAAAGTAAAATCAAGGGGTCGATCAAGAGAGAGGAAAACCTGGAGGCGGAAAAGTGTCGGGTCCACTATCTTGGTCACAAAGGTTTTGAATCGACTCAAGGATAATTTGACCACTGTGACTGAGGAATTCCCTAATCCGGTGGTTGAACAGGGAGTTGAGATTGCTCCACAGATTCCGGCACCGGCTGCACGACAAGAGAACACGGCTTTACCTGACACATTAGCTCATACAGGCCTGGCCGCGATTAGCTCAGGAGATGGGGAAGCGCATTCGTCGTCACCACGTCCGACAACACCAGCTGTTTCTTCTCCAGTGGATTCTGGGAAATCGGGGCAATCTTGGGCAGATCATCTTGAAGAAGAGGAAGGTTAGTGGACGAAGGTCACTGGAAAAAAGAAATCTGGTGAAAGTCAAGTTGCTCCTGACAAACGAGCAACTCGAAACCTGACAGGTATCAATGATTATCCTTTACTGGAATTGTCGGGGTTTTGCTAACCCTGGAACGCAGCGGACATTATATAACAATTTTTGTCGTTTGTTGCCTAATTTTCTTTGTTTAGCGGAACCAAAAACCGCCTTTTGTTCTATTCCTCAAAGGTTTTGGGATTCGATGAACCTGTCATTTGTTGGTTCAACAATTACGGATCTTCCCACTATATGGGTGTTCACAAAGAATAGCATTGATCCTCCTATCAATGTAGTTAGTGGTAACCAACATGTTAGTTTTGAGATTAGTTTACAAGGTTCTTGTCAAGCTTTATCTTGTATCTATGCTAGCAATGATGATTTACTTCGACGAGACCTCTTTCTTGAGTTGCGTTCTCTCACGAGCCTATCCAGCCTCCCTTGGATGGTTATTGGGGATTTTAATGCCATTAAGGGGTCACATGAGAAAACGGGTCGCCCTCCTGCTAATGCCCCTTGCCGTGAGTTTCGAAATTTCTCGGACGATTGTGAGCTTGTGGATAAACCTCTCCAAGGCGCATTGTATACATGGTGTAACGGAAGGCGCAAAAATAGCCGAGTGGAATGTTGGCTTGATAGAGCTTTGGTTAATCCCCTATGTCTTGAACTCTGGTCATCTATTAACTGTGTGGCTTTGCCGAGACATCGATCGGATGATTCCCCTATTGTCGTCTCTTGTGGTGCTAATTCGGCTCCAAAACCTTCTCGATTTCGATTCCAGAGTATGTGGTTGACACATCCTGACCTCCGTTCGTTTTTTCAACATTCATGGCCGATAGTGCAGGATATGCATCCTATGCAGGCGTTGCAATTTAAATTGAAGTTTCTTCGCTCGGCATTGCGCGACTGGAATAAGACTGTCTTCGGGATGTTGGGCACCAAAATTGCTACTGCTGAATCAGAATTGAGCAATGTTCAACTTGAAATTTCAGAGTGTGGAGCAACAGACCAGAATTTGGCCCGGGAGGCGAGCGCACATGCTGATCTTGAACTCGCTTTGACTCAACAGGAGATCCTCCTTAAAGAAAAATGCAGAAATAAATGGTTAGCGGCGGGGGACCAGAACACAACTTTCTTCCATCGATCAGCAGCTATGAAAAAGTCTCAGACTAGAATTAATTGCCTTATGATTGACGGTGAGTTATCGTTTGACAAGGACAGAATTGTGGATTTTATCTCGCATCATTTTGAAGGTCTTTTAGCGTCTCTAATAATAGCTCGGGCGACTCGGCGCTGATTCGTGAAGTTATTCCTTCAATAGTGGATGATATTGAGAACGAGGCACTCACTCGCCTTCCTTCGGATGAGGAAATTCATGACACAGTTATGTCAATGGATGGCACTAGCGCTCCGGGCCCCGATGGTTTCACGGGTAAATTCTTTCAGGCTTTTTGAGATATCGTGGGAGTTGATACCTGCCGTTGTGTGAAATATTTTTTCTTGAATGATTCGATCACAACAGGATTGAACTCGAGTTTCATGATTCTTATTCCGAAGGTAAAGGATGCCATTCACATTGATAATTTTCGTCCTATTGTCCTCAGTAATATCTGCTTCAAAATAATTACCAAAATACTCGCCAACAGGCTTGCTACGATCGCCACTCGTATTCTTTCGCCGAATCAGTTTGGTTTTGTTAAGGGAAGAAACATTACACACTGCATAGCTACAGCATCGGAAGGAGTTAATTCCTTGGATAAAAAAGTTTTCGGTGCGAACATGGCGTTGAAGATTGATGTGCGAAAGGCTTTCGACACTATGGATTGGGGTTTTATTAGCATGGTTCTTGAGGCTTTTGGTTTCTCTTTGAAGTTTAGAAGGTGAATTATGGCTATTTTCACATTGGCTAGGCTCTCTATTTTGCATAATGGAACAGCCGTTGGTTATTTTGGTTGCACTCGTGGTGTGCAATAGGGTGATCCTCTTTCACCCCTCTTGTTTGTTATAGCGGAGGATTTTTTAAGTAGGTTAATCACGAAATATACAGAAGAAAGAAAATTGCAGCCCATGCGTTATAATTCACAAGCGGCGTTTGCAACTCATTTGCTTTATGCGGTTGATGTGCTTCTATTTGCAGCAGCAACTAAACGCAATGCGCACAATATTTTGGAGATTTTCAAGATTTACGCTGAGTTGTAGGGGCAGCAAGTTAATTGGGAAAAATCAGGTATTTGCTTTAGCAAATATATTATAGCTCCGAGAAGACTAACCATTGTCACGCTACTGAACCTTAAACAAATGGCTTGTCCTTTTGTTTACCTTGGGGTGCCGCTTTTTAAGGGCTTGCCACGTAAAAGATGGCTCCAACCGCTTGCCGACAGAATTTTAAGCCGCTTTGCGACTTGGAAAGGATCGACTCTCTCAATGGCTGGTAGGGTTGCTCTTGTGATTTCGGTAATTCAAAGCTCTCTAATTCATTCTTTTTCCGTTTATGCGTGGCCAGTAAGCTTAATTTTGAAGATGGAACGCGCTATGAGGAATTTTATTTGGTCAGGTTCGATTGATAATAGAAAGCTAATTACTGTGTCGTGGAATAAATGTTGCTTGCCAATTGGGGATGGGGGCATCGGTCTTAAGGATCTTACAAGCTTGAATCGAGCACTTCTTGCAAAATCGCACTGGAGATTAATTTCATCGGATTGTTTTCCTATTGGTTTGGTAAAAAGCGGCATTTTGGAGGGGAAATGCAAACTCAAGCGAACTTATTTGACATCTTTGATATGGAGTTCACTCAAACACGGTGCTGAGGCAGTGGAGGATTCAATTCGATGGTTGATTGGCCCAGAATCCTCGTGTAATTTGTGGTACGACAACTGGATATACCCTTGTCTTGCTGAGCAATTGAATTTCACTCCAACAAACAGAGTTGCATGCAAGGATATATTTCGAAGTTTTATCACAACGATCAGTGGCATCTTCCGCCAAATTTTCCAATTTCTTTGTTGCAAAATCAGAAAACTTTGACGGAGGGTAAATATATTTGTGTCTGGGCGTTGAGCTCAAATGGAGATTTTGATGTGCGTAGCGCTTATCGACTTTTCTGTCAACCTTCGTTTATTCGTCGAACCTGGCATAAAATTTATTTGGAAAGAATACTTACCTCCGACACGTTCTTTGGTTTGTTGGCGAGCGTCACTCGGCTTTTTACCAACTGAGGATGTTCTGAGGAGACAAGGATTTCATATTGCCTCTATTTGCAGACTTTGTCAAGGTGCGGCAGAAACTTTGGATCATTTGATGGTACGATGCCCTTTTTCGCAAGCGGCATGGGTTGCGGTCTCGGGGATCTTTCGTCATCGCATCAACACTAATTTTGATCTTTGCAGGCTGTTTGAGGAGGCCTCACAAGCTCGCTTCAGTTTGCAAATCCGTGCTTTGTGGGTCACAGTAATTACTTCTTGTGCTTGGCTTCTGTGGCGGACTAGGAACTTGAGCGTTTTTGAGGACGAAGCGCCGGATATTCAAAAATTACTACGACAAATCTGGAAATGCATTAAGGAGGTTGAGTTCTTCAAACAAGGTTGCACGTGTTCACCTGAGGATCTGCGTATTCTTAAAGCATTTGATATGCAAATCATTCCACGACGTGCACCGAGAATTATTCCAGTAAAGTGGTACCCTCTTATTCAAGAGTGGATTAAGTGTAATACTGACGGCTGCTCGCACGGTAATCCAGGGCCCGGGGGAGCAGAAGGTACTTTCATAAATGCTCGGGGATTCACATTAGGAGCATTCGCAGTGCCATTGGCTGTTGTTTTAGCGTTTGAGGCAGAGATTTGGGCAGTGATTCTGGCATTGGAGAAGGCGCGGGACTTTGGGTGGAGCCGGTTATGGTTGGAAAGCGACTCAACTTTGGTTGTTCACCTACTATCAACGAATTCTACGAAGGTGCCATGGAACTTACAAAGCCACTGGCGTGGTGTCTTAACCTTTATAAAATCTATCAATTTCCAGGTCTCACACAAATTCAGGGAAGGAAATCGTGTTGCGGATGCTTTGGCCAACTTTGTTGTGCAGCTCACGACCGAGGAATGGTGGACGACCAATCCATCTATTATTAATAGTTTTGTTTCGGGTGACTTTTGTAATAGGACAAACTATCTCTTTTGTTGAACATCTTTTGGATTTTGGTTTTAATAATATTTGAGTGTCGGGATAGAGTCATGGTGGTGCCAACCTAGTTGGGATCACCTTTCGTCTTATCTCTGTCCTCCATTTCACGTAAAAAAAAAAAAGTTTAGATCTCATAAGATATATGAACATTGCATTCATGTTGTATGATTGGCAGCCCGATGCATGATGCGGTGATGTTTTTTGAAATTAACGGTGATTCATGCATCTAGAGGAACAGAGTACACAGAGTGCCATTATAATGGATAGACGTGAAAGGATCCGTTAACCACTACCAATCATAATTAGAAGGATTTACCTGCATTCAGTTAATGTATTCTCATAAAATCAATTACATAGCAATCGAGGTCAACTATTGATGGTTATGGTGAAACCCGAAATCCTAGGTTTTTAATATTATTGTTTCTTGTTATTTATTGCTTTATTTAGCGTTTCGTAGTCATTAGTTGAAAAACCAAAATTTCCCCTTTTTTATTTAATTTATTTAAGTAGATTAAAAGTAGTTTGTGTCAATAATTATCATGAGATAGTCCACTAGGTTCGATATTCGTGGCATAACATACTTATCTTTATTACTTACACCCATATACTTGCAGTAAATATTGCCAATAGAGTTTGGACAGGTCACTAAACAAAATTTAATTTCGTGAGGTCTTTTATTTTGAAATTCCATTTTTCAGAATTCTAATGATTGATAACTCTTCATGAGTTCCTACGATTTCACAACATTAACATAAACAACAATAATAACATATTTGGATCATGTTCAGTTTATAAAAACACATGAGCATATAGGATAATTTTATAGCCTTCTTTTAATAAAAAATGTACTATAGTGGTTGTACCATATATGCCCATATTGTTTTAGGCCATATAAGGATTTATTCAGTTTGACTGAATAAATCTCTCAAGAATGTAAACCTTGTGTTTCTGACAACTTAAATCCTTGAGGATTTTAATATAAATGTCATTTTCCAAGTGAATCATATAAATAAGTTGTAACAACATCCATTAGCCGAATTACAAGCTTTTCACGTATTGCCCGACAAATCAAATACCTTAAGGTAATTGCATCCACCACTAGGAATATGTCTCCTCATAATCGATGTCAAGTCTTTGGGTACATCCTTGTGCCGCAAGTCGTGCTTTATATCGCATGATTTCTGTTAGGACCGCAAGTCCGACACCTTTCAAACTCGGTTGAACAGTCAGGACTGCCAGGTCCAACTAGATTTTATTTCCTTGTTTGCAAAATTTTTTTAAAGGAAAATTCGGTTTTATTTACTTTGATTTATTTACTTAATTATTCACTTGGTTTTATATGGTATTTATCTTGTTTTAGACGCATGAATATTTAGGTGAGTTAGTAAAGATTTAACTTGATCTTATAGTATCTTATCTTATGGAAAGTTAATCTTTATCAAACTCTTTACTATATCCTTTAGTAATCTATTCCTTGTGGAGTTCTTCTTTGTCTTTGATGTGCAGAATATACGAAGATCATGAAGATCTTATCAAACAGAAACAAAGACTTATGAAAAGAAAGAATCGCCTTATCATGGAAAGATTCGGATATATTTGGAAAGATCCTGTCTCGACTGGATATGGAGACTAGCCGAGATTCAAGGATATCTTACAGGAGAGCTATCCTATATATAGTAGAAATCCTAGGAATCAATGTAGAACAACCGTGTAACAAAATATATATCATTAGGTGTTCTCTTTTATTTTGATTTCTTAGTTTTCGCCCTCTTGAGTTACATCAAGAACGTGAGAAGCCAACAAGAGTTGAAGGGAGTTCAACGGGAAAGGATTGCGCCAGTTAGAGGGATCTATACGTACGTGCAGTTCGCTTGGAAGCATTCTCATAAGAAGATCACTACGGGAGTTTTGGTCTTACGGGTCAAACGGAGTAGACGCGAAAAAGGTTCCGGTGGTATCAACATTAGAGGGATTCGGTGTTAGAGTAAAACCAGTTGGTGTAATAACTTTTGTCCGTTGAAAGAAGTTTGATTCAGACGAAAGCCTCGTGGATGTAGGACATAGTCCGAACCATGTTAAAATCTCCTGTCTTACTTTACTGTCTTACATACCTGTCTTACTTATCTGTCTAGACTAGGTATCGCAACTACTGCTTAAAACGTAAAGTATTAGACCTAAAGATCTATCAATTTCATTATTTGCATTTCGTTTTCGCAAAAATACCTATTTTTGACCCACTAGCTTTATTCATTTGTGTTTATAACACATCAAATACTTTGCATTTCGCAAGAGAATATAAATTTGAGTTAATCACGTTTTTTAACATTGGCTAATCATTGTTATGGCTACATTCTTCAATAGGTTTAGGTTAAAGAGTCTCGTTTTCTTCCATAATATTGAGCCCTACATTATACGCAAATATTTCATTGATGTTTATACTGCTTAGGTTCCATTTATTGCATGTACTGACATACTTGATTAGGATCTCATTATTTTCGATAGATTCATGCGCCAAAGGTTCTTCTGGAACCTTAAAATCTTTGTGGGAAAATCACATTTTTGGTGCCTTAACTTGGCACAAGTTCTTTTTGGGTGCCTTAACTTGGCACATCACGTTTTTGGTGCCTTAACTTGGCTTTTTTTTCAATTTTGGTCCTCCGATGGCGACAATTTGAATATGTGGCCGGATTTTGCCACGGTGGACGGAATTTGGGGATTTTGACCCAGTCAAAAATCCATCTCAACCCATATGCCTAGGTGGCACGCCATGTGGATAAATTAAAAAAAAAGAAAAGAAAAGAAAACCAAATCGCTGTTTTCAAAACAACGATTAAAAAATCGCTCAATAAATTCTAAAAAGAAAAAAACACACGGTCAATTTGACAAAAAGAAACAAAAAAAAAAATACACGATCCTTTCTTCTCTCGATGCCAGAATTGGGGATTAAAACCCTAATATTGTTAGAGAAAACAATTAGAGTAATCGCCTATTATCTAGATTCTTGTTTGAGTTATGGTTCATCTAAAAGTATAGCAGCATGCTAATATGGGAATCTCCATCATTAAAAGTACCCTGAGTCCCTGAGTTTTGGTCTATTTATATAAACCTCTTATAAGGTTTGAATAATTACAAACATCCCTGCTTCAATATTCTGAAAAATAAAGGATCTTTACATAATAGTTTTCAAACGTCTACAGTTGAATAATTACAAACATCCCTGCACAATTGAAGAATGGGAGAGGGAGAGAAGAAAAAAAATTAGGGTTTTAATCTGGAGAAGAAAGGATCGTTGTTTTGAAAACAGCGATTTGGTTTTTTTTTTTTTTTTTTAATAATTTATCCACATGGCGTGCCACCTAGGCATATGGGTTGAGGTGGATTTTTGACTGGGTCAAAATCCCCAAATTCCGGCCACCGTCGCAAAATCTGGTCACATATTCAAATTGCCGCCACCGGAGGACCAAAATCGAAAAAAAAGCCAAGTTAAAGCACCAAAAATGTAATGTGCCAAGTTAAAGCACCAAAAAAGAACTTGTGCCAAGTTAAGGCACCAAAAATGTGATTTTCTCAAATCTTTGTCAACAGGTTTAGCCAGAATCATTGCTTCCTCTTTTTGACCATCCTCAGTATTTGCTCCTTTTCTTTTTAAAGGAGTTTTATCTTGAGACTCCATAGGTCTACCACACCTCTGTAATTTCATAAACTCATTAGCTATAACAGGTTGTCCCGGAGGGACATGATTCTATTTGGAGCATTAACAACTTGTATATAAGACTTATTTACTCTCTTGGGGTCAAATGGATCATGGAGTCAAATGGATCAGGCAATTGATTTTCTTTATTTCGAAATGAATTATCTTTGGAACTTTAAGTTCACTATGTTTCGTACGAGGATCTCTCACAAATAGTGATAATTTATTCCAAGAGATAATGTTTTTCAACTACTTACTTTCTCCCCCTAATGTTGGATAAATAGATTCATCAAAATGACAATCGGCAAATATTGCCGTAAATAAACCTGCAGTTAATGGTTCCACATATTTAATTATGGATAAATATTCATATCCAACATTAATTTCCTCTTATTTGTGAACCCGTTTTGATGCATTGTGGTTGAGAATTTGGAACATACACCAGATATCTAGCAGTTCTAAGATGGAAAATATTTGGTTCCCGACTGTGAACCAATTGTTTAGAGAGTTACTATTATAACTCGTTGGCCTAATGCGTACAGTTGTTGCTTCATGTAAAATAGCATGTTCCCGAGCAGAAGTCGGGAGCTTATTTTCCTTGTAATCAATTAGAGACATTTAATAAATGATTTAACTAGACTATTTTGTGTGTGACATGAGCTATTGGATGTTCAACATCTATTCCAATTGACATGCAATAATTAGTAAAAGCTTTGAATAGAAATTCACCAACATTATCGAGAATAATCTTCGTGACTGTATAAGTACGGATTGTGCTTGCAAACAAATTATTTGTGAAAGTCACCTTGCAACCGCTAGATTTCGAGTGGACAATTAACACACATGTGACAATCTAGTTGATGCATCAATCAAAACCATAAATTATCTAATGATCCACATGATGGACGGATTGATTCACGTGTATCACCCTGAATGCCCTCAAGAAACTTAGGGGTTGCATACCCAATTTTGGCTGGTAACTTTGTAACTAGTTTGCCTTGTCAGCAAGCAACAAAAAAAAAATTCATTAGATTGAGAAATCTTCTGGTTTTTCCATGGGTGACCAACTGAGTTTTCAACAGTTTTTTTGCATCATTATTGACTCGGGACGACCTCATCAGCCATGTCTTATTTGAAAATCACTAGTAAACTTCTGGTTTACTGTTACATAAGTTTCAATCGCTTTGATTTTAATGTAGTATAAAACAGATGTCATGACTGACAATTTTTCAATTACACATTTTTTTTCTTCAGAAAATAATAGAAGTGTACAAAGATAGTCATTATTTCTTTTATTTATCCTTTCAATATGGATATCTTTCAACATTCAATAAATTTTGTTGAGACTTTGGGAAAATAATGTATCTTCAATTGTCAATTTTGTTCCTCTTAATAGTAATATGTTCGCTCTTCCCGAGCCATGAATTATCTGAGTACTATCAGATAGAGATCTGTCTCCCTCATTGTCAACTATGAAAATATTTTCTATTGTTGAATATGGAGTGAGTTGTAGCGTTGTTTGCCAGAACGAAGCTTCATCATTGTTTGAAGATGTTGCCTTATCAATTTTCAAGATTTTTCTTTATAAAATAAAAAAGTGACATGCAATAAAAGTTTATTAAATTTACAAGCCATTATAGTGAAGTTTAAAAGCATACGTTATATAGATATTACACTTAATATCAAACTAACAAGAAGCACTCAATTACTATTGGTATATTTCATATATTTAATCCCACCTTCAGGGTGGTCAAAATAATTGGTAAAATCGAGGTGTCATGTCAAACTGGTTATGGCCATTTGCATGTTGTATGTAATTTTATTCAGTATTTATGCCTCTTAATTTTAATGCTTGATATGGGTGAACAAGATGTTTCGATGTACCACAAGAACGTGACCAATGGCTTCTATACCATGTTAGTGACATTATTTGCTCGTTTATGATGGTTATGTTCACCTTCCAAATTGACAGAATGGCCTCTAACACGTGCATGACCACGTCAATATTAAGAATTGTGGCTAAACTTATTAAATAACAACATTCACTTTAGGGAATGGGGTGGAGCCTTTGGATGTGATTCATTATATTATTCTACCATAAGAAGGAATGATATCAGTTTAGAACATTTCTTAGAATTTTTTACAATATTGCTAACGCAGGAGAACATTCTTGGTATAAAAAGTGGAGTATGTTCTTTAACATTTTCTCCACATAATTTAATCATTTCTTGATTTCAAATATTGCAAGAGATTCAAAATCTTGCAATTGACAATGCATCCAATCATATCGAGCTATTAGGAGAGTAACCATCATCTGGTAGTTATATCTCTCTCTTAGACTATTCCGAGTTTTTTCAACTTTGGTCCCATATTGAGTACTGACTCTACCTTTGGTCCCCTATTGAAATTTTTTGCAGCTTTAGTCCCCTAATAGAGCAAAGTGCTTCCCTAAAACAATGAAAAAGGGGTGTGATTTTAGAATCGCAGCTACTTTCCCACATGAGAACGGCCCTCATGTGACCACGAGCACAACACGTGAATTTTTTTGGCCAAAAAGGACGATTTCGGTGAAAAAATGATCAAGAATGAGTTGTGGGCCAATTTAGAGAACCAATGTTGCAAAAAATTTCAATAAGGGACAAAAAATAGAGTCAATACTCATTAAAGGACCATAGTTGAGAAAAACCCGACTATTCTAGAGATCTGCAGGATCTCGGAGTTTGAGGTAAAGCCATCAGAATAATTAATGAATAGTAATATGGAGGAGGCAAAGACTTCAACGTTGTAGACAGTAGTAATATGATCAAGAAGAGGTATATGAGAGAGAACCCTTCTATTGCCTATCGCTTATTAGAAGTACCCAAAGTATAAGTTACAAAATGAGGTAAGTCCCTATTTATAGGTAGAGATCGGGGTGATTTTGCAAATAAAATAATTATAGGATGAGGTTGCAATTAACCATTAGGATATACATTCATATTTGTTAGTAGCAAAGTAGTTTTATCTTCTTAGCAATAAAGTTAATAACATTGATAGTAATTTAACTTAATACAACTACTACATAATCCGCTCTAGTTTACATCTCATAAGTTCTGAGCCCATAGTTATGCAGGTGTTCATTTTATGCAGTTGGACCTCTGAAGCCAGGTTGTGGAGTGTGTATTAATACCCCCATGAGTGGAAATATTATTGAGTGTATTAAATATAATTCTTAATTTATAAGGTAATAACTTCTTTACACCTCATCCAACCATGCATTTACACTACGAATTGTTGCACCACCTCATCGTGCAACCGCTACACCTAATAATCTTTCATGTGAAAGAGGAGTGGCTCCATTTGGGAGTCCAAAAAATCTAAAGCCTAGGAAGCATACCAAACACAAACCGTTCAGGTACGGAAAGAAACGATTAATGGATAAAAGTCTTCCTACTTAGCCCGGTTCTGGAATAAGACTAAGAAACTAGGGCTTTTACAATCACCTCACTAGTATGCTATGATGCGACATCCATCAAAATTCTCTTTTGGAAGGAATATGAGAATTTCTGAAGAATCGAACGGTGCGAAAGTGGCTCCTGACTATGGTGATGTACCGTAGAAGGAGTAAACAAACTCCCACGGAAAATTGCATGGATTTGAGATTTAGAAGGGGGCTCTAACTCAAAATAAGCTACTCCGATACGCTCCCCCCCCCCCCCCCCCCCGTGTTCTTTTAGAATTAAAGCTCAAATGAGTAGTTGACAGAAATTTTGGGGTTTGGGAGTAGTTAATCACAATCTAATTCCCAACATTTTGAACTTATTTAGGATAACTAAGAGTTTTTATTTGAAAAAATTTGAGGTTTCTAAATCGTTCAAGCCCAATTTACACTCTCCTATGACGATTATGGACTAACTACTTTCGATTCTCTGCTTTTTGAATCATAAGTAACATTTAATTCATTAGTTTTCTCATATTTATATTTTTGCTCAACTATTTCGCTACATATTTTAATATGTTTCCTTCTTTTTCATTACAAGAATGACATATTCTATCATCGAAGTGAATTTACTTATTCGTTGTTCCAGTTGATTCATAATCATATTAACTTTGTTATAGTAAAATAGCTCATATATTATTGATTGAATAATGGTATGAGCTATGAACTATATTTGGATTTATAGATCATAAATCAACGAACTGTATCTTAATTACTAGCTTGCCTAATATTCTTGGTATACACGCCTTTGGAAAATTAGCCAAGAAAAGTGTCCATTTACTGCATGCAGCAAAGGCTGTATGTCTAACAATTCATTGCAATAACCATAGTTCTAGGTACCACTTGTGGTTGAAATTGGTAGTAATCCGCATAATAGATAGAAATGTATTAAGCATGTCTCTTTATTTGGTTGTGAGGTGGCTTCATGCTGGAAGACATGGTTGATTATTGGAAGACATATAATTTGATTGGATAAATGTATCATTTGAACGTACATTTTCTTTCAACTTCTTGTCTTGAATATATCTTATCTCTTAGAATTAGTTATTTTGTTTTTCAATGTTCCTACATATGATTGATTTATTCTTAATGAATCTCACCAAATAAAATGGAACTCATCATTTATTTCTTCTATTAGTCCAGTTTTCAAGAAAAGATCAATTGACATCACGCTTTATGAAAGATAAGACTCTGATTTAAGGCGTGGATATTGTCTAGTATGCTTAGAAAGAATGTGGAACCATTCATAACTATGAATAAAGATAAACTGTCCTTAAGATGTAATATTTGTTTGTATTTTCAAAAATGTTGATGACTAAATGTAATAAGTTATTTTGAACACCCGACCAAATTATGGTGAAGTATGATCCATGGTGCACGGTCATTATGGTAAACATCAATATCAAGTAGGATAATAATAGAGTCAAATATGGATTGAAGCGAGAGATGTAAGGCCGAGGGTGAGAATCCTTGAGTTTAGATTTAATTAACTTTGCCAGCCTAATTGCTCGGTAAGTGGTTATAGGTTTGAAAATTGCTAATTCTTGTCGACTTTCAAAACAAAAATTAGAAATAAAATTATTCAAAATAATCTGGAGGAAGGCCTACAACACAGTTGCAAAGTTTCTCAAAAGTTGAAGAAACTCTAGATCCACACATGATTGCTAGCTTGAGTCTGAAAAATGTGGTTTGGTGGTTTTCAAATGAAGAATGACCAAAATGGAGGGTTAAGTTACTTATAAAAGCATCACATGATGTAAACTTTTCAATATTACTCATCCATGTGTACCAACTTAGTACAAAACCTTTCATATAAAATCATACAAAGACGAGACAATGGTCTGTCGATACATGTTAATAGAGTAAATATCAATCTACTTGGAAAACTCAGCCGAATGGGTTTGTAGTTTGTACCATTAAATAAGGATAATTGAGTCTCAGGGATATTTATGTGAATGTTGCATGAGAAGACTGCAGGTTGAGATGGTTTGGTGGCATGTGGAAGGGGATCTGACACGGTATGGAGTTTGTGAGGTAGATATTTGCATAATTTCATACATGTGTTCGTACATATTTGTTTGATCGTATCTATTACAACCGGTAGAATGATTATTTGATTTTAAGTAACTACAAATATACAATTGTTATTCTGATTACGTCATAATAAAGCAAAAATTTATTAATGTGCCAAGTTGGATTACATTGAAAAATATATAATCTACGGCAGCTTAAGCCTGATGGATCTTATTGTACGGCTTGTGTCTTTGACAAGGGATGTTGGACTACTTGGATAAGAGACTTATCAGAATCAAACTCTACTTATGATCCACAAAGAAGTTATTTCAGGAAAAAAAATTCTTGAATCTTCTATATCAACATAAATGTTTTTATTTCTTGATTTCCACTCCATCTCAAGCTTTATGGGCTAACGAAGATAGATTTTAAATTTTGAAAGAAGTTAGACATCGTTTCCGAAGAAAGAAAGTTTTTCGGCCCTTTTATACTCTGATTTTGGTAGTGTACATCTCACTATATTTTAAGAGTGGAGAAGTTGGAAACATGCATGTTAAGATAGGATTACATGAAGTTTTCATGCCATGCATTAATCATGTTTATGTTATGTCATTTAGTTACATTGAGATACATGATTGTTGATGGTTTCATTCACGATATGTGTGACAAAGATTCCTTCTATTGTATATTGGGGAGATTGACATTTTTGGAGGTTTGATAGTAAGATAGATTGTTGGATTTTTAGTGATATAGTGAAGTATTTGGACGAATGGTCGATCAAGAGGATATTTACTTGCAGCGTGGATAATGAAGCTCAAATCACAATACAATGAAGTTCTTGGCTGTGATATACGGGGAAGGGGGATCACTTCTTTGGGTGGTAGAATTTTTCACATCAGGTGCGTTGCTCACATCATCAACTTGGTGGTGAAGTATGTTAGGCAATCACCAAAGTATGTTAGGCAATCACCAACGCGACTTGAAAAATTCCGAGTTTATGCAATGGAAGAGGGAACTGAAATCACAAAGGTGTTTTGTCTAGACGTTCCGACCCGATGGAACTCGACCTTTTATACACTTCAGAGAACCTTGTTGTATCAGGAAGGCTTTTGATAGGTATGTTGTTCTTTCCTTCAATATTTTATTAATATTTAGACTACTTGATACATTATATAATAAGATGTTTGATGTACCATATTTCGGTACCGACACGTCATAATATCCGATACAATACACGAACGTATTTCGGGACATATTATGCCACGTCAGCACCATTATTTTTTAATGCAAAATTACAATTCAAGGCAAAACTCGGAAATTGGCCCAAGTAGGCCCAAATTGAGCCCAAGCGAGATCAATTTGGGCCCGAAAAGGCCCAATTCGAGCTATACAAGCCCAATCCGAGCTATATGGGCCCAAATAAGATCTATATGAAGGCCCAAAAGCCCAATTCGAGCTATATGGGCCAAAGTTCGATCTATTTGAGGCCTAGGAGTCCAGTTCGAGCTATATGGGCCCAAATTCGACCTATTTGAGGCCCAATTCGACCTATTTGAAGGCCCAATTCGAGCTATTTCAAAATAGCTCTAATTCGACCTATTTTGAGTTATAGTTCTACTTGGATTGCACTTTTAGACGAATAAGGACTCTTATTACTATATAAGGGGGTCCCATGCCTCATTCTAAGGTACGTTTTTTATTTTCTAGCATCTAATTTCGAGCTATATACATCGAATTCGAGCTATAGAGCAATAATTCGAGCTATATTGCAATAGCTCTTGTTCGATCTATATAGAGTGTATTTCGAGCTATTTGAGAGTAATTCGATCTATTCGGGTTTTCTCATCACGGTTCTCAATACCATTTCGAGGTGTGCTAATTCGACCTATAGAGCTCAAATTCGACCTATTTGGGCTTATTTCGAGCTATAAATTCGAGCTATTGTCTCTGACGACAATACCTCAAATTCCGACCTATCTGACTTGAGCGTCGGAGTGCCTTCGCCGGAGGAGGCACCGGCTTAGTTTACGTGTGGTGTTGAGTGCAGGTTCTGAACTCAAAAGCTGTTTAAGCATCCAGCAGGAACTAAAGCAGTCTGACGTGGAGTGTTGGAGAGCGGACACGTATCCAGACGAAAATACCCCACATCAGTGGCGCCGTCTGTGGGAACCTCTATACGCACTTAGTAACAAACACTGACACTCAATGGCTCAGCGGAGAGCGACGGATAAGAATGGAATGGCAGGAAGGACTAGATCACAGAGGGAGGATGATATTCGGGCACCTGATGCTTCAGAGCGGACATCAATGGCAGCACACAGCACTCCCCTTGATCCTCCAACTCACACAGCGAATCAACCTGACGTTCCTCCCACGGGACAATAGCTATTGAATTCCGCTCAGTTGGATCAAATCATGGCAGCATTCCAAAGGACTATGGTCCCAATGATTGTGCAGCAATTGGCTAACACTATTGTTTTACAGAATGTTCAAGCTCCATTAGCACAACAACCTGCAACACAGCCTGCGGCACCGCAGCAAGGAAGGACTCATCCGACCCAGCGTCGTGATGACTCAAGGCAGTATACGCAAACTAGGATGACAAGGCCAAGGGATCCAACTCCCTCGCCTGAAAGGAGGAATCCTCGTTCAGTGAGGACCAATGCTAACAGAGCTCCCAGTCAAGCAACTGGTCGAGATAGAGAAGGAAGGGATGGAGAGGTGAATTCTAGGCAGAGAGTTCCTGATCATCGACCTGCAGCTAGTCGAACTGCCGGAAGAGATAAGGACTTGCCTGAGAGAGTCGCACCAAGATTGGAACCTGTTGTAGCAGAACATATTTCACTAAGGGAGAGGCCAAACCCCTTTTGTGAGGCGATCAGTAATTTGACGTTGAAGGAAGGAACTAATCTTCCTGTTCTGAAGAAGTATGATGGAAATACCGACCTAGTTGCACATTATGATGAGTTGGATGGAGATTTGCAGGTCTTGGGGTATGCAGAGAATATGAGGGCGAAACTTATTTCGCTCAGTTTGAGAGGTCCAGCAAAGGAATGGTTCAAATCGCTCAGCTCGGGATCAATCGAATCATCTGAACAGTTTAGGACCATGTTCGTAAAGAAGTTTGCTACTTATCGCATAAAGAAGAAGTCTCCAAGCACGCTGTTTAATATCTATAGAGGACCTGATGAACCTTTGGGGAGGTATATCGAGCGTTTAAATCTGGAGATTGGAAGAGTAAATGCTCCCAATGTCGACCTGGTCATATCTGTATTGGAGCATCGTTGCCGGAGTAAAAAGCTCATAGAAGTGATAACATGGAATACACCTGATTCCATTGAGCAAGTGATGGACCTAGCTAGTAAGGTCATTGAAGTAGAGGAGGCAACCATGAATCAAGGGTTGATGGACTCGCCGAGAATTCATGGGGGCAAAGAGAATAAAGATAGAGATTGGAGGAAGGAGCAAAGGGGAAGAGATCGAGATCGCAATCGACAACCCTTTAAGAAATTTGACAATTATACTCCGCTGAGGAAACAAATTGGCGAAATCTACGCCATAGAGAAAGATAGCGGGTTGCTGAGAACTCCTAAACCGTTCCGAGAGACTGAGGAGACTAAGGGATCGAAGAAATATTGTAAGTTCCATAGGCAGAATGGGCATTTTCCTAACGAATGCAAGACTCTAAAGAACGAGATCGAACGACTCATTCAAGGGGGGAAACTCATTGAGTACATCCTTGAGAATAGAGAGTCACGTGAAGAGAAGACGTCATCTGGACGCAAGAGAGATAGATCCCCACACGAGAAGAAGGAAGAACCTAGCGTAAACGGGGAAATGGGAATGATGATATCGAGAATGGAATCAATGTGATTGCTGGCGGACCTACTGGCGCAGATTCAGCCAAAAGTAGAAAACGTATCTCACGAGACATATACAATGAACGACTGAAGCGTCCTGAGATAGATCTTGTCTTTGCGGTGGACAAGTTGGATACAAGAATCACATTCGATGATAGCGATTTCGACAGCTTGTCTCCACAAGCTAAGGAAGCGCAATATTTGAATTGCCCTATGGTGGTTTCCGCGGTGATTGCAAATCACGGGGTAAAGAGGATAATGATTGATAATGGATGATTGTCCAACATAATCTTCATGGATGCTTTACAACAAATGAAACTTGGACAATACGAGATCACGGATGTTAACTCACCACTAGTGGGATTTGGTGGAAGTGAAGTAAAACCCATTGGAAGGATCTTGTTGCCAACATCCTTTGGAGTGAATCCAACGTGGAATATCTTATCGTTGACATACCATTTGCATACAACGTACTGATTGGAAGGCTAGGAATAACGGCATTTGCTATGATCATCTCTACGGTGCATCAGAAGGTCAAATTTCCAACGCCTGGTGGAGTTGCTTAACTCACTACAAACTATCGTGATTTGTGGAGTTGTTATGTTACATCAACTAAACCTTTCAAGGCAAAAACGGATCCAAATGTCGCGATAGTTGACATACATCCAGGGGAGACGCCTGAAATAGGGAAACAAGTTGATACAGAGATGGTGCTTGCTGCGCAAGTGGACCAAGAGATGATGCAGGAGGATCATACACCTCCCAGTGTTGAGGACTCCTTGAAGAAGTTGGAAGAAGAAAAAGAAGACAAAACGACATTGCGCTATAAAAAGAAGATGGAAATGGAGCGTCTGAAACCTTCGGGAGAGTTTAAGGAGGTGATTTTGTCAAAAGATGAGCCTGACAAGATAATTAAAATTGGTAGCGAGTTGACTTCGGAGGTTGAGAAGGCATTGTTGGAATGCTTGCGAAGAAACTTTGATGTATTCGCATGGACGGACTCGGACTTGAAGGGGATAGATCCTCGAGTTGCGGTACATCACCTGAATGTTAACCCAAATGCTAAACCCATCCGACAGAAGAAGAGACACTTTAGCGATGAAAAGAACAAAGCCGCGGAGTTGGAAGTACAAACAAAGCTTGCTGCAGGCCATATATTTGAAGTTCGATACTCTGAATGGCTAAGCAACGTTGTACTTGTCCCAAAGAAGCCGACCGTATGGAGGATGTGCGTGGACTACACCGACCTGAACAAACATTGCCCACGAGATCCTTTCCCGTTGCCCAGGATCAATCTCGTAGTTGACTCTACAGCAGGGTGTGCATTGCTGAGTCTTTGTGATGCACAGAGCGGTTTCCACCAAATACTAATGGCAGTAAAGGATCAACATAAAACGGCCTTTATCACTGACAGAGGGATATACTGTTACAAAGTGATGCCGTTTGGTCTAAAGAATGCAGGAGCAACCTTTCAGAGGTTAGTTGCCAAGATGTTTTATCATCAAATCGGCAAGACAATGGAAGTGTACATTGACGACATGCTCATCAAGAGCCTGAAGGCAGAAGATCACGTGAAACATTTGGAAGAGAGAGGAATCGAAGCTAAATCCTAAGAAGTGCACTTTTGGTGTTAAGGCCGGAAAATTTCTGGGGTTCATGGTCAATGAGAGAGGAATCGAAGCTAACCCTGACAAAATTAAAGCTATAATGGATTTACCATCCCCTAAATCCGTTCGAGAGGTGCAACGATTTGTGGGGAGGATAACGGCACTTAGTCGATTCATATCGCATTCTGCAGAAAAGAGTTTACCTTTTTTCAAGAAGTTAAGCAAGACACCTAAGTTCGTCTGGACTGATGATTGTAAAGAGGCTTTTCGCCAATTGAAATTGTATCTTACGACACCACCATTACTATCTAAGCCCAAGGACAATGAGATGCTATATCTTTACTTGGCCATAACGAAGAATTCAATAAGTACAGTATTGGTGCGCGAGGAAGACAAGAAACATTTGCCGATCTACTATGTTAGCAAAGTGCTGAATGGGGCAGAGGTGAATTACTTGGAAATTGAAAAGTTAGCATACGCACTTGTGATTACTGCACGAAAGTTAAGGCCATACTTTCAATCACATCCGGTTACTGTCTTAACTAGTCAACCACTGAAACAAGTTATGGCAAAACCGGAGACGTCTGGGAGATTAGTGAAGTGGGCGATCGAGTTAGGAGAATATGGCTTGGAGTATATGCCAAAAACAGCGATCAAAGCACAAAGATTAGCGGACTTCGTGGCTGAAACTATCTCAGAGGCGGAGCAAGCGCTTGATGTAGCAATGGTGACGGAAGAGGTTAGAAGTGACAAACCTATAGTTGCAAAGGGAACTTGGACTCTGCATGTGGATGGATCGTCCACAAGTGACGCTGGAGGTGCAGGAATTTACATAAAATCGGCAGATGGTAGAGAATTCGACTATGCGATAAGGTTAAATTTTCAAGTGACCAACAATCAAGCGGAGTATGAGGCTATGCTTGCTGGCATCCAAATGGCAAAATCACTAGGTATAACGAACCTTGTAGCATTCACGGATTCACAGTTGATTGCTAATCAATTTGAAGGAAGGTATGAGGCGAAAGAGGCTGCAATAGTAAAGTATCTCGAAAAACTGAAGGAGGTGACATCAAACTTCGATACTTTCTCTATCTCGCAGATCCCTCGATCAGAGAATGAACGCGCTGACTCTTTGTCACGATTTGCAAGTACCGCCGAAGTGTTTGTTGAAAGGCGAGTAACTCTATTGGCTTCAGAACAGCCCTCTATCGGCAAGGAAGTTGAGTTAAAACCAACACAAGCATTGGACTACGTTCTGCCAGTAGAAATAGAGGCATGTTGGAAGGATGAGATTGTTGATTATCTTCAGAACGGGAACTTACCTAATGATCCTCAAGCGATCAGAAGGCTCAAGTACAAATCTGCAAGATTTACTATGTTCAATGGTGAACTTTATAAACGGTCGTTCGAGGGACCACTCCTAAGATGCCTATCTCCCACGCAGGCAAAACAAGTCTTACGAGAAATTCATGAAGGGAGTTGCGGAAATCATTCAGGAGGACGGTCTTTGGCCCAGAAAATACTCCGACAAGGATACTTCTGGCCAACTGTTATGAGAGATGCTTTGGATTACTCAAGGAAGTGTAGAAGTTGTCAACTGCATGCGAAGATCATTCATACACCTGCACAACCTATGACAACTGTGAGTTATGGATGTCCATTTGATCAATGGGGAATAGATATAGTTGGACCAATGCCTAAGGCTACGGGAGGTAGAAAATGGTTATTGGTGGCAGTCGAGTACTATACGAAGTGGGTTGAAGCTGAAGCACTTGTAAACATTACGGAGGCTAATGTGAAACAATTCATTTGGAAGAACATCGTTTGTCGATTCGGAATACCAAGAGTCTTAATTTCCGACAATGGAAGGAAATTCCAAGGTTTTAAGATTCAAGACTGGTGTAGAGACATGAAAATTGAGCAACGTTTTACATCTGTTACGCATCCTGAAGCAAATGGACAAGTGGAGGCCACTAACAATACATTAGTGAAGAGTTTGGAGAAAAGGCTGGAGGGAGAAGGAGGAAATTGGGCGGATGAGTTACCAGGGATATTATGGGCATATCGCACAACTCCTCGTACCTCTATAGGAGAAACTCCATACTTATTGACATATGGATCTGAAGCAGTGATACCCGCTGAGATTGGAATGCCAACTTATCGTATTGTTACATATGATGAGGAGCAAGCATTAAGGGCAAGACAAATGGATTTGGAATTGATCGGAGCAACTAGGGAAGCAGCAGACCAACGTACTCAAGCATACAAATCTATGATGGCGAAAGCATACGACAACAAAGTCCGTTTTAGGAACTTTCAAGTGGGGGACTTGGTACTCAGGAAAGTTGAAGCTACTAAGCATGTTGGAAAATTGAAGCCAAACTGGGAAGGACCTTACAGAGTGGAGAAAGCAAGCTCAAAAGGATATTATTACTTACAAGAATTGGGTGGAAGGACTTTGTCACGCCCCTGGAACGTCAAGAACTTACGAAGGTTTTATAGTTAGAAACACTAGTTTTCTAATGGCTTTGTGGCACGATAGGATCATAGTTTCAATATTTCATTCGCTTATTCTTTTACGAATTATGAGTCCCTCTACGTGGATTCTCATTGTAATAGTTAGCAGCGAACTACGGGGACTTGATTCCTAGCCAACCTATATACGGCGGGATACGTAGGCAACTCGGAAGTTACTCGAGCTCAGTCCCAAAACTAATAAAATCTCTTATTTTATTCTAGTTCAGCTGTTGCCTACTATTTATCCGCAAGATTACAATCTATCAAGAAACATGAAGATAAACTCATACTGTCTACAAACTTTAAAGTTTAAAAACTTAATCAAAACGAACATTAGCTTCGTATAACGAGCACTAGCCTCGTGGAGCCAAGCACAAGTCCTTGCACTCCCGCGAACATAGCTTCGCAAGCGCAAACATAGCTTTGCACAACGAGCACAAGCCTCGTGGAATCGAGCACAAGTTCTCGTTTTCCCGCGAACATAACTTCGCAAGCGCGAACATTAGCTTTGCACAACGAGCACAAGCCTCGTAGAGTCGAGCACAAGTTCTCGCACTCTCACAAATACCTGCTTATAAAACTTAAGTGCTTTCACAAGTACCAAGTTTAAACTTAAAAAGTAGACACATATGAGTGAAGAAGTAACGAGACAGAATAAAAACAATCAAAAGACTTTTCAAGTCAAAAATGTACTAGCAAGTGATAAAGCGCTAAAATCGCGCAAATGTTAGCAACATGTACTGTACGGAAAGAATGTACTGAAACTAATGTATATACGAAAACTAAAGATGTTCAAGAATATTAAAAACAAGGCACAAATGCCAAAGATAAAGGCACGCAGGCCACTCTAGAAGATCAAGGCAGCAGATTCAACCCAAGAGCCTTCACCGCACCCTCGCTCTACTCTTGGATATCGGCAAAAGACTCGTTCAGAGGCCCAGTGTCATCAATAGGGGAAATCTGACGAGGAGCAGCAGCAGCAACAGGAGCATCAGGCATAGGCTGATCGCCATCAGCAGGCTGATCCAAGATCTGTGGGTCGAAACCCATCTCACCCTCCTCCGGAAGTTCATCTGGAGCAGCACCAGAAGCAGCAGCGGCAGTGGACATAGAGGGAAGCTCGTCGGCAAAGTCGGAGAGCCATACCTGCCAAAGAGGATAAAAGGAGGTGAAGGGGTCATGCTTTGGCTCTTCGTCGACCACAGTCGCAGCAGGTTCGCCAGAAGGAGGATCGGCCAGAGTAGGATCCGCCGCAGCAGCACTAGAGGATTCGCCGACTTCCGTGTCATCCTCATTCAGGCAATTGAGGACATTGAAGTCCTCCCTCTTGAACCTAGGAGCAAGAGCACCGCGGGCAACGATGTCATCAAGAGCCATGTTGTAGCCCTTGGTCGTATCGAAACCGCCCCGCTCCATAGCAATCTGCTCCCAGGTGGCTGAGCGGAAGAACTCGATGGCCACCATCACCTTATCTTCATCGGGGAGCTCCTACGAAACAAGTAGAGTACAAGTAAGTATGCAACACACAAATTTCAAGGAAAAAGAAATAAAGTCAAGTATCATAGGAATACCTCAGTCATGGCCCTGTTGTAGCCATCCTCCTCAGCAGTCGCAAGGCGAGCTTGTGCATCAGCCAGCTCAGCCTCAAGCCTCAAACGTTCGGCCTCAGCAGCAGCAGCAGCATCCTTCATCGTCCGGATGGTGTCAACATGATCGTCAACTAGGGCGGTGGCATGCTGGCAGTCGGTGGTGAGCTGGCTGGATAGGCGTCTTTCCTCGGCAAGCTCCCTATCAACGGTAGCTTTCGCTGTCTTCAAGGCTTCCAGCTCCGCCTGTACTGCCTTCAGCTCATCAACAGCAGCGACAAGATGCTTCTCCACTTCAGCCTTCGCCTCCTTGGCTTGTTTCTCCAGCCGTTGAGCCTGCAAGGCCGAAGAGTGGTGCCTATCCATTAGAGCCCTCTGCTGATCCTGAGTCGTCATCACCATGTTGAAGTTCTCAGCCATGGTCTGGACATTGACGAAGAACTACAAGAGAGAAAAACGTTAATGATATTCAAGTATGTACATAAAACAAAAATAAGGGAAAGCTCTAAATCCACAAACCTCACACAGAGACAAGGCGGTGCGACTGACTAGCTTCTCGTGGCCCATCTCCTGGTAATAGAGCTGACGATCGAAGTCCGGCATGAATCCTTTGACAAGTCGAAGGGCAGTAGTGTCTTTCAGAGTGAACTGCCCCGATTCGACTGAAGCTCGGACGATCTCCTCCACGTCAATGTCGAGATCATCACCATCATATGCTCGGTCCTGCGCGACGCGCTTACCCCGTCGGATCTCCTCAGCAGTAGCAGCAGACCTCTTCCTAGTTGCTGCCTCAGGGTTGGCCTCATTGAAGCGACGAGCCGCTTCAGCAACGGAGGGAAGATGCACTCTTCCAGACGAAGGTGCTGATGAAGGAGAAAGATCCGGAAGGATCGGCTCAGAACCGCCAGGTGGTGATCCCGGAGCAGTATCAGCGGTCGACTGAGAAGGAACAGTCTCAGGCAGTGGAGCTGAAGCAGGAACAGGGGCAGGAGCTGCACCTCTACCACGCCCTGACCCTCGAGTCGAGACGGTAGCAGGAGCATTACCGCTTCTCGAACTGGTACCAGCCGTCTTCGCACCACGACGACTGGTCTTCTCAGGAATGGGCACTGAGGACTGAGGACTGAGGAGCGTTTGCGCCACGCTTCATAGCGGCCAGCCTCTTCTTCGTCTTGTCCATCACGATTCGCTCTGAAAATAATAAACAATGCAAAGGTTAGAAGACAACAGAGGAAGATAAAAATCAATGAGTAAAAAGAACGAAAACATGCATAATATTATACCAAAGACAGAAGGCTCAACGCCTGCATGATAAGTATAACCGTCGGCCCGCAACACTGGGGTGGTGGTCAACTCAAAGGCATCAAATTCATGTTCTTTCAAGTTTTTTATGACCGTGAAGGTGTAGACAGGAGGATCGGGGCGTCTCGGTGATGGACGGGCATCTGTCCAAAGCCGCTTGAATCGAAATTCCTGCGGCCTGGATTCTTTGATATAAAACCACTGTTTCTTCCAGTGAGCCCCGAAGCTCGTCTGCAGATCAGATAGGAAGCATTGCTTCTTTCGCGAGCTCAAATAATAGAACTCGGCGTCTACACCTCTGTTGCGGAATTTCACTATGAATAGTTGCCAAAAACCGGCCACAGAGCAAGGAAGGTCAAAGATGCGGGTTAGCATCGCATAAGCATACATCTGAGTGTATGCATTGGGGGTAAATGTGAAGGAGAAGAATTGAGAGAAGACATGATTTCTGAGACAATTGGGAAAATGGGAAAACGTAAACCACAATGCAGGTAGCCACTAAATATAGTAAGACACCCTTCTGGTGGGTTGTTTATCCTATCATCTGGCCCAGGCACGATAATTTCATAAGTGTCGGGAATGTCATACGTATCACGGTAATAAGCTATGTCGTGTGGCAAAGAAGAAGGAGACTGATCAAAATTGATCAAATTAGGCGGAGCAAGTTGTTCGGGAGAGTTAGAGGCAGGTATGGGAACATTCTCAACAGGAGGTAAAAAAGGCACGATAGGGAGAGGGTTCGAATCAGCCTCGTCATCTCCTAGGATGTCTACGTCTACCTCCATATCAGACACCCTATCATTGCTATTTCTCTCATTACTAGACGAGCTATCGTCACTTGAGTCGTTACTACTACCGCTAGTTGACGCATTCTCTCTAGCCTTAGATGCCATAGACGACTCACTACTACTTTCTCTACTACTACTACTGGAAGATTCAAGATCAATAACTCGCGTCATAAAGAGGTTTAGGTGGAAAGTTTACCGGCACGAGGATCTAGATCTACTTAAACTTCTTCGTTTGGGTGAATTTGCTCGTAGGACCACTGCGCAGGTGCAAAGAGTTTTGGAGCGCCCGGTAATCGGATTTGTGCAGGTTCAGGCTGACGAGGACGATTTGAGGATGATGGACGCCGTGCGTTTGATTCACGAGGATGCCGATATGACGAATCTCGTGACAGATTGCGAGGGTTATAATAGGCTCGTTGGTGCGATCGTGGTGGTGATGGACGACGTGGAGACCGGTTACGTCGAAGTCGCGCCGTCGTGAATAAATCTGCATAAAAAATTTTGAATATTAGCATTTTTCAAAAATTTTCAGAATTTTTCAAAAAATTCAAAATTTTTCTAAGTGCTATAGCTCGAATTTCCCCATGAAATTCGAGCTATATTTTCGAGCTATCCGAAACTCACCCAAAGATATAATTAGCAGGAGAGTTATTCGAGCTATACCGGTCAATTTCGATCTATTTGTGGACAATTTCGAGCTATAAGGACGATTTTCGAGCTATTTAAGTGAACTTACTAAAAATAGTAATTTCGAGCTATTATTTCGACCTATTTCTAGAGAGCTCTGGAGCAATTCTTAGGCGCGAAATGAGGAAATGAGGAAATGAAGCTGGGAGTGGGGTATTTATAGGCGAAATGATGCGGGAATTACCAAAATGCCCCTAAATTCGACCTATTTGTAATTTCGACCTATTTTCAAAAACTTTTTCCGGCAATTTCGATGTATCTTTTTGGAGGGTAATTTCGACCAATATGGAATTCGAGCTATTTTCTGTCAAATTCGAGCTATTTTACGGAAAATTTTTTATGGACTTCGAGTTGTCTTTTTCAAAGATAAATTCGACCTATACCTATTAGATCTACCAAAAATAGTAAATTCGACCTATTTTCGAATTTTGATATTTTTGGTCAAATTCTTGGTTTTTTACAACGACGTCGTTCTCGTTGCACGATTCTCGGTTACGTGACTTCTTTTTAGTTCGTATGACCAATGTTTGTACACATTATTCTTACGAACTGGGGGACTCCATGATGTACCATATTTCGGTACCGACACGTCATAATATCCGATACAATACCCGAACGTATTTCGGGACATATTATGCCACGTCAGCACCATTATTTTTTAATGCAAAATTACAATTCAAGGCAAAACTCGGAAATTGGCCCAAGTAGGCCCAAATTGAGCCCAAGCGAGATCAATTTGGGCCCGAAAAGGCCCAATTCGAGCTATACAAGCCCAATCCGAGCTATATGGGCCCGAATAAGATCTATATGAAGGCCCAAAAGCCCAATTCGAGCTATATGGGCCAAAGTTCGATCTATTTGAGGCCTAGGAGTCCAGTTCGAGCTATATGGGCCCAAATTCGACCTATTTGAGGCCCAATTCGACCTATTTGAAGGCCCAATTCAAGCTATTTCAAAATAGCTCTAATTCGACCTATTTTGAGTTATAGTTCTACTTGGATTGCACTTTTAGACGAATAAGGACTCTTATTACTATATAAGGGGGTCCCATGCCTCATTCTAAGGTACGTTTTTTATTTTCTAGCATCTAATTTCGAGCTATATACATCGAATTCGAGCTATAGAGCAATAATTCGAGCTATATTGCAATAGCTCTTGTTCGATCTATATAGAGTGTATTTCGAGCTATTTGAGAGTAATTCGATCTATTCGGGTTTTCTCATCACGGTTCTCAATACCATTTCGAGGTGTGCTAATTCGACCTATAGAGCTCAAATTCAACCTATTTGGGCTTATTTTGAGCTATAAATTCGAGCTATTATCTCTGACGACAATACCTCAAATTACGACCTATCTGACTTGAGCGTCGGAGTGCCTTCGCCGGAGGAGGCACCGGCTTAGTTTACGTGTGGTGTTGAGTGCAGGTTCTGAACTTAAAAGCTGTTTAAGCATCCAGCAGGAACTAAAGCAGTCTGACGTGGAGTGTTGGAGAGCGGACACGTATCCAGACGAAAATACCCCACATCAATGTTTATAATTGATTTTTCTAGGTACGCCATTTGTGATCCACACTTGATGGCCACGTTCGTTGCAGGAGGAGCTATTGCAGAATTCGGTCTTCCAATGTGCCAGGATTGGGCTGCTGCTATTAAATTGTTGGGAGTTTTGAAGCATTTTAAATCTCTAACCAAGCGTGTCTCAGGTACAGCGTATGTGATTTCAAATATGTCCTTAGATGAAATCAATGATGCGTATTGAATTATTATGGACTTGACACTTAATAGTGACAAGGAGCTGAGCTTGATGGCACACAGTATTAAAGCAAAGTTTGATAAATGTTGGGGAAAAGTAGATAAAAATAACATGCGCTAGTTAATTCAAGAGATTCTTGATCCTCGAAAGAAGCCGAGATACGTTGATTATATTATGAGTTATCTGTACGGTGCGTCTATGAGGTTAAATGTGTTTGAACAGACTAGTCAATGCCTTGAAGACCTATATAGAGAATACAAGAACAGTTATGCTCCTACACCACGTGAAATGTCAGGTGAGGTTATGTTTGACTAAAGAGGCCCTTATGGATAGTAGCATGTTAACAGAGGATGTACAGGAGGTACTAGAGCAAGGAAACCTTAGTTGCATCCGTTAATGATAAGTTTGATATCTTAGGATGGTGGAAGATGAATGCTCCAAGATTTCCAATATTGTCTAGATTGGCTTGTGACATTTTTTCCATTCCAATATCGACAATTACTTTTGAGTTGCGCTTCGGTACTGGTGGAAGTATTATATCAGATTTTAGGTCTTCATTGACTCCGTATTCAGCTCTGGCATTGATTTGTACCCAAATTGGCTTTGAGAACCTCCGATATACTCGATTGGTGAGACTTTAGAGGCTCTTATGCTTATTGAGAAGGCTCATAAGGGTATGTAGTTTAGTTTCAAGATGTTTAGCCTCTACACTTATATTTTTATATATTGGTAATATAATTCTAACTTAATTATTCTTCTGTAAATTTAATTTGGATCTCAAGTGCGAGGTCAAGATGCAATTAGACCACACCATGTGTCTTAGTCGGGTATTGTTCAAGTAGATGGTTTGATTATTTTATACTTTTCAAATATTATTCCTTTCGTTATATTGATTTTTTTTTTACGATTTGGTTGTAGGCGAAGGAGTCAAGGAGCATAGAAAAGATGGGTTTCGGGGGGGGGTTATTTGAGTTATATTTTAAACATTCGATTATGTATATTTATCTTTGAAAAAGATGTTATGCATTTATATTGCTTTGAACATTGTGATTGGTAGATGTAATGAAAGTAGTCCTTTTGTTTGTTGATGTTTATGCTTTGAGTTTTCTATGAATATTATGGAATATTTGATGGTGTGTACAATTGTTTGTGAGATTTATTGGATAATTTTATAGTTTTTCTTTTTTTTTTAATAGGAAAAAGGTTAACGGGTTTTGGCCAAAAATGTTAACCAGATATTTAACTAACGGTTTGGGTTTTTAACCTTAACGGTTAAACTGGCTTTCAAAAAATTGGACCAATGGTCTGAAAATCTGGACGGTGAAGAACCCTATATATACAGTAAAGATGTTGTGACTGATTTATAAATACAGAACGTTCATTAGTTAGTAGTCGTGATAGAGAATTGATGGCGACTAGTCGATAACAGGCGTGAAATGGGTTGGAACGGGGTATGTCATACCAATCGCACTTGAAAAACACAATGGTCTGCTGTCTCGCGTGACCCTAATAATCAACTTCTAATATATCCTGAACCATTCCATAGAAAGTAGTGTCTTCTGCTGCACCAAGACTTGTCTTCACACATACACCATTGTTCATTGGTATATTCCCTATGTTGTGCGCCTCTATGTGAAATCTACATCTATTGACTTTGTACACTTTGTATGTCTTGATTATTGTCGTGGGTCAACTTTCTAATATCTTGATTGAGCAATTTCCTTGATCCATGATATAATTAATAATTGTGCCATGTGGAAAATTTTGTTAATAATCAAAATTTGATCTTAACGGTGTCTTAACAAATATTTGATGGACGGTTACAAAATTGTGCAATTAAAAAAATAATTATATTGGAACCTTTATAGGTTCTACATTGCAACAAAACAAAACAACTGATTAGGGACAAAAAAGTTTGTCCCGACAAAGGCAAAACCATTCATGCAGGCTCAAAAGGATAGAACATATATGTCCCTGTTGAGCTCGTCCCAAAAATTGTCTATCCCTCAAAATGTTCCTAATTTAGGGACAAGAAAGTTTGTACCTCCTTAGGCACAAGAGACATGTAGGGACACAAATTTTTGTCGCTCTATTGCCACTTTTTAACTTTTCATGAACTATGGGAGCAAAAAATTATGTCAATATAGATAACAAAATAATTAAAAATGTAAAGAAGGCGCCCCCCCCCCCCCCCCCCCTCCCCATAATAAAACATGGGCGGTAGAAAATTAAATATATTATAATTTGTTTTTTGTTTGCCAATTAAAAGACATAAAGCAATAAACCTAAACTTTTTAATAAAAAACTTAGTAATCTTTAAGAGAAGTAAAACATTAACTCGGTAACAATAATTTTAACATGCAAACAACATTAATATATATATAAAAAAAAACATTAATATTAAGAAATATAAGAATAATAAAAAACAATACAACATCAACTATAATAATATTATAAACAATACAATATAAACATTGATAATAAATAAGAAAAGTAAAACAATACAACAACTTAACAAAAAAAAGAAAAAAAACATAACAATAACTTTAAATGATATAAGATAACTAAAAAGAGTAAATTAAATTACATAAAAAAACCTAAAACAACCTTCCCAAAGCTGGATCGCTCGATCGTTCATCATATTAGCAGCTCGAGTTCCTAGTCATTCCACACAGTATCCCATAGTGATTCGCTTCTGGATTGTTCCGTTGCATGACAACATTCGTTCATGCCATCCTTTCCATGGAGTTCACGACACTCTCCACTTAGAACTTCTCGCGCACAAGGGAGGAAAAACCACCGAAAATTTTCTTTTCCATACACATTAAGCACTCCCTTTCCTGTGGGCAACTCCGGCTCCAAGGATGTCATGAAAGACGCGCAATCTCTTTGCGCAATTTCACCAAATCCCAAACTCGAAACCGCTATTTGTCATTTTAGACTCCAACTTAACTCCAAGATCGTTTGTTTAAGGTCTTTATATCTTACTCGAACTTGCACATGTCTATTTCTGCATGCAGCTTGTTTCATCTTTTCCGCTCTTTCGTTGGTTAAAACTTTGTCTTCTTCCGGTTATGTCCTTAATGCCTAAATCTGCACTACACTGCAACTCTCGCTTTCTCTTCCTCTTTCTGTTTCAATATATCCTAGAACAAACAATCATGTATTTTAGATGAGTTCAAACTTATAACTCAAAAGTATGCTTGTGACTAATTTAGGCACTTACCAAAGTTTTAGCCAGTGAACAGAAAACATCCAAATTCAAAAGGTTAGAGGTACTAGTAATAGTGTTAGGTAGAACATACCTTGAAATGATTCTGACATTTCTTTATATCATCTTGCGTTCTCTCTTCAATTTTCTACAATTTAGTAACAAACGTTGTCTCTTGCAACTAAAAAACCTCTCTCTCCTATTTCAATAAGGAATTCACCTCGTGAAGGTGACAAATAGTGAATTTAGTCACTTCAATCTAGCCTTTGACATTAGGATGTAAATTCTTCCAACTATGTCATGGTACTCTCTGCCAAAGTCTGCCTCTTGTTTTTCACTTCTGCCGTCTCTTCTTGCTATAGCCTCAACATTTTTAAGTCTGACAGAATTCTTCCCTATCATCTCGGAACTTTCATAACCTTGTATTTTTCAAAATCTGTCAAACCTTGAACTTCTTTCTCAAGCACTCGCTTATGAGCTACTAGTTTCATTTTGGTTTCCACCTCTTGATATACAGAGTCGCAGATCCTGAGAGTTTGATCGATAAACTTGAGACTCGGGCGTAGGATCACTGAGGATCTAGGAGATCTTTAATTTACAGTAGATACAACAAAAATTGTAAATTCCTTGATTCCACAATAGAGCCACTAGATACTAATGAATTAGTTCCTCACTTTTGCACGGTAGAAGAACTGCTCTCTGACGTTGGTGAGTTTACCAACATTATACTTCCACAGGGAAAAAGTTAAGGTGGAAACGCTATTTTTCACAAGTTTCTTGAAGTCAAAAGGCTTTTGTTGAAGCACATCTTTCTTCAAATTAGGGATCAACCGTACTCGCCCCGTACCGTTGCTTGAGATTTAGTCTGGATATGCTCGTTAGAGATGCATAACAACTTTCTCTATTGTACTTGAAGAGAAAGCCAACTTTCATTCCTAGTGCCTGTCAATTCTAATGTGTCAGAGTTTAAATTACTGGTGTAGCGTGTTTTTATTTTGAATTCGAAAAGGCTTTGGCTATATCCAGAAACTTTTGAAGTAAGGTAACCGCTTCGTGGGCCTCCATCACATATTAAAAGGAACCACATCGCCTCTGCTATAATCACCTGCGGATTAATCGCTTAAAGCACATGAATGATCTCTAATACATTGGCATATCAAATTCCTTTGCCATTTTCAATAAAGCCAAAACACCATCTATAACAATGGGTACGTAATCTTTGTTACCATGTTGTAGGAAAATATTTAAATCATCCTACACGACATCGTCCATGTTTTATCCAAATAATTGAGAAAATTATTGTTTCTTAAGTCGGATGTTTTACATATTGGCATAGACCATGATGTCGAAGAATATGTACCCAATGTTGATGGTGCTTTGGTTTTATTGATAATTAGAAAGGAATTTAATGTGCCAATGCTTTCTTCTACATTTAAAAGATTTGAGAGCCTTGTTGACTACAAAGTATAAGAGATGATTCACATGCTTATAGAGTTTAAACCGAATGTGGCTATACAAGAGGCGATGTGGTGCCTTTCAATATGTGATTTAAATCTCTTATATACATGTGCTATAGAGGATGGTCCACTTGGCGATTACCTTACTCGGAAAGTTCATGGAGATAGCTTAGGTTTTTTTAAATCAAAACACACTATGACAGTCATTCAAATTCTAACACATTAGAAAAGGCTAACACTGGGAAACTACGTTGTGTTTCTCTTTGATAACAAAAGGGAAAGTTTTGAGGCATTTCTAACGAGCATATCCAGACTAAATCTCAAGCATTACTGCGAGGAGAGTAGGGTTCATCCTCTAATATTGCACAACCACGAATTTCAACCAACAAAAGTGTGTGAGTTATCTGTGAAACAACACAAACTTCCAAGATATACATGGTCATAGAGTGAATATAATCTAAAGAAAAATAAATGAAACGGAGACATACTATAAGATCTGATTGAAGTAAGCGGCTTTCTACTTAATAACAGAAGGGGAAACAAACAACTACTCCAATTACAATGAAAGATATAAATGTAGTAAAAATATATCATACTTTTGTAGAATAAACAGAAAATCATGGCAAAACCTAACGCATTGAGCATTTTTGTGATGCTTCATCAAATAAAACCTTTTCAAAGTCTGTACAGCATTAAAAATTCTCCAGAAGAAAACTACTTTGATATATATATATATATATATATTACGACCAGGCTTAACATCCCAAATCAATAAAATTAAAAGTTCAATGAGCGTATAGAAATGATAATACTCGATTGCTATTTCAGCTCAACTACTTCATGTGCTGCCTAATTGTATGGCAGACGAACATAAATCTCGTGAGCTAAAATCAAAATACTTGAAGTTTTGACAGTTATCACCCACATATAATTTCATATATCACTACATATACTAAGGTTGTAATAAACACAAAAACTAATTGGAAAAATACCGAAATAATAACGGATATTAGAAACTTATCATATGTCAAGAAATTATATTTAAGGGACAACTCAGTTATACTCCAAAACAATCATGAACAATGCGAAAAATGGGGATTATACAAAAAAGGGGTAGATATAAGAAAAATAATTGAATTCATTATTTCTCGTTTAAGTCGGAAAAAAACGAATCATAGTCGATATAGTTATGAATCACAATCAATGATTTAAATACAACAAAACAGTCATAAGGTAAAATAGAAGTGTTAAGAATCGAAGATACCTCAGATGTGCTAAAAATCAAATTTTCCTCAAGTTATTACTGCATCAAAGCAACACAAGAAACCCTAATATAAGAACATTATCAACAACAACAGCAAAAAGAATAAAGTAAAGCTAAGCTCACAAAGATTAATTCTTTATTGCAATCAATTAAATAAGTAAATCAGAAAATATCCGGAAAAAGTTCGGTTCGGAATAGCAACAGGATAGACGTATCCATGGAACCCTGCCAAAATTATGAAACAAGGGAAATGAGACGTGAAAATGACCAAATATTGTGAAATTTGAATGGCTGGCCTCCTTTTCTATTTGAGTTATGTCTGAGTTAAAATGGCTATTTATTTCTTGCATATATAGCACTCAGTTGTCCAAAGGGGAGTTAAAACTTTACAAAGCTCTTTTATTTTCTCCCGATTTTCTAGACCGCGTGCGATTAGCAAATTGGCAGGGTTGGAGCCTGGAATTTGATTTAGGGTCGAAAATCTTGAGAATCTTTTTTGTAATATGTATAATATTATAGTTATTTTTTGAAAAAATTATATCAATATCAAAATTATCTTAAAAATACAAGTAACTAAAGAATTAGATATTTAATATAAAATATTATAAAAATGACACAGTTATAGTTAAAATTGCAAAAGCATTAAAGTGAAACTACTTAAATATGCAAAAAAGTATGTCAAACAAATAGATACTTTGGATGCTCCTAGAAATTTTCTATCATTTGTATTCATTTAGATATAAATAGCTTTGTTGTGTGGATTAGGAGAGTTAGATTATAACTTAATTAGTCAATGCCCTGAGTACTTTATTTCATAATGTTTATCACTGAAGAAATATTAAAATAACCATCTTCAGTTTTAATCCATAATTTTGTGTACACAAATTGTTTTACCAAAAAATACACATTTCACTGTGAGAATATTTATGAAAAAGGTTAAATTATGCTCAAATTAATTAGATACTCAAATATTATATTAGATATCCAACATTATTATATTTATTATATGATAAAATAAGAATTTATCTAGAAAGTAGTAACCAAGTTATCCATAAATTATTATAAAGTTAAGGAACTGAACAAGTTACATGGAGAAAAATTTGGATATAAGTTAAATTTACGTTCAAAATATTTAGAACCATGTTGTCATATATATATATATATATTACAATATGATATAGTATACTGTAATATAACATCATATATATAATATATTATATAATATAATATATGCTCCACCCCTGGAAATAGAGAAAATCAGATTTTTCTAGCATATATAGTATTTGTTATTATTAATTTTCACAATTTGTGAAACAAAACAACATCAACAATTTTTTTAATCGGATCAAAATCCACAAATTTTATACAAACGAACGATCGAGTCACAAATTGTGAATCGACGATTATGAGTGTTTGAGAGAGAAGCTCTCATCTAATCTGAAAAATATCTAAACTAAGTTAGTGAACACACTTAAACCGAAGTTTCCAGAAGAGGAAATTCGGCCTTCAACGGCTATAACAGAATTCTGAAAAGCTACCGAAAATAGAAACTTTCGGCTGTTGATATATATTTAATACCCCCCTCAAGAATGGTGTGGATATTGAGTAAACCCATCTTGGATGTCATGGTAGTGAGAGCAGGAAGTGGCAATGGTTTGGTGAGGAGATCAGCCACTTGATGGTCTTTATTTATGTGAAAAATCTTCAAATGTCCACCTTGAACCTTCTCCCTTACAAAATGGTAATCAATTTGTATATGTTTTGTTCTTTCATGGTGGACAGGATTGTTAGCAATACAATAAGCCCCCTATTGTTTGTAAAAGCAAGGGGATTTTCTCTTCTTTGATCTGTAACTCGAGCTGCAACTGTTGTAACCAAAGGAGCTCACATGTGGTAGTTGCTATTGCTCTATACTCAGCTTCTGTAGAGGATCTGCTCACTGTGGCTTGTTTATTTGCCTTCCATGAAATGAGTGACTCCCCAAGGTATATAGCATAACCAGTAGTGCTCCTTCTTGTCTCAGGACATGAGGCCCAGTCACTATCACAAAAACATTTCAAGTGAGTTGAGGATTCAGAAGGATAGAACAAACCATTACCTGGTGAACCTTTGATATATCTTAGAACTCTGTGAGCTGCCTCAAGATGATTCTTTGTTGGCTCAGACATAAATTGAGCCAAGGATTGATCATGTCTTGTTATAGTGAGGTAAAGCAATCGACCTACAAGGCGCCTGTAAACAGCAGCATCAGGAATAAGTTCTGAATCTGCATTCAACAACTTAGTTTTGGTGTCCATGGGGATACTGCTTGGTTTGCAGTCTAGATAGCCATACTCTTTGAGAATATCCAGAGCATACTTGCGTTGACATAATGAAATCCCTCTCTTGCTCCTTGCAATCTCTATTCCAAGAATATATTTCAAAGTTCCAAGATCTTTAATTGCGAATCTTTTATCTAACTCAAGTTTGATATCAGTGATTTCTTGTATGTCATTGCCAGTGAGGATAATATCATCCACATAAACACACAAAGCTGTAAACTTGTCTCCATTCTTCTTGATAAAAAGAGAAGTGTCTGAGGTAGTTTGTCTGTAACCTGATTCCAATAAAGCATCAGTTAATTTGTGAAACCACTGTGTGGATGCTTGTTTTGTTTGAGTCCATATAAGCTATTCTTCAATAAACACACTCTGTTATCTCCAGGTTTGCAGTAATCAGGTAGTGGTTTCATATATATTTGCTCATCTTGATCTCCATGTAAAAAGGCATTATTTACGTCCAAATGATGTAAATGCCAGTTGTCAGAAGCAGCCAAAGCCAAAAGAGTTCTGACTGTACTTAACTTGCTACTGGGGAAAAGGTGTCAAAATAATCCAAGCCCTCTTCCTGTGTATAGCCCTTTGCTACCAATCTTGCCTTATACCTTTCAACACTTCCATCAGATTTATATTTTATCTTGTATACCCACTTACAACCAATAGAATGTTGAGAATCTGGTAAATCTGTAAGCTCCCAAGTCTTGGTCTTTTCTAAAGCTGTTAGTTCCTTTTGCATAGCCTCTTGCCACTCATGAACCTTATTAGCTTGTGTAAAAGACTTTGGTTCAGTGATCAAAGAAATCTTGGCTGTAAACACTTTGTGCTGATCACTAAGTTTTGCAGTAGAAAGGTAATCTGAAATAGGATATTTCTTTCCTTTGTCCTGATTCTGTAAAACAGTGAGATTAGCTTTGTGTAATGAATCAGGTAAAGAGTAATTATATACTTGTAAGTAAGAAGGTGGAGTTGTAGATCTGGTAGATCTTCTGAGAGGAACATCAATAGTAGGTTCAGTGGAAACCACATAAACCACATCAGGATTCTTAGGTTGCTTTACTTGCTCTGCAACAGCTGTAACATTTTGTTGAATACCCGAATCAACAGTAAGAGAAACATCTTGTTGCATATTATGAGACATGTCAGGTGTAGATGGATATTGATAGTTACTACCAGCTTCAGAATCAGAATGATCATTCTCAGGTATAACAGGATCAAGAGGAGGTAAAGGTGGAGGAATAACTAACTGATTCTGAGGTAAAATAAAAGGATCTGTGCAAATGACTTTAGACTGAGTGTTATCATCAGAAGAATTAAGAGGAGTAGCAAGATTACTTTTGAAAGACAAGATATTTTCATAGAAAACAACATTCCTAGATATAAACCCTTCTTAGTAACAATATCAAGCAACAAATATCCTTTAGTACCATGTGGATACCCCAGAAAAACACTTTTGATGGCCCTGGAATCAAACTTGATCCTGTGAGCACTGAGAGTAGAAGCATAAGCTAAGCAACCAAAAACTCTTAACATACTATAATCAGGAGTTTTATTGAACAATATCTCATAAGGAGTCTTGTTGTGCAAAGTAACAGAAGGTAATCTATTAATTAGAAAAGCAGTTGTAGTAACACAATGACCCTAATATTTTAGAGGTAAGTTTGATTGAAACCTTAAAGACGTGGCAACCTGGAGAAGGTGTTGATGTTTGCGTTCAACAATCCCATTCTGCTGTGGGGTCTCTACACATTTGGTTTGATGAATTATGCCCAGAGAATCATAAAAATCTCTCATGAAGAACTCAGTACCATTATCTGATCTAATGATCTTGATCTTTACAGAAAATTGAGTTAGAACAAGTTGATAAAACTTCTGAAATTAAATTTGCATCTGACTTGTTTCTGAGAAGAAAAACCCAAGTAGATCGACTGAAATCATCAACAAGGGTAAGGAAATACTTAAAACCATCATAACAAGGAGTGGAGAAAGGCCCCCAAACATCAACATGCAATATCTAAAAAATACAAGTAGTAGCAGAAGTTCTAATAGGAAAGGGCAGTCTTTTCTGCTTAGAGAAATGACAAGTATCACATTGTAACTCTTTATTACATTGTTCAATAGGAATACTAGGTACAGCAACAAGCTTAGAATGAGAGGGATGGCCTAGTCTTAAATGCCATACAGAATCAGAAGTTTGAACATTATTACAATGAGAATTACAAACAAAATGTTTCTCAGTAGTCAAAATGTAAAGACTATTGAGCAATCTAACAGAACCAATCATCTTCTGAGTGATTTGGTCCTGCAAAAGACACAGAGAAGCAGAAAACAATGAGATAAGGGTGAAGCAGTTAATAACTTGGATACAGATAGCAAATTATGAGTGAAAGAAGGCACATAAAGAACATTGTGTAAAATAATATCAGGATAAAGTTGAACACTGCCTTTGAAAGTAGACATAGTTTGGCTATCATTGGGCAAATCTAATCAAAGTATTAACAACAACAGGAGGTTTAAGAAACATAGCAGATGAACATATCATGTGATCGGTTGCACCAGTGTCAAGAATCCATTCAACAGTCTTAGAAGAATCATGAATTTTAACATGAAAAAGCATAGACATAGAAATACCAGCAGTTGCAACAAAGTGAGATGGTTCTGGAGCAGCAACAGAAGTGTTCATGAATCATTGAGACTGAATTATCAGACATAGCAGGTTCATTATTAACTTCAGGGGCAGCAACAACATTATTTGCAGAAGTGTTATTGTTCACTCTCTTTCCAGTAGGGCCATCCCAACCTGGGGGATACCCTATCAACTGAAAACACTTATCTATGGTGTGGCCATTATATCCACAATGAGTGCACCTGAGTTTCTTCTTCTCTTGCTTAGATAGCTTTGTGAACTTAGAAGCAGTACCCTGTGGCTGAAAAGAAGGCTTTTGAGACTGTTCTTGAGGATCCTTATTTCTGGTAAACATGGCAGAAACTTCAGTATTAACATTAGCAGTAATCTCCCTCTGGTTTTCCTCTTGCAACAACATGGAATAAACCTTAGACAGGCTAGGCAAGGGAGACACCAACAAAATCTGACTCCTCACAGCAGAATAAGACTCATTAAGAATTTTAAAACACAATCATGTTGCTGAAGAGTCATCATAGTTCCATTCACATTACAAGTACACCTGCCACAAGAACAAGCCACAACAGGTCTCTGACTAGTAAATTCATCCCACAAAGCACTGAACTTGTTATAGTACTCAGTAATAGGCAAAGTTCCTTGAGTAATTGTGGAGAAAGACTTTTGAAGCTGATAAACCCTGGATCCATCTGTGCGAGCATATCTAGTTTTCAGTTCTTTCCACAACTGAAAAGCAGAAGTAAAGTAAAGTAAACTTTGGCGCAACTCTTTAGAAACAGAGTTTAACAACCAAGACAACACCAGAAAATTGGCCCTAGTCCAACAAGTACGCAAGATAGGATCAGATTCAGGGGGACAGGGTAAAGATCCATCAATAAACTTGATCTTGTTCTTGATCTCAAGTGCTATCTCAGTGCCTTTCACCAAGATATGTAATTCTTTCCAGTGAAAATGTCACCAACAATAGATGATCCAGTATGATCATGTGTCCCGAAGTCGAATCCTCACTAGGATTCTTCTGTAAAGGAGTAATAGGAGCACAACTCGAAGAATTAGCAGGAGCAGTAGACATGATCAATCACAAAAAAAAAAAAAAAAACAATCCGATCAAAAAATCGCAAAAAATAGAGAAATCGACCAATCAAAACACGATCAATTGCAGAATCAACCGATCAAAAGTGACTGATCACAAAATCAACCGATCAAAAGCGATCGATTGCAGAAATAAACGAGAAAACCTAAAATCGCAGCGGAAAAACGAATCCGTAACCTAAAACTCGAATGATACCATATTAATCTTCACAATTTGTGAAACAAAACAACATCAACAATTTATTAATCGGATCAAAATCCACAGATTCTATACAAACGAAGGATCGAGTCACAAATTGTGAATCGACGATTATGAGTGTTTGAGAGAGAAGCTCTCATCTAATCTGAAAAGTATCTAAACTAAATTAGTGAATATGTGTGAAGGTGAGGTCTATTTATAGGAGGAACACACTTAAACCGAACTTTCCAGAAGAGGAAATTCGGCCTTCAACGGCTATAACAGAATTATGAAAAACTACCGAAATAGAAATTTTCAGCTGTTGATATATATTTAATAGTTATTCTTATAAGTAACTCAGACATGGGTTGTTTTCATCCATTTTATGAACTTATCGTAACTTGAATTATTGATTCCATTTCTTTATCTATCTCTTAGGGTTTCATTCAACTGAAACGAGATAAAGAAAGTAGTTTTTGTTATAAAACTAGTAGGGTTATACCTAATTTTATGTGACGAGAAGATAGAAGTAATTTGACATAATCAAGTTGATCCTTACAAATTGAGAATCTTAAAATCCTAATAAGTATGGTTGTTTTGCTTAGTTATGCGCATAGACTGATGTTCTGTTTGAAGTCTATTGTTCCTTACATATGACAATGTCACTCCTATAATAACGTCTACGAGATTGGAACTTAATTGTAAATTAATTTTTTATCTTATACCTCTCAATGTGGATATTGACAAAACTAATTGAAACCTTAGCCATTTTCTCAGTGATTCTAATAGGGCTCTTTTTTGTTTCACATGCATGTCATTAAGCAAAAACTAGTATTCTTTAAACTCATTTCAAGTTATATTCTTGAATAATCAGATTCACGTATGATTTAATTATTAATTGCGCAGATGTGAAAGTTTTAGTTAACAATCAAATTTTGAGCTGCTCTGTGTCTAAACAAATATTTGATGGATAGTTACTAAATTGTGAAATTATAATAGTAATTACTTTGTAATCTTTATAGGTTCTTACGCAATAACAAAACAGTTGATTAGGGACAAAAAAGTTTGTCTCGACAAAGGAAAAACCATCCCTACAGGCTCTGTAAGACCTCTAGCATGTTCCTATTGAGCTCGTACAAAAGATTGCCTTTCCCTAAAAAATTTAATCCCACTATAGGCACAACACTTTTTGTCCCACATTTAGGGAACGAACCCACACTAGATAGAATGTATTGTCGCTAAAGACGCGTAGGCACACAGATTTTTATACGTCTTTTCCTGCTCCCTAACTTCTCCAGAACTTTAGTAGCAAAAATATCTAACATACATAAAAAAATTTAAAAATTAAAGAAGGCGCCGCCCTAGTGACAAATTTGTTTGTCCATAGCATTTTTTTAAATATTAAAAGTTTGGCGGCAGAAAATAAAAAGTATTACAATATTTTTATTTTTCGCCAATTAAAAAATATAGAGCAATAAGCCTTTAATTTTTAATAAATAATGTGGTAATCTTAAATGAACAAAGAGAAAATAACTTTGTAACAATAATATTAAAATGGCAAGAAAATTTACATATATGTAAAACAACGAAACTAATAAGAAACAACAAAAACAATACAATAACATTACATAGATAATAACATGAAAATAACTTTAAATTGTATAAGCTAACAACAAAGAGTAAAATAAATTACATGTAGAAAAAAAAAATATAGCTTTAAGTGTAGGAGGAGGGAGGAAAAGGAGGATTTCAGTGTTGGGAAGTTTTGGAGGGTTGGCGATGAATTGAGGTATACGTTTTTGAAGAAATAGCTAATTGGGAGTATAGGGACATACTTTCCTGTACCTGAAATATGCGCTAATTCAGGGACATGAAAATTGTTTCCTCTGCGCTCACAGAGATAACTTGGGGACGGATTTCTGTCCTGAAATCTTCGAAAATTCAGGGACATGAAAATCTGTGTTTGATCTATCTATCTGTAGGTAAAGATTTTTCTGTCCCTATCTTTCAAGCATCTTACCTCCGTAAATTTCTTATAATTTTTTCCTTCATCCACCCTCATATTTTATTTTTCTTTTACAAGAAAGAATTATCCTCGCACGAGCAAAACAACCATAGTGTCACAATCAATGAGGAAAACCTTGTCCAAGGAATACTTATTCATGGATTTGCTACATATGACTAATTGCAATCAGTATATCTTTGTGTTAACACTAAACTACAGTTGCAAAATATAGGTACAAGGCAATTTTGAAATTTTTCTTGAATATGAAAAAATTAAGAAGATAGTCATGAAGTATACTGTATGGCAAGAAAACAAATTTTAGCATCCAATTATATGCGCATCTCTTTTACTTTGTAAATGTTCGCCAAGTACAATATCTGAATTTCAAGGTATTTATTACATTTGTAGCTTGTTTTTCTTGATTTAATGTTAGACAATGGACCATAAGTCCATTACAGAGCTAGATGTGGTCTAAGAATCCTTTGGTTTGCTTGGGGATGTAACCTCTTCTCATTTTGGCACAATATCTCTTATACTCTTGGTCTTTCTTCTATAAAATTTTTCATATTGCTCATCAAAAAAAAGTAATAATAAGATATAAAAAACATAATTTGTCTCCCTAAGACACATCAAATGTAGTTTCTATAAAAGAGTAAAAGAAGAACCTTAAACTACCTATCTAAAACTGGATCACTCGATTGTTCATCATATTAGCAGCTCTGGTTCCTAGTCATTCCACACAGTAACCCATAGTGATTCGCTTCTGGATTGTTGCGCTGCAAGTCATCATATTAACTCTCCAGTTAGAACATGTTGCACACAAGGGAGGAAATCCACCGAGATTACCTTTCCCATACACATGAAGCACTCTCTTCCCTGTGGGACACTTCCGCCTCCAGCCATGTCTTGAAAGACGGGCATTCCCTTTGCACAGTTCCGCTAAATCCCACACTCAGAACACCTATTTCTAATTTTTCTGACTCCAATCTTAACTCCATGATCATTTTTTAAGTTGTTTAATATCTTCCTTGAGCATGCGCATGTCTATTTCTGTAGTTTGTTTCATCTTTTCCGCTATTGCGTTGGTTAAAACATCATCTTCCACTGGTTCTGTACTTAATGCCTCAATCTGCTTTACACTGCAGTTCTCGCTTTCTCTTCCTCTTCCTGTTACAAAAGATCCTGGAACAAGGCAATCATATGTTTATATAAATTCAAACTTATAACTCCCAAAGTATGTCGGGGACTAATTTTTGGCACTAAACAAAAATCTTGGTTTGTGAATAACCAGAAAACATCCAAACTCAAAGATAAAAACTACTAGTAATAGTGCCCCCATAAATTCTTAGATTTCTTGCAATATGAGATTGAATGCCATAACTCTTATTTGTATTTTACTTCTTATTGGTGTTGTTCGGAAATCTACACAGATAGGTCCTCTATTTATAGTTCTTGCATTAACCGTTGTGGAATTAGGTGTAGCTATATCACAAGCTCATGTTTCTACGATCTCAATCTCTATTTACTTGAATGATGCTAGAAATCTCCATCAAATTGCATATTTCTTTGGTTTTGGAAGATATGGCACTAAAATTTGTAGAGCAGGTCATCTTTTGATAGATCTTTAGGTCTAATACTTTACGTTATAAGCAGTAGTTGCGGTACCTAGTCTAGACAGATAAGTAAGACAGGTAAGTAAGACAACAGATTTTAACGTGGTTCGGACTATGTCCTACATCCACGAGGCTTTCGCCTGAATCAAACTTCTTTCAACGGACAAAAGTTATTACACCAACTGGTTTTACTCTAACACTGAATCCCTCTAATGTTGATACCACCGGAACCTTTTTCGCGTCTACTCCGTTTGACCCGTAAGACCAAAACTCCCGTAGTGATCTTCTTATGAGAATGCTTCCAAGCGAACTGCACGTACGTATAGATCCCTCTAACTGGCGCAATCTTTCCCGTTGAACTCCCTTCAACTCTTGTCGGCTTCTCACGTTCTTGATGTAACTCAAGAGGGCGAAAACTAAGAAATCAAAATAAAAGAGAACACCTAATGATGTATATTTTGTTACACGTGTGTTCTACATTGATTCCTAGGATTTCTACTATTTATAGGATAGCTCTCCCGAAAGATATCCTTGAAACTCGGCTAGTCTCCATATCCAGTCGAGACAGGATCTTTCCAAATATATCCGAATCTTTCCATGATAAGGCGATTATTCCTTTTGATAAGTCTTTGTTTCCGTTTGATAAGATCTTCATGATCTTCGTATATTCTGCACACCAAAGACAAAGAAGAACTCCACAAGGAATAGATTACAAAAGGATATAGTAAAGAGTTTGATAAAGATTAACTTTCCATAAGATAAGATACTATAAGATCAAGTTAAATCTTTCCAAACTCACCTAAATATTCACGCGTCTAAAACAAGATAATTACCATATAAAACCGTGTGAATAATTAAGTAAATAGATCAAAGTAAATAAAATTGAATTCTCCTTTAAAATAATTTTGCAAACAAGGAAATAAAATTTAGTTGGACCTGGCAGTCCTGACTGTTCAACCGAGTTTGAAAGTGTGTCGGACTTGCGGTCCTAACATCTTTCATCGAGCCATTGAAACTTAGATTACAGATCCTGGAACACAATTTTCCTAGAGCCCCTTGCCTCGCCTTTTCTAGCCTCTCCTTCTTTATAATCGTACTACAGTGAGGGATATTCTTTTATTCCGAGTTTACGAAGTGAAAGAGTAATATTGTATGAGATTTCGTTTCACCTTTTGACTCTGTCTTCTTTCTGTAAGGCTCAAGAGACCTTTGCCTCTTAAGTTCTTACATCTATTCGGATGTGGAAATCGGAATATAAACCACTAATTAAATGGAATTCTCCGGAAAATGAAGAACTAATTCTATTGAATCTTCTTCCACCTGCATTTACAAGAGATTCGAATTATTACGCTAGGTTACCTGGTTCTAGCCCTGTAAGCTCACACCTGTGTAGAGTATATCCTTCAACACTTGCGGCACAAACCTAGTTTTGACCTATTGGTCCTAGTATCATAGGCGACCAAACGGCCGACCCCCTAATTACTAGACCGACCTGCTATAATAATTTAGGTATAGCATACCTTGAAATAATCCAAACATTTCTTCATAGCCTCTTGCGCTCTCTCTTCAATTTTCTGCAATTGCGTGATAAAGCATCGTCTCTTGCAACTAAAAAACCTATCTCCTATATCTACAAGGAATTCGCCTCGTGAAGGCAACAAATATTGAATTTAGTCATTTCAATCTGGCGGTTGACATTAGAATGTGAGTTCTTCATTTCAAACAACTGTATCATGGTACTGTCCGCCAAAGTCTTTCTTTCCTTTTTCACTTCTTCAGTCTCTTCTTGCTATCGCCTCAACATTTTTAGCTCTGCCAAATTTTTTCCCTATCCTACGGAGCCTTCGTAACCTTATCGTTTTCATAATCTCTTAAACCTTCGAATTCTTTCTCAAGCGCTAGCTTATAAGCCACTAGCTTCATTTTCGTTTCCACCTCTTGATATAAAGAGGCACGGATCTTGAGAGTTTGTTCAATAAACTTGAGATTGGGGCATAGGACATCTGAGGATCTAGAAGATCTTTCATTCCACAACAGAGCCACTAGATCCTGATGAATTAGTTCCCTTCGTTAGCATGGTAGAATAACTTTTTTCTGACATTGGTGACTTCTCCAATATTATACTTCCACGGGGAAAAACTTAAGGTGGAAAAGCTCTTTTTCACAAGTGGCCCTTGAAACTTTTCTCGAAGTCTAAAGGATTTGTCGTAGCACATCTTTCTTAGAATTAGAGGATGAACCCTACTCTCCTTGTACTGTCGCTTGAGATTTAGTCTCGATATGCTCGTTAGAGATTCATGAAAACTTTTTCTCTTGTTCTCGCAGAGAAAGACAACTTTTAGTCCCAGTGCCAGTCAATTATAATGTGTCAGAATTTGAATGACAGCGATAGTGTGTTTTATTTTTGGAAAAATCTTGAGCTGGATCCAGAAACTTTCTGAGTAAGGTAATTGCTTGGTGGACCTCCATCTATGGAACATGCATAGAAGAGGTTAAACTCACTTATAAAAAGGCACCACTTCGCCTCTGCTACAATCACACGCGGATTAATCTATAAAAGAACATGAATCATCTCTAATACTTTGTAGTCTACAAGGTTCACCAATCCTTCAAATTTAGAAGACACCATTTGCATAGCAAATTCGCTTTCCATTTTAACTAAAGCCAAAGCACCATCTACATCAATAGGTATGTAATTTATGTTACCATGATGTAGGCCAATATTCAAAATATCCTACATGACATTTTCCATGTTTTACCCACATTTGGCAATCCTTTTTATTGCAACGTAGAAAGTATTTATAAAATTATCGAGAAAAATATTATTTGTTAACAAGACTCCCGATAAATGTGTAGTAACTTTTCGCGGTGAAGTAAAAAGGAATATTAGATGTATGTTAACATGGAAGATGTTTAGTGTTATGTTTTAAATATTGGGCTAGACCATGATATCAAACAATATGTACCCAATGTCGTCGATGGTGCTTTGGTATTATTGAAAAAGTGCAAAGGAATTTAATGTTCCAATGGTTTCTTCTACATTTGAAGGATTTGAGAGCCTTGTCGACTACAAAGTACTTCAGATGATTCATGTGCTTTTAGAGATTAAACCGCGTGTGGCTGTAGAAGAGGCGATATGGTGCCTTTCAATACTCGATTTAAACCTCCTGTATGCATCCGCTGTAGAGGGAGGTCCATGTGGCGATTACCTTACTTGGAAAGTTTATTAGGGTTTTCCCAATTCAAAATTAAAACACTATGCCAGTCACTCAGATTCTAAAACATTAAAAATTACACTCAAACACAAATCAAGTAAAAACAATTAAACACAAACATTCATATATCAAACATAATTTTAGATAAAAAGACATCATATGACATGAGTATATTAAGAAATACACAATGACATTTTGCAACATACACTAATGAAAATGAGAAAGAAATGACCTTTGGAGGGATATGAGCGGCAGAGGACTGTCCTTCAAGGCAGGGAAGGATGGTGGGAGCGACTGAGTTGAGCAGCAAGCGACCAAAGAAGAAATGCCATTTCTATGATGATTGAGTAGGCGGCGATGTGGGTCAAGTAGGGCAAGAGGAGAGAACGAGTGAAATGAGCTAAATAATTGTCTCTTACATGTATACTTTTCGCTTTATATATTGAACCACCGGACTTCAAAATGCTTTTCAATTTGATGAATTTTAAAAATTAGACGCTGTGAAGTAAATGTTATTCGGGTTCACTTATTTTCATTTTTTGCGCGCGGGGAGTGGGGGGATACTACCATCCAAATATGGAGATAATGTTACGACTTTATTACTATTTTAACGAGTCTATTCCCATTTCTACTTGATTTTATCCATTGTTTTTTCCTGAATTAGATTTTATACTTTATTTGTGAAATTTGTTAGTTTTAAAAGTTATTATGCTCCTAAAGAATTCTCGCAAAAAAACTCATATCTATTTTTGTTTTCTTTAATGTGATCATAGTCTTTGTAAGGCTTGTTATAATTGGAAAATATAAATAAATTTGGAATTTTCATTTTAGTTCGTGGAACCTTGTAATTTGTTAGTTCAAAACTGTTGAATCAGCCAAAAATAATTTTTGGATACTCTATTTATTTATTTGAAAATAATTATATGAAGTCCAAATAAATATGATTATCTTAAGTTGATTTTAAATGGGATATAATAGGGGTGGCAAATGGATCAACCGGACCTGGATCCGGGTCCAGTCCACTAGGATCCGATTCAACCGGATCCACATGGTCGGATCCCATATGGATTTAACCTGGACCGGATCCAGGTCTGGATCCGCGGATCCACATAGTACAGTTGTTGGATCCAATTCCAGATCCAACCACGGATCCAATTGCGGATCCGAGCGGATCCATGACTGGATCCGAGCAGATCCGAACGAATCCATCTTTCATTTTGTTAGCATATTCGAAACTATGGAGTTTTGTGCTCTAGTTGAGGAACTCGAGTGATTTTTATATATTTTTGCGTTTTCTTTCATTCTTTTTGTTTTTATTTTGAAAGAGAAGCACGGGCACATAATGTTTAGAAGCATAACTAACAGCAATATTCTGTGATTTAGTAGTATATATTGATATATAATTCAGTGTTAATTTTGCAGTTTTAGTTCATGAACAAACATAATTTTGATATAAATGTGGAGAAATGAATTATTTCATGATTTTCTAATTAATGTAATTAATCTCAGAGTAATCTGTTGTTTTAACCATTGATTCTTGTTAATATATTCGATTTTGAATCAGTGGACTGGGTTTGATGCATAGTTTTGCAAATTTTTGCAGTGGAAATTTGCAAAAGCTGGGTTTCTACTCTCTCATCTGGAATTTGTAGATGATGAGCAATTGAGCAAACATAGTCTATTGATTTGTGGTGAATGTATGTATCAATTTTTCTGTTTTCTTGTTCTATTAAGAAAACTTGGGATCCGTACATGGATCCCAAGTTTTCTTTTTTTTTTTTTTTTCTTTTTATCAATTGAGAAAAAGAAAAAGAAAACTTGGGATCCATGTATAGATCCTACGGATCCGAAAGTGGATCCGCGCGATCCAAAGGGGATCCGAATGCGGATCCGCACTGATCCATGTTAGGATCCGGGCGGATCCGCAATGGATCCAAGTCCACCTAGAATGCCGTTGGATAAACTTGGATCCGGATCCTTGGCGGATTCCAGGTGGATCGGATCCGGTTGGATTCATGGACTTGGATCCATTTTGCCACCCCTATATATATATATATATATATATATATGATAGATCTTTAGGTCTAATACTTTACGTTTTAGCAGTAGTTGCGATACCTAGTCTAGACAGATAAGTAAGACAGGTATATAAGAGAGTAAAGTAAGACAGCAGATTTTAATGTGGTTCAGACTATGTCCTACATCCACGAGGCTTTCACTTGAATCAAACTTCTTTCAACGGACAAAAGTTATTACACCAACTGGTTTTACTCTAACACCGAATCCCTCACACGTTGATACCACCGGAACCTTTTTTGCGTCTACTCCCTTTGACCTGTAAGATCAAAACTCCCGTATCGATCTTCTTATGAGAAAGCTTCCAAGCGAACTGCACGTACGTATAAATCCCTCTAACTGGCGCAATCCTTTCCCGTTGAACTCCCTTCAACTCTCGTCGGCTTCTCACGTTCTTGATTTAACTCAAGAGGGCGAAAACTAAGAAATCAAAATAAAAGAGAACACATAATGATGTATATTTTGTTACACGTGTGTTCTACATTGATTCCTAGGATTTCTACTATTTATAGGATAGCTCTCCTGAAAGATCTCCTTGAATCTCGGCCAGTCTCTGTATCCAGTCGAGACAGGATCTTTCCAAATATATCCGAATCTTTCCATGATAAGGCGATTCTTCCTTTTGATAAGTCTTTGTTTCCGTTTGATAAGATCTTCATGATCTTCGTATATTCTGCACACCAAAGACAAAAGAGAACTCCACAAGGAAAAGATTACTTAAGGATATAATAAAGAGTTTGATAAAGATTAACTTTCCATAATATAAGATACTATAAGATCAAGTTAAATCTTTACAAACTTACCTAAATATTCACTCGTCTAGAACAAGATAATTACCATATAATTAAGAGCGAATAATTAAGTAAATAAATCAAAGTAAATAAAACCGAATTTTCCTTTAAAATAATTTTGCAAACAAGGAAATAAAATCTAGTTGGACCTGGCAGTCCTGACTATTCAATCGAGTTTGAATCGTGTTGGACTTGCGGTCCTAACAATCTCCCCCAATTGACTTGTTTGGCAAAAACACTTTTAAATCCCAAGGAAAATGTAGACATGCTGAAATAAAACAAGTTAGTAAGAGATAGGCACATAAATCAACTAACGAGTCTTAACAACAATAAAAACATGTTGCAACAGCAGTGCAACACTCCGCAAAACAACTTAATAAAATAAGCAATTAAAAGCAATTGTTCTTAAGCGGTTAAATAAAACAAAACAAAATAAAAACATAAGATAGACAGCAGCAGCCGAGAAGATCTCCCCAATTCTTCAAAGTCTCCCCCATTCTTCATTTTCTGTTTACTCCCCCATTTTGTCAGAACTAGTCGAGGCTTTGCCGCTAATTGGGCAAAGGACTGGTTCATGGACTCCAACAATGTAATGACCTGGGCAAGTTGCGACTGTAGGTTGTCGAGACTGCCCTGGGGAACAGACGGTCCAGCTTCATTATCCCTGGCAGTTGGGACAGGTCGCCGGATCGGAGAACCGAGAAGAGCTTGAACAAGGTGACTCGGGGCATGATAAGGATAGGGTCTGCGCATCATCTTATCCTTTGTGACCCGGATATCCATTTGAGATATGAGCGTGCGGTAGATCAATGATGGATAGCCCAAGGTTATCTTAATCTTGTGGTCGAATGCTTCAAGTTGTATGCGCTCAAAGACCAGTTTCCCAAGATTAATGGGAGCATTCGAACCAATTCGGTACAAGACAGAAGCAGTTAACGGACTAACAGTAGAAGTATGGGACATAGGATACCAATTTCTTACCATTATACCGTAGATCAGACCATACCATGGAAGAAGGGAACCTCGCTGTAGATTTCCATTCTTTGGCCACTTCATGGGTTGGCCGGTTATGGTTGACGCGACTGCGTCCATGTCTTCCTCCAGTTCCAGCTCGGAGTCGCGGCCGGTTTGCACACCAGGAGACCCCAACTGCATGTTCAGGATTTGAGGACTGATCTTGAAGATGAACTTCCTCACATACGCTGAATGTTCCTTCGCAGAGCCTGGAACGCCTAGTTGAGTATCCAGATTGGCATAAAACTCGTGCACAATCTGGGTTACAAACGGTTGCACCCTGCGAGTGGATTCAAGAAACCCTCTCCCTTCCAAAAACTCAATAACCCCCGTACCCTCATAAGAATCGTCATGAAGTTGAACTTCACGAACATGAATGCGGCCAGTGAGAGGAGTATACCTGAGTTTGGCATGAGTAGTGTAAAACCTATCGGAGATAGCCTTCTTCACCCTGAAAGGCTCATCGGACGGTAAGACACGGGGAGGGACGGCGTAACCTCCTTCAGCTTCTTCTTCAGTCTGGGCGTGGCTGCCTTCCTCAGAGGCCGACTGGTCGCCTGACTGGTTGTCCTGATCAGACAAAGACTGAGTTGGTCATTTCTGCTGTTTGCGAACTGGGCTGGAATCGGTGTCAGAGACCTCGATTGGAGCAGAGTCCGAGGCGGCAGTAGCGGATCGGGGACGTTTGTGAGTAGGAGTCTTGGTACGTGTCCCAACTCGGCTCGCGACACCCTCTGCAACAGGTTTGGACTTTTGGCGAGCAGATGGGGTGCGCTTTGGACGTTGAGCCTTCTGCTTTCCTTTGGCCGTGGCGGTGTTGCGGCGAGAGGATGCAGGAACAGGTGCTGGTGATGGCGAAGCGTCTTCCGGCAGTGGAACAGAGTGAGAGTCATCCAAAGGAGGAGAGAACTCTCGTGCCTGAGGAGATGCGGCACGGGGTGGTGACTCTGTTGCCGGTGGTGGTGGTGTGGTGTCTTGTGGCGGCGGTGGTGCAGTAGCACTAGCTGGTGGAACATAATCCGGTGGAATCCGGACTGACAGTGGAGTCGGTTGCAAGACATGGGACAACTCGTTGCCCATAGAGGATGCACTATCATGGTCGACTGGTGGGGTCGACTGAGATGGTTCACCTGTTGACTTGTTTTTCACCATGTTAAAAATTTTCTTGAGAATTGAAGGTGAGAAAGAAGACATAAAATAAAAACCACACACCAAAAATAAACAAAAGAGAGAGAGAGATAGTAAGGATTGCGTGAGATATGATAAAAAGGAAAGACATATAAATAGATGAAATCAAGTCAATGTCATATCTTCCATAATCATTATCCACAACTTCCCATAAGTGATAGGACTCTTACCAAGACTAATCAAGGAAAGACTCCAACAATTTACACGCAACTCAATCTCTTTCAAAAAAACGCGGCAAAGCATAGGTGGGAAACAAATCATGCCAAAATTAAACATATCACGTTTTAAAGACAAAATAAAATAAAAAATGGACCTGTTTAATAAAATAAAAATTAAAACAAATTAAAACACAAATTAAAAGAAACAAAGAGAAAGTAACTCAGCAAATTACTCACATAACTTACCGAGGACCGATTCAACTGGTGTAAGTGGATGTCGAGACACCCTGTCATGACAGACTGTAAGACTGAGTATAAAACAGGTCGGAACTGGAGAATACTCATGAACCAGATGAATACATTAAAATGTGTGTGTGTGAATTCTCATATGATAAACAGATGAAAGGGAAGAGAATTTGAAAGGGGCAAAAATCGTTTTGCAAGATATCTCTTTTCGAACAATACAATTGCACCTTGTACACACACTTTGAGCCTTTTGCATAGAGGTAGCTTTCGCACATAACTTTATGTAGAATATGGTAGCTCTTTTCAATTTTGTGATGACCGTGAAATATGAATTGAATGCTTTCACACATATTCATTGAGTTTAGGCAGCTTTTTCCTCCATATATTTTTTCTTTTGAAGCACTTTTTCTTTTGGCTCATGCTCTCTTTATTCTTTTCATTTCATAACTCTTTTGTAAACTCATAATTTTCTTTTATGCTCAATCCTTCTGTTTTTGATGTGATGAGGTAGCAAAAGTGGACAATGTCCATGTCAAAGAGATAATAAAAACAAATTTAAAACAAAAATTGCCCGTTGCAAAATCCTTCGATTTCACTGATTTAACTGAGGGAATGATGTGCATTGTGTATCAATGCAGTTCTAAGTACGCTCCAGAACCGGCTGTCCAACAGGTCTGCAAGTAAGTCATGACAGTTAGTTCAACAAATAAAAATATCTCAGTTAAATCGGGCACACGACCAGCGCTTAGTGAAGACAAATTGATAGATCTTAGAGTCTAATACTTTACGTTTTAGCAATAGTCGCGGTACCTAGTCTCGACAGATAAGTAAGACAGGTAAGTAAGACAGTAAAGTAAGACAGCAGATTTTAACGTGGTTCGGACTATGTCCTACATCCACGAGGCTTTCGCCTGAATCAAACTTCTTTCAACGGACAAAAGTTATTACACCAACTGGTTTTACTCTAACACCGAATCCCTCTAATGTTGATACCACCGGAACCTTTTTCGCGTCTACTCCGTTTGACCCTTAAGACCAAGACTCCCGTAATGATCTTCTTATGAGAATGCTTCCAAGCGAACTGCACGTACGTATAGATCCCTCTAACTGGCGCAATCCTTTCCCGTTGAACTCCCTTCAACTCTCGTCGGCTTCTCACGTTCTTGATGTAACTCAAGAGGGCGAAAACTAAGAAATCAAAATAAAAGAGAACACCTAAAGATGTATATTTTGTTACACATGTGTTCTACATTGATTCCTAGGATTTCTACTATTTATAGGATAGCTCTCCTGAAAGATATCCTTGATTCTCGGCCAGTCTCCATATCCAGTCGAGACAGGATCTTTCCAAAGTATATCCGAATCTTTCCATGATAAGGCGATTCTTCCTTTTGCAACGTCTTTGTTTCCAATTGATAAGATCTTCATGATCTTCATATATTCTGCACATCAAAGACAAAGAAGAACTCCACAAGGAATAGATTACTAAAGGATATAGGAAAGAGTTTGATAAAGATTAACTTTCCATAAGATAAGATACTATAAGATCAAGTTAAATCTTTCCAAACTCACTTAAATATTCACGCGTCTAATTAACAAGATAAATACCATAAAACCGTGTGAATAAGTAAGTAAATAAATCAAAGTAAATAAAACCAAAATTTTCCTTTAAAATAATTTTGCAAACAAGGAAATAAAATCTAGTTGGACCTGGCAGTCCTGACTGTTCAACCGAGTTCGAAACCTGTCGGACTTTGCGGTCCTAAAACAAATTCCGAGAGACTTTTTGAGGGTCTCAAAGCGTTGTGAATCCAGGGCTTTTGTAAAGATATCATTAAATTGTCTTTCGGTCGCGACATGTTTAAGGACTACAGATTTTTTTTCAACCAGCTCACGTATGTAGTGATGTCGGATATCAATATGCTTAGTACGAGAGTGTTGGACATGATTTTTAGCAATATTAATAGCACTAGTACTGTCACAAAAAACAAGTAGTTCACTTTGCGCAATACCGTAGTCGTTGAGCATTTGATGCATCCAAACTAGTTGGGCACAACAGCTTCCAGCTGCAATATATTCACCTTCAGCCGTAGACAACGAAATGGAGTTCTTTTTTTTGCTATACCAAGAAACAAGATTGTTTCCTACATAGAAACTTCCTCCAGTTGTGCTTTTTCTGTCGTCTGCACATCCAGCCCAGTCGGCATCACTGTATCCTGCAAGATTTGAATTAGTATCAAACGAGTAGCTTAGTCCAAAATCTGCAGTTCCACTAACATAACAAATTATTCGTTTATGAGCATGAAGATGTGACTCTTTCGGATTTGCTTGATAACGAGCACAGACACCAACGCTAAAACAAATATCAGGACGACTCGCAGTAAGGTACAGGAGACTCCCTATCATGCTTCGATAGAGACTAGGGTCTATGGAGTTTCCTTCAGTATCGAGAGCAAGCTTATCGTTAGTTCCCATAGGTGTTCTTAGGGGTTTTGCAGTTTCAAGCCCAAGTTTTTTCACAAGATTCCGAGCATATTTTGATTGGGATATGAATAACCCATCGGATCCTTGTTTGACCTGCAATCCAAGAAAGTATGTTACTTCACCAACCATACTCATTTCAAACTCTTTCTTCATAAGATTGATGAAGTCCCCCAACTAGTCTTCTGAGGTGGATCCAAAAACTATGTCATCAACATAAATTTGAGCAATTAACATATGAGTTGAGACATGTTTAACAAATAAAGTTTTGTCCACTCCTCCCCTAGTATATCCATTCTCAATGAGATAAATTGTAAGTCTTTCATACCAAGCACGAGGTGCTTGTTTCAATCCATACAATGCCTTTTTAAGTTTAAACACATGTGAGGGATGGTGAGGATCCACGAAACCTTTTGGTTGTTCAACAAACACTTCTTCATTAAGAAAACAATTTAGAAAGGCACTTTTGACATCCATTTGAAAAAGTTTGAATTGAAGAACACATGCAATAGCAAATAAGAGACGAATTGATTCAAGTCGTGCGACAGGAGCAAATATTTCATCATAATCTATGCCCTCGACCTGTGTATACCCTTGAGCGACTAGTCTAGCTTTGTTTCTCACAATGTTACCGGATTCATCAGATTTGTTTTTTCAAAATCCATTTTGTTCCGATTACATTAATGTTGGATGGTCGGGGAACTAGTTCCCACACATTATTTCTAACAAACTGACCAACCTCATCTTCCATCGCTTCAATCCATGCATCTTCCAGTAAAGCTTCTTTTACATTCTTTGGTTCAATTTGAGAAGTAAAACAAGCATGATGAAGCATCTGATCATACCTTTTTCGTGGTAAATTACGAGTACGGATACCTTCAGATAAATCACCTATGATTGATTCAGTAGGATGATTTTTCCTGATTCTGGTGGATGGACCAACTGAAACAGGTTCTGGAGATTGATCAGTTTCATTTGACTCTGGATACATTTCGGACTCTTGAAGTGTATCTGCCTGATTTTCAGGTGTCGCGTCTGGAGTCACGACTGGAGGCACAACTGGATGGGCAAATGGTTCATGACTGCACTCATCATCACTGCAGGAGCTATGCTTTTCTTGGTTTCCAATGAATGATTGAATTTGACGCTCCTGCGAAGTGTCTGAAAAATCCCTGGAGTCATCAAATTCAACATTAGAGGTCTCAATAACAGTTTGAGTTCTTAGAATAAGCACTCTATAAGCACGACTGTTATTGGAATAGCCAAGAAAAATACCAAGGTCACTTTTGGATTGGAACTTGTTCAAGTGTTCTCGATCTTTGAGTACAAAACATGTGCAACCAAAGATATGAAAGAATTTGACATTGGGTTTCTTACCTTTCCATAGCTCATATGAGGTTGAGGATGTACCTGGTCGGAGGTAAGTGCGGTTGATGATAAAACATGTTGTGTTTACCGCTTCTGCCCAGTGACGCATGGGTAGTCTCTTTGAGTTTAACATGACTCGAGCCATCTCAAGTAATGTTCTATTTTTCCTCTCAACCACTCCATTTTGTTGCGGAGTTTTAGGTGACGAAAACTCATGAGAGATGCCATATTCTTCACAAAACTTAGAGAACAATGAATTTTCAAATTCCTTACCATGATCACTTCTTATCCTTTTAATTTTCAGATCTTTATCATTCATCATATTAACACTTAGTGATTTAAAAACTTCAAATGTTTCAGATTTTTCTTTTAAGAATTTTACCCAAATAAATCTTGAAAAATCATCAACACAATTAAATATGTACCTTTTACCTTCTGTACTTTTTGTTTGAACTGGTCCGACAAGGTCCATATGAAGAAGTTCAAGTATGCGTGATGTGATTGAATGATTACCTGTAGGATGATTACCTTTCTTTTGCTTACCACGAAGACATAGTTCGCATTTTTGTGATGGCTTAGAGCTTAAATCTGGAAGACCTGTAACATCTTTGGATCGGCTGAGCTTGATCAGTAGTTTGTAGTTCACATGTCCCATTCTTTGGTGCCACAGTTCAATGTGATCTGAGGAACTGAATAAGCATGTAAGCTGTTCTGATGGTAGTCGCGACTGCGTAAGGGTGTAACAATTTTCTGCAGTTCGCTTTCCAGTGAGCACACATTTATCTTTACCATTCACAACCCGGCAATCTCCTTTTGTGAAGTGAACATACAAATCTTGATCACATAATTGACTAATGCTGATAAGGTTTCGCTTGAGTCCAATAACATGACAGACATTTCGGAGCTTGGGAAACCCTTTGATGTTGAGAGTTCCTCTTGCGACAATTTGACCTTTTTTACCATTTCCAAACTGTACTGTTCCTCTTGGATTAGCAATATAATTTGTCAAGATATCTTTGTTCCCCGTCATGTGTCTCAAGCATGCACTGTCAAAATACCAACAATCAGATGAGCCATTTTCAATAGAAGAATAAGCAAATGACACATTATGGTAGTTTGGACGTTCCACCCAAATTTGCTTTGGAATATTAAGACTTCCCATTTTCACTGATTTCTCTTGAGTCTTCTTGGCAGTTGTGACTCGTTTTGGGGACATCCTGGAAAAATGACCATTGAATGATGATTCCCTAAATTGATAGCAATATGGACGAATGTGTCCTTCAACACCACAATGATGGCAAACGGAAATGAACCTGTCATAAGAATTACCAGAATGTGAGATATCTAAATTTGAGTTCTTTCTAGAATTCTTACTTGCATTCTTCCTTGGTTGTGAAGCACTTTTTGCTAGAGGATGATTGAATTGAGACTCATTTGTTGCAAACCCAAGTCCTTCACGATCTCTCGTTGGTTTTTCATTTTCCAACACATGGTCCAATTTCTCTGTTCCAGAACTAAGAAGTTTCACATTCTTTCTGACCGCAGCAAGTTCTGCTTGAACATCTTGGTGCAGTCGCTCAAACAGGTTGGAAGTCTCTTTGGCTCCTTCCACAGCAGTTTTGAGGGCTTTGTTTTCTCTCTTGTGATCAGTATTTTGATTTTGTAGCTCACGAACTTTCTTCTCAAGTGATGCATTTGAATGAGGTATGTTGTAACCCTTGGACTTGATTATTTCTTCCAGCTCGGCAATTCTAATAGTTCCAGCTTTCCATTTATCGGCCAAGATAAGATAATTTTTGCCAAGAGCTTCTGGATCAATTCCCTCATCATCAGATTCTAAATATTCATTATAGTCGTCCTTTCTCGTCTTGACAGATGAGGAGTCCTGTCTGATGATTGAGGTAAATGCAACATGGGATTGAAGGTGACTTTTCCTGCAATGAACATTTCTTCCTTTTCTTTTGACATTAAGATCATTAGCAGCGGAAGAACATAACGAATTATCAGAGTATGAGGAAGACATGTTCATACCTTCAATGTCCATCAAATCTGCAAGATCTAATAAAACCAGAATCTCACTAATCAAGTAGGTGATAGGCTCTTGATGCCAAATGATAGATCTTTAGGTCTAATACTTTACGTTTTAGCAGTAGTTGCGATACCTAGTCTAGACAGATAAGTAAGACAAGTATATAAGACAGTAAAGTAAGACAGCAGATTTTAACGTGGTTCGGACTATGTCCTACATCCACGAGGCTTTCGCCTGAATCAAACTTCTTTCAACAGACAAAAGTTATTACACCAACTGGTTTTACTCTAACACCTAATCCCTCAAATGTTGATACCACCGGAACCTTTTTCGCGTCTACTCCGTTTGACCCGTAAGATCAAAACTCCCGTATCGATCTTCTTATGAGAAAGCTTCCAAGTGAACTGCACGTACGTATAGATCCCTCTAACTGGCACAATCCTTTCCCGTTGAACTCCCTTCAACTCTCGTCGGCTTCTCACGTTCTTGATTTAAATCAAGAGGGCGAAAACTAAGAAATCAAAATAAAAGAGAACACCTAATGATGTATATTTTGTTACACATGTGTTCTACATTGATTCCTAGGATTTCTACTATTTATAGGATAGCTCTCCTGAAAGATCTCCTTGAATCTCGGCCAGTCTCCATATCCAGGATCTTTCCAAATATATCCAAATCTTTCCATGATAAGGCTATTCTTCCTTTTGATAAGTCTTTGTTTTCGTTTGATAAGATCTTCATGATCTTCGTATATTCTGCACACCAAAGACAAAAGAGAACTCCACAAGGAAAAGATTACTTAAGGATATAATAAAGAGTTTGATAAAGATTAACTTTCCATAAGATAAGTTAAATCTTTACAAACTTACCTAAATATTCACTCGTCTAAAACAAGATAATTACCATATAATTAAGAGCGAATAATTAAGTAAATAAATCAAAGTAAATAAAACCAAATTTTCCTTTAAAATAATTTTGCAAACAAGGAAATAAAATCTAGTTGGACCTGGCAGTCCTGACTGTTCAATCGAGTTTGAATCGTGTTAGACTTGCGGTCCTAACAATATATATATATATATATATATATATATATATATATATATATATATATACTACTCAAGTTCAAGGTTATCATAAAAGAAGAATTCAAACCCTCACCAGAAATGTTCTTTATAAATTTGTTTTATGACTCAGAAAAATCAAAGCTGAAAAAGCTTTAATAAAATTATGTACCAACAAAAACTTGAAATTAGCTCAATTCCTATTAAATAATTTTAGTAAACAAAACCATTTTCGGCAAGATCAGATATAAATGAAAACAAAACCAAAAATGCAGTAAACTTCATTAGAACCATGTTTTAATCCAATTGTTATTGGTTTCGTTAAAGTAGTCTTATGTTGTTAAAAACCATTCTAAGTTCAGGTTTTATTTATCTAGTGTTATTAAATTATGTTTTGAAAGAGTCCGGTTTATTTGAAAACCTCATCAAGTAGTCTCGTGGAGTACCTCATAGCTCGTCCTTTCCTCTAATGCTTTCAAGGGAGAAAATTCCAGAGCTGCGGGACAAGGGTCGCCTTCCTCAAATTTGCAGCATAGTTTAGACTTGTTAATATTCAGTTTAGAATGCTCTTTGTTACTTGTTATAAGCCTATGCAATAAGAAATCTGCATAGGAGTGAAAAGACCAATACAGATACAGAGGCACAAAACAAACGTTGTTGTCCGAATCAAAAGGAGCGATCCATCACAAAAACAAAATATATATATTTATTCATTTGGTTACCGGAATTCCAAGCTGAAGAAGTGAAAGTCCCTTCATCTTAAAGTTGGAGGACAACTGTGGATTGTTGCTTTCCAAAATTTTAGGTCTTAAATATTGAGTTTCTGTTTTTATAGACTTTAGTATTCTTCGATGTCTAGTTGATCTTATTTAGGATTTTCAAGATATTACATATGTCATCCAAATATGATTAGAATTTTTAAGAGTTTACATAAATAATTCCTCTTATGATTAGATTTTAGAGTATGACTAGAGTTTTTCTTTCTATCTGATGTACCATATTTCGGTACTGCCACGTCATAATATCCGATACAGTACACGAACGTATTTCGGGACATATTATGCCACGTCAGCACCATTATTTTTTAATGCAAAATTACAATTCAAGGCAAAACACGGAAATCGGCCCAAGTAGGCCCAAATAGAGCCCAAGCGAGACCTATTTGGGCCCGAAAAGGCCCGATTCCAGCTATATCAAGCCCAATCCGAGCTATATGGGCTCAAATTTGATCTATTTGAGGCCCAAAAGCCAAATTCGAGCTATATGGGCCCAAATTCGATCTATTTGAGGCCCAGGAGTCAAGTAAGAGCTATATGGGCCCACATTCGACCTATTTGAGGCCCAATTCGACCTATTTGAAGGCCCAATTCGAGCTATTTCAAAATAGCTCTAATTCGACCTATTTTGAGTCATAGTTCTACTTGGATTGCACTTTTAGACGAATAAGGACTCTTATTACTATATAAGGGGGTCCCATGCCTCATTCTAAGGTACGTTTTTATTTTCTAGCATTTAATTTCGAGCTATATACATCGAATTCGAGCTATAGAGCAATAATTCGAGCTATATTGCAATAGCTCTTGTTCGATCTATATAGAGTGTATTTCGAGCTATTTGAGAGTAATTCGATCTATTCGGGTTTTCTCATCACGGTTCTCAATACCATTTCGAGGTGTGCTAATTCGACCTATAGAGCCTAAATTCGACCTATTTGGGCATATTTCGACCTATATATTCGACCTATTTCGAGCTATAAATTCGAGCTATTGTCTCTGACGACAATACCTCAAATTCCGACCTATCTGACTTGAGCGTCGGAGTGCCTTCGCCGGAGGAGGCACCGGCTTAGTTTACGTGTGGTGTTGAGTGCAGGTTCCGAACTCAAAAGCTGCTTAAGCATCCAGCAGGAACTAAAGCAGTCTGACGTGGAGTGTTGGAGAGTGGACACGTATCCAGACGAAAATACCCCGCATCAGTGGCGCCGTCTGTGGGAACCTTCTACACGCACTTAGTAACAAACACTGACACTCAATGGCTCAACGGAGAGCAACGGAGAAGAATGGCATGGCAGGAAGGACTAGATCACAGAGGGAGGATGATAATCGGGCACATGATGCTTCTGAGCGAACATCAGTGGCAGCGCCTAGCACTCCCCTTGATCCTCCAACTCACACAGCGAATCAACCTGAAGTTCCTCCCACGGAACAACAGCTATTGAATTCCGCTCAGTTGGATCAAATCATGGCGGCATTCCAAAGGCTAACACTTCTGTTTTACAGAATGTTCAAGCTCCAATAGCACAACAACCTGCAACACAGCCTGCGGCACCGCAGCAAGGAAGGACTCATCTGACCCAGCGTCGTGATTCGAGGCAGTATACGCAAACTAGGATGACAAGGCCAAGGGATCCATCTCCCTCGCCTGAAAGGAGGAATCCTCGTTCAGTGAGGACCAATGCTAACCGAGCTCCCAGTCGGGCTACTGGTCGAGATAGAGAAGGAAGGGATGGAGAGGTGAATTCTAGGCAAAGAGTTCCTGATCATCGACCTGCAGCAAGTCAAACTGCCGGAAGAGATAGGGACTTGCCTGAGAGAGTCGCACCAAGATTGGAACCTGTTGTAGCAGAACACATTCCACTAAGGGAGAGGTCAAACCCCTTTTGTGAGGCGATCAGTAACTTGACGTTGAAGGAAGGAACTAATCTTCCTGTTCTGAAGAAGTATGATGGAAATACTGATCCAGTTGCACATTATGATGAATTAGATGGAGATTTGCAGGTTTTGGGGTATGGAGAGAATATGAGGGCGAAACTTATTTCGCTCAGTCTGAGAGGTCCAGCAAAGGAATGGTTCAAAAACTTGCGTTCGGGATCAATCGAATCATCTGAACAGTTTAGGACCATGTTCGTAAAGAAGTTTGCTACTTATCGCGTAAAGAAGAAATCTCCAAGCACGCTGTTTAATATCTATAGAGGACCTGATGAACCTTTGGGGAGGTATATCGAGCGTTTGAATCTGGAGATTGGTAGAGTAAATGCTCCCAATGTCGACCTGGTCATATCTGTATTGGAGCATCGTTGCCGGAGTAAAAATCTTATAGAAGTGATAACATGGAACACACCTGATTCCATTGAGCAAGTAATGGACCTAGCTAGTAAGGTCATTGAAGTAGAGGAGGCAACCATGAATCAAGGGTTGATGGACTCGCCGAGAATTCATGGGGGCAAAGAGAATAAAGATAGAGATTGGAGGAAGGAGCAAAGGGGAAAAGATCGAGATCGCAATCGACAACCCTTTAAGAAGTTTGAGAACTATACTCCGCTGAGGAAACAAATTGGTGAAATTTACGCCATAGAGAAAGATAGCGGGTTGCTGAGAACTCCAAAACCGTTCCGAGAGACTGAGGAGACTAAGGGATCGAAGAAATATTGTAAGTTCCACAGGCAGAATGGGCATTTTACCAATGAATGCAAGGCTCTAAAGAACGAGATCGAACGACTCATTCAAGGGGGGAAACTCATCGAGTACATCCTTGAGAATAGAGAGTCACGTGAAGAAAAAGCGTCAGCTGGACGCAAGCGAGATAGATCCCCACATGAGAAGAAGGATGAACCAAAGCGTAAACGGGGAAATGGGAATGATCAAATCGAGAATGGAATCAATGTGATAGCTGGCGGACCTACTGGCGCAGACTCAGCTAAAAGTAGAAAACGCATCTCACGAGACATATACAATGAACGACTGAAGCGTCCTGAAATAGATCTTGTCTTTGCAGTGGACAAATTGGATACAAGAATCACATTCGATGATAGCGATTTCGACAGCTTGTCTCCACAAGCTAAGGAAGCACAATACTTGAATTGCCCTATGGTGGTTTCCGCGGTGATTGCAAATCACGGGGTAAAGAGGATAATGATAGATAATGGATGTTCGTCCAACATAATCTTCATGGATGCTTTGCAACAAATGAAACTTGGACAATATGAGATCACGGATGTTAACTCACCACTAGTGGGATTTGGTGGAAGTGAAGTAAAACCCATTGGGAGGATCTTGCTGCCCACGTCCTTTGGCGTAAATCCGAAGAGGAGAACACTGAACGTGGAATATCTTATCGTTGATATACCATTCGCATACAACGTACTGATTGGAAGGCCAGGAATAACGGCATTTGCTATGATCATCTCAACGGTTCATCAGAAGGTCAAATTTCCAACGCCTGGTGGAATTGCTGAACTCACTACAAACTATCGTGATTCGTGGAGTTGTTACGTTACATCAACTAAACCTATCAAGGCAAAAACGGATCCAAATGTCGCGATAGTTGATATACATCCAGAGGAGACGCCTGAAATAGGGAAACAAGTTGATACAGAGATGGTTCTTGTTGCGCAAGTAGACCAAGAAATGATGCAGGAGGATCATACCTCTTCCAGTATTGAGGACTCTTTGAAGAAACTGGATGAAGAAAAAGAAGACAAGATGACATTGCGCTACAAAAAGAAGTTGGAAATGGAGTGTCTGAAACCTTCGGGAGAGTTTAAGGAGGTGATTTTGTCAAAAGATGAGCCTGACAAGATAATTAAAATTGGTAGCGAGTTGACTTCGGAGGTTGAAAAGGCATTATTGGAATGCTTGCGAAGAAACTTTGATGTATTCGCATGGACGGACTCGGACTTGAAGGGAATAGATCCTCGAGTTGCGGTACATCACTTGAATGTTAACCCAAATGCTAAACCCATCCGACAAAAGAAGAGACACTTTAGCGATGAAAAGAACAAGGTTGCGGAGTTGGAAGTACAAACAAAGCTTGCTGCAGGCCATATATTTGAAGTTCGATACTCTGAATGGCTAAGCAACGTTGTGCTTGTCCCAAAGAAGCCAACCATATGGAGGATGTGCATGGACTACACCGATCTGAACAAACACTGCCCGCGAGATCCTTTCCCGTTGCCCAGGATTGATCTCGTAGTTGACTCTACAGCAGGCTGTGCGTTGCTAAGTCTTTGTGATGCACAGAGCGGTTTCCACCAAATACTAATGGCAGTAAAGGATCAACATAAAACGGCCTTCATCACTGACAGGGGGATATACTGTTACAAAGTGATGCCGTTTGGTCTAAAGAATGCAGGAGCAACCTTTCAGAGGTTAGTTGCCAAGATGTTTTATCATCAAATCGGCAAGACAATGGAAGTTTATATTGACGACATGCTCATCAAGAGTCTGAAGGCGGAAGATCACGTGAAACATTTGGAAGAGGCTTTTGGTATCATGAAACAATATGGGATGAAGCTAAATCCTAAGAAGTGCACATTTGGTGTTAAGGCCGGAAAATTTCTGGGGTTCATGGTCAATGAGAGAGGAATCGAAGCTAACCCTGACAAAATTAAAGCTATAATGGATTTACCATCCCCCAAATCCGTTCGAGAGGTGCAACGATTGGTGGGGAGGATTACGGCACTTAGTCGATTCATATCGCATTCTGCTGAAAAGAGTTTACCTTTTTTCAAGAAGTTACGCAAGACACCTAAGTTCGTCTGGACTGATGATTGTGAAGAGGCTTTTCGCCAATTAAAGGTGTACCTTACGACACCGCCATTACTATCTAAGCCCAAGGACAATGAGATGCTATATCTTTACTTGGCCATAACGAAGAATTCATTAAGCACAGTATTGGTGCGCGAGGAAGACAAGAAACATTTGCCTATCTACTATGTTAGCAAAGTGCTGAATGGGGCAGAGGTGAATTACCTGGAGATCGAAAAATTAGCACACGCACTTGTAATAACTGCACGAAAGCTAAGACCATACTTTCAATCACATCCGGTTACTGTCTTAACTAGCCAACCACTGAAACAAGTCATGGCAAAACCGGAGACGTCTGGGAGATTAGTAAAGTGGGCAATAGAGTTAGGAGAATATGGCTTGGAGTATATGCCAAAAACAGCGATCAAAGCACAAAGATTAGCGGACTTCGTGGCTGAAACTATCTCAGAGGCAGAGCAAGCACTTGATGTAGCAATGGTGACGGAAGAGGACAAAAGAGACAAACCTATAGTTGCAAGGGGAACTTGGACTCTGCATGTGGATGGATCGTCCACGAATGACGCTGGAGGTGCAGGAATATACCTAAGATCGGCGGATGGTAGAGAATTTGACTATGCAATAAGGCTAAATTTTCTAGTGACCAACAATCAAGCGGAGTATGAGGCTATGCTTGCTGGCATACAGATGGCGAGATCGTTGGGCATAACGAACCTTGTAGCATTCACGGATTCACAGTTGATCGCTAATCAATTTGAAGGAAGATACGAGGCGAAAGAGGCTGCAATAGTAAAGTATCTCGAAAAACTGAAGGAGGTGACATCAAATTTCGATACTTTCTCTATCTCGCAGATCCCTCGATCAGAGAATGAATGCGCTGACTCCTTGTCACGATTTGCTAGTACCGCCGAAGTGTTTGTGGAAAGGCGGGTAACTCTTTTGGCTTCAGAACAGCCCTCTATCGGCAAGGTAGTTGAGACAGTACCAACGCAAGCATTGGATTACGTTCTGCCAGTAGACATAGAGGCATGTTGGAAGGATGAGATTATTGATTATCTTCAGAACGGGAACTTACCTAATGATCCTCAAGCGATCAGAAGGCTCAAGTATAAATCTGCAAGATTTACTATGTTCAATGGCGAACTGTACAAACGGTCATTCGAGGGACCACTCCTGAGATGCTTATCTCCCACGCAGGCAAAACAAGTCTTACGCGAAATTCATGAGGGGAGTTGCGGAAATCATTCAGGAGGACGGTCTTTGGCCCAGAAGATACTCCGACAAGGATATTTCTGGCCAACTGTTATGAGAGATGCTATGGATTACTCAAGGAAGTGTAGAAGTTGTCAACTGCATGCGAAGATCATTCATACACCTGCACAACCTATGACAACAGTGAGTTATGGATGTCCGTTTGATCAATGGGGAATAGATATAGTTGGACCAATGCCAAAGGCTACGGGAGGTAGAAAATGGTTATTGGTGGCTGTCGAGTACTATACGAAGTGGGTTGAAGCTGAAGCACTTGTAAACATTACAGAGGCTAATGTGAAACAATTCATTTGGAAGAACATCGTTTGTCGATTTGGAATACCTAGAGTCTTAATTTCCGACAATGGAAGGCAATTCCAGGGTTTTAAGATTCAAGACTAGTGTAGAGATATGAAAATTGAGCAACGTTTTAAATCTGTTACGCATCCCGAAGCAAATGGACAAGTGGAGGCAACTAACAATACATTAGTGAAGAGTTTGGAGAAAAGGCTGGAGGGAGAAGGAGGAAATTGGGCGGATGAGTTACCAGGGATATTGTGGGCATATCGCACAACTCCTCGTACCTCTACAGGAGAAACTCCATACTTATTGACATATGGATCTGAAGCAGTGATACCCGCTGAGATTGGAATGCCAACTTATCGAATTGTTACTTATGATGAGGAGCAAGCATTAAGGGCAAGACAAATGGATTTGGAATTGATCGGAGCAACTAGGGAAGCAGCATACCAACGTACTCAAGCGTACAAATCTATGATGGCGAAAGCATATGATAACAAAGTCCGTTTCAGGAACTTTCAAGTGGGGGACTTGGTACTCAGGAAAGTTGAAGCTACTAAGCATGTTGGAAAATTGAAGCCAAACTGGGAAGGACCTTACAGAGTGGAGAAAGCAAGCTCAAAAGGATATTATTACTTACAAGAATTGGGTGGAAGGACTTTGTCACGCCCCTGGAACGTCAAGAACTTACGAAGGTTTTATAGTTAGAACACTAGTTTTCTAATGGCCTTGTGGCACAATAGGATCGTAGTTTCAGTACTTCATTCGCTTATTCTTTTACGAATTACGAGTCCCTCTACGTGGATTCTCATTGTAATAGTTAGCAGCGAACTACGAGGACTTGATTCCTAGCCAACCTATATACGGCGGGATACGTAGGCAACTCGGAAGTTACTCGAGCTCAGTCCCAAAACTAATAAAATCTCTTATTTTATTCTAGTTCAGCTGTTGCCTACTATTTATCCGCATGATTACAATCTATCAAGAAACATGAAGATAAACTCAAACTGTCTACAAACTTTAAGTTTAAAAAACTTAATCAAAACGAACATTAGCTTCGTATAACGAGCACTAGCCTCGTGGAGTCAAGCACAAGTCCTTGCACTCCCGCGAACATAGCTTCGCAAGCGCAAACACAGCTTTGCACAACAAGCACAAGCCTCGTGGAGTCGAGCACAAGTCCTCGTACTCCCGCGAACATAGCTTCGCAAGCGCAAACATAGCTTTGCACAACGAGCACAAGCCTCGTGGAATCGAGCACAAGTTCTCGTATTCCCGCGAACATAGCTTCGCTAGCGCGGACATTAGCTTCGCATAACGAGCACAAGCCTCGTGGAGTCGAGCACAAGTTCTCGTATTCTCATAGACACTTGTTTATAAAACTTAAGTGTTTTAACAAGTACCAAATTTAAACTTAAAAAGTAGACACATATGAGTGAAGATGTAACAAGACAAAACAAAGACATTCAAAAGATTTTGCAAGTCAAAACTGTACTAAGCAATTGTTAAAGCGCTAAAATCGCGCGAACGTTAGCAACAAATACTGTACGGAAAGAATGTACTAGGACTAAATGTATATACGGAAAGTAAAGATGTTCAAAAAATATATTGAAAACAAGGCACATATGCCAAAGATAAGGGCACGCAGGCCACTCCATAAGATCAAGGCAGCAAATTCAACCCAAGAGCCTTCACCGCACCCTCACTCTGCTCTTGGATATCGGCGAAAGACTCGTTCAAGGGCCCAGTGTCATCGAGAGGGGAGATCTGACGAGGAGCAGCAGCGGCAACAGGGGCGCCAGGCATAGGTTGATCGCCATCAGCAGGCTGATCCAAGATCTGTGGATCGAACCCCATCTCACCCTCCTCCGGAGGATCGTCTAGAGCAGCACCAGAAGCAGCAGCGGCAGTAGACGTAGAGGGAAGCTCGTCGGCAAAGTCGGAAAGCCATACCTGCCGCAGAGGATAAAAGGAGGTGAAGGGGTCATGCTTCGGCTCTTCGTCGACCACAGTCGCTGCAGGTTCGCCAGAAGGAGGATCGGCCAGAGTAGGATCCGTAGCAGCAGCACTAGAGGACTCGCCGACTTCCGTGTCATCCTCATTCAGGCAATTGAGGACATTGAAGTCCTCCCTCTTGAACCCAGGAGCAAGAGCACCGTGGGCAATGATGTCATCAAGGGCCATGTTGTAGCCCTTGGTCGTATCAAAACCGCCCCGCTCCATGGCAATCTGCTCCCAGGTGGCTGAGCGGAAGAATTCGATGGCCACCATCACCTTGTCTTCATCGGGGAGCTCCTACGAAACAAGTAGAGGAAATGTAAGTGTGTAACATGCAAATTTCAAGGAAAAAGAAATAAAATCAAGTTTCAAATGAATACCTCAGTCATGGCCCTGTTGTAGCCATCCTCCTCAGCAGTCGCTATGCGAGCTTGTGCATCAGCCAGCTCAGCCTCAAGTCTCAGACGTTCGGCCTCAGCAGCAGCAGCAGCATCCTTCATCGTCCGGATGGTGTCGACATGATCGTCGACAAGGGCAGTGGCATGCTGGCAGTCGGTGGTGAGCTGGCTGGATAGGCGCCTTTCCTCGGCAAGCTCCCGGTCAACGGTGGCTTTCGCTGCCTTCAAGGCTTCAAGCTCCGCCTGTACTGCCTTCAGCTCATCAACAGCAGCGACCAGATGCTTCTCCACTTCAGCCTTCGCCTCCTTGGCCTGTTTCTCAAGCCGTTGGGCTTGCAAGGCCGAAGAGTGGTGCCTATCCATCAAGGCCCTCTGCTGATCCTGAGTAGTCATGACCATGTTGAAGTTCTCAGCCATGGTCTGGACATTGACGAAGAACTACAAGAAAGAAAAAACGTTAGTGATAGTCAAGTATGTACAAAGATAAGGGAAAGCTCTAAATCCACATACCTCACACAGAGACAAGGCCGTGCGACTGACCAGCTTCTCGTGGCCCATCGCCTGGTAATATGCCTGACGATCGAAGTCAGGCATGAATCCCTTGACAAGTCGAAGGGCGGTAGTGTCCTTCAGAGTGAACTGCCCCGACTCGACTGAAGCTCTGACGATCTCCTCCACGTCAATATCGACGTCATCAGCATCATATGCTCGGTCCTGCGCGACGCGTTTACCCCGTCGGATCTCCTCAGCAGTAGCAGCAGACCTCTTCCTCGTTGCTGCTTCAGGGTTGGCCTCATTGAAGCGACGAGCCGCTTCAGCAACTGAGGGAAGATGCACTCTTCCAGATGAAGGTGCAGATGAAGGAGAAAGATCCGGAAGAATCGGCTCAGAACCGCCAGGGGGTGAAGCGGGAGCAGTATCAGCAGCCGACTGAGAAGGTACAGTCTCAGGCACTGGAGCTGGAGCAGGAACAGGGGCAGGAGCTGCACCTCTACCGCGCCCCGATCCTCGTGTCGAGACGGTAGCAGGAGTAGTGCCGCTTCTTGAACTAGTACCAGCCGTCTTAGCACCACGACGACTGGTCTTCTCAGGAATGGGCACTGAGGATTGAGGAGCGTTGGCGCCACGCTTCATCGCGGCCAGCCTCTTCTTTGTCTTTTCCATCACAATTCGTTCTGAAAATCATAAACAATGCAGAGGTTAGAAGACAACAAAGGACGATAAAATTAATGAGTAAAAAGAATGAAAACATGCATAATATTATACCAAAGACAGAAGGCTCAACGCCTGCATGATAAGTATAACCGCCGGCCCGCAACACAGGGGTGGTGGTCAACTCAAAAGCATCAAATTCATGCTCTTTCAAGTTTTTTACAACCGCCAAGGTGTAGACAGGAGGATCGGGACGTCTCGGGGATGGACGGGCATCTGTCCAAAGCCGCTTGAATCGAAATTCTTGCGGCCTGGATTCTTTGATATAAAACCACTGTTTCTTCCAGTGAGCCCCGAAACTCGTCTGCAAATCAGATAAGAAGCATTGCTTCTTTCGCGAGCTCAAATAGTAGAACCCGGCGTCTACACCTCTGTTGCGGAACTTCACTATGAACAGTTGCCAGAAACCGGCCACAGAGCAAGGCAGATCAAAGATGCGGGTTAGCATCGCATAAGCATACATCTGAGTGTATGCATTAGGGGTAAAATGTGAAGGAGAAGAATTGAGAGAGGACATGATCTCTGAGACAATTGGGAATATAGGAAAACGTAAACCACAATGCAGATAACCACTAAAGATAGTAAGACACCCCTCTGGTGGGTTGTTTATCCTATCATCTGGCCCAGGCACGATAATTTCATAAGTGTCGGGAATGTCATACGTATCACGGTAATAAGCTATGTCATGAGGCAAAGAAGAAAGGAACTGATCAAAATTGATCAAATTAGGTGGAGCAAGTTGTTCGGGAGAGTTAGAGGCAGGTATGGGAACATTTTCAGAAGGAGGTACAAAAGGCACGATGGGGAGAGGGTTCGATTCAGCCTCGTCATCTCCTAGGATGTCTACGTCTACCTCCTTATGAGACACCCTATCGTTGTTATTTCTCTTATCACTAGATGAGCTCTCGTCGCTTGAGGCATTACTACTATCACTAGTTGACGCATTCTTCCTAGCCTCAGATGCCAAAGATGACTCACTACTATTTTCTCTACTACTACTACTGGAAGATTCAAGGTCAATAACTCGCGTCATAAAGAGGGTTAGGTGGAGAGTTTACCGGCACGAGGATCTAGATCTACTGAAACTTCCTCGTTTGGGTGAATTTGCTCGTAGGACCTCTGTGCAGGTGCAAAGAGTTTTGGAGCGCCTGGCAATCGGATTCGTGCAGGTTCTGGCTGACGAGGACGATTTGGGGATGATGGACGTCGTGTGTTTGATTCACGAGGAGGCCGATATGATGAATCTCGTGACGGATTGCGAGCGTTATAATAGGCTCGTTGGTGTGATCGTGGTGGTGATGGACGACGTGGAGAACGGTTACGTCGGAGTCGCGCCGTTGTGAAAGAATCTGCGAAAAAGATTTGAGTATTAGCACTTTTTCAAAATTTTTCAGAATTTTTCAAAAAATTCAGAATTTTTCTAAGTGCTATAGCTCGAATTTCCCCATCAAATTCGAGCTATATTTTTCGAGCTATATGAAAATTACCCAAGGATATAAGTAGCAGGATAGTTTTTCGAGCTATTCCAGTCAAAATTCGATCTATTTGCGGTCAATTTCGAGCTATAAGGAGTATTTTCGAGCTATTTTGCTACACTTGCCAAATTTGGACAATTTTCGAGCTATTCACGTGAAATTACTAAAAATAGTAATTTCGAGCTATTATTTCGAGCTATTTCTCGAGAGCTCTGGAGTGATTCTTAGGTGCGAAATGAGGAAATGAAGCTGGGAGTGGGGTATTTATAGGAGAAATGATGCGGGAATTACCAAAATGCCCCTAAATTCGACCTATTTCTAATTTCGACCTATTTTCAGGAAATTTTTCCAGCAAATTCGATGTATCTTTGTGGAGGGTAATTTCGACCAATAAGCAAATTCGAGCTATTTTCTGACAAATTCGAGCTATTTTACGGAAAAAATTTTTATGGACTTCGAGTTATCTTTTCCAAGATAAATTCGACCTATACCAATTCGAGTTACCAAAAATAGAAAATTCGACCTATTTTCGAATTTTTATATTTTTGGTCACATTTTTGGTTTTTTATTACGACGCCGATCTCGTTGCACGATTCTCGGTTATGTGACTTCTTTATAGTTCGTATGACCAATGCTAGTACACATTACTCTTACGAACTGGGGGACTCCATGATGTACCATATTTCGGTACCGCCACGTCATAATATCCGATACAGTACACGAACGTATTTCGGGACATATTATGCCACGTCAGCACCATTATTTTTTAATGCAAAATTACAATTCAAGGCAAAACACGGAAATCGGCCCAAGTAGGCCCAAATAGAGCCCAAGCGAGACCTATTTGGGCCCGAAAAGGCCCGATTCGAGCTATATCAAGCCCAATCCGAGCTATATGGGCTCAAATTTGATCTATTTGAGGCCCAAAAGCCAAATTCGAGCTATATGGGCCCAAATTCGATCTATTTGAGGCCCAGGAGTCAAGTAAGAGCTATATGGGCCCAAATTCGACCTATTTGAGGCCCAATTCGACCTATTTGAAGGCCCAATTCGAGCTATTTCAAAATAGCTCTAATTCGACCTATTTTGAGTCATAGTTCTACTTGGATTGCGCTTTTAGACGAATAAGGACTCTTATTACTATATAAGGGGGTCCCATGCCTATTTGAGATATATTGCAATAGCTCTTGTTCGATCTATATAGAGTGTATTTCGAGCTATTTGAGAGTAATTCGATCTATTCGGGTTTTCTCATCACGGTTCTCAATACCATTTCGAGGTGTGCTAATTCGACCTATAGAGCCTAAATTCGACCTATTTGGGCATATTTCGACCTATATATTCGACCTATTTCGAGCTATAAATTCGAGCTATTGTCTCTGACGACAATACCTCAAATTCCGACCTATCTGACTTGAGCGTCGGAGTGCCTTCGCCGGAGGAGGCACCGGCTTAGTTTACGTGTGGTGTTGAGTGCAGGTTCCGAACTCAAAAGCTGCTTAAGCATCCTGCAGGAACTAAAGCAGTCTGACGTGGAGTGTTGGAGAGTGGACACGTATCCAGACGAAAATACCCCGCATCACTATCCAAGATCTTGGTTTTAAGGAAATATATTTTCTATTTGTAGACTAAGAGCATTTTCAGGGTACATCTTAGTTTGTTTTTATCCAATGATTTTAATAAAAAATTTTAAGTTTATTGGATGAGTTTATTGTGGAATTACTTTTGGTTAGTTGATCCGATTGATCTATCTTTGGGCAATTATGCTATAATTAATATAAATTGTTCTATTATTAGATAACTATTGTTTTGCAGGAAAATTTAATCCAGTGTTTGAAGGTTAAGTCGATTCTAAAGCTATAAAGACTACTATAAATAGGATGCATAGATTAGAGGTTTTGTATCGATTTTTTATTTTTTTTTGCATTTGTTTTAGTTTTTGAGTTGAAATTGTTCTTCATTTTTGTCTTTGAGCTTGAGTTGCACTATCTTAATATTGTTTGAGTTTCTTTTAAGGAGTGTAACCTGCCCAAACTCTATATGACAATTTCTTACCGCAAGCATACGGGTTCAAGTAGGGTAGGGAAGCAAGTTACCATCCAAAAATATCGAACCCAAGTATATCTTAACTACTAAGAAATCTATTTGTGCAATAACAAAATTAATGACTCTGTAACATTTCACAATCACTATTTAACAATAAAAGTAAATGAAATATATGTTGGATTTTAGAATGTTTAGCAACTAAAATGCTTAATAAATAAAAGACTTACTTCAACGATATAAACATGGTATCGTAAGGACTAGGTTTTCTTGGAAAGACTTAAGTTAACGATATAAAGATGGTATCGTAAGGACTAGGTTTTCTTGGATAGATACTGATCAGACACTCATAGACAAACCATTGTTGAGATGGATTACGATTGACTCGTGTGTGGGATGTATTAAACTATGAAATAAAACCTATGATTATGGTTCCCAAAATGGAAAACACCACCCTGTAATTCGGAATGTGAATATGAGTATGATGTTCCTCCAAACGCATTTATCTCAGTGAATTACCAACGTCTTCTTATTCTAGACGCTATCATCACACGACATGTGGAACTTTATAACTTACGAGATCTATCCTACGAGTCCGGCTTTCACATCTGTCATAGGAATCTAATCTATTATGTGTTCATGATGCACATAAAGCATATAACACAAGCTATAAGTTCAATTTAGTTATTCCTCACACATTTATCTCAACACAATTATCTCGACATCATCTCTACCCAAATACTCCCATTGCCTCACGACACACGATGGGTTTAGCCATGAATAATTCAAGTAAACATGAAACCATCAATAAAATAAACTACGGTCTTGAATAAAACAAACTACGGTCGACATGATCTTCCACAAGCGATTGCTCCTCCTCGCATTCCCTCGCTTTCCTGCTTGCATGAATTGCACAGAATTCCTCCTTTTAGCTCATTTTGATCCTTTTTCGCCAAAATGACTCCTAAACAATAAAATAAAGAAAAACAAGAAAAAATACTCAAAACAATCAAGGAACATATTATAAAACGGTATGTTTGACATATGAATAATGAGTACAAAATGGACTCATCAGAATGCCCAACAAAGTTGAAGGGAGTTCAACAAAGGTGACCATTGTCATTCAAACGGACTACGCTCTTAAGGGTGTGTTGAAAGGCATTTAAGGATAGAGTGAGTTTAGAGGTTAAAGAAACGTCTTATAAGTGTAAATTCCTTTGGCACATTGAAAGAGGTTTGAATTGACAGGCTCAAGCCTCGTGGACTAGGTCATTTGACTGAACCACATAAATATCCAATGTTCTAAGTTTACTGTTTTTGTTATTGTTATAACTGTGCTTTTAACTATTACAATATTGACGCTTACTATTACAACTTGAGATACATATGCAAATTAAGATCTAACAACTGACATCACAAACCTATCACTGATATGCTGGTGAAGATTCTGAAGATCGGATCTTGTTTTGCAAGTTTAGAAGCTGGTCAAAATATTGAGGGCATATCAACCACGAGACAACCTCTTCTCCACGAAACCAGAAGGCTAGAAGACTATTTTCGGGAATTTCGCAACTTTAGTCCTTTAATGTGTATGCTCTCCAACTTTAGTCATTGAATGTGCACTTTCTCTAATTTGGTTCTCTAATGTGTAACAATTCTTAAACTAGTCCATTTTTTGGCTTAATTTGAAAATAATCAAGAAAAAGTTACACAAAGTGTCCCTGAACTATGGGTAAATCAAACAAAACACCCCTCATGTTTCAGAAAAAAACAAAAATAAGAAAAACGAAACCCATCACAACCTAGCCCACCACCTCCACCGCCCCACCCCCATCCATCTTTTGAGCACCCCCACCTACGGTGCCGTTGCATCACAATGAAGCTCTGGACATTTCATTTGAAAAATTACTCCATATTTTAATTAAGATCGTGTTGCGAAATAAGAATCCTCCATATTTTAAATTAATTTTGAAAAACACCACAGTTAAGTGTTACTCTGTAGCTAATTATACTGCCTCAAACTTGAACAACTGCAAAATGCATTTACAAGGTAAAGCATCCATCTCAAAAGCCAGCGAGTGAAGCGGCGTTTCAAGTTCTTCTAACCGTTTGGAATATCAAGATAGGAACGGAGATGCATTAAACAAGCTACTATCATCAACTAAGATTCACAAGAAATACAAAATCACAACAAAACTCAAAATCATAATAAAACATCACTATGCTTGCAATACTGGCCTCTTTCCATGTCTCTTGATTTCTCTATCATTCGGCCAGTAAGCATCAAACCGAACATCTTGTAATCACATAACAGAGACCAAAAGAGGTGTCCAAAAGTTGCAGGAACATTTTCCTCTACAAGGAAATGACTGTACCAAGCTAATCCATATCCAATTATAGGTTCCCACCAATTGAAGAGCAGTGAACATACTAGCAACAGAACACTACAAAGTGTCCCTACCAAATTCCAACGCCTTGTAGCTAGTTTTGAATGCTGGCTCACATAGAAAGGCGAAAATTCTTCCATGTTACTAAAATTTATTAGGGCCAAATTTAAATGAATCCCATATCAAAATTTTGAACATGATTCGATCTTGATGAGGAAAAATCCAATTTTTGGCCACCCAAATCAATAAATTTGATGGGTTTGATCAAATTTTTAGAAGAAAATTGGATAAACTCAATCTTGCAAAGAACCCAGATCACCACAGAAACAATTTCAAATAACCCGAGCTTCATCGTTGCGCGACGGCACCGTAGACGAGTTTGCAGGAGGTGGGTGGGGGTTGGGTTGGGTTTATTTTTTTCTTTTTCTTTTTATTTTCTTAAACATGAGGAGTGGTTTGTGCAATTTAATCATAGCTTAGGGTACTTTGTGTAATTCTCTCTTGATTACTTTAAGGTTAAGCCAAAAAAAGGACCATATTAGGAATATTGCACATTAAAGGACCAAATTAGAGAAAATGCACATTAAAGGGCTAAAGTTGGAGAGCATAAACATTATAGAACTAAAGTTGTGAAATTCCCATTGCTCTTGTATTTCATACATATTGTAACACTCTACGTCATCAATAAACATTGGGATAATTACAGCTACACCCCCTGAGGTTTGGTGTAATTACACATACCTCCCCTATGGTTTGAGAAATTACACATACCTCCCCTGAGGTTTGGAACCTTACACATACCTCCCCTGAGGTTTGGAACCTTACACATACCTCCCCTCTACAACTTAAGGGTTGTTTGGGTGTAAGTTATGAAAAAATTATGCTTATTATGCTTACACCCCTAAAGTTTGGTATATTTGTAAAAGTAATCCTTGATGTTACAAAAATTAAAATTAAATACTCCAAATAATTTTAGAAACTACTATATGACTAACCAAAAATATAAAAAGTATTTAAATTATTTTTAAAATTTAATCTAATCTTAATATTTTTATTATTTTGTAAAAAAATTTAATTTCTTGTTTTTGTTTGTTTTTTTATTTTCTTCATTTTTTTTTACTTTTAATAATCTCATAAATTTCATTATAGTTCCATATTAAATACTATTACGCGTGCCCACATAAATTTCAGTTTATCACAACAAAAAAGAAGCATTTGGTAACATAATAAATATCTACGCAATCTCCGAAAAAAAAAAAAGACAAGAAATAGAAAATTCAATTGTAAAAACTCTCATTTTCAATGAAAATTAACAAATATAACAGAAATAATCAAGATTTTCATAACCCATTTTAAAAAATGAAGAATTATGATGAAATTACCAGCAACAGTGACAATAGAATTATCATCCTTGGATCAGACATGGTCACTGGTTTTAGGTAGCAAGTTTTGTTGAACTTTTTGACAAAATAAACAACCTAAATGCACTATATTTAGTGAAACCAATTTTCGGTGTTTTATCTTCTTCTATTACTAAAATAATTGTTAGTTTAAAATTGTAACGAGAACCAAGGCACAAAGATGAGTTGTTAGTTAAGTTTTGACTGAGATTTACGGGAATTGTTTTAAAGAAAAAAACTAAAAGTTACGTGTTTTGATTCAAAAATATATTTTGGATTAGATTAACTTATTTTTAAATTTAAATTTAAATACTTTTTATATTTGTAGGTAATAATATAATAGTTTATAAAACCTTTTGGAGTATTTAATTTTAATTTTTCTAACATCAAGGATTACTTTTATAAATATACCAAACTTTAGGGGTGTAAGTATAATAAGCATAATTTTATTATAACTAACACCCAAAAAACTCTTAAATTGAAGAGGGGAGGTATGTGTAATTTTTCAAACCTCAGGGGAGGTATGTGTAATTTCTCAAACCACAGGGGAGGTATGTGTAATTACACCAAACCTCAGGGGGTGTAGCTGTAATTATCCCATAAACATTTTACTCTTTACAATTTACTTCTTGTTCATCTTCAACATTCATCTTCTCCAATATTCAACATACTATCATTCACTAGGTGAATCCCTCGTTCATCAGCTGCAATTCATCGCTCATTCCCTTCATTGCACTTTGTTCATCAAATTGACGTTCTCCATCCCCCTCTGTTGTCGCTCTGCCGTCATGACCACCAAAATTTGCACTTTGTCACCGAATTCTGGTTGTGCATCGGTCAAAGCTTTTACTCCGCAGATCTAGTTTTTGTTTTAGAAAATCCTCTTGGCCGATCTAGATCTATTCTCTATTCAACTTTTGCTTCCTATTTCTTCTCCAATAAACCGGTGGCGCTCTTCTGCTCCTTGTTATGGGCCATAATCTGCCATTACCGGTGTCCAATGGCACATCATGTCGTGAACAATCCGAGTTTCTCTCCCGCTACTGCTTCAGATCGGTTCCAGTATGTTATTCTACTGGTTTTCTACTCCAGTTTCCGTCAAAACTCCACCGCCACCGTTACTTCACCTACTCCATACCACGAAGATTTTTATCAATTGGTGTTTATAGCATTGTAAAAACTCAAGACAAGTTATTCCTGTTATACGAAATAGTATGAAAAATAAGGAATGATACCTAATTTCTTCATGCAAGCAACATAGGTGATCATGTATGTAATCTTTCCTCATGTCATCTTTTATGGCTTCACCAACTTCCAAACTCTCGTTTGCAACCTCATCACTACCTGAAACTTATCGATCAATTTCATAAATTTGGAAAAGATTGTGAAGTTTGAATAATGTGCTCTATCTTTTTCAATAATGTAAACCAGTGGATCATTATATTTTTGTTTTATGTGTTTCAAGATTTCTTTGCGTCCATTAGGATATAAAAATTCTACTTGGTTTTCTTGCTCATTTGTCAATTGGTGTACACTTTGATCTCCTTTGACAATGCATGAAATAAACTTATGTCAATCTTGAGGTGTCACTTGCTAGAACATATAATATATATTTATGAAAGTAAATGAGCCATTTACCAATGTTTATAACCTCAGCATATGAGGTGTATCCAAAACTAGACGAGTTAACTTTACTTAATGCATATACAACATTACAGTAGTTGAATCCAATGAAACTGAAAAAACCCCTCATCATGTTTATCTCATCTTCTCTGGATTTAGGCAATCGACTTCTGAGAAGAAATCTCACACTTTTTGGATGTTTACCTAAAATTATCGGTTCTATAATGCTTGAGGGCAAAATATGACAATTTGGCCCTGTGATGGATCGAATAATGATGCATGTAGTACTGCCGCTAATTAGCAAGCAGCTATAGTGCACAATGCACAAGTTGTATATCAAACTACAGAATGAATCACAAATATACTCACCACCATAGCATGAAATCAAGAGCTCGACCTTTAGCTTTTGATTCCAATTAGTCCCATCTTATGGCTCAAACCAATACGAAGTAAGTGATATCCTAATCCACCCATTTTGTGATGCATGCACATCGATTATGACTGAAATTAAGTTGTGTTATACATATAAAGATTAGTCAAAATCCAACACTAAATGCTTTTATTTAACTTCAAAAGTTAGAAGGCCAAATCTTTAGTTTTGGAGGTACAACGCACATAGTCATAAAGTTCAGGAGGTATTTCACACATATGATAAAGGTTAGGGTGAAGACAATAGGTTGGGGTGATTTTTTTTTTTTTTTTAGATTCTTGTCAAATATTGACAAATAAAAATGCCCTCATATTGATCAGGGCACGCTTTTGGTAAGTTTTGGCCAAAAAGTTGACCAGGGAGCATTTCGCACAAATTTTAAAGGTTAGGGGTAGATTGCTCTTCTTTGTAGTTCAGGGGGCACATTGTGAAGCATCCCATAGGTTCGGGGGTTTTAAGAGTTTTACCCCTTTTTTTTCTAAACCGTTAAAAGTATTAATATTTCTTCTTCCAACGAAAGGGCCTTACAATCTAACTTATGTATTGATCTTGATAGATGAAATGTAATTTGAGGGAGTAGTAAGAAATATTCTCTTATGGACACCCGGGTTTTATTTTGGCGTAAAAGATTGACTTTAGTTGTTGATTACAAAGAGACATTCACTTTGATTATTGATGGGCTATTTGATCAATTATAAATGTTAATAAGTTTAAGAAGTTGATTTTAGGCTTGAATTTAAGAAGAGACATTTCAAATATATTTGGGTTATAGAAACAAAAATGATGAATGGGAATTTCAGAAAAAGAAATTTCATAAACATCTTTGGCCTTTAAAATAATACTTTCAAATTTGGGTCAATAGATTCCTTGGTGTGTTGATATATTTAGAAGTTAGTATTTAAGAAAATTATTGATACTCGTATTAGTGACACGACAATTAAAAGAGAAAGCATGGTGACGGTTGAAGAACGTTTTACAAGTCTTGAGAAAATTGTTTTATGAAACTATAAACGGCAATGTGATCAACATAGAGTTCTAAGGTTTGAATCATTCGAGAAATGAAATTCATTATTTCGGGATCAACTTAGTAGTAAGTTTGAAAAAGATGAAGGTTAAATTTTTGGGTACAACTAGATACTAAGAATATGTTCATCAATAAGTTAGAGTATGTTGATCAACAATTTTCGAAGAGTTTAAAATCAAAAGATTTTATTGTAAATATGCTTTTCGTGGATCACAAGTTCGCAAATATTACATTGGAATCGGAATATAAAAGGTAGAAGTATTGCTCATTTTTTTTAAATAATCCAGGTATGAATCTGAAGACCAAATTCCTTTAAAGAAGGGGGATTGTAACGCCCCTCAAATTTGGAAAAAAAAAATATTTTTGAATATTTACTTTAGCCCTTCAACTTTTTGAAAATACAATGTTCACTCCAAAAATTCTGAAAACTTACAATTTAGTACTTCAACTTTTGAAAATTTCGTAATTGACCCAAAATATTTTCTTTAAAGACATTATGAGCTCTAAAAACTTTCAGAGTGGTCCCTTATAATTTGAAGATTTCAAAAAAATCAGTTATAATGGTAAATCTTCATATATTTATGTTAGATTTTATTTGCAGATACTTAAACTTATATAAATTAACTATGGAGCTGTAAGTCCACATGGCTAAATTGGAACCATAAACAAAATTAAGTCAAATAATATTTTATTCAGTTGAATCAGAGTTCAAAAACATTGAACCTGATTAAAAGACTTTGAAAATAAATTTGTTCATTTACATTGAAAACACCTTTTGCACAGGATTTAAGGTTGTTTGCTGCAACGGATAAACAAAGCAGTAAGTAAACAAATGCACCAGGTTTTTTACGTGGTTTAGACAACTTTCGTAATCCACGAGGCTTCGCGCCTAATATTTCAGACTTCTTTCCATATACTACAGTGAATTACACATACAAGTTGTTACATTAACCCACCAAATCCTATCTATGGTTAAACCCCTATAGCCACGCCTTTAGTTCTTCTAATTCATCTAATGGAAGATATCGTGCCTCGTTCAAACTCCTTTCGACCTTGTTGGATTCTCCTTAGTAAGCTTCAACTTTAATTAAGAACATAAACATTGTCTAACTAAATACATACCACTAAAAGAAATAAGGATTATACCTTTTCACTCGTGAAAATCAACTATTAAACTAATCTAAGAACCTTTCATATAATATGTAGTACGATTTGCTCAAAGGTTAAATGATACAATGAATCAACTCTCTTATTTATTGGTTCAACACTTGTTCATATCCGTTCTAGTTGTTGCAACAACTTCCGCATCTTATAACTATCTGAATCCTCCTGACCGAATTCGGTCTTTATCTTCTTGATGTCTAATCCGTGAAATAAAACCATGTATGTAACAGCCCCAAATTTTCAATTCTAAAAAGACACAACTACTCGACACTAAAACTGAAGGGTAAAACACTTTAAACCCCCCAACCTATGGGGTGTTTCGCAAAGTGCCCCCTGACCTATAAAAAAGTGCAAATAGCCCCCAACCTATTGAAAAATTTGTGAAATGCCCGCTAAGACCAAATCCAACGGACAAAAATGCAGACACTTGTCAAGATTAAACGGTGGATCAACGACTCAGGGGGTATTTCACGTATTTTTCAATAGGTTGGGGGGCTATTTGCTTGATTTTATAGTTTAGGGGGCACTTTGTGAAACACCGCATTGGTTGGGGGGTTTTAAGTGATTTATCAAAAACTCAATTTAAAACAAAAACAGGATGAACCTAAAAAACATATAACATTCTTTACAAAATCAAACTAACATCTGAAAATCTCGAAAGAACAAATCTATCTCCACCAATTACTATATGAGGCCAAAAGCACCAAATCTCTCCCAACAACGTCCCCAAGTCTTGTCTGGTACACACCTAAGTCTGAGAGGAAGGACAATAAAACAATTTATGAGATAAAATTGCAGTGAGTCCTCGGTATGTGTGCAAGTGATCATAATTATTTTTATAAGAAAAAAAAAACAATTTTACATGCAGAGGCACATCAGACCAATTCATGTAACACGCAAGTAGAGTTTAAGAGCCTTTCATTTACTGATACAAATATCCAATCCAGTTTTCATGTCATCACTCCTATAGCTCCTTCACGGTACCCCTTATCACCCCGTCCAAGGAGCTACCTTGGAATCGGTAAGTATGCCGTGGTACATGCATCGCTGACCCCACATAGACCGCAACAAAATCCCGTCGTGTCTAAGAGAGAGGGGCAAGGGGAACACGAAGCCCAACCGACGGCCCTTTGTAGCCCAGTGGCACCCCGTGCTAACCCAAGCCAAATTGATCCAACGGTCGGTCGCTACGATCGGTCATTCCAGTCTTTCTTTCATGTTTTATAATTAGAGGTAAAGAATTTATAACGTTTTTAAACCTTTTCTTTCGATTAGTAAATCAACAAGAATTAACATTGCAGGTTTTTAAGCAAAATAACTGAATAATAGTACTATTTACACATAACATGCTACCTTCCAGTTTTGCAAAATAATAGATTTTGTTGAAGCACTCACCTGAATTCTAGTTTCAGAGATGATAGGATATCCCAAAGTTAAGCTGAACTACCTATCGGCCAAACAAAAATATTAATGTAACCAACATTCAACTACATCCTAAACTAAACAAATCAAACTCAAATAATAATAATAATAACTAATAATGTACACTAGTTACAACCTATAAAACACTGGCAGATGATGTTCGTTTGCTTCAATCTCAATATTATTAGCAGTGGCAGATGATGTTCGTTTAAAACCCGAGTTTGAAGGGGTAGGATTCTTATCGTGGTTTCTCCATGTTTGGTAATTTTTTTTTATGTTCTTCATAGAGAGCACCACAAATGGAGCAAATTCTTCATGGCAGTGAGGGAAAGGGCAGGACTCTAATTATTTTCAGAGATAGTTGATGGAGATGGTTAAGAGGTCGTCTTGAGAGATGGTAGTCTTTTGTTAGGCTCAAAACAATACCATGTAAAATGATAAGTTCTTATATTCTAAATATATTTTCTGATGACTCATTACAATGAGTTTGGTACAACTTAAATAGGCATTCAACACCTTATCAGCACAACAATAAATTCGAAAATGTAACATGAGAAAACCTCTCACAATATAGAGAACTAGGATAGGATATCCCCCAAGTTTTCCTCGATATCATGCCATGCGTAGCTGCGAAACCATCTCCTTGAGAATATAAACCAACAACTTCATCTTCTACACAACCTAAGCCCCTTATGGTTTAGATAACACTCATGCAATCTCATTGTAGTTTGTTTATGCTCTAAAATTACTCATAGTTTTAATGATGTTGTACACTCTTCCCTCTAATAAATTTAGATGTAACTTCTAAATATTTTGTCAAATGGATAAATTTTCTACCATTCACTATTTCAAAATAAATGTAATTTTCTTAGCATTTCACAAAAAGGGGGGGGGGGGGGGGGGGGATTTCAGGTAGTTATCAGAACAACGGTGGTTTTTCAAACCGCATTGAGATTTTGTGCAGATTTTCAAGCCATAATGAGTTTTACATTAACAGATCAAAGTGGTTTGGTGGACCTTGTAAGGAAAAGAACACGAAAAAATTTATACTACAATCTCATGTAATTAAAGTGAATAGGCAAAGTATCTGAAACTATGATGGGGGGGTTGTGCATAGTATATAAAACTAACGAGAGAGACAAGTATCTAATCTTGCAGGATTTTCGTGCAGATTCTCCAAACAATATATAAGTTTTATGCATTTTTTTTCCATTTGATAAGTTTTTCATATGGATTACTAACTATCTCCATATAAAGAAAAATAATCTTTTCACTTCATAAAAGGGGGAGATGAGGATGAGGAGTTGACTAACTGTAAATATTTAGATACAATAGATACCAAAAAAAAAAAGTAGATAAAAGGATGATCTAAATGAATCTTGAAGGAACATGGTATAAGATTTGGGTAAACAAGAATCACATGTATTTATTCTGTATAGCTTCTAAAGGAAACATGAATCTATGTCTAGTTAGCAATGTCAATTGATAAATTTATCTTCATTATGATGTGCAGACCATTTAGACCTTCAAAGAAACAAACATTAGGAGATCTGGCCCGACATCTTTGGCGCTAGGTGACATAAGTGGATTTTGTGTTCGTGTGCATTAGTGAGCTTAATTAATATTTTAGTGACCCATTTAGCTAGTTACATCAAATTACTAATAGTATTCGAGTGTCCAAGGCAGAAACCCTAAACCCTATCTCCATTCGCCGCAATTTTGTCTCTGCATCCTCCAACTATATATTTGGTTTGCTTTATCTCGTGTTTTTATCTTCTGAAAATCTTCTAAATTATTCCCAACACATAATAACTTTTAAGAAGGTCTATCTTGTTTTCCAATGTTGTTGCCGCTCGATGTGCGTGTCAGCCCCTTAATTCTCGTCTATGAGTTTGAGATCCAAAAGGTCATAGCCAATTAAGCACCTCCCATATTTTCCTTTTCATTTTGTTTCATGTTTTGATTTGCGAATTAGAAAATCCCAGGGCATCTTAAAGAGCCACACCCACCCTTAAGTCATGAGATTGAGACATATGAGCAAAGCTTCCAGGCTTAGCGTGGTGGGGTTGTTTGGTTCTCAACAGGTTCCTTTCTTTTTTGTTTATGTTTATTTTATTTTTATTTTATTTTTTGTTTTTTGAGAAACTGGGTAATGACCATGAGACGCCAGCACCAAAATAAGGTCCGATAACCTATTTTATTTTTAAACGAAACCGAAAATCTCAAACAAAAATAAAATGTACATAGATATTTTTCCTCTATTGATTTTTCCATTCTCCTTTAGTGTTTTACCTCGACATCAAATGTAATGCTATGCTCTTCTGCATAGAAGTCTTTATTTTCCTTATATATTTTACTTTTACAATAATTGAACTAACTCAAGTTTTCTATTTTCCTTTGTAGATCCTCATCGTTTACAGATTTGTGCGGGCAAACCATGGATTTAGGAGAAGCGAATCAGCCTTCTGCTTCATGTTTTTCTCACCAAACGGTTGCGTAGAACAATGGGTATTTTTTTCTTAATCTTATTTCTTCTTTTCCATTTAAATTCTCATTAGACTAGTGTTTGAGTTTGATCCATATAGTTTGCTGGATTTTCTTCTGTGATTTTTGTTTTGATGATTGATATTTATGTGTTAAGCATCCTTTTCAATCAATGATAGACTTGTTTGTTGATGGATGCATATAGCCTTATCGACTTCCCATGCATTAAGTTTCGTCAAATGACTTTTCCTACAAGAAGAGAAGGAGTTTTGGAACCTTTCATATAACTTTTCCAAGAATCAATTTTTATCATTCAATAAAGGAAAAACGTCCAATTTTTGGCTTGCAACATCATTCCAATTTAAATCTAGTTTAATTACATGCGAGCCTTGAGTTTTCTGAATCTTTTGATTTTACACAAGTCTATTTAAACAATCACACCTACAGCCCTAAAAATATTTAATATAGGACCATGTTTTTTATTTTTTAACTCAAGTATACATTAGTATCAAAATTTTATGTAGTTATTTTTAAATATTAGGAGTGTGGGTGTAATTATTTTCAAAAGGCTGGAGTAAATCAAAAGATTAGTGGAACTTAGGGCTTAATGATTTTCAAAATAAATTACAAATACTAATGATTTTCCACTAACTCACTATTCATTTATTTCAATTCTTATGTAGTTTCCATGGTCCCATATTTGAATGGAAGCCCGAGATAAAAGTCTTATGGAATGCAATTAAGCTTCTCGATTTTCTAATTTTGAGAGCAATACAATATGTTTTCGAACAAGGGTAAATTGCTAACAACTATTTTTCCTATTGTGATATGTTTTCCAAAATGGGTAAAATACTATCAACTATTTTTCCTAAGGGATAATTAAAAATGGATTTGATTGCATGAAATATACACAAATTCCATTCAACTTTTCTTCCTCCATATCTTTATTTTGAATTTTCACTTTATCATATGCTAGAGCAAACTTGAAAAATGTAAATAAAGATAAAGGACATAAGAAGGTAAAAGACAAGCAAAACATTAAGAAAACTGAAAAAGGGTGAGAGGGATTGTGTAGGTGACCATAGTATAATTTTTTCGCTTGGTGTTCAATACTATATTTATTTTAACTTTTTATTCAAATTTTGTGTAGGCGTAAAAATCTAACGTACATTGATAATTGAAAAGCAGTTCAATATCTGTGAATCGTAAGATGTAACATAGTGGTTTTATTTGAAAAATAAAAAGAATGTATATGGAGCAACAAACTCATAGACATATAACTCCACCGACAGTTTTGAAATTTGTAAATATAATGTTTTACTTAGACAAAAAATCTTTTATAGAAACAGAAAAAAAAAAAAAAAAAAAAACTAAATACTGCCCTGTTTTCCCTATGGAATTCACTTTTTTTGTTTAGCTCATTTTAATATGATTAAACCCATAACCCAAGCAAGAGATTACATATAACATGAAACAAGTCCAGTACTAATTTGAAAAAAGTATTTTATCGCATGAAATATGAATAAGAAAAATCAAACTAACAAAAAGTATCTAATAATCAAATAAAAAAAAATCAGTTGAAACAAAAAAGAATAAAGAATAGAAAACTACAAATTGTTCAGTGGAAGTTTCTGGTGAAAAAGAAAATGAAGAATGCAGGACAATCCATTTTTTGTGAAACCCTTGTTTGATCTTTATAGCTATATGCACAAACAACAATATGCACAGTGGGGAAAATGATAAAAAATGAGCTAAAAAGGTATAGTACAAAAAAGAGGAAACAAGGAAAAAAAGAAGAAGACTACATGATTATAGGGCGTTACCTATGATGTTTGGGTCGTAAATAAAATGAACAAGGGTAAGGAGGATTTATACTAGGGTTAATGGCATATTAGGAAAAGGGAAAAACTGCGGCAAATACCCCAATCTATGGTTGCTTTTGCATTGTGCCCTCTAACCTATGAAAGTGTGTGATATGCTACCCAACCTATTGATTTTTGTGCGATTTGCCCCCATGAACTATTGAACAACCTTTCATTTTGTGTTAATATCCTTCCAAAACTCCTCAATTATTTGAAATCATGCACTAAACCCCCTTGTGGTTTGTTCATTATCTAAAACCCCCCTTGTAGTTTCATAAACACTCTCTAGAACACTCATTTGTAGTTTCATAAACACTCTCTAGAACACTCATTTGAAGTTTATAAAACTAGAAGGTGGGTTTTATAAATTAACAAGCCATACGGGATCTTGCAAAAGATTTCAAAACCATTGGCGAGTTTTGGTGGGATATTAACACAAAATGAAAGGTTGCTCAATTGTTCATGGGGAAAATCGCACAAAAATCAATAGATTGGGTGAAATATTGCACATTTACATAGGTTAGGGGCACAATCCAAAAGCATTCATAGATTGGGAGGTTTTCCGAAATTTTCCCTTTTCCTAATATGCCATTAGCCCTTGTATAAATGCTCCATACCCTTGTTCATTTTCTTTACGAACCAAACATCGAAGGTAACGCCCTATAGTCATGTACTCTTCTTCTTTTGTTCCTTGTTTCTTCTTTTTTGTACTATACTCTTTTAGCTCATTTTTTAATCATTTTCCCAACTGTGCAGATTGTTGTTGGTGCATATAGCTATACAGATCAAACAAGGGTTTCACAGAAAATGGATTGTTCTGCATTCTTCATTTTTTTTCACCAGAAACTTCCACTGAACAATTCGTAGTTTTTTATTCTTTATTCTTTTTTGTTTCATCAGATTTTTCTTTTCATTTGATTATTAGATACTTTTTGTTAGTTTGATTTTTCTTATTTACATTTTATGCGATAAAATACTTTTTTTTTTCAAATTAGTAATGGACTTGTTTCATGTTAGATGTAATCTCTTGCTTTGGTTATGGGTTTAAACATATTAAAAAGAGCTAAACAAAAAGGTGAATTCCATAGGGAAAACAAGGCAGTATTTAGTTTTTTTTTATGTTCTATTTCTATAAAAGATCTTTTGTATAAGTAAAACATGATATTTACTAATTTCAAACCTGTCGGTGGAGTTATCAGTCTATGAGTTTGGTTCTCCATATATATTCTCTTTATTTTCTCAAATAAAACCTCTTTGTTACAACTTATGATTCACAAATATTGAACTGGTTTTCAATTTTCAAGGTACGTTAAATTTTTATGCCTACACAAAATTTTAGTAAAAAGTTAAAATAAATATAGTATTAAACAACAAGCGAAAAAATTATACTAGGGTCACCTACACCATTCCTCTCACCCCTTTTCAGTTTTCTTAATATTTTCCTTGTTTTTTACCTTTTTATGTATGTTTTAGCTTTATTTACGTTTTTCAAGTTTGCTCTAGCATACAATAAAGTGAAAATTCAAATAAAAAATGGAAGAAGAAAAGTTGAATGGAATTTGTTGTAAGAATGTGAAAAATGCCTAAAACCGCCTTGTGATTACAGAAACTTGCACGAGACCTCTTTGTACTATGATAATTATCTATAATCCTCTTGTACTTTCATCAGCATTGCACAAAACTCCCAGTTGTTTCTTATAAAGTAGATTTTGTGCAGAGTATTTAAAATCATATGGGGTTTTAAACAAAGCACATGGAAGTTTTGTGCGGATTTCCAAAATTACAAGGAGTTTTAGGTTGGTATTATGTCAAAAATGCAGACTGTTTCTGTATATTATATTTAACCTAGTGAAATATATATTGATAGGAAAAAGTCGAAGAAAGTAACTTGTAAGACATAAACTAATGCACTGCTATATTAGGTATAAACTACATCATTATAGAACTAGTTGCAGCTGATCGATGCAGCATGATATTACTTCTAGCATACAAATGATCCCCTTCATCCACAATACATATTAATGGTTGTCAAGTGGTCATGTATCATCAAACCTTCCTTATTATGTGGACAAATTGTTTTCAGTTTGTATCATCTCGTACATTTCGTAGTAGGTTCCACCGCGCCCGCTTGGGGTTCTCTTTTGAGTAAAGAAATAGCTCGTAGCCTCCTTATCGATCTTGACTCAGCCACATCTTTCCAAATCTGAAAGGGGGTGGCCTGCTCTAGGACATTAAAACTAAGGGGTTGCAGTGGTTATATAAGTTGTATGCACATCACATAATCCTTTATGTCACCGAAATCTTTGGAATATCGTCTTTTCTCTTATGTTTAGTTACTATTTCACCCATGTGCATGTTAAGTAGATAATATATAGCATGCATTTACGCCAATTTTGCGTGTGTAGATATATTAAATTGATATCAATTGTATATGTTCATGTTTGTCTTATTAGATTCTTCCATCAGGTTTTACTAGATCTATCCAAGGAAAACTTCCGAAATTGGTGGTTCTTAAATATCGAGATCACAATTTTTGGCAAGTGAAGGTGGGCGACGTAGGAAACAAGATGTGCTTTCAAGGTGGTTGGGCCACTTTTCCTAAGGATAGCCTAGTTGAACATGGAGACCTGCTAGTGTTTCAATATACTATGAATGCTATGTTCAATGTCAAACTATTTGATCCATCTTCACTTGAGAAAGAAGGAGCTTACCCATTCATGTTCAAAGGAGTAGGAGGGCAGGAGACCAATAATGAACATGAGGAGGAGGAGGATTATGTAGTAGTGGTTGATGAAGACGATTTAGAGGTCGAGAGAGAAAATGGGGAGGAGGAGGATACCGAAGAAGAGATGGAGGAAGAGGGTGTGGAAGAGGTAGAGACGAAGGAAGAAAAAGATGATATGCAGTTTGAACGTGACGGTCACGTAGTTGACGGTTACGCTAATGTTGCATCACGTCGTAAGAAGAGGATTACTGATATTTATGGTGCAGAGCTCTTTCAATCTGGGCTTGCTGTTAAACCCAATAATCCTTATTTTATAACAAGAATCACCAGACAAAAGAGTGATTTGGTGAGTATATAAAGTAATGTCTGTTCATTTTTACTTGTCTTTTCTCACTTTTGCGAAAACTATTTTTTTGCTTTAGGGGATTTATATGTATTTTAAATTGTATTTTAAGTGCTCATTTTAAATGCATTATTCTGGCATGGTTACAACTGTTATGTCAAGTTTATCCCCAAGGACTTTATCAGAAGCCGGAGGATTAACTATGAAAGAGTTACCTATCTCGTTAATCCAACGAAGATGGAGAGGAAGGATAAAGTACAAAAGATGGAAAGATGGGCGAGTAGGTTACAGCCAGGGGTGGAGAAATTTTTGCCAAAGTAACTTTGTTGGTGAAGATGATACATGAATTTGTGAATTTGTCGAAGGGAATTGTGGCCCTTTTAACAAAGTTAGCATTGTTCGTGCTAATCAGGGACTTGGCTAAAGTTCTCGATGAATTTAAAAAAAATGATAATAATAAATGTTATGTTTTAAAATTGATTGCTTTACAATATTGGTCATATCTCTTTTGCTTTAGTTTCTTACTTATTCCTTTTTTTGGTCATGATGTCATTATTTATTATGCTTAGTTTCACATATAACTTTTAGAAATCAATCGCTTTCATATTTTTAACGTTGAACTTAATATGTAATTCAGTTATTCAGTGATTATGTGCATATCGATCGCATTAAGTAATGATGGAACTCCTCAAACTCCGGTCCAGCAGACAAATTTTAAAAATAAGGATTTTCATTTATTGAGGATAGTTTAAAATTTTAATCTTAATATCTTTCATGTCGCTAGACATAGCGATGTCATTTCATTATTTGTCAGTCTGTTTTAGTAACCGTAGTTCGAAAAGATCTTAAAATTTGAAATACAATATTGGTCTTTATGGTATTATTGCATTTTATGTGTAATTAATTCAGTACCGGAGACGTAAGCTTTTTTTCTTATGTTTCAAAATTCGAAAAGGATCAACACTTGCGACCTTTTTGTTCTGACATCTAACACTCGGCGCTCTCCAATCCCTGCAACAATGGACCGCTAAAAACTTGCAAATTAGTTCTTTTCTTTTTGTACAAATATATAGAATCTTGTTATAATATAAAATACATAATAACTCTTTCTGCAACCTGAAAATTATTAATATATAAGTTTTTTGATGCTAGGTTGCTTTTTGGCATGCGAGAAACATAAGCACCTTTATGTCTTAAAACGATAAAAAAAGTTATTATACATTGAAGGAAAATATATGGCCTTGTTTAGATTTATTTTCATACAATGGTTTCAAAGTTTCATGAAACAAAACTAGTTCGGATCTCATTTGAAAATTTCAATTTTCAAATTTATTTTGGCTTAATTAATGAAAAGGGTCAAATCGTACCCAACATTGATTTGATGCATATTTACCTATTTTTCTTAAATAATGAATTTCTATTTCAGTCATTAAACAATCATATCCAATGTTATTAAACATCAACTAATTATTACAGATTATTATATTATTTCTACACACCTCTCCCTATAATGATTTGATGCCTATATTCCTATTTTGCTCCCTAAAACTCTAACACTCAAATTACATTCAAATTATAATTCAACTTTTTTATATACACTAAACTATTTTGAAATCACATCCAAACTATATTTCTAATGTTTTACACATTTTTCAAGATAATTTTCAAAACATCCAAATAAAAATTGAGAGAACGAGACATGTGAAAATACATCCAATCAGGGCCTTGGAACTCTAATTATATAAAACATTCAACTATATCGGCAAAACAAAAACGTCTAAAGACGAAAAATCTAAAGAAGGGCATGCACACGATTAGTCAAAAGAAATAATACAAATAATATCGAGTTCTATGTATCACTAATGGAGAAATATTTAGGATAACAAAAAGACATTATCATTGAAAATCAAATGGAACGTTGTATTTCGGGGTGTCCAAGAACCACCCGACCCGCCAATCCTGCACCCGCCATTAATTTTTTTCTTTTTAAATTATAAGATCAGTTTTAAACAACAAATCATATGGTTATTATTTGTTTATTGGTAATATATATTTTTTTCTTTTGATTACATTTTGTTTCTATTCTTGCTATTGTAACATGAGCTCTATATGTGTATTTGCATAGTGCGATTTTTTGTGATGTTAAGTATTTTCAATTAGTATTGTAATGTTTACGTATGACTTTATATTTTCAATTTACTTGAATAGTTTCTTATTACAAAATTTCCAAATCCTAATTTTATAAGGGTTTAGAAGCGACACGAGATAAATTTTTGGTCTCTTAAAAGCATCACAAAAGACACTCTGAGGCGTTTAAAAGAGTTGCAACAAATATTGAGTTGCTTTAGAGCATCAGAAATGATACGTAGAGGCGCTTTTAAACGTCATAAAAAAAAAGTTTGAAGCTGCATTAAGGCGTCATAAAAGATCATTGAGAGACACCTGCAGCTTTAGGAAAGAGTATTATAGTGACACCTATTGGACACTTTGTACCGTGACAATAACCCTATTGTAAATTTGTGATGCTCACCTATGTGACGCTTTAAGCAAGCGTCACTAAAACAAAGTGCCACTATATATATTTTATATGATGCTTTAAGCGCCACTACATCTATTCTACAGTGACGCTTTAAGCGTCACTAAAACTAGTTTTTTTAGTAGTGTCAGTGACTTAGTCTGCACCTCAGTCCTACCATATACTTTACTATAGATGGTAATTAACTAATTATCGGCGTCGAGTTAATATTCATCTAATTTAAGAGTTGAGAAAATATTTATTTTATTACACGTTTCTCCATTTTATTTGTGATATATTGAATAGAACAACAACTAGTTTATTGGTTCCGTGAGCATTTTCACATTATATATATATATTGTGGGTTCTGTCAAGTTATACAGTAGTAGTTGTTGAATTTTTTTGTTTTTTTTTTTATGAGTTTGTTGCACAATATGTTTCTTTATGAAGCTTAACCACCGGTTTCAGACTACTAACCTTTTCATGTTTATGTCTTTCTTCAAACATAGATCGCTTGCTCATCAGATGTCACTCCTTCGACATTTTTCTCAAGAGTAGCATTCATTTCAAGCACAATTCTCCATTTCAATGACCACCAGGTATGTTCTTTTGTAATACTTCAGGCCCATTTTGGTTCAATATCCATTTTTTCAATGGAATCATTTTTGGGTTATGTTAGAATATTGTTGCAGCTAATATGGTTGCAGCTGATGTTGTTGTAACTGATGATGGAATAACTTTCTGATTATCAAAGTTAACGATGGTGATGAAAACATTTCATTTCTACCAATTCCTCCAATCTCTTGTTAGAATCCTCATCAGTCGGGGAAGATATCATGGATTTTTTGTTCTTCTTTTACAAACGAATAGCACAGTGTGCTCGTAAGTAGGCCATCCCTACCATTGAATTTCTTTCTCTTTTGCTTCAATCTCAATATTATTAGCAGCGGCAGATGATTTTCGTTTAAAATCCGAGTTTGAAGGGGTAGGATTCTTATCGTGGTTTGTCCATGTTTGGTCATTTTTTTATGTTCTTCATAGAGAGCACCACAAATGGAGCAAATTCTTCATCGCAGTGAGGGAAAGGGTAGGAGACTAATTATTTTCAGAGATAGTTGATGTAGATGGTTAAGAGGTCGTCTTGAGAGATGGTGGTCATTTGTTAGGCTCAAAATAATACCATGTAAAATGTTAAGTTCTTATATTCTAAATATATTTTCTGATGAGTCATTACAATGAGTTTGCTACAACTTAAATAGGCATTCAACACCTTATCAGTACAACAATAAATTCGAAAATGTAAAATGAAAAAACCTCTCACAATATATAGAACTAGGATAGGATATCCTCCAAGTTTTCCTCGATATCATGCCATGCGTAGCTGCAAAACCTTCTCCTTGAGAATATAAACCAACAACTTCATCTTCTACACAACCTAATCCCCTTATGGTTTAGATAACACTCATGCAATCTAATTGTAGTTTGTTTATTCTCTAAAAGTACTCATAGTTTTAATGATGTTGTACACTCTTCCCTCTAATAAATTAAGATGTAACTTCTAAATATTTTATCAAATGGATAAATTTTCTACATTTTACTATTTCAAAATAAATGTAATTTTCTTAGCATTTCACAAGAGGGGGGGGGGGGGGGGGGGAGGAGGGGGGGGGGGGGGGGTTTCAGGTAGAGTTATCCAAACAACGGTGGTTTTTCAAACCACATTGAGATTTTGTGCATATTTTCAAGCCATTATGAGTTTTACATTAACAGATCAAAGTGGTTTTGTGGACCTTGTAAGGAAAAGAACATGGAAAAATTTCTACTACAATCTCATGTAATTAAAGTGAATAGGTAAAGTATCTGAAACTATGATGGGGGGTTTGTGCGTAGTATATAAAACTAACGAGAGAGACAAGTATCTAATCTTGCAGGATTTTCATGCAGATTCTCCAAACAATATATAAGTTTTATGCATTTTTTTCCATTTGATAAGTTTTTCGTAGGAATTACTAACTATCTCATTATAAAGAAAAATAATCTTTTCAATTCATAAAAGGGGGAGATGAGGATGAGGATGAGGAGTTGACTAACTGTAAATATTTAGATACAATAGATACCAAAAAAAAAAAGTAGATAAAAGGATGATCTAAATGAATCTTGAAGGAACATGGTATAACATTTGGGTAAACAAGAATCACATGTATTTATTTTATATAGCTTCTAAAAGAAACATAAATCTATGTCTAATTAGCAATGTCAATTGATAAATTTATCTTCATTATGATGTGCAGACCATTTAGACCTTCGAAGAAACAAACATTAGGAGATCTGGCCCGACATCTTTGGCACTAAGTCACATAAGTGGATTGTGGGTTCGTGTGCGTTAGTGAGCTTAATTAATATTTTAGCGGCCCATTTAGCTAGTTACGTCAAATTACTAATAGTATTCGAGTGTCCAAGGGAGAAACCCTAAAACCTATCTCCATTCGCCGCAATGTTGTCTTTGCATCCTCCAACTATATATTTAGTTTGCTCTGTCTCGTGTTTTTATCTTCTGAAAGTCTTCTAAATTATTCCCAACACATAATAACTTTTAAGAAGCCTCTTTTGTTTTCCAATGTTGTTGCCGCTCGATGTGCGTGTCAGCCCCTTATTTCTCGACTATGAGCTTGAGATCCAAAAGGTCATAGCCAATTAAGCACCTCCCACATATTCCTTTTCATTTTGTTTCATGTTTTGATTTGCGAATTAGAAAATCCCAGGGCATCTTAAAGAGCCACACCCACCCTTAAGTCATGAGATTGAGACATATGAGCAAAGCTTCCAGGCTTAGCGTGGTGGGGTTGTTTGGTTCTCAACAGGTTCCTTTCTTTTTTGTTTATGTTTATGTTTATTTTATTTTATTTTTGTTTTTTGAGAAACTGAGTAATGACCATGAGACGCCAGCACCAAAATAAGGTCCGATTACCTATTTTATTTTTAAACAAAATCGAATTCTCAAATCAAAGTAAAATGTACATAGATATTTTTCCTGTATTGATTTGTCCATTCTCCTTTAGTTTTTTACCTCGACATCAAATGTAATGCTATGCTCTTCTACATAGAAGTCTTTATTTTCCTTATATATTTTACTCTTACAATAACTGAACTAACCAAAGTTTTCTATTTTCCTTTGTAGATCCTCATCATTTACAGATTTGTGCGGGCAAACCATGGATTTAGGAGAAGCGAATCAGCCTTCTGCTTCATGTTTTTCTCACCAAACGGTTGCGTAGAACAATGGGTATTTTTTTCTCAATTTTATTGCTTCTTTTCCATTTAAATTCTCATTAGACTAGTGTTTGAGTTTGATCCATATAGTTTGCTGGATTTTCTTCTGTGATTTTTGTTTTGATGATTGATATTTATGTGTGAAGCATCCTTTTCAATCAATGATAGACTTATTTGTTGATGGATGCAAATAGCCTTATCGACTTCCCATGCATTAAGTTTCGTCAAATGAATTTTCCTTCAAGAAGAGAAGGAGTTTTGGAACCTTTCATATAACTTTTCCAAGAAACAAATTTTTATCATTCAATAAAGGAAAAACGTCCAATTTTTGTCTTGCAACATCATTCCAATTTAAATCTAGTTTAACTACATGCGAGCCTTCAGTTTTCTGAATCTTTTGATTTTACACAAGTCTATTTAAACAATCACATCTACAGCCCTAAAAATATTGAATATAGGACCATGTTTTTTATTTTTTAACTCAAGTATACATTAATATCAAAATTTTATGTAGTTATTTTTAAATATTAGGAGTGTGGGTGTAATTTTTTCAAAAGGCTGGAGTAAATCAAAAGATTAGTGGAACTTAGGGCTTAATGATTTTCAAAATGAATTAGAAATACTAATGATTTTCCACAAACTCTCTATTTATTTATTTCAATTCTTATGTAGTTTCCATGGTCCCACATTTGAATGGAAGCCCGAGATAAAAGTCTTATGGAATGCAATTAAGCTTCTCGATTCTCTAATTTTGAGGGCAATACAATATGTTTTGGAACAAGGGTAAATCGCTAACAACTATTTTTCCTATTCTGATATGTTTTCCAAAATGGGTAAAATACTATCAACTATTTTTCCTAAGGGATAATTAAAAAATGGATTTTATTGCATGAAATATACACAAATTCCATTCAACTTTTCTTCCTCCATATCTTTATTTTTAATTTTCACTTTATTGTATGCTACAGCAAACATGAAAAATGTAAATAAAGATAAAACAGACATAAGAAGGTAAAAAACAAGGAAAACATTAAGAAAACTGAAAAAGGGTGAGAGGGATTGTGTAGGTGACCCTAGTATAATTTTTTCGCTTGTTGTTTAATACTATATTTATTTTAACTTTTTACTAAAATTTTGTGTAGGCATTTAAATTTAACGTACATCGATAATTGAAAACCAGTTCAATATCTGTGAATCGTAAGATGTAACATAGTGGTTTTGAAATGAAAAATAAAGAGAATATATATGGAGCAACAAACTCATAGACAGATAACTCCACCGACAGTTTTGAAATGAGTAAATATCATGAAAATATTTTATAGAAATAGAAAAGAAAAACTAAATACTGCCCTTTTTCGCTATGGAATTCACCTTTTTGTTTAGCTCTTTTTAATATGATTAAACCCATAACCCAAGCAAGAGATTACATCTAACATGACACAAGTCCATTACTAATTTGAAAAAAGTATGTTATCGCATAAAATATAAATAAGAAAAATCAAACTAACAAAAAGTATCTAATAATCAAATAAAAAGAAAAACCCGATGAAACAAAAAAGAATAAAGAATAGAAAACTACAAATTGTTCAGTGGAAGTTTCTGGTGAAAAAAAAATGAAGAATGCAGGACAATCCATTTTTTGTGAAACCCTTATTTGATCTGTATAGCTATATGCACAAACAACAATCTGCACAGTGGGGAAAATGATTAAAAAATGAGCTAAAAAAGTATAGTACAAAAAAGAAGAAACAAGGTAAAAAAGAAGAAGAGTACAGGATTATAGGGCGATACCTATGATGTTTGGGTCGTAAAGAAAATGAACAAGGGTAAGGAGGATTTATACTAAGGTTAATGGCATATTAGGAAAAGGGAAAAACTGCGCCAAATACCCCAATCTATGGTTGCTTTTGCATTGTGCCCTCTAACCTATGAAAGTGTGTGATATGCCACCCAATCTATTGATTTTTGTGCGATTTGCCTCAATGAACCATTGAACAACCTTTCATTTTGTGTTAATATTCCTACAAAACTCCTCAATTATTTTAAAATCATGCACTAAACCCCCTTGTGGTTTGTTCATTATCTAAAACCCCCTTGTAGTTTCATAAACACTCTCTAAAACACTCCTTTGTGGTTTCATAAACAGAAGATTTTGTGCAAAGTTTATAAAACTAGAAGGTGGGTTTTATAAATTAACAAACCATATGGGGTCTTGCAAAAGATTTCAAAACCATTGGGGAGTTTTGGTGGGATATTAACACAAAATGAAAGGTTGCTCAATAGTTCATGGGGCAAATCACACAAAAATCAATAGGTTGGATGGAATATTGCACATTTTCATAGGTTAGGGGCATAATGCCAAAGCATTCATAGATTGGGAGGTTTGCCGCAATTTTCTCTTTTCCTAATATGCCATTAGCCCTTGTATAAATGCTCCATACCCTTGTTCATTTTGTTTACGAACCAAACATCGAAGGTAACGCCCTATAGTCATGTACTCTTCTTCTTTTTTTCCTTGTTTCTTCTTCTTTGTACTATACTTTTTTAGCTCATTTTTTAATAATTTTCCCTACTGTGCAGATTGTTGTTGGTGCATATAGCTATACAGATCAAACAAGGGTTTCACAGTAAATGGATTGTCCTGCATTCTTCATTTTTTTTCACCAGAAACTTCCACTGAACAATTTGTAGTTTTTTATTCTTTATTCTTTTTTGTTTCATCAGATTTTTCTTTTCATTTGATTATTAGATACTTTTTTTTAGTTTGAGTTTTCTTATTTATAAATCATGCGACAAAATACTTTTTTCAATTTAGTAATAAAATTGTTTCATGTTAGATGTAATCTCTTGCTTGGGTTATGGGTTTAAACATATTAAAAAGAGCTAAACAAAAAGGTGAATTCCATAGGGAAAACAGGGCAGTATTTAGTTTTTTTCTATTCTATTTCTATAAAAGATTTTTTGTATAAGTAAAACATGATATTTACTAATATCAAAACAGTCGGTGGAGTTATCTGTCTATGAGTTTGTTACTCCATATATATTCTCTTTATTTTCTCAAATAAAACCTCTATGTTACAACTTACGATCCACAGATATTGAACTTGTTTTCAATTTTCAAGGTATGTTAAATTTTTATCCTACACAAATTTTTAGTAAAAAGTTAAAAGAAATATAGTATTAAACAACAAGCGAAAAAATTATACTAGGGTCACCTACACCATTCCTCTCACCCCTTTTCAGTTTTCTTAATGTTTTCCTTGTTTTTTACCTTTTTATGTCTGTTTTAGCTTTATTTACGTTTTTCAAGTTTGCTCTAGCATACAATAAAGTGAAAATTCAAATAACGATATGGAGGAAGAAAAGTTGAATGGAATTTGTTGTAAGATTGTGAAAAATGCCTAAAACCGCCTTGTGATTCCAGAAACTTGCACGAGACCTCTTTGTACTATGATAATTGTCTATAATCCTCTTGTACTTTCATCAGCACTGCACAAAATCTCCCAGTTGTTTCTCATAAAGTAGATTTTGTGCAGAGTATTTAAAATCATACGGTTTAAACAAAGCACATGGAAGTTTTGTGCGGATTTCCAAAATTACAAGGAGTTTTAGGTTGGTATTATGTCAAAAATGCAGACTGTTTCTGTATATTATATTTAACCCAGTGAAATATATATTGATAGGAAAAAGTCGAAGAAAGTAACTTGTAAGACATAAACTAAATCACTGCAATATTAGGTATAAACTACATCATTATAGAACTAGTTGCAGCTGAGCGATGCAGCATGATATTACTTCTAGCATACAAATGATCCCCTTCATCCACAATACATATTAATGGTTGTCAAGTGGTCATGTATCATCAAACCTTCCTTATTATGTGGACAAATTGTTTTCAGTTTGTATCATCTCGTACATTTCGTAGTAGATTCCACCGCGCCCGCTTGGGGTTTCTTTGGAGTAAAGAAATAGCTCGTAGCCTCCTTATCGATCTTGACTCAGCCACATCTTTCCAAATCTGAAAGGGGGTGGCCTGCCCTAGGACATTAAAACTAAGGGGTTGGAGTGGTTATATAAGTTGTATGCACATCACATAATCCTTTATGTCACCGAAATCTTTGGAATATCGTCTTTTCTCTTATGTTTAGTTACTATTTCACCCATGTGCATGTTAAGTAGATAATATATAGCATGCATTTACGCCAATTTTGCGTGTGTAGATATATTAAATTGATATCAATTGTATATGTTCATGTTTGTCTTATTAGATTCTTCCATCAGGTTTTACTAGATCTATCCAAGGAAAACTTCCGAAATTGGTGGTTCTTAAATATCGAGATCACAATTTTTGGCAAGTGAAGGTGGGCGACGTAGGAAACAAGATGTGCTTTCAAGGTGGTTGGGCCACTTTTCCTAAGGATAGCCTAGTTGAACATGGAGACCTGCTAGTGTTTCAATATACTATGAATGCTATGTTCAATGTCAAACTATTTGATCCATCTTCACTTGAGAAAGAAGGAGCTTACCCATTCATGTTCAAAGGAGTAGGAGGGCAGGAGACCAATAATGAACATGAGGAGGAGGAGGATTATGTAGTAGTGGTTGATGAAGACGATTTAGAGGTCGAGAGAGAAAATGGGGAGGAGGAGGATACCGAAGAAGAGATGGAGGAAGAGGGTGTGGAAGAGGTAGAGACGAAGGAAGAAAAAGATGATATGCAGTTTGAACGTGACGGTCACGTAGTTGACGGTTACGCTAATGTTGCATCACGTCGTAAGAAGAGGATTACTGATATTTATGGTGCAGAGCTCTTTCAATCTGGGCTTGCTGTTAAACCCAATAATCCTTATTTTATAACAAGAATCACCAGACAAAAGAGTGATTTGGTGAGTATATAAAGTAATGTCTGTTCATTTTTACTTGTCTTTTCTCACTTTTGCGAAAACTATTTTTTTGCTTTAGGGAATTTATATGTATTTTAAATTGTATTTTAAGTGCTCATTTTAAATGCAGTATTCTGGCATAGTTACAACTGTTATGTCAAGTTTATCCCCAAGGACTTTATCAGAAGCCGGAGGATTAACTATGAAAGAGTTACCTATCTCGTTAATCCAACGAAGATGGAGAGGAAGGATAAAGTACAAAAGATGGAAAGATGGGCGAGTAGGTTACAGCCAGGGGTGGAGAAATTTTTGCCAAAGTAACTTTGTTGGTGAAGATGATACATGAATTTGTGAATTTGTCGAAGGGAATTGTGGCCCTTTTAACAAAGTTAGCATTGTTCGTGCTAATCAGGGACTTGGCTAAAGTTCTCGATGAATTTAAAAAAAATGATAATAATAAATGTTATGTTTTAAAATTGATTGCTTTACAATATTGGCCTAATCCCAGATGAAATCGGAAACTTAAGCCGCCTTCGTTATTTGAGAACGTTTGTTTATAGGAATTCCTTTATTTTTATCAATGAATCGCGTTGTTAGGTTGATAAAAAGAGTTTGCGTTAATTGAGGAAGAAGAAGTTGATTATTTTATTTTATTTTTATTTTAAAGGGCTTAATGTTTTACGGAATTGTATTTCACATTTTATGAAAGCTTTAAAGAACTAACTCGACTTATGATTTGGGAGAAATAAGTTTAGGAGATGGTACTTTACTTTTCTTCAATTTTGTTATTGTCTCCACTTTTTCACTCTTTTTAATATTTGCTACTAGGAAGCAAATTACATAAACACCTTTTTAACTTCTTTATACTTCTGTTTAAGTCCAAGCTTGCAATACCTATATCGCTGGCCATCTCTTTGATAAAATTGTCAAATTTTTGAATTATTTCTCTTTCTTTTCATTCATTGTTTTCTAGAATATTGGCCATCTCTTTGACGAATGAAAACAATTATATAATGTTAGTTTACAGGAGGTAATAGTAAAAAAAAAACTCTGCAATATTACGTAAACAAGCGGAAAAAAAAGTCAGAGAAACAAACATAATTATGAAAAACCAAATCTTTGTGATTCTTTTCTATTTTAAAAGGTGAAAATTTCTTCTTAACATTTACACACAGTCAAGGTTTTTATCTTTTGTTTTTCTTTTACCTTGATTTTTTTTTTTCGCCAATTACGCAAAATATAATTAATTAAGAAGCATTTGCCTCTGTTTTTCTAGTAGACTTTTCAGTGATTTGGAAAGTTATAGACAGTAACCTCATCTAGAACTAACTGTTGTTAAAATATGATTGGAATCTCAGGATATCATCAAGATATTATAATAAACATTTAAAATTACCTCTCTCAAATTAAAAAAGTTTGAGGAGATATATATAGAAATAATGTTATATAACAAAAGTAGTTTACTTGATATATTTATTAAGTTTCGAGCTGTGTAGATATAATATTATATAAAGTTGCACAAACTATTATAAAATATCTCGATATTAAATAGCACCTTAGTTTTATTTTGAATTTTTTCCATTTGTGTATTTGTCTATTAGATCAAATAAAGATTGAGTATTTTAAAAACTTTATGAAGCATTAACTTAAAATTAAGATGGAATGTTATTTTTATCTTACCTATTAAATAACAAAGTAAAAACATGGTAAAATCCGGAAAAACTTATTTATAAATTTGAAACAGGAAAAATATAATTTAAAACTTGAAGAGATATTAGATCCTTGCAACCTTGAAACTAAAATTCTGAAAGAAAACTTCTTTTAAAATTGACGTAGTAAAATATAAAATTTATTATTGATGTTAGTTTTAATTTCTTTGAGTTGATCTGGAGATTTTAAAAGAATTTGGTGCAAACTTTATGTGACAATATATACATTTACAACACGGGAAACTTATTATATTATACATATGTCAAGTGTATTTGTTCCATGACATTATATTAATGTCCTTGACATTCGTTATGATGGCATCTACAAATTTCATCCACAATTCTAAAAACTGTTAGTTTTGGGGTCTTTGTTGTAATCTTTCAAACCACATGAGAAGATTTTGTAGGTCCACCAAAACTCAAGGGGTCTAGCTCCAGTTATGTTATATTTTATTTAAAAATATCAGCTATTTAAATAGAAAAGAAAAGACGCGCGTTAAAGTACTTTCATATGATCATTGCCCTTAAATTAATCGGGCACAATTCTTAAATTCTTCGGTTTTGGGGTCTTTGTTGTAATTTTTCAAAACACATGAGAAGTTTCTGTAGCTCCACAAAACCTCATGGGGTCTAGCTCTAGTTATATTATAGTTTATTTAAAAGCATCAGCCATTTAAATAGAAAAGAAAATACAGTAAAATACTTTCATATGATCATTGCTCTTAATTTAATCGTGTTATATACGGTTGTCTGCTCAACTTTACTTCAAAAAAGAATATTGCTTCCTTGTTACACGCAGACTGCTGAGTCAAGTTGTGTTATTAAGTTTATGATTATAATGATATATTAGGAAGATATAGAAATCAACAACAATGGCGCTCAATTCATAAAAAAGAAAAATAATAAAATAAAAGTATGGCGCTCTGGTATATCATTAACCTTAGAAAAACACTTTGATTATTCTGGTCATATCAATTAAAACAAGGATTCTACTTGATTTTCTCAATCATCATGCATTTCAAATAATTCCCCAAACAAAGACAAAATATACGTCCAATAGTTTCGAGTTGGTCTCAACAATTATTAGTTATTCTTTTGTAGGCAGTATTCCACCTTCAGTTGGCAATTTGTTGAGTTTGGACTTTGGTGAAAACAACATTTTAGGGGAAGTTCCTTCTCAAATGGGAAATCTTTCCAGCTTAACGTATCTGTGTCTAGCAATAAACAAACTCAAAGGTGAACTGCCACAATCTATTTTCAATCTCTCAAGATTGGCAAGACTTTCACTAGTAGAGAATGAGCTCTCGGGCAGCTTTCTAATTTCCATAGATGAAGGGCTTCCAAATATCCAACAACTTTATCTTGCAGCGAACCATTTTACGGGGGAGATTCCTAGTTCATTTGTCTACATTTCTTCAATATTTGTTGGTTGGGCGTACCAGGATAAGAGGCACAATTCCTAGTGAGATTGGTAATTTGCATAATTTGGTGCTGCTAAACTTTGAGGGAAATAGGTTGAGTGGTGAGATTCCTGATACAACAAGTTGTAGGAAAATTGTTGATGTATACGTGCTTAGAACGAAACTATAAACATGCTTTTAAACATAATCTAATAACCTTGCAAACAATAAACATATAAACAATAAACATATGAACAAAAACAATAGATTACATAAAACTAAATACAGAAGACCTCAAACTTTTGGAATATGGTGGAGTGAATAGACGAGGCAGCGGTTGGACCACCTTCCCTTAAGCTTGTTATGCCCGGCAATCGCTTCACGCCCTCGTGGACACCAAGCTCCAAGGTACAACGTCTTTCTCGGCGAACAAGTTTCTGAAGCGGAAAGCTTGCTCCTCAGGCGAACTACTCGTGCCAAATGCAGAACTCTTTTATGCTATGAATATGAGTATGAAGAGATGATTTTTGGATGATAATTCCTCTGCCTAGAGGCCTCCTTATATAGGAAGGGAATGGGAATGAAACAGCCAAAACATTAAGGGAGAGACATTCAATTCGTCATCAATCAGCAAGCAAAACGTTTTGAAACTTTTTTGCTGTTAATTGCCTTAAATCTCGGCTGATGAATACAGCAATTAAGCTGAGCTTTATGTGCGAATTTAAATTTCTGAAATTTCAAAAATTAAAATTCAGAATTATTTTATTTATTAAAATAAATAAAATTTCACCAAAAAGATTAGGCTGCCTTCCCGGCAGGGACACGCGCGACGCGACGAGGCGAGTCGAGTCGAGACGGACGGACGACGACGACGGCGCGAGGAGCCTATCTTCACCACTTCACTACACCTCTCTAAAGCATTAACTAAAATAAGCATGCTTCAAGTGTAGTGAAATCTCAATGTGGGACAATTCCCACTAGCTTCTCACTAAGCTATTTTATTCACACACACATATTTTATTTGAGCTTCTCAACAGCCCAATTGAAAAAATATATCTCCAACAATCCCCCACATGAATGAAATGGCTTACTCCACGTGAGCCTAACATGCTATATGCAACTTAAGAGTTCTGCGGGAACTTGTTGCATCAGGAGAGGTGGTTGTGAGCCTTGAACCTTCCTTAGTGAAATACCATCGGATATACTTGCCAATCAGTGGACGCGATGCCTTGAACTGTTCGGCGTTTTGTGCATATCAAGACAATGATACTCACACAACTCATTCCAATACCACTTTGGTCTTTTCGTTGTTGTCCGTTTCAGCCGTGGACTGCCTTGGAAAATTTCATCAAACGCTCTAGAGATTTAGCCCTTTGCTTATCTCATAGAAGTGGCCCCCTTCACATTCGATATAGGTGATCTCTCATAATGAGTATCATGTCACACCCCACTTGTACTCACAAGTCATAAGGATCATTAAGACTTTACGTCTTCCTCACCATGTACAGGTCTATCACTCTTTCATCATAGGAATACGGTAGGAACTCAATTTCCCGAGTGCTTTGTTCGACCTCAATCTCACAATTTGGTTGTCCCTTTGAACTTGCAAATTGGGGTTTCCAATTCAAGTAGGGTTGCCATCATGGATTTAAATCTTTCATGGGCTTCAATCCCATTCCCCTCGATGAACTCACTACAAGATCTCTCGAAAGACCTTTTGTCAATGGGTCTACTAGATTCTCTTTATATCTCACAAAATCTAAAGATATCACTCCAGTTTTCAATAACTGACGCACGATTTTGTGTCTTCGACGAATATGTCGAGACTTCCCATTGTATATATTATTATGTGCTCTTTCTATAGCTGTCGTACTATCACAGTGCACGCTAATAGGAGGCACTGGTTTTGGCCACATCGGAACATCTTGAAGAAAATTCCGAAGTCAATCCGCCTCATCTGCTGCAAGATCCAACGCTATGAACTCAGATTCCATAGTTGATCTTGCTATGCAGGTTTGTTTACACGATTTCCAAAAAACCGAAGCACCTCCAATAGTGAATATATATCCACTCGTAGATCGTATATTCTTGGAGTCAGCAATCCAGTTTGCATCAGAATATCCTTCTATGATAACTGGATTCCTGGTATAATGCAATCCATAGTTAGCAGTGTATCTCAGATATCTAAGAACTCTAACTATCGCTTTCCAGTGTTCTTCACTGGGATTGATTGTATACCTGCTCAGTCTATTTACTGAGTTCGCGATATCAGGTCTAGTGCAGTTCATGAGGTACATCAGACTGCCTATGATCCTTGAATATTCCAATTGTCGCACACCTTCTACATGGTTTTTGTGCGTATTGGACACCTCTTCAATTGGTGTTCTCGCTATGGCGTCACTTCCTTTGTCGAATTTATCAAGAATTTTCTCGATGTAATGACTTTGGGAAAGTGTATACCCATATGAAGTCTTGGTGATTTTCATCCCAAGGATTACATCAGCAAGACCTAAGTCTTTCATGTCAAAATTCTTTGACAACATTTTCTTGGTAATGGCAATATTATTTTTATTACCCACGATGATCATGTCATCTACGTAGAGACAAACTATTACATAGTCTTTCTCGTCCCCTTTCACGTAGACACATTTATCACACTGATTTATCTGAAAGCCATTTGACATCATTACATTGTCAAATCTTTCATGCCACTGTTTAGGTGCTTGTTTCAATCCATATAAGGATTTTACAAGTTTACACACCTGGTGTTCTTTACCTGGAACCACAAACCCTTCAGGTTGTTTCATGTAAATCTCCTCTTCTAGTTCTCCTTTCAGAAACGCCGTTTTCACATCCATTTGATGGATCTCAAGATCAAACAAAGCCGCAAAAGCAATGATCAACCTGATTGACGTTTTGCTAGAGACAGGAGCATAGGTATCGAAATAATCGACACCTTCAGTTTGGCTATACCCCTTGACTACAAGCCTTGCCTTGTACTTGTCAATGGTACCATCTGCCTTCATCTTCCTCTTGAAGATCCACTTGCTACCTAATGGTTTACTTCCCTCGGGAAGATCCACTAGTTCCCAAGTATGGTTTTGTAAGATTGAATCAATCTCACTATTTTACCGCTTCTTTCCAAAAGACTGAGTCTGGTGAGGACATTGCTTCTTTGAAAGATGTCGGTTCATTTTCTAACACGTATGTCAGAAAGTCTGGGCCAAAAGATTTCTCCTTTCTAGCCCTTTTACTTCTTCTCGGATTTTCTTCTTCTTTCTCTTGAGATTCTCTCTCCCCCACATTTCTTTCATATTCCTTCACGGATCGAGTTTTGTGGGGAAATATCTCCTCAAAGAAAGAAGCATCTCGAGCTTCAATGATAGTATTTACACTCATTTCAGAGTTATCTGACTTGTGTATCAAAAATCGATAGGCGCTACTGTCCTGCGCATATCCGATGAATACACAGTCAACCGTCTTAGGTTCTATTCTTGTCCTTTTAGGGGGAGGAATGGGAACCTTTGCAAGACAGCCCCAAACCCTTAAGAACTTGTAGCTAAGCGCGTGACCTTTCCACAATTCATAAGGTGTTTTATCCAACTTTTTGTGCGGTAGTCTGTTTAGCACATAGTTGGCAGAGAGAATAGCTTCCCCCCACATGTTCTGTGGTAAACCAGAACTTATGAGCATTGCATTCATCATCTCTTTAAGCGTTCTATTCTTCCTTTATGCAATTCCATTTTGCTCGGGAGAATATGGCGCCGTAGTTTGATGAATGATTCCATTCTCAGCACAGAGTTGTGCAAATGGAGACTCATATTCACCTCCTCGGTCACTTCGAAGATTTTTGGTCTTCTTACCAAGTTGGTTTTCAACTTCATTCTTATAATGAATGAACATGTCTATTGCTTCATCTGTGGTAAACATAACAATATCTTGTACAATCATAAATAAACGTTATAAAATAACTTTTACCGCCTCTAGATTGCACAGATTTTAGATCCCATACATCAGTATGAATCAAACTCAACGGTTCAGTGCTTCTTTCTACAGAGTGGAATGAAGACTTGGCTAATTTTGCTTCAACACAAGTCTCACACTTATGTTTGCGATTGATATTAAATTTTGGTATTAGATTTAGTAAAATTAATCTTTGTAAAGACTTCAAATTCACATTTCCTGATCTACCATGCCATAAAGAGGCAAAAGAATAATCGAAATTAACTTTATTGGCCTCTTGGACAGATTTCTTAACATCAGTAGTTACAACAGAAGAGCTAGCCTCACCACTACCCTTCCCCTTAGCCTTAGGAGCTAGAGTTGCTACAGACATTTTGAACATATTGTTCGACTCATAGCCCTTGCCTAGATAGACTCCACCCTTAGTCAGGATAGCCTTGCCAGACTCAATGACAATCCTGAAACCCTTCTTGCTCAGCACCCCTCTAGAAATCAGATTCTTCCGGACGTCTGGAACATGAAGTACCTCATTCAGGGTCAGCTCCTTTCCTGAGGTCATTTTCAGCACCACCGTACCCTTGCCTTCCACTTTAGAGACCGAAGAGTTCTCCGTGTAACACTTCTCGTTCTCTATTAGTTAATAGGTCTTGAACATCCACCTATTGATGCAGATGTGGCGAGTGGCCCCTGTGTCCAACCACCATTCCTTGGAGTTTCCTCCAACCAGATTGACTTCAGACACCACAGCACTGAAGTTCTTTTCATCATCAGAGTGTTGGCTTGCCTCAGCTACATTTGCATGTGCCTTCTTGCCTTTCCCCTTTTTCACTGCATTCTTCTTTCGTCCTTCTTAGAACGTTGACGACAATCCACTGCCTTGTGGCCAGGTTTGTCGCAGATATAGCAGTTGCTTGTGAACTTTTTCTCAGACTCTCCCTTAGAAACATTTGCATGTTTCCGTTTAGTCCCACGTGAGCTTTCTCCAGTCTCAACCAGATTAGCTTTTGAAATCATGCCGCTTGATTTCTTATCAGCATTTCGGTCATCTTGCTCGATTCTGAGTTTCGTGACAAGATCCTCAAGGCTCATCACCTTTCTCTTGTGCATCAGATAGCTTTTGAAGTCCTTCCAAGATGCAATTTTTCAATCACCATTGCTACATGGAAAGAATCCGTCAAGCCCATACCTTCAGCATCAAGCTCGTGAAAGATCAGCTGCAACTCTTCACATTGTGTGACCACACTGTTTCCATCCACCATTCGGTAGTCATGGAATCGCCTAGCCACAAATTTCTTTGCACTAGCATTGTCGACAGTGTACTTTTTCTCTAACGATTCCCAAAGCTCCCTTGCGGTCGTCTTTGGGGAATACACACTAAAAGTGCATTGTCTAGAGAGTTAAGCACACAGTTGCGACGGAGGAAGTCACTGTCAGTCCATGTCTTCACGACTGCAGCAGATTTGGGATCCTCAGGATCCTCCACAGGTTTCTTATCAGTAAGAAAACCGGCCAAGTTCAGGGTTGTTAAATAAAACAGCATTTTCTGTTGCCAACGTTTGAAGTTGGAACCCATGAGCTTTTCCGATTTCTCAAGAAACGGCATGTTGGTCCTCATGACCGGCGTAACGGTCTCAGTACCGCTAGCCCTGTTTTGGGAGCTCTCGACGTTCACAGTGTTTTCAGCAGACATATCTATAATCAAATAAATCACACAATCAGATAAATGATTATTATGCTGAAAAATTCTCATCTCAAATACTTATACAAATATTCTCGGTTTTTTTTGGTGGGTTATTTAAGCCCGTGTTAGAACTAGAATCCTGACAGAATATTAAGTTCCCAGTCCGGTGGTGGAACGAATCCTCTTAAGTACCACTTTTCTAGACAGAACAATCCGTATATGTATTCTCACTTTGAATTTCATTCACAATAATTCACAAGTCTCAATACTTGGAATTTCACAAAATTAGGGGTTCTTTCGCAATTTTTCAAAAGTTCTTGAGCCACAATACAAATATCAAATAATGCATATATGGTATTTTAAATCACATGAGCAATTAATGACATAAGAGCATGGGAGAGCTTGAATTTAAATCAAGTAAGCATGCATAATAAAGAAACTGCCCGCAATTAGTATAGATATTATTCTAGCTCCCTTATGAACAATGTAACAGCTAGCCTAGTGGTAAAAGCAGGGTTAATGAAAAGGAAGAACTGGTGTTCGAATCCTCAAAGAAGCAGAACATATAACCAATATCTGGGCAGAAGAATATGAAGATAAACATAAAGTCACTAAACACCTACAACTCCACCAACATACATGAACATGTGAACAGAACATATATATGAGCCTAAAAACTGCAGAATTCCAGAAACTTTAAAATTATATGAACAGAACTTGAAGATGCATATTTCGGTACTCCCACATCATAATATCCGATACAATACACGAACGTATTTCGGGACATATTATGCCACGTCAACATCATTATTTTTTAATGCAAAATTACAATTCAAGGCAAAACTCGGAAATCGGCCCTAGTAGGCCCAAATTGAGCCCCAAGCGAGATCAATTTGGGCCCGAAAAGGCCCGATTCGAGCTATACAAGCCCAATCCGAGCTATATGGGCTCAAACAAGATCTATTTGAAGGCCCAAAAGCCCAATTCGAGCTATATGGGCTAAAGTCCGATCTATTTGAGGCCCAAGAGTCCAGTTCGAGCTATATGGGCCCAAACTCGACCTATTTGAGGCCCAATTCGACCTATTTGAAGGACCAATTCGAGCTATTTCAAAATAACTCTAATTCGACCTATTTTGAGTCATAGTTCTACTTGGATTGCACTTTTAGACGAATAAGGACTCTTATATAAGGGGGTCCCATGCCTCATTCTAAGGTACGTTTTTATTTTCTAGCATCTAATTTCGAGCTATATACATCGAATTCGAGCTATAGAGCAATAATTCGAGCTATATTGCAATAGCTCTTGTTCGATCTATATAGAGTGTATTTCGAGCTATTTGAGAGTAATTCGATCTATTCGGGTTTTCTCATCATGGTTCTCAATACCATTTCGAGGTGTGCAAATTCGACCTATAGAGCTCAAATTCGACCTATTTGGGCATATTTCGAGCTATAAATTCGAGCTATTGTCTCTGACGACAATACCTCAAATTCCGACCTATCTGACTTGAGCGTCGAAGTGCCTTCGCCGGAGGAGGCACCGGCTTAGTTTACGTGTGGTGTTGAGTGCAGGTTCTGAACTCAAAAGCTGCTTAAGCATCCAGCAAGAACTAAAGCAGTCTGACGTGGAGTGTTGGAGAGCGGACACGTATCCAGACGAAAATACCCCACATCAGTGGCGCCGTCTGTGGGAACCTCTTTACGCACTTAGTAACAAACACTGACACTCAATGGCTCAACGGAGAGCAACGAAGAAGAATGGAATGGCAGGAAGGACTAGATCTCAGAGGGAGGATGATAATCGGGCACCTGATGCTTCTGAGCGAACATCAGTGGCAGCACTCAGCACTCCCCTTGATCCTCCAACTCACGTAGCGAATCAACCTGAAGTTCCTCCCACGGAACAACAGCTATTGAATTCCGCTCAGTTGGATCAAATCATGGCAGCCTTCCAAAGGACTATGGTCCCAATGATTGTGCAACAATTGGCTAAAACTTCTGTCCTACAGAATGTTCAGGCTCCAATAGCACAACAACCAGCAACACAGCCTGCGACATCGCATCAAGGAAGGACTTATCCGACCCAGCGTCGTGATGACTCAAGGCATTATACGCAAATTAGGATGACAAGGCCAAGGGATCCATCTCCCTCGCTTGAAAGGAGGAATCCTCGTTCAGTGAGGACTAATGCTAACAGAGCTCCCAGTCGAGCAACTGGTCGAGATAGAGAAGTAAGCGATGGAGAGGTCAATTCAAGGCAGAGAATTCCTGATCATCGACCTGCAGCAAGTCGAACTGCCGGAAGAGATAGGGACTTGCCTGTGAGAATTGCACCAAGATTGGAACCTGTTGTTGCAGAACATATTCCACTAAGGGAGAGGCCAAACCCCTTTTGTGAGGCAATCAGTAATTTGACGCTGAAGGAAGGAACTAATCTTCATGTTCTGAAGAAGTATGATGGAAATACCGATCCAGTTGCACATTATGATGAGTTAGATGGAGATTTGCAGGTCTTGGGGTATGCAGAGAATATGAGGGCGAAACTTATTTCGCTCAGTCTGAGAGGTCCAGCAAAGGAATGGTTCAAAAACTTACGTTCGGGATCAATTGAATCATCTGAACAGTTTAGGACCATGTTCGCAAAGAAGTTTGCTACTTATCGCATAAAGAAGAAATCTCCAAGCACGCTGTTTAATATCTATAGAGGACCTGATGAACCTTTGGGGAGGTATATCGAGCGTTTGAATCTGGAGATTGGTAGAGTGAATGCTCCCAATGTCGACCTGGTCATCTCTGCATTGGAGCATCGTTGCCGGAGTAAGAAGCTTATAGAAGTGATAACATGGAACACACCTGATTCCATTGAACAAGTGATGGACCTCGCTAGTAAGGTCATTGAAGTAGAGGAGGCAACCATGAATCAAGCGTTGATGGACTCGCTAAGAATTCATGGGGACAAGGAGAATAAAGATAGAAATTGGACGAAGGAGTTAAGAGGCAAAGATCGTGATCACAACCGACAACCTTTTAAGAAGTTTGACAACTATACTCCGCTAAGGAAACAAATTGGCAAAATCTACGCCATAGAGAAAGATAGCGGGTTGCTGAGAACCCCTAAACCGTTCCGAGAGACGGAGGAGACTAAGGTATCGAAGAAATATTGTAAGTTCCACAGGCAGAATGGGCATTTTACTAACGAATGCAAGGCTCTAAAGAACGAGATAGAACGACTCATTCAACGGGGGAAACTCATCGAGTACATCCTTGAGAATAGAGAGTCACGTGAAGAGAAGGCGTCATCTGGACGCAAGCGAGATAGATCCCCACACGAGAAGAAGGATGAACCAAAGCGTAAACGGGGAAATGGGAATGATGACATCGAGAATGGAATCAATGTAATTGCTAGCGGACCTACCGGCGCAGACTCAGCCAAAAGTAGAAAACGCATCTCACGAGACATATACAATGAACGACTGAAGCGTCCTGAGATACATCTTGTCTTTGCAGTAGACAAGTTGGATACAAGAATCACATTTGACGATAGCGATTTCGACAGCTTGTCTTCACAAGCTAAGGAAGCACAATACTTGAATTGCCCTATGGTGGTTTCCGCAGTGATTGAAAAAGAGGATAATGATTGATAATTGATGCTCGTCCAACATCATCTTCATGGATGCTTTACAACAAATGAAGCTTGCACAATACGAGATCACTGATGTTAACTCACCATTAGTGGGATTTGATGGAAGTGAAGTTAAACCCATTGGAAGGATCATGTTGCCAACATCTTTTGGCGTGAATCCAAGGAGGAGAACAGTGAATGTGGAATATCTTATCGTTGACATGCCGTTTGCATACAACGTGCTAATTGGAAGACCTGGGATAACGGCCTTTGCTATTATCATCTCTACGGTGCATCAGAAGGTCAAATTTCCAACGCCTGGTGGAGTTGCTGAACTCACTACAAACTATCGTGATTCTTGGAGTTGTTACGTTACATCGACTAAACCTATCAAGGCAAAAACGGATCCAAATGTCGCTATGATTGACATACATCCATTGGAGACGCTTGAAATAGAAAAACAAGTTGATACGGAGATGGTGCTTGCTACGCAAGTAGACCAAGAGATGGTGCAGGAGGATTCAATTCCTCCCAGTATTGAGGACTCTTTGAAGAAGGTGGAAGAAGAAAAAGAAGACAAAACGACATTGTGCTATAAAAAAAAGATGGAGATGGAGCGTCTGAAACCTTCGGGAGAGTTTAAGGAGGTGATTTTGTCGAATGATGAGCCTGACAAGATCATTAAAATTGGTAGCGAGTTGACTTCGGAGGTTGAGAAGGCACTGTTGGAATGCTTGCAAAGAAACTTTGATGTATTCGCATGGACGGACTCGGATTTGAAGGGGATAGATCCTCGAGTTGCGGTACATCACCTGAATGTTAACCCAAATTCTAAACCCATCCGACAGAAGAAGAGACACTTTAGTGAAGAAAAGAACAAGGCTGCGGAGTTGGAAGTACAAACAAAGCTTGCTGCAGGCCATATATTTGAAGTACGATACTCTGAATGGCTAAGCAACGTTGTACTTGTCCCAAAGAAGCCGACCGTATGGAGGATGTGCGTGGACTACACCGACTTGAACAAACATTGCCCTCGAGATCCTTTTCCTTTGCCATGGATTGATCTCGTAGTGGATTCTACTGCAGGGTGTGCGCTGCTAAGTCTTTGTGATGCGCAGAGCAGTTTTCACCAAATACTAATGTCAGTAAAGGATCAACATAAAACGGCCTTTATTACTAACAGAGGTATATAGTGTTACAAGGTGATGCCGTTTGGTCTCAAGAATGCAGGAGCAACCTTTCAGAGGTTGGTTGCCAAGATGTTTTATCATCAAATCGGCAAGACTATGGAGGTTTACATTGATGACATGCTTATCAAAAGCCTAAAGGCGGAAGATCACGTGAAACATTTGGAAGAGGCTTTTGGTATCATGAAACAATACGGGATGAAGCTAAATCCTAAGAAGTGCACTTTTGGTGTTAAGGCTGAAAAATTTCTGGGGTACATGGTCAATGAGAGAGGAATCGAAGCCAACCCTGACAAAATTAAAGCTATAATGGATTTACCATCCCCCAAATCCGTTCGAGAGGTGCAACGATTGGTGGGGAGGATCACGGCACTTAGTCGATTCATATCGCATTCTGCAGAAAAGAGTTTACCCTTTTTCAAGAAGTTACACAAAACACCTAAGTTCGTATGGACTGATGATTGTGAAGAGGCTTTTCGCCAATTGAAGGTGTACCTTACGACACCACCATTACTATCTAAGCCCAAGGACAATGAGATGCTATATCTTTACTTGGCCATAACGAAGAATTCACTAAGTACAGTATTGGTGCGCGAGGAAGACAAGAAACATTTGCCTATCTACTATGTTAGCAAAGTGCTGAATGGGGCAGAGGTGAATTACCTGGAGATCGAAAAATTAGCACACGCACTTGTGATAACTGCACGAAAGTTAAGACCATACTTTCAATCACATCCGGTTACTGTCTTAACTAGTCAACCACTGAAACAAGTTATGGCAAAACCGGAGACATCTGGGAGATTAGTGAAGTGGGCGATCGAGTTAGGAGAATATGGCTTGGAGTATATGCCAAAAACAACGATCAAAGCACAAAGACTAGCGGACTTCGTGGCTGAAACTATCTCAGAGGCGGAGCAAGCGCTTGATGTAGCAATGGTGACGAAAGAGGTCAAAAGTGACAAACCTATAGTTGCAAGGGGAACTTGGACCCTGCATGTGGATGGATCGTCCACAAATGACGCTGGAGGTGCAGGAATTTACCTAAAATCGGCGGATGGTAGAGAATTCGACTATGCAATAAGGCTAAATTTTCAAGTGACCAACAATCAAGCGGAGTATGAGGCTATGCTTGCTGGCATCCAAATGGCAAAATCGTTGGGTATAACGAACCTTGTAGCATTCACGGATTCACAATTGATTGCTAATCAATTTGAAGGAAGATATGAGGCGAAAGAGGCTGCAATAGTAAAGTTTCTCGAAAAATTGAAGGAGGCGACATCAAACTTCGATACTTTCTCTATTTCGCAAATCCCTCGATCAGAGAATGAACGCGCTGACTCTTTGTCACGATTTGCAAGTACCGCCGAAGTGTTTGTTGAAAGGCGAGTAACTCTATTGGCTTTAGAACAGCCCTCTATCGGCAAGGAAGTTGAGTCAAAACCAACGCAAGCATTGGACTACGTTCTGCCAGTAGAAATAGAGGCATGTTGGAAGGATGAGATTGTTGATTATCTTCAGAACGGGAACTTACCTAATGATCCTCAAGCGATCAGAAGGCTCAAGTACAAATCTGCAAGATTTACTATGTTCAATGGCGAACTGTACAAACGGTCTTTCGAGGGACCACTCTTGAGATGCCTATCTCCCACACAGGCAAAACAAGTTTTACGAGAAATTCATGAAGGGAGTTGCAGAAATCATTCAGGAGGACGATCTTCGGCCCAGAAAATACTCCGACAAGGATATTTCTGGCCAACTATTATGAGAGATGCTATCGATTACACAAGGAAGTGCAGAAGTTGTCAACTGCATGTGAAGATCATTCATACACCTGCACAACTTATGACAACGGTGAGTTATGGATGTCCATTTGATCAATGGGGAATAGATATCGTTGGACCAATGCCTAAGGCTACGGGAGGTAGAAAATGGTTATTGGTGGCAGTCGAGTACTATACGAAGTGGGTTAAAGCTGAAGCACTTGTAAACATTACGGAGGCTAATGTGAAACAATTCATTTGGAAGAATATCGTTTGTCAATTTGGAATACCAAGGGTCTTAATTTCCGACAATGGAAGGCAATTCCAAGGTTTTAAGATTCAAGACTGGTGCAAAGACATGAAAATTGAGCAACGTTTTACATCTGTTACGCATCCCGAAGCAAATGGGCAAGTGGAGGCCACTAACAACACATTAGTGAAGAGTTTGGAGAAAAGGCTAGAGGGAGAAGGAGGAAATTGGGCGGATGAGTTACCAGGGATATTATGGGCATATCGCACAACTCTTCGTACCTCTACAGGAGAAACTCCATACTTATTGACATATGGATCTGAAGCAGTGATACCCGCTGAGATTGGGATGCCAACTTATCGTATTGTTACATATGATGAGGAGCAAGCATTAAGGGCAAGACAAATGGATTTGGAGTTGATCGGAGCAACAAGGGAAGCAGCACACCAACGTACTCAAGCATACAAATCTATGATGGCGAAAGCATATGACAACAAAGTTCGTTTCAGGAACTTTCAAGTGGGGGACTTGGTACTTAGAAAAGTTGAAGCTACCAAGCATGTTGGAAAGTTGAAACCAAACTGGGAAGGACCTTACAGAGTGGAGAAAGCAAGCTCAAAAGGATATTATTATTTACAAGAATTGGGTGGAAGGACTTTGTCACGCCCCTGGAACGTCAAGAACTTACGAAGGTTTTATAGTTAGAACACTAGTTTTCTAATGGCCTTGTGGCACCACAGGACCGTAGTTTCAATGCTTCATTCACTTATTCTTTTACGAATTACGAGTCCCTCTACGTGGATTCTCATTGTAATAGTTAGCAGTGAACTACGGGGACTTGATTCCTAGCCAACCTATATACGGCGGGATACGTAGGCAACTCGGAAGTTACTCGAGCTCAGTCCCAAAACTAATAAAATCTCTTATTTTATTCAAGTTTAGCCGTTGCCTACTATTTATCCGCAAGATTACAATCTATCAAGAAACATGAAGATAAACTCATACTGTCTACAAACTTTAAGTTTAAAAACTTAATCAAAACGAACTTAGCTTCGTACAAACGAGCACTAGCCTCGTGGAGTCAAGCACTGGTCCTTGCACTCCCGCGGACATAGCTTCGCAAGCGCAAACATAGCTTTGCACAACGAGCACTAGCCTCGTGGAGTCAAGCACAAGTCCTTGCACTCCCGCGAACATAGCTTCGCAAGCGCAAACATAGCTTTGCACAACGAGCACTAGCATCGTGGAGTCAAGCACAAGTCCTTGCACACCCGCGAACATAGCTTCGCAAGCGCAAACATAGCTTTGCACAATGAGCACAAGCCTCGTGGAGTCGAGCACAAGTCCTCGTACTCCCGCAAACATAGCTTCGCAAGAGCAAACACAGCTTTGCACAACGAGCACAAGCCTCGTGGAATCGAGCACAAGTTCTCGTATTCCTGCGAACTTAGTTTCGCAAGCGCGAACATTAGCTTCGCACAACGAGCACAAGCCTCGTAGAGTCAAGCACAAGCTCTCGCACTCTCACACAAACTTGTTCATAAAACTTAAGTGTTTTAGCAAGTAACAAATTTAAACTTAAAAAGTAGACACATATGAGTGAAGATGAAACGAGACAAAGTAAAGACATTTCAAAAGACTTTTTCAAGTCAAAACTGTACTAGCAAGTGATAAAGCGCTAAAATTGCGCAAAAGTTAGCAACATATACTGTACGCAAAGAATATACTAAAGCTAATGTATTGTACGGAAAGAAAAGATGTTCAGAAATATTAAAAACAAGGCACAGACGCCAAAAATAAGGGCACGCGGGCCATTCTATGAATTCAAGGCAGCAGATTTAGCCCGAGAGACTTCACGGCACCTTCGCTCTGCTCTTGGATATCAGCAAAAGACTCGTTCAGAGGCCCAGTGTCATCGATAGGGGAAATCTGACGAGGAGCAGGAGCGGCAACAGTAGCGTCAGGCATAGGCTGATCGCCGTCAGCAGGCTGATCCAAGACCTGAGGGTCAAAACCCATCTCACCCTCCTCCAGGGGCTCATCTGGAGCAGCATCGGCAGCAGCAGCAGTAATGGACAGGGATGACAGCTCATCAGCAAAGTCAGAGAGCCATACCTGCCGGAGAGGATAGAAGGAGGTGAAGGGATCATGCTTCGGCTCATCATCATCCACAATCGCAGCGGGTCGGCAACAGTAGGATCTACAGCAGCAGCACCAGAGGATTCGCCGACCTCCGTGACATCCTCATTCAAGCAGTTGAGGACATTGAAATCCTCCCTCTTGAACCCAGGAGCAAGGGCACCACGGGCGACGATGTCATCAAGGGCCATGTTGTAGCCCTTCGTCGTATCAAAACCGCCCCTCTCTATAGCGATCTGCTCCCAAGTGGCCGAGCGGATGAACTCGATGGCCACCATAACCTTGTCTTCATCAGGGAGCTCCTATGAACCAAGTAGAGAACAAGTAAGTACGTAACGCAAAAACCTCAAGGAAAAAGAAATAAAGTTAAGTACAATAGGACTACCTCAGTCATGGCCCTGTTGTAGCCGTCCTCTTCAGCAGTCGCGAGGAGAGCTTGTGCATCAGCTTGCTCAGCCTCGAGCCTCAAACGTTCTGCCTCAGCAGCAGCAGCGGCATCCTTCATCGTCCGGATGGTATCAACGTGATCGTCAACAAGGGTCGTGGCATGCTGGCAGTCGGTGGTGAGCTGGCTGGACAGTCGCTTCTCCTCGGCAAGCTCCTTATCAACGGCAGCTTTAGCAGCTTTCAGGGCTTCCAGCTCAGCCTGCACGGCCTTCAATTCGTCAACAGCGGCGACGAGATGCTTCTCCACCTCAGCCTTCGCCTCCTTAGCTTGTTTCTCCAGTCGCTGAGCCTGCAAGGCTGAAGAGTGGTGCCTATCCATCAGAGCCCTCTGCTGATCTTGAGTCGTCATCACCATATTGAAATTCTCAGCCATGGTCTGAATATTGACAAAGAACTACAAAAGAGAGAAAAAGTCAGAGATATTCAAGTACAGGACTAAAACAAAGATCAGGGAAAGCTCATAAGATCGCATACCTCGCACAGAGACAAGGCAGTGCGACTGACCAGCTTCTCATGGCCCATCGCCTGGTAATAGAGCTGACGGTCGAAGTCAGGCATGAATCCTTTGACAAGTCGAAGGGCAATAGTGTCTTTCAGTGTGAACTGCCCTGACTCGACCAAAGCTCGCACGATCTCCTCCACGTCAATGTCGAGATCGTCACCATCATAGGCTCGGTCCTGCGCGACGCGCTTACCCCGTCGGATCTCCTCAGCAGTAGCAGCCGACCTCTTCCTAGTTGCTGCCTCAGGGTTGGCCTCATTGAAGCGACGAGCTGCTTCAGCAATGGAGGGAAGATGCACTCTTCCAGTCGAAGGTGCTGATGAAGGAGAAAGATCCGGCAGGATCGGCTCAGAACCACCAAGTGGTGATCCAGGAGCAGTCTCAGCAGTCGACTGAGAAGGAACAGTCTCAGGCACTAGAGCTGGAGCAGGAACAGGGGCAGGAGCCGAACCCCTACCACGTCCCGACCCTCGAGTCGAGACAGCAGCGGTGGAAGGAGTAGGAGCACTGGCGCCTCTCGAACTGGTACCAGCCGTCTTCGCACCACGACGACTGGTCTTCTCAGGAATGGGCACTGAGGACTGAGGAGCGTTTGCGCCACGCTTCATAGCGGCCAGCCTCTTCTTCGTCTTGTCCATAACGATTCGCTCTGAAAATCATAAACAATGCAACGGTTAGAAGACAACAAAGGAAGACTAAAAATCAACAAGTAAAAAGAACAAAAACATGCATAATGTTATACCAAAGACAGAAGGCTCAACGCCTGCAAGATAAGTATAACCGCCGGCCCCCAACACTGGGGTAGTGGTTAACTCAAAGGCATCAAATTGATGCTCCTTCAAGTTTTTTACCACCGTCAGGGTGTAGATAGGAGGATCGGGGCGTCTCGGCAATGGACGGGCGTCCGTCCAAAGCCGCTTGAATCGGAATTCCTGAGGCTTGGATTCCTTGATAAAAAACCACTGTTTCTTCCAGTGAGCCCTGAAGCTCGTCTGCAGATCAGATAGGAAGCATTGCTTCTTTCGCGAGCTCAAATAGTAGAACCCGGCGTCTACACCTCTGTTGCGGAATTTCACTATGAATATTTGCCAAAAACCGGCTACAGAGCAAGGGAGGTCAAAGATGCGGGTTAGCATCGCATAAGCATACATCTGTGTGTATGCGTTGGGGGTAAAATGTGAAGGAGAAGAATTGAGAGAGGACATGATTTCTGAGACAATTGGGAAAATGGGAAAACGTAAACCACAGTGAAGGTAGCTACTAAATATAGTGAGACACCCTTCTGGCGGGTTGTTTATCCTCTCATCTGACCCAGGCACGATAATCTCATAAGTATCAGGGATGTCATAGGTATCACGATAATAAGCTATTTCGTGAGGCAAGGAAGAAGGAAACTGATCAAAATTGATCAAGTTGGGCGGAGCAAGTTGTTCGGGAGAGTTAGCGGCAGATATGGGAACATGGTCAACAGGAGGTAAATAAGGCACGATGGGGAGAGGGTTCGATTCAGCCTCGTCATCTCCTAGGATGTCTACGTCTACCTCCATATCAGACGCCCTATCATTGCTATTTCTCTCATTACTAGATGAGGTCTCGTCACTTGAGTCGTTACTACTACCGCTAGTCGACGCATTTTCTCTAGCCTTAGACGACTTAGACGATTCACTACTATTTTCCATACTACTACTGGAAGACTCAAGATCAATAACTCGCGTCATAAAGAGGTTTAGGTTGAAAGTTTACCGGCACGAGGGTCTAGATCTACTGAAACTTCTTCGTTCGGGTGAATTTGCTCGTAAGACCTCTGCGCAGGTGCAAATAACTTTGGAGCCCCAGGTAATCGGACTCGGGCAGGTTCTGGTTGCCGAGGACGGATTGGGGATGACGGACGCCTTGTGTTTGATTCACGAGGATTCCGATATGACGAATCTCGTGATGGATTGCGTGCGTTATAGTAGGCCCGTTGGTGCAATCGTGGTGGTGATGGACGACGTGGAGACCGGTTACGTCGAAGTCGCGCCGTCGTGAACAAATCTGCGCAAAAGATTTGAATATTAGCATTTTTCAAAATTTTTCAAAATTTTTCCAAAAAATTGAAAAGATTTCTAAGTGTGCTATATTTTCGAGTTATAAATCACTCACCAAAGGATATAATTAGCAGGGGAGTTTTTCGAACTATTCCGATAAATTTCGACCTATTTGAGGTTATTTTCGAGCTATATGGAATATTTTCGAGCTATTCTGCTAAACTTACTAAATTTGGAGGATTTTCGAGCTATTTCAGTGAAATTACTAAAAATAGTAATTTCTAGCTATAAATTCGAGCTATTTTTCGAGAGCTCTGGAGGAATGCTTAGGCGCGAAATGAGGAAATGAAGCTGGGAGTGGGGTATTTATAGGCGAAATGATGCGGGAATTACCAAAATGCCCCTAAATTCGACCTATTTGTAAATTCGACCTATTTTCAGAAACTTTTTTCGGCAATTTTGAGGTATCTTTTTGGAGGGCAATTCCGACCAATATGAAATTCGAGCTATTTTCCGTAAAATTCGAGCTATTTTACGGAAAAAAATTTCTGGCATTCGAGTTGTCTTTTTCAAAGATAAATTCGACCTATACCAATTCGAGTTACCAAAAATAGTAAATTCGACCTATTTTCGAATTTTGATATTTTTGGTCAAATTCTTGGTTTTTTACGCCGACGCCGATCTCGTTGCACGATTCTCGGTTATGTGACTTCTTTTTAGTTCGTATGACCAATGTTTGCAGACATTACTCTTACGAACTGGGGGACTCCATGATGTACCATATTTCGGTACTGCCACATCATAATATCCGATACAATACACGAACGTATTTCGGGACATATTATGCCACGTCAACATCATTATTTTTTAATGCAAAATTACAATTCAAGGCAAAACTCGGAAATCGGCCCAAGTAGGCCCAAATTGAGCCCAAGCGAGATCAGTTTGGGCCCGAAAAGGCCCGATTCGAGCTATACAAGCCCAATCCGAGCTATATTTTCGAGTTATAAATCACTCACCAAAGGATATAATTAGCAGGGGAGTTTTTCGAACTATTCCGATAAATTTCGACCTATTTGAGGTTATTTTCGAGCTATATGGAATATTTTCGAGCTATTCTGCTAAACTTACTAAATTTGGAGGATTTTCGAGCTATTTCAGTGAAATTACTAAAAATAGTAATTTCTAGCTATAAATTCGAGCTATTTTTCGAGAGCTCTGGAGGAATGCTTAGGCGCGAAATGAGGAAATGAAGCTGGGAGTGGGGTATTTATAGGCGAAATGATGCGGGAATTACCAAAATGCCCCTAAATTCGACCTATTTGTAAATTCGACCTATTTTCAGAAACTTTTTTCGGCAATTTTGAGGTATCTTTTTGGAGGGCAATTCCGACCAATATGAAATTCGAGCTATTTTCCGTAAAATTCGAGCTATTTTACGGAAAAAAATTTCTGGCATTCGAGTTGTCTTTTTCAAAGATAAATTCGACCTATACCAATTCGAGTTACCAAAAATAGTAAATTCGACCTATTTTCGAATTTTGATATTTTTGGTCAAATTCTTGGTTTTTTACGCCGACGCCGATCTCGTTGCACGATTCTCGGTTATGTGACTTCTTTTTAGTTCGTATGACCAATGTTTGCAGACATTACTCTTACGAACTGGGGGACTCCATGATGTACCATATTTCGGTACTGCCACATCATAATATCCGATACAATACACGAACGTATTTCGGGACATATTATGCCACGTCAACATCATTATTTTTTAATGCAAAATTACAATTCAAGGCAAAACTCGGAAATCGGCCCAAGTAGGCCCAAATTGAGCCCAAGCGAGATCAGTTTGGGCCCGAAAAGGCCCGATTCGAGCTATACAAGCCCAATCCGAGCTATATGGGCTCAAACAAGATCTATTTGAAGGCCCAAAAGCCCAATTCGAGCTATATGGGCTAAAGTCCGATCTATTTGAGGCCCAGGAGTCCAGTTCGAGCTATATGGGCCCAAATCCGACCTATTTGAGGCCCAATTCGACCAATTTGAAGGACCAATTCGAGCTATTTCAAAATAGCTCTAATTCGACCTATTTTGAGTCATAGTTCTACTTGGATTGCACTTTTAGACGAATAAGGACTCTTATTACTATATAAGGGGGTCCCACGCCTCATTCTAAGGTACGTTTTTATTTTCTAGCATCTAATTTTGAGCTATATACATCGAATTCGAGCTATAGAGCAATAATTCGAGCTATATTGCAATAGCTCTTGTTCGATCTATATAGAGTGTATTTCGAGCTATTTGAGAGTAATTCGATCTATTCGGGTTTTCTCATCACGGTTCTCAATACCATTTCGAGGTGTGCAAATTCGACCTATAGAGCTCAAATTCGACCTATTTTGGCATATTTCGAGCTATAAATTCGAGATATTGTCTCTGACGACAATACCTCAAATTCCGACCTATCTGACTTGAGCGTCGGAGTGCCTTCGCCGGAGGAGGCACCGGCTTAGTTTACGTGGGGTGTTGAGTGCAGGTTCTGAACTCAAAAGCTACTTAAGCATCCAGCAGGAACTAAAGCAGTCTGACGTGGAGTGTTGGAGAGCGGATAGAGAGAATCAAGATAAATTAATTACTATGTTATATTAATATGTATCTGTTTTCAAAAGATAAAGTAAAATTAGCAACCAATGAGAAATGTAAGATTTTGACTAATGCATCTATTATTAGTTAACAACTATCAAATTCACATAATGAAACCAAATTATTATATGAAAGAGCAATGTGTAGTCCACCTAAATCCTAATACCTCTATTTATATATAATAGTATATACGTACATAGCTAATAAACTATAAAGGGAGGTGATGGAGCGGGGGGCTCCGGCTTGCAGTTGCCCCTCCTCGTTGATGTTGCTCTGCTCAATTGGGGAAGACTAGATGGGGCTGGTGGGGTGGCTTAGGGGGTAGGATAACTTTTTTTTTAATTAAAACTATGTGGTTCAACCCATTTCAAAATGGGTTACTTCATTTATTACTATTTGACCCAACAAATGTCATGAAATGTAGAGATATTTTTAGTCATTTATATTAGTTCCGGAAAATTCTTGAGTAGACCTGGTCCATAAAGATATTATGGACCTTGTGGCTCAAAATAAGTCAGGTTATTATTAAATTATATTCTCTTTCCTATTTTGTTATTAATTTTTCTCTTTCTTCTTTCTCTCTCTTCTCCTCGTTTCTTTCTTTTGCATCTCTCTCATCAAGAGAACAACCATGGTTATGAAATGGGATTTTTTAATTTTATTTCGGATAACAAAATAAAATTTCTTTTTTCTTTAAGGGTTTAGAACTACCATATTTCTTTTTCTTACTCCAACAATGGAGATTTACAAAATTAGACGCAACAATTTGAAGAGAATGCTTGTGGAAGAAAATTGTGTTTTGAATTAGAAAAATAACAAATTTGAGGCAGTGCTCAAATTGAATACAAAGGCAGTGAGGTCACTGCCTCAAACATAGCTCTCCTCTGTTTTCAAATTCAATTTGAAAACAGAAAGAGTGAATTGAGTTCACAATTGGAAACAGAGGCAGTGAACAGTTCACTGCCTCTGTTTTCAAATTGAGCTCGCTGAAAATAGAGACAATGAGCTTACTGCCTCTGATTTAAATTAAGAGGTTAGCACAATTATCCCTTCCCTTTTTCACTTTTGATTAACATGACTTGATACTAAAAATGCAAAGAAGATATAAAAAAAGTCTCAACTTGTAAACAAAATGTTATGGAAAACATTACTAACAAATAATGTCATTCACTTAAGCGAAAAGAACTAAAACTGCATACAAAAGCGGCCAAAAGCTCAAGCCATATTGAATAACATGCAAGCTTAGGGATTTTATTGATCAAAATAAGTTTTTGATAATGAATAACATACAAACCTATTACGATGAAATATAATGGAGAAACTAAGTTGCCCATGAAAAGTTTAGGGCTTTCTCTGAACAAAGTGATTTTTTCTATAATGAATAATACAAAAACTTTATTACAATGAAATATTTTTGAGTTTTATCTTCTTTTATTTGTTTGCTATTTAAGAAGTAATGCAGACTAAAAACATTAAGATAGATAATTGAAAGATCAATCGCTCACATTTTGATATATATTGGATTACTTGTCTTGTTTGCAAAGTGGAATCTTTGTTGATAATTTTAGTTTAGAGAGATTATTTATATATTTTCGTTCAATAACAAACCCTTAAAGCAAAAAGAAATTTTATTTTGTAATCTGAAACAAAATTGAAAATTCCCAATTTCATAACCATGGTTGTTCTCTTGATGAGAGAGATGCAAAAGAAGGAGAAACTAGGAGAAGAGAGAGAAAGAAGAAAGAAGAAAGAGAAAAATTAATAACAAAATAGGAAAGAGAATATAATTTAGTAATAACAAAATAGGTCTACTCAAGAATTTTCCATTAGTTCCTATCTTTTTATCTTTTAAAATAAATTTGGTGATACATTCATACGGTAAAGTTATCATTTCACGCCAAGTTAACAACTTTTTATATGACAGGGGTGACATTGATAATATTCAAACTTTAGGAAATGTCATTGATATTTCACCAAACCTCAGGGGATGTTAATGATATTAGCCCTTTTGTAAATTATAAAAGTTAAGGACTATAAAGCGACCACTCTAAAACGAACTTTACATATTGTCCCTCATTAACAATGATTTGAACGGTTATAAGGACATGGCAATAAGGATAGGGCGAGAAGGGACAAGAAGAAATCTCATAGAATTGGATGCTTTGAATGCTAAAAATTTAATAAAGATTCTAAACATTAGATATAGGGTCAATTGCTATGACCCCTTAGCATATGAGGTGTTTTGCGAAGTGTCTTCTAACATTTCAAAAATAGCACTTTGTCCCCTAACATTACATAAAATGTCCGACTTCCCACCTCATGCGTTGACCAATGGAATATTCTGTTGGCGATTGCATAACGTGCGAACCAAAATATGTGGATGACGTCATACTGACTGCTTCCTGTGACGCGTTGCAAAGCTCTATTATTTTCCTCTTGATTATGAGTTTGCTATGATGGATTTAGGTCATATCAGCTACTTTTTGGGCATTTTTGTTACACGTCATATTGGTGGTTTATTTCTCTTGCAGACAAAATATGCATGTGAAATTATTGGTAGGGTTTACATGTCACCGTGCCTGTCGCGACTCATACATATACGAAGTCTAAACTTAGTTCCTCTAGTTCTATATCTTGATCCGTCTCTTTTTCGGAGCCTAGCTAGAGCATTACACTACCTTAATTTCACGCTTTCATATATCTCTTATGTTGTGTTACAGATCTGCTTTCATATGCATGACCTAAAATTAGAACATATAGGGGTCAAGTGCGCACAATTCGGTAAATTTGATGTAAAGTGGACTTTAGCCTTCACCTCTTTAAATCCGATGTCAACTCTCGTGTTTCCTATTGACACAGATTGGAGTGGTTGTCTTGGCACTCATCGTTCCACGTCTAGGTGTTGTACATGTTTCCTTGGTGACAATCTCATTTATTGGTCTTCCAAACGCCAACCTGTGCTATCTCATGCTAGTGTCGAGGCTGAATATCGAGGTGTAACAAATGTGGTTTTCAAATCATGTTGGCTGCACAATCTATTACAAGAATTTCATTTTGCTATCTCAAAGAAAACTTTGGTTTACTGAGACAATGTCAGGGTCATTTAATTTTCAACCAATCTCATCCAGCATCAACATACAAAATATATTGAAATGGACATTCATTTTGTGCGTGATAAAATGGCCTGGCCAAGTTTGAATTTTCTTCATTCCGTCGCGACACCAAATTGTGGATATATTTACCAAAGACCTTCCACGGGTTCCTTTGATGAGTCTGGCCAGTTTATGCGTTAGGGAACTTTCCGCTTTGACTATGGGGTTGAATTAGTATTAGTTATATTAGTCATATTAGTCATGTAAATAATGTTGATGTTATCCTTGGGTATGTAAATACTCTTAATATACATTTATCTACTTTCCTTATTCCAGGATTGGTTTACTCTTGTATATTCTTTGCACAGCTTAATAATATAACCAATTGAATATCTTTCTTAAACAAACAAAAAAAAAATATTTTTGGGACAATTGAATATCTTTCTAAAACAAACAAAAATAATGTGTTTTTATAGTGTTATAAGTTGATACCCGTTAAGTAAAACATAAAGTACTTACACAAAAAAAAAAAAAAAAAAAAAAAGTGCCATAGATCATCGTAAGCGAGTGACAAACTCCATTATTCTTTGGTATTAGCAACACAAAAGATGAACATAAAGCTGAATGATTGAAACATATTGAGAGAGTTTGTTACAGAGTGTTTGTGTTTACAAAATCATAAAATGAACAATTGATCTAATCTGAGCTGAGTGCTGCTATTTATACAAAATAAAACTAACTAACTTAACTTGCTAACATAGAAAATCAGTTGAGAAACCGTTATAACAGAAATTTAAATAACTTTCTATAAACAGAAAGTTTTATATATATGTATAAGTTAATATCCCCCTCAAGTGGGGCATGGATATCTAAAATGCCCATCTTGCAAGTCATCCTTGTAAATGGTTGGAGAGACAATGGCTTTGTGAGGACATCTGCAACCTGCTGTTCACTTGGTATGTTCAAAACTTTGAGCAGTCCTTGGTTCACTTTCTCCCTGACAAAGAAACAATCTATTTGAATATGTTTAGTCTTTTCATGGTGTACTGGATTATTTGCTATACATGAGGCACTTTTGCTGTCAGTATATAGGAGAGGCATCTTCTTTTGTTGAATGCACAAGTCTTGGAGCAGTTGATTGAGCCATATGATCTCACATGTGGTTGTTGGTATTGCTCTATACTCTGCCTCAGTTGATGACCTACACACTGTTAACTGTTTCTTTGCTTTCCATGTTATTAAGGATTCACCAATGTATATAGCATAACCTGTTACACTCTTCCTGGTTTCTGTGCAAGTTGCCCAGTCACTATCACAAAATGCTTTGATGTGTGCTTCTGAGGTAGAAGGATAGAATAATCCCTTTCCTGGACTGCTTTTGATGTATCTTAGAACTATGTGTGTAGCTGCCATGTGAGATTGAGTTGGTTTTGACATGAATTGTGTCAAACATTGTATGCTATAGTTTAGGTCTGGCCTTGTGATTGTCAAATATAGCAAACGGCCTACAAGTCTTCTATACTCAATAAGGTCTTCTAGTTGTGGAGCATCATCTGTTTGTAGTTTTGTTGATGAATACATAGGGGTATTGCTTGGTTTGCTTGAGATATAGCCTCAGTCAGAGAGGATATCCAATGCATATTTTCTTTGACAAAGTGTTATCCCTTTCTTGCTTCTTGCTATCTCTATCCCAAGTATGTACTTCAACTGTCCAAGGTCTTTTATTGTGAACCTTTCATCTAGTTGTTGTTTGATTCTTTGTATCTCCATCATGTCATTTCCTAACAAAATGACATCATCTACATACACACACAAAGCTGTGAACGAGTTTCCAATCTTTCTCACAAATAATGAACTATCAGAAACACTTTGTTTGTATTCATTGGATATCAGAAAGTTGGTAAGTTGAATATTCCATTGTTTGGATGCTTATTTTAGCCTATAAAGACTTTTCTTCAATAAGCATACTCTTTTATCATTTGGTGAGCAGTACCCTGGAGGAGGTAACATGTATATCTCTTCATCTAAGTCACCATGTAAGAAGGCTGTATTTACATCTAATTAGTGAAGAAACGAGTTGTTTGCTGGAGCTAAGGACAAGAGAACTCTTACTGTGGTTAGTTTTGCTACAGGTGAGAAAGTGTCAAAATAGTCAAGTCCTTCCTCTTGTGTGTAGCCTTTTGCCACTAACCTAGCCTTATATCTTTCTATAGTCCCATCTGCTTTATGTTTAACTTTGAACACCCACTTACAGCCTATACAATGGTGTCCTTCAGGTAAATCAGTTAGTATCCAAGTCTTAGTCTTTTCTAAGGCTGCTAACTCTTTTTTCATGGCTTCTTGTCATTTTGGAACCTTATTTGCTTGGTTAAAAGTCTTAGGTTCAACCACACTACTGATAGTTGCAGTAAAGGCCCTGTGAGACTTACTTAACCTCTCTACAGATAGATAAGATTCAATAGGATGTCTCACTTTATGAAAATTAGCTTTAGAAGCTGTAAAGTTTGCTTTATGCAGAGATGCAGGTAAGTGACAATCATATATACTCAAATATGCAGGAGGTGTTGTAACTCTTGATGATTTTCTCAAGTTATCATTATGTGTTGCATGCACAATAGATGCTTCAATATTATGATAAGGGAGAGGAATGATACTGAGGTCACCAGTTGTCTGGTTAACTGGTGTTTCATTGTTTTCAGCAGAATGTTGTTCATTCTGAAAGGTTGTACTTTGTTCATTCTGAAGCCTTGATTCAACTTCTGCATCATCTAGATGTTGTGATGGCATGTTTGAACCTTCTGAAATAGGATCTTGATTATAAATCTTGACTATAATCAGGAACAACTTGTTCAATATTTTGCATAGCCCCATCTGAACTTGCTCTATATGTCTGTACTTTGACAAAATAATCTTCCTGCACACTTGAAGTATTATTAGACAAACCTGTAGTTATGTCCTTTTTCAAAGGAAATGTATCCTCAAAGAATTTTACATTCCTGGATATAAACACACTATTAGTTTCAAGATTCAATAACAAATATCATTTTGTTCCTAGAGGGTAACCTATAAAAATACACCTTTGAGCTCGAGAATCAAACTTTAACATGTGATCTTTTAAAGTTGCTACATGACACAGACATCCAAAGGATTTGAGTATGTCATAATCAAGAGGCCTATTGAAAAGCTTTTCAAAAGGAGATTTATCTTGCAAAACAGGAGAAGACAATCTATTTATCAAAAACACAGCTGTAGCTATACAATTTGTCCAGTACTCTATAGGTATATTTGACTGAAATTTTAATGTTCTTGCTATTTGTAAAATATGTTGATGCTTTCTCTCTACAACTCCATTTTGTTGTGGAGCACAACTTTTCTGGTGAATAATTTCAGTCTTGTCAAAGAACTCATGCATAAAAAATTATGTTCCATTATTTGTCCTTATTATTCTAACCTTTATGCTAAACTGAGTTTGTATCATCTTACAAAACTTCTCAATATTCTGTTGAACTTCAGACTTAGCTTTTAGAAAGTACACCTAGGTGCACCTAGTATAGTCATCAACAATTGTAAGAAAGTACTTGAATCCATCATAAGATATTGTTGAATAGGGCCCCCATACATCACAGTGTATCATATGAAAAGCACTCTCAGAAACAGAATTACTGATAGGGAAAGGTAATCTCTTTTGTTTTGCTAAATGACAAGTATCACATAGTATATCATTACAATCTGATGTCTTTAACAATGAAGTTTGAACAATCTTTTGAATAGAGGGGTGGCCAAGCCTATTATGCCACAAAGTAAAGACAGAATTACAAGCAACAGTACTGGCATTACATTGAATTTTCAAAACATCAGACGTATTCAAAACATATAAACCATTGAAAACTCTAGCAAAACCAATCATCTTCTTGGTTGTGTTGTCCTGCAAGACACAATCAGTTGATGAGAAGAAAAGAGATATATTTGAAAAAGTTGTTAGCTTTGAAACAGATATAAGGTTATAACTAAAAGTTGGTACATAAAGAGTATCTTTAAGTAACAGCATAGAGTTTAAGTTAATATCTGCCTGCAATGTAGCATAAGTTTGGTTATTGTTAGGCAATGATATTGGAACTTTGATAGATTTTGAGTTATTCTTGAACCACTGCCCTTCACACAACATATGATCTGTAGCTCCAGAATCTAATATCCAATACTTATACCAACCAGAAAAGCCTTAGATATAGAAGATAGCACACAAGGATTAGAAAAATCTTACCAGCCTGAGCAGAAGCCACAAATCTATTACCAGATTCTTGCTGAGTTTGAAAATTAGCTTGACTCTGAGCTTTAAAAGCCATGAATTTTTCAAACAATGCAAAATCTGGATCAGCAGTAGGCTCAACAGCAAGCTTTTCATCATTTTCTTCATCAGTTTGAGCATAGTTGGCAGAATGTGTGTTTGAAAATTGCCTCTTACCCTTAGGACCATCCCAGCCAGGAGGATATCCTATCAACTGATAACACCTGTCAACTATATGTCCATTAAACCCACAATGGGTACACCTCAACTTCTTCTTGTCCTTATTCTGAAAGTTCTTCTGAAACTTGAACTGAGAAGGAGCATTCTGTTGTTTTGGATAACTATCTTGGCCAGAGTTTGACCTTGTGAACATTGCAAGTGACTCAGAGTTTTGTTGGCTGGATGTAAAGAACGTTGGTTTTCCTCTTGCAACAATAAGGAATACACTTTTGACAGAGAGGGCAGAGGAGACATCAAGAGAATTTGACTCCTTATAGCTGAGTATGAATCATTGAGTCCAACAAAAAAACTCATTACACAATCACTTTGTTGCTCATCAAGCATGTTTTTATTCACATTACAAATACATCTTCCATAAGAACATTGAGTGACTGGTCTCTGACTCACAAACTCATCCCAAACTACTCTAAAAGCATTATAGAATGATGTCACAGATAAGGAACCTTGAGAGATTGTAGATATTGTCTTGCGAAGTTGAAAGACCCTAGAACCATCAGACCTATCATATCTTGTCTTAAGTTCTTGCCATATTTCTACTGCAGTAGTAAAATACAGGAGACTATGCCTTATCTCTTTTGCCACAGAGTTCAAAAGCCAAGATAAAACCAACTTATCAGCCCTTATTCAACAAGTTCTATGCACAGGATCACTCTCATCAGGTATAGGTAATGTACCATCAATAAAACAGATTTTGTTCTTGATACTAAAAGCAACTTCAATACCTTTTGTCCAGGAAATATAATTGTCACCCGTAAAAACATCACCAACAATTGAAACACTTGATACGTCACGACTATCCAAAAAATAAATCGAGGATGAATCATCACTTAGATTTCTAAAAGAATTGGGCAAATTGTTCGGCAAATTGTTGTGTGAAGCCATTTTTCAAACTCAATAGCAAACAAACAACAGATCTAAGCAAATAACAGACCTAAATCGAATCTCAATTCGACAAAATACTCACAAGAGAATGTGATAAAACAGAACAAAAAATGTGATACCAGATCGAATTTTGAGATTGACATTCGCAGAAAAATCAGAGATCGGAGCGCGGAATAGACGATCGGAGAATCGGAAGAGATGATCGGATCAGAACCTGACTCTGATACCATATTAGCAACACAAAAGATGAACATAAAACTGAATGATTGAAATATATTGAGAGAGTTTGTTACAGAGTGTTTGTGTTTACAAAATCATAAAATAAACAAGTGATCTAATCTGAGCTGAGTGCTGCTATTTATACAAAATAAACTAACTAACTTAACTTGCTAAAATAGGAAATCGGTTGAGAAACCGTTATAACAGAAATTTAAATAACTTTCTATAAACAGAAAGTTTTATATATATGTATAAGTTAATAGTTATATTCCCCCGACAAATTCATCAACAAGTCTAAAGTTGAACTGTTGAATTAATTAGGAGATCACACAAGGGTAAGAATGAGTCCTACATAAGGCAGATTTAGTTTATAAATAACTATATTAATGTCACCTTTAACCTGTATACATTTATCTAGGTTGATGTCATTTTAAAAAAATATACGTATGAGTACTTTTAAGTTTTACCTTAACATAGAACGAAACGCTTTTGTTATATATATAATAATAACTTAAATAGAACCATGGGCTAATGAGTGAGATTCTTTTTTCTCTTGGCATACATTAACCAGTGAAAATGTCATGCCACCCAAAACTCCTACTAATGAACTGGCTTTGTTCTAAGGTCCAGTAGTAATTGATCCAGTTAGACTTTGGGCTGTTTGGAGTTAAAGAAGCTCGTTGGGCCTATATGATTTAGCCCGGAACTAAATAAAAGGAAGGATAGGATGATTAAATTTTAAACAAAAATATAATCTAAAGACCAAAAATTGCTCAATATATCATTAATATATACCTTTAAAAATATTCTGAAACCATATAATTACAAAAGGAGAGTGTTCTTTTAACCCATCTTATATATCACAATGTGCACTTGCTATATGAATTTTTTTTTTTTTTTAAAAGTTGGACACGTGTCCTTTTTTGAGAATTAACATGTGCCCATTCTAGTAAGTTATCAATGATGATTTATATAGGAATGCAGTCCAAATTTCACGAACAAATTTGAAGTGCAACAAATCAATAAGATAGTTATGTTTCTTGAAATAATTAACGAATAATTATTTCATAATCTCATTCAATCTTGTACTATAAAACATAGTTATATTTTTTGACCCACATATTCTATGCCATGAATTACTCAACTCATTCTCCTTTTTTCTCCTTGATTAAATGAAACTTAGCACAAAAATTGAGCTTTAAATCAAATCAGAGCGTCTCTTAATATCCATCGACAATCCAACGGCCACGAGGAGCGGGAGTATTTGATAACGCATATTCAAAACTCAACGGTCACAAAATCAGAACAACAAATATAATAATCTCATTCACCTCTCTCCAAAATTATCATCAATCAATCATTTCGATTTTCAGTAGCAACTACTCAAATTCAAAATTCACAAGAACCCAATTCTTGTTTCATTAAAATATCCAAAACCCATTAAAGAATCATGAGTGTTGTACCATTTTCAGAAGATATTCAGGTTTGGAACAACGCAGCTTTTGACGATGGAGATTCAGAAGATTTAAGACAATCGTGGGGTTCGCTGAAATCTGTTTTTGGGAATAATAACCCAAAAGCGTCTTTTGATTCTGTTTCGGACAAAGAAAATTGCGGTCCACCGTTGGAGAATCAGAACACAAACAAATCAGATGGAATCAAGAAGGTATTTCGTGATGAGAAGAAGATCGATGAGGAGATTGAACAGATTGAATCTGAAATCAGTAGGCTGAATTCGAGATTAGAGGCTTTGAGGCTCGAAAAGATCGAAAGAGCCGCAGCGAAAACTGTAGAAAGGAGAGGAAGAGTTGTGCCGGCAAAGTTCATGGAGACGAAACCGAGTGTTAAGAATGGGGACGATACGAAGAGGATTGAGGAAAATTCATCTCTGAGTGCAAAACCAAGGAATCAAAGGAGGGGACTAAGTTTAGGGCCTGGTGAAATTGCTGCGGCGGGGCGTAGGGGAATGAGTTTAGGTCCATCAGAGATTTTTGGTGCGACGAAATCGAAGCAATTTGGTCGACAAGAAACGATCACCCCTCTTCAAAGTAGGAGAAAATCTTGTTTCTTGAAGCTACAAGATATTGAGGAGGAGAAGGTGGGTGTGAGGGGCAAGAGTTCGAGTTTAAGTCCCAAATCGAGAAAACTCGCAGCGAAGAATCATGTTTCGACAAGGCAGGCTATGACCACCATTGCATCGAAAAAAGTTGTGAAGAAAGAGGACGCGGTAAGCAATCTAATTCAGCCCAAGAAACTGTTCAGAGACGGCGAAAAGTCAGTTCCGGCTACTAATAAGAAGCCGTTGAGGCCAGGAAGAGTGGTGGCTAGCCGGTATAATCAGAGCACGAATCAGGCCTCTGCAATGAGAAAACGGTCGTTGCCCGAGAATGACAAGGATGAGGGGAAGAGATGCGATAAGAAGCGGTCTTTATCAATTGGAAAATCGAGTGTGGATGCTAGTGAGAGCAAGAGTAGTTTAGGTAGCGAGAGCCGGGTGAAAAAGCGGTGGGAGATTCCTAGCGAGATTGTTGTCCATGGTAGTTGTAGTGTGGAAGATGAGGAGTCCCGTGATGATGATGATAAGTCTGTCCTGATTGTGCCTCCGCCTAATTTGCTTCCGAGTATTAGGATTGGTAGAAGGTTGGTAAATGAAAGTCCAAGGGATTCTGGGGCGGCGAAAAGGGTTGCACAATTGGTTGGGAGGAAGTCCTTTTTTGCTAAGGATGATGAGGAAGAGGAGATGGGAACATCAGTTTGTCAAGCCTTGAATTATGATGCAGAGGAATAAGAAGAAGTTGAAGATTGTTCAATGTGAGATTCAGAGTTTGAATTCTTCATTTTTGAAATTTATAACTTGCGGATATTCTGTGGACTTTTTCCTGTTTGATCTTTGAGTAATACAGTGTTGGAAACTAAAGCATGGTTATTGTGGTATGGTGTGTAAGTGGAAAAAATAATAGTAGTGCAGCTGGTTCATATTTCTGCATTTTGTTCTCAATGAGTTGTTGCTATTGTGATTTCTCTGTGGCTTAAACTACAATGTACTGTGTGTTGCTGGTGAAATTTTTGTGTACTGTATTTTCTAGCTTGACATTTACCCTGACTTGTGAAGTATAAGTGAGAGTTGATCTCCACATTTAAGTACAACCTTTATCCTAATTTTGGTATTTTGTCTCTCAACTGCTTTGTTTCTCCATTATGCTCAATAATTTTTCTTTCGCGCACAGCAAAAATGTCCTAACGAGAATGATTCTTCTTCTTTAATATCGTTATTTTTTCAGAACATTATTTATAATTTTTAAAATGTGAAAAGTACTTTTGTTTCACTGTTGTGTGCTTGACTCTATACTCAATCTCCGAATTTCGCCTTGATGCTGGATATCGTAGCATCGGTGGTCTTCTTTTCTTGGCTAATTGCCTGATCCTCGAGCTTCTTGGCGGGTACCAAATTCGAAAAATACTCACCGGCCTTGATTTCTTCACTCCCTCTCTTCCAACTTCAAAAGGCCAGATGATGAAAAACCTAAGTAGGGATTGTATGCTATGAGCTTCCATAAGGATAAAGTCGTAAAAGGCATAGCTTTTCTCTTTTCAGAAATGTGCACCTCGAACGCTTAAGAACAAGTTAAAAGAAGACAAAGAGGGATTGACCAACCTAAAATGCTTACTTAGAAACAGAAAACCATAGGATGACCTTAATAGATTTTTTTTTTTGTAAAAAAAAGAAACAAATGGTGTCTGCAATCGAGTGTAAAACGGGGGCAAAAGGGAATGAAAACCATAGGATGACTCAATCATATGTTTGGAGATATCTCCATGAAGTGCATACTGATTACTGATGCTATTATACATAATTTTTTAGGTGATATACAAGATTTTCTTGACAACATGTGGATGTTTTAACACACTTTGATTTGATTTCAAATGTATTAGGCTCGAGATGTGATTGACTTATATGAATTCATTTTATAACAATTACTGCTACACCCCTTGAGGTTTTGGTGTAATTACAAAAACTGGCGACGCTATTTAAAAAGTTATAAAATCCTCAATGATATTATGTGTAACTACAAAATACTTTAACGTATATTCATTATATACAACTCAAAACTAATTTCAACTAATCGTGTCATGTTCGATATTCAAATTATGTTTCACGAGTTTGATTTTCCTGGAATCATAACCAAACAATATTGAAAATGTTAATTCAACTCGTAGTTTTCTTCAATTCAAGCAAAATCCCACTTGATTAAATAAGCCAAAAGTTCTCTTACCATGATTAAGAATTAAAAAAAAAATGTAATATAGCTTTCAATCTTTTATTTCTCTAACCAATTAATACCTGCTTGAAGAAAAAGAACTTTTGTCTTTTAATAGAGTAATTATTTGACAGTGCTGCACACAAAATAGGTGTAGCAAATTAGTGTTTTAAATACCGACATCAAAATATTAATGGTTAACAGTTAGCCTCTTAATAAGAGTTAAATGTTTTTGCCTTCTTAAGCAAAAAAATTCAGACACAAACAGAATGAAAATCGACAAACCAAACACGCCTGCCATGCCACTAAATCCCCAAAACCTCAGATAAACCCTAATTCCATGGTGGACCGATAACAAGAAAAAAAAAACCCTAACTTCCCAATTCAATCGTCGAATTGCAGATATGCGGACTGCAATTAGTTCAAAATGCAAGCAAATACTGGTATATTATTCCGCATTGAGCAATCGTGATTATTCTTATTCGCCGTTCAGTTTGAAGCTAATTCGGGTTTTCACCATGAATTACCATTGCACAGTAAGTCCCAATCTTTCTCAAATTTTTTGAAATGTTTAATATGTAAGAATCTTTGTGGGTTTTTACTATCTTATTGCATTCTTTGCTGTACTAGTTGTAGAATAACAAAAAAAGTAAACAGTAACTGTGTTGTGCAACCCCAAGTGACGTGTAGAGCCAACAAGTATAATGGTTCAGAATGTTCAGTACAAGCTTTACAAGTTCTAGTGGAGTTCATGTGTTACCTTTTAAGTATATAGTTCTTTGTAAATACGAGGTGAAATGACGTAGGAGATGTCTTCATTCGTAACTGAGAGTCGGTGCGTTAGAATAGAATGCTGAGGTTTGTGGGCAAGCTTATAGCATTGGTGTTTCCAGGCCTGATGTGTGGATTTTAATACTTTAAAGTTTAAATGGTTGGTCTCGTTGGCCTTATGGAGATGATCAACATTTGGCAATGTATTGGAATATTATTAGATTGTTAGAAATGATTCTTCTCTACAGAGATTTGAAAGGCTTATTACGCCAACTGGATACAGGCTCTGTTATAATCATATTTATATGCCTGCTGATACAGAATTATTGCATATATTGGATCTTTTAAATAACTTCGAGTTTCCAATTTAAAGCTATAGTAAAGGAATTAAGAATTGTTGGTGGATTTAGTTTAAAAACATTTTGCCGTCTTTTTCCTGATGAAGTCTCTTACGTTGTGTTTGTATCTCTAAACAGCGATACTTTAAATTCGTCGCAATAAGAGTATCCAAAGGTTGTCAAGTTGGTGTTTTGAGCGGCTCAGTAGGCAAATGGCAATCATTGTCAACATTAGTTTCTCTGGAGGAAACCAATGATGAAGTCCTGAATCAAGTCCTTGCTCTTATGGAGGATCCTTCTGTTTCTAGAGAAGAAGTCTGTTTCCGTTATATTCAGAAGCTCTGTGCTGCTGGAAATCTTCTGGCTGCTGCTAGGCTAATTAAGATGCTACATGGTAGGCACATCATCCTCAGCCCCCGTGCATATAATTACCTTATGGAAGCTGCTGGTGAAAGGAATAACATCAACCTGCTCTCTGAACTCTTTAAAGATCTTCTGATGTCTTGTGGCTCTGTAAATTTGACATCATATCTTATATTTGCCAGAGCCTTCTCGAATCATGAAAATTCTGCAATCTTACTTAATCTTATTAGTGAAGTCTCTGATATGACATTACCAAGAATCGATATAGTTTTGAACAGAATCATTTTTGCCTTTGCTAAATGTGGACATGTTGAGAGGGCCTTGTTGATCTTTACTCATTTAAAGTGTTTGAAATGTAAGCCGGACTTGGTGACATATAACACCATATTGGCGATTTTGGGCCGGCTTGGGCGGGTAGATGAAATGCTACATGAATTTACATTTTTGAAAACTACTGATCTTATTCCAGATATTTTTACGTATAATACCATATTACACAGCTTGCGGAAGATGGGTAGATTAGACTTGTGTTTGGTATACTTCAAGGAGATGAGTGACAGAGGAATTCAACCAGATATGTTCACCTTCAAAGCTTTGATTGAAAGTCTAGGCAGATCAGGGAACATTGAGGAAGCCTTGAAAATTTTTAGTGAAATGAAACACAAGGGAATCCGTCCTTCTGTTCACATCTACCGGGCACTAATTTTCAGCTTGAGGAAGATGGGGAAGCTGGAGTTGGCTTTAAAAATCTCAAATGAGATGAATGAATGCCTCCCGGACATTGTTGGTCCAAGAGATTTCCAATATGATAATAGATAGGGTTGGAATATTTCAGCTTGAGTACTTCTCAGTTAACTGTATGGTTTCAGATATAAACTATCTGCTCAATCTGGCCCTTCTACTGAATTTAACACCAGAGATTCGTGATACATTTGATCGAGCAAGCAAAGAGGTCGAGATCAATCAGTGCAAATAATTGTGAAGGTACACACGATGAATATTATGTCTTAAGATTGTCGAACATATATGACCTGAAGATATTTAGTTTCATATAATAAACTTTGTGAAATGATGATTCCCAAAATAAACTCTCAGAGAGAGAGAGAGAGAGAGAGAGAGATATTTGTTCATGATTTTCCTCTCTAGCATAGGTTTCAGGGAGCTTGTGTTTCTTTTGTTTTTTCTCGTAACCTCTATATCCTACTACAACAGAAACAACGTTGTGGAGTGCTTCAAATAACAGTGCTTTGATACTCTATATGATTGTTTCCCAGGTGAAGATTATTCAAGATGTTCGTATATTCACAGAGTTGATCGTCTATAAAGTTATTTGCAGCTTGTAACCATTTGGAGATCCTAATGCTTTCAGTCGTCAGGCAATTGGTACGATACTTCAGGTTTTTAGTTGTTTCAGAATATCAATCATATGGAATCCACAGAGCCCTGTCATCTTACCTTCCTGCTAGATATGTATTATATTGCCGAGAACTGCGCACCTCAGATTACTATCCGAGATCGATTATGAAGTTTTTCCCACTAAATGCAGCATAAAACAAATGGAGATACGAGAAGTAGCTGATTTTGAGGATATGCTCAGCAAACACATGCCTCATATACCCATTATGTACAAGAAAAACAGTTGATAATATACCCAAGTATAGGTCGCAAGTGTCATCTTTTCTTTTTCAAGTTTTTCTTAGATTAATACCTTTTGTATTACTCTTTGAAATCAATATGCAAAACTGTATGTAGTTATTTTGCTAGTTAGGAAAGATTGGTGGAGGCTTCAATTTGCTTTCCACTCATGCACAAATTAGTACTTTGTTTTCCTCACTTTTCTCTTAAACAATGATTACTACAGTCTACAGCTAGCTTTTCTGGTGAACTATGTTTCTTCTTTTAAATTTAAAGGGGTACTTTTCCAAATATTCAAATAGAGGAGGTTTTGTAATTTGATCAAATTTCATGGGTGTAAATAAAATTATTCCCTATTTCATTTGTTGATGCATAACAGTTTCAACTAACCGTAAAATGACCAACTCCTTTTATTGAACCAATAAGCAATATGAGCTTTCATTAGAAAACTGTATCGGTTATAACCAGAAAAGTTGCAGCCGAACATAACATTGCTAAATCAATAGCAGAACAAAACTTTAGGACTAAGGAAAAAAGAATTGCATCAAAATTGTCTGTGTGTATATGTATAAAAGAATGTTGCAGTAAAATTGGCATGTGATAGCTTCTCCTTTCTTGATGTTTATACTTTCCCATTCTCAGATTCGACTCGAGTCCCTTCCAAAGATAAAGCGCCTCCCCCAGTCTGATATCACCAATGCTCTTGTGCGCCAACTGACTAGCTTGCTGCATATGCCAAAACACAACATATTACCAAACCCACACAGGGATAAAAGTCATTGTGCAGTGAGTTTACAACTAATCGACTTTTGCTCGAAATTGATTATTTACCTGGCATAGACAGAGTACCAGAGCCACTGGGTGCTGTGACCTATAGAAACCCAGTCGCCAGGAAGCTGTGCTGCCGTCTGCTCTCCTCCCAACGGAGCAAACTGCCCAAAGTGTTTGTACCTTCAAACATACAACCACCAAATCATTACTCGTAAAAATATATTGTGCAATAGATTTATATTGGTAACGAAAGATTCATCTTCTGTTTCTTTTAGAAGAAGTATTGGTATCATAACATGCGAAATACTACTAGTACACGAAAACTTGGTATTTTTTGAAGTATATGTCCCCTTACCTGAATGGGCGGAACCTATGCCTTCCTGTGGCTCTGAACCTCAACGGACCTTCAGGATACGTCTCACACAACTCCATCCGGTTGAAACAGTCAGCCAGATATTCCCCTTGCTGAGCCGCCACCTAAAATTCCAGATAAAAATACAATTAAATTCATTTTCATATCCGAATTCATTTAAGAACACAGGCACCAAATGATTAATGGTGCCATCTCCCTTTTACCTGTGCTGTGGCCGGAAGACTTTTCATCTGTGTATCAACTTCAGAAAGAGCCGACTTGAATCTCTCAATGTCCAATTCATCCTCCCCGTCGGAATTCTTGAGAAGATGAACAAAGTTCTTAAGCTGTTTCTTCTTCAGATAAATTTCCACTTGAGGATACCTTTCGCAGATGTCGCCGATGACTTCCTTGAAATCTTCAACTTTGAGCCGTCCGGTGTTTTTCTTGTCTGCCTTGCTGAATATGGCTGCAATATCTTCCTGGTAAGATCATGGAATTCCATTACTAGTTAATAAAACTCATTAACTGCAAACCAGTGAGTATCAGAAATTCCATGCTTGTTTAACAATTAAGGAGATTAGAGGTTTATACCATGACTTTACGTTGATTTATCGTAGCACAATCGCCTAGAGCGTAGATGCTATCACATCCTTCAACCCTCAGCCATTCGTCAGTTGCTAGTACACGCCTATTTATCTGTCCATCAGAGAAGAAACACGGGAAAATATATGAATAATTGTCTGAAAATTAAGCAGGAAATGACCTTTCGAACTATTACTAACAAAGCCAAAGAGAAACTTAATAATTGAGGAGGGGTGAACGAAAAACTGCCAAAGGAGAAATGAACCTGGCCAATTTGCTTCATGAAATCCATTATAACAGGGCGCGTTCCGATCCCAGTTGACCAGACAACCATCCCATACGGTATAGAGACATTCTGGCCTGTGGCTCTTTCCTTGGTAGAAATTTCTGTTTCAGTTACCTTTGTAACCATAGAGCCAACTTTCAAGTCAATACCATCCCTCTGGAATTTGTTTTCCGCAAAATCTGTAATCCTTTTGTCAAACCTGAAAACATCCAAGAAAAACGGTTCTCAGGTGTCATTTATTTGCAAGACAAGAATCACATAAAAGTTTCATGGGAAAAAGACAATTTAGGAGGATTAAGATTGTTCAGTGTCTTAGTTACATGTTCAATATGTGGTCACCAGCCTCAAGAAGTGTGATTTTAACATGATCCTTGAGAGTAGGATAGAGTTTGGCTAAATCCTCGATCACAAAATCATGAAGCTCTGCTGCAAATTCCACCCCAGTGGGGCCACCTCCCACGACAACAAAATGCAAAATCCTCTTCCTTTCCTCATCACTTACACTTGGAAGGCTTGCCCTCTCAAAACAGTCTATAACTGTCCTGCGAATTCTCTGTGCATCCTCTATTTCCTATGGGAAAACATTACATTTTTCGCTTAGCAGAGACGTAAGAACAATACAGCTGATGAAAGAGAATACAACAGACATCTATAGATGGTAAGAGTTCATATTTTGCATAACTAATATTCATCTGTCTGTAAAACTTGTGTGTGTGTGTGTGTAGTCTACTGTGTTACCTTCAGAAAGTGTGCATGCTCGACAACTCCAGGGGTATTAAACGTATTGGCACGAGCGCCCATGCCTACGATCAGATAGTCATAATCTACTGTGAATTCTTCAGCCCCTCCTAAGTTGGTGTCTTGGCTTGATTTGCAGTACACCTTCTTGTTGTGTGTATCAATTTTGTAGCATTCAGCTTCCTTGAATTGAACATCAAACTTTTTCTGCAACAAGATATCAAGAAAGGTGGAGAAATTCGACCATCAAACTTTGGAAACTAACCAGATCGACTTTCATTTGTATGGTTATGTATCAATAACCAACTGCATTAACTGAAAAATTGCAATATTGTTACTTATTTTATTTAGTAAAGCAGCTGCATTTTTCCTCTACTTTGAAGTGAAAATGGAAAGTACATTTATTTAGTAACAACATATCTATGGAGCAAAAATTGGTATATCATAAAAACTTGGTCTCAAAATCCCATAATTATATGTGCTAATGTGCATACCTTTCTGACAATATTACGAATAGGTTCAACAATGCTTCGTGCTTCAACGGTGCCATTGGTGACGCTTGGTAGCAAAGGAGTGAAGGCGAAATAGTTTCTTGGTGAAACGACCTGAACATCGTATGCTGGATCTTTGAGGTTCTTGAGAAAGCTGGTACTCGCCCAACCGGTTCCAAGAACCACGACTTTCTTCTTCTTAATATCATGACCAGCATCAGCAAACGCAGTGCTGCTGTTGCTATTGTAGAAAGCTAGTAATCCTCCACCACTGCAAGAAAAATATTTCAGACAAAATGGTCTCTCATATCATCAAGTAAATACATTAAATAAGTTTAATTTCCTCTTGTAACTATGCTTTAAAAAATCAAAAAAGAAATATTTAGTGAATAGGAACAATTTGGCTGATATGCATAACAAATATCTGAATTTAGAAATAAGTACGACCACTGATCTGTGATTTTGAGCTTTAGCAGGTGGAACAGAACTCAAATTAAGCCCAACAATTGATTAGCCGAAGAAGTTATATGTGTTGAAGGAAATATCTAAAGGAAGTAGAAGCTAAGAATGTCAGACAACTTCTAATAATATGCACTAGTGGCTATATACCTCGTGCTACGCCTAATATGTAAATACTAAAAGTCACTTATGAAAAGAAAAGGTCAAGTACATATTTCCTCTGTGACTTTGAAATAGTGGCACAACAAGCCTCTTTATTTATTTCGCGTATGTTTTAATTTGTTCTAAAGTCTTAAATATTCCTGTTAAAAATAGTACATATATAAATATATATATATATATATCATTTTTTGTTGTTTTGTCACCTTTAACATTTTTTACATTTTCTTTGTATGATTTTAGCTGTAAAATAAAACATATATTTCTACAAGTATAATAAAATAAGATTCAATCAATAAATAAAAAATCAGTCTCATTCTCACTGTCCCACTACCTTGTATAAAAGAGAGTAAATTGCTACGTATTAAAATTTAAATATACAGGAGACTTATCTTTTTCTTTTCTTTTTTGAAAGGGAGTATTTTGCGTTTAGGCATAATACATCGGGATTTGGTGTCAAATTAAATTCCTTCTAGTTTCGAACATTCTCTGCAGATGAAATTAACTCGGCATATATAAGCATTTATATTTATTCTTAATTTGGACGTATTGGGGATTTTATTATTAAGTTATATACGCGCTACCATCTTTGTGGAAATTTCCCTTAATTTTTAAGATTCAAAGGAAAATTAACATCCAATTAATGCACCATTGCCTCATTCACGAGCGGAATTACACATAACAAATAAATTAAAAATTAACAAACTAATGTGGATTTAATAACAGTTGTAAACGACTGGCTTAATCTGAATCAAAATTCTAAGAGCAAACCACACGACATAAAGATGCAAGAATTACAATAGAAAAATATAAATCGTGTAAAGAAGTATTTCATTTTCGGAGAGATTTTTCATTCACGAAATAGTCTCTTATTTTCATATATCAATGCCAAATTAAAGAATGCATCACGAAACCAACAGAACTGCCAAAAAGAAGAAAAAAAACAGGATTAATGGATCTGTGTCCACAAAATCAGTGAACATTAAAACAAATTAAATCCACAAAAGAATGAAAAAGAACAAATCAACAAAAGAATGTTAATCTAAGACGTCACAAAGTACATGAAAAACTATTTCAAAACTGCATGCACTCTACAAAATCTCATCGATCCAGCCATCATAAATCAATATAAACGACTAAAATTAAAAAATAAAACAAAAACAAATCATGAAACTAAAAAATATAAGGACTTGAACAAACCTGACAGTGGAAACAATAAGTAATTTGTGCAGATGAGGTTGGCTGTAGTAAGCCCTCGAAATTCTCTGGTAATAACTATAACCACTCATTGTTATTAAGAAAAAAACACACAAACTCTACTCTGATTGTCTCTCCTTTTATATTTTTTATTTCTTGTTGTGATGTATGAATGGTAAGTTTATAATATTATATGAACATAATGTATAAAACTATAAATGGTAATCTTTCTCACTCTCCATAAATATGGTAACAGCTGCAGATTCTGTGTGTTAAAAACTGAAAATAGAATTGGACAGCAAAGCCTTTTTTGTGTGGATTAAAAAAGTCACGTAAGTTAACAAGGTTGAAATAATATTGGAATGGTCAAAACGAGGAAACGGGCAAAACTTTGGGTATGGTCCGAAACTTATGTTATATTTCCTCATTTTTAGGATGTAAGAAACAATTATGAGCCACAAGGGCTCGAAATTTCCTCGCTGGCACGCATATAGTAATTATGTGTAATTCTTTGTAATTACTATGATTTTAATGTGTAATGTATATAATTATAAAATACATAAAAGAATTTCTATATTTGATAATGTTAAGATTGGAATGACTTGGAATTGGAAAAGAGACATAATGACTGTTACCAAGTAATTAACGTGAGGTGATTTTGCGTATTAATTTATTAGTTTATTTCACACCTGGCAAGAGAAGAAAATAAAAATTTATCACGTCCTACATTAATTAGATGCTTTTACCATATTTACCTGGACTTGATAAATTTTGTGGATATATTCTGTTTAACTTATTTGATAGAGCAAATAAGTTTGTTAAATGTTTTTGTTAATTTGAAAGTTGCAAGACAAATGGACATTTACATCTTAATAACATATCATACTTAAATGCGATATTTATATGAACACCACTAACGTATGGTGTAGTAATGAAACTTTTCATGATATTTTGTTAAATGGTTGTAGAGAATTATATATAAAGTTCATATGTAATGTTTCTTTTTTCAAATTAGAGTATTTGAATAATTACTCAAACCTATGAGTATATATATAGATTGCTTTTCTAAACTTCAACGATTGCTTTACAACTAATTTGATTAGTATTGTGGTTAATTTGAAATTTGGACCAAATTCCAAAAGAAATATGTAAATATTTAGGTGATCATCAATCTTTTTTGTACTTTTTCCATTCACGGGGATGCCTGAAAAGACCAGTTACCATCCGGATATAATTACCGTATATGTTGCCTCGACTAATTTAAGAAAGTTGAGTTTTTGAAGTGTTGATTATTAAACATAATAATAATACACTACAATGCATTTTTAACCGATTAAAATGCATAAAAAAGGAGATGGACATACAGTAGTTGATTCACAAATGTTCCTTTCGATTTTGTACTCGAATCTAGTCCTATCCAAGCCACGTAACACGAACTTGATAGATTTTCCACAACCCCAATGCCTTGATGAAGAATTTCCAACAAAAGAAGATGATCTTTTCTTTGAATTTCCCTTAATGCACCAAAGTAGCAATATTGTGTGTGTAGAGTATGATACCTTTTGCTCTTGTATTTTTTTCTCTTGTGGAACATTGTATGTACACACTCAATCTAAATAGGGAAGTTAGTGGGGGAGTTAAGAGTAGTTAGTGAGGAGGGAAATAACTACTCCCTCCAACATTTGAATTTAAATCAAATGGGTATGGGTCAACCCAAATGGGTGCCCCATGCCCATATCTAAATATCCAACATCTCCCACTCACCCATGAGGGTTGAGCCCAGGCCCAATACAATCATCTTCATCAAATCCTTCTTATCATACAGGCAAGAGGGTCGTGTGACCAGCGAGTATTAAGAGCTTAATGTTATACACCGGTTAAGGATATATAACGGCTCGATCAGATACAAAGTAGGAATTTCTTCTCGCTATACCCCAGTCTATCTGTATTGACTACACTTGTCGACATATCTCCTATCTCTCTTATATAGAGCATATTCGACTCTCAATTTTGAACATATATTCACAATTACGTCTCGAACTTTTGAGTTCAACATAATTGTCTAGCCAGTGAATATAAGTCATGTGCTAGTCAAAAGATAGTCTTCCTTTCCTACTGAAATCCTTCAACTTCCCTGTAGCTGCTTTCCTAGTCATGCACCGCATTGTCGAATTGATCATGACTATTGATAACATGCTAAAGTAGCAACACTAAAGTGAGGTCTTAGGATAACGTTGAAAGTCATAAGGGTATCATAATGAGGTGTTTATACCTCTGGGTCTCACACAATGAGAAAGCAGGGATACATTTACTCATTTCCCATACGGTCACTTAGCACATACGGTATGAAACGTATGCTACGATGCTTATCTTCCCTGAGGGAAGTGCATGTCATTTATTTGATATAATTTGCATTGTACAGATCTTAGTCCAAGTGTATCTCGACACTTGACCAGAGTTTTTGTCTTTGTCCTCGAAAAGATTTTTCAAAAATCTTCAACAAACAACTCACATCTGGCTTTATAATAAACAAGCATGTTGGATGTGGGAATCCAAATCGATAACCAATTTAAAGGAAATCTCATCTCTGCACATTTCTCGATGTCAGAGGCTATTTCTATATAAATCTCATCTATGCACATTCCTCGATGTCAGAGGCGATTGCTCGTGTGAGAGAGCCAATCTCAACTTGTTCGACATACATTTAAATTTAGAGAACATCAATATTTCTCAAGCATGTGTATAATAAGTCATTCATAAAACATTCATAATAGGGCATAATACATAATTTACATAATATTCAATTACATCACATTCTACGCGAACCTAGCGACTTAACATGACCCATAAAAACATCCCTAGGAATAGGCTTGGTGAAAGGGTCTGCCACCATCTTATGCGTAGATATGTATTTCAGCGTCACCTCTTTCTTTTCAATGATGTCTCTTACAAAATTATATTTTGTATCTATGTGTTTGGTCTTCCCATGATATTTGGGATCTTTCGTATAGGCCATAGCTGCTTGACTGTCGCAATTGATTGTCACAGCTCCCACGTTATTTCCTACAACTCCCAAATGCTGCAAAAACCTTCTTAACCATACACCTTCTTGTACATAGCATAGCATACATCAAGCTCCCAACTGCACTCGAGTATGGTACACTGGACATCTTTTCTTTTTCTTCTAGAGTTTTAGGGCACATGAGTTGGCTTAAACCATCACTTTTAGTCACAGGAGTATCAATGGGTTTACAACTTTCCATTCTGAATCGTTCAAGAATCTTTTTGATATAAGGCTCTTGTGAAAGAGCAAGTAACTTCTTTGAACGATCCCTGTGGATTTTAACACCAAGTATGTAATTTGATTCACCCATGTCCTTCATTTCGAAGTTTGAAGACAACCACCCTTTGATGGTGTCAATACATCCCTGATCATTGCTAGCTAACAATATATCATCGACATAAAGAGATAGAATCACAAATCCTTTCTTGGATTGCTTTACATATACACAATGGTCTTCATCTATCATGACAAAGTCATATGATATCACAGATTTGTGAAATTTTAAGTACCATTGCCTAGAAGACTGTTTGAGGCCGTATATAGATTTACTCAGTTTACAAACCTTGTTTGTTTGGCCTTCAAGAACGAAACCTACTGGTTGTTCCATGTAGATTTCTTCCTCTAGTTCTCCATTGAGAAAAGCAGCCTTCACATCCATTTGATGCAATTCTAAATCCAAGTTAGCTACTATGGCCAAAAGTAAGCGAATAGAGGCAAATCTCACTACAGGTGAAAAGGTTTCTTCATAATCAATACCCTCTTGTTGGGTATAACCTTTTGCAACTAAGCGAGCTTTATATCTTTCAATGGTTCCATCAGCCATTTGCTTAATTTTGAGAATCCATTTATTCCCAATAGCTCTACGCCCATATGGGAGATCAACCAGTTCCCATACTTGGTTCGATCTCATCGACTCCATTTCTTCTTCCATTGCTCTTTTCCACTTATCCTTTGCAGGACAAGAGAGCTTCTTTCACACTCTTAGGCTCTTCTTCATCTTCTAGAGAAGCAATGAGTGCATGTCCCTCTACGTCAAAATGGCGTTTGGGCACATTTTTCCTAGTGCTTTTCCGAAATTCAGACTCCGAAACATCCTCAAGGGGCACAGAGCTCCCACTGGGATCAAGTGATGATTGATCATCATTTGAGTTGGCTAACTCAAATAGAGGTTATTTTTCTCTTATTTCACCTCTACTAGGAAACTCATTCTCTAGAAAAGTAGCATTACGAGATTCAATCTCTGTAATAGATCCATCATCTTGGTCTCCTATGAATACGTACCCCTTAGACTGTTCTGAGTATCTCATAAAGATACATTTCTTTCCTCGAGGACCAAGCTTACCAAACTTACTCGATGAGTCGTGTATGTAAGCAGCTGATCCCCAAGTTCTAAGGTTACTCAAGTTCGGTTTTCTACCTGACCATAGTTCATAAGGAGTTGAAGGCACTGTCTTTGATGGTTCTCTATTTAATAGATACACAGCAGTTAACAAAGAATCTCCCCAGAAAGAGATTGGTAAGTTAGCCTGTGCCATCATTGACCTTGTCATGTCCAACAATGTTCTATTCCTTCTTTCAGCAACCCCATTCTGTTGAGGCGTATGAGGAATAGTTAGTTGTCTCGTATTCCTTTTCATTACAAAGATCCTTGAATTAATCTAATAGATATTCACGTCCTCGGTCAGTTCTCAATATTTTGATTGTTATGTGCATTTGATTCTCTACTTCATTCGTATATTTTCTAAAACATTCAAATGCTTCAGATTTGTGAGAGATCAAATAGACATGACCATAACGTGTAAAATCATCTATAATAGTAATGAAATATGAGGCTCCATGCCTTGCCCTCACATTCATTGGACCACATATATCAGAGTGTACTAATTGCAATGGAAATTCAGCTCTAACAGCTTTACCAAATGGTTTACGTGTCATTTTGCCAGCAAGACATTTTTCAAAAGTAGGCAAATCGACTTTAGATAATGAACCCAATAGTCCTTCTCTAATTAGTCGATTCATCCTGTCTTGCCCAATATGACCTAGTCTAGCATGCCAAGTATTAGCATCACAATTTACATCACTAGAAGAACAAACATTTAACGATATAGAACGATCTATATAATAGTTAAACATCTGCCTATTACAATCTAATATAATAAAACCATCATTCAGATGTCCAGTACCAGCACACTTATTATCATAATAAATACACACCATACTACGAGAGAAGATCATAACATAACCTAACTTCATAAGAACAACAACAGAAATAAGATTTCGTCGAATCTCCGGAGCATACAAGACATCATGCAGGATTAAGGTTCGGCCACCCTGCAACTCTAGTTTGCAAGTACCAATCCCTTTAACTGCCACACGAGCGTTATTTCCTACATATATCCACCTTGTGCCGGCAGGAACTCGACGAAAATCTACAAACACTTCACGATCCCTAGTTACGTGGTCTGTGGCCCCTGAGTCTACAATCCACAAAGGATAAGATTCAGTGAGTAAAACAGTAATAGAGACATTTACAACATGGTCTGAAGTGTTAGTGAGTAATACCCTGTCTTTCTTAGGTTGGATACACTCACGAGCAAAATGCCCGAATGCATCACAGTTGTAGCACTTCATCTTGCTCTTGTCTTTCTTTTTCTTACCAAACCGCTTCTTTTTGTTGTCACGATTTTGGTTGTTCTTCTTAGGTCCTTCACCAGTTTCCTTCCCTTTCTTTCCTTTCTTCCAGTTCCTCTTGCGCTTAGACCCAGAAGTAGCCTTGGAACTAGATTCAGCAACCATTGCACCTGACATGGACCTTGCAGCTCCAAGCCGCTCATCCTCAAGCTCTACATGACGAGCTGCATCAGCAAAAGTCTTGATGTTGTCATTGTGAGTCAGGTTTACCTTTAGGTGCTCCCACTTGTCAGGAAGAGACCGGATCACAGCTTGAACTTTCTGTTCATCAGAGAGGATATGGCCAGCTGACTCTAACTCACTTATCATGTTTGACATCTCCCTGAGATGTTGTTTGATAGTGTGATCACCTTTTTTCTTATAAGTGTCAAACTTGATAGTCAGCTGCCTCAGACGAGTGACAGAGGTCCCACCATACTTCTCCCAGAGATACACCCATATATCATGGGCAGTAGGGTGTTCCTCACATTCACGAATGAGGTCATCAACAACAGAGCTTACCAGAATAGCTCGAGCAGTGGCGTTTTTCTTTTTCCACGCCAGGTAGGCCTGTTGGTCCCTCCTCTCCTGAATAGTGTTTGAATGAAATAATCTGTTTTACGGAGTTGAATGGGTATATGCATTACGTATATATGATTTATGTGAATTTTTGTATTGTCGTTGTGAGTGCTATATATATATATATATATATATATATATATATATATATATATATATATGATAATTATTATATTTGGTAGTGATTTTTGGCATGCATGTATGTGAAGATGATAAAATCGAAACATGAATGTTGTTCGTGTGTATATAATCATGTTCTCTTCTCGGTTTGATTGTATAATATGTATATTTATACATGTATATTTGTAAGTAATTTAGAATTAGTTGTCAATATTGAAATTTCGCTTTGCTTAGGTTAGAATTGGGTTGATGTTTTGTAATTAATATTTTGGCTTGACCAATAGGTAGATCGGCTTTACCTTAATGTATCTTGTCATACTTGTAACTGGAATTCAGGTGAGTGTTCACAAACTTGCTTTTGAAAAATTAGAAGGATGCATGTATACCTATGTACGACTGTAATATGTATGTATTAGTTACCCAACTGTTTTATGAAAGCATGTGACAGGTTAAAGTTTCTGAAAAGTATTTGCTTCACTTATGATGATAATGTCCCGTCTGTTCTGTTTCGTTCTGTTCAGTTAGTTGGATCCAACTTTAGCTTGGGTGTGCTTAAGGTAAGATCGGGCAGCTGAGGGCTCGCCGGTTGAGTCTCAAGTCCCCATGGCCCATTCCCTCTTAGATACAACGGGAGGTCGTTGTTATCTTTGTTGGGTCGTAGGTTTTACACATGAACCATGGCATGTGCTTCTGTCTGATTGTAAGGTCGCTTCTTACACGGGGCGATAGGGCAATGATTCTGGAAATGGTTGTAAGGGTGGTTTGCATCAGCAAATAAACGGGGACGCTCATCATCATAAGTGACTAATGTTTTAGTGAAAGTTATTTTAAGTTAAATACTGTGATTTTCAGAATTAATATGACTGCATGTTTCGTCTTGTTTTTCCTGTTTCAAATATTTTCAAAATAAAAGTTTTATCATGAAAGCACAATCTGCACACACTCATGGACACTCACTGAGATTTTTTTTATTTTCCTTCCTTTCATATTTACGTGACTTTCAGGACATGACCTCAGGACTATGGTGTGTGGGAGAGTCTAGATTGACATGCTAGAGTTAACACAGTTCGAGTTATGGATAAGAGTATTGTGAGATTCTTTTGTATTTGTGAGTTTGACTTTTAGAAATCATGGCAACTACTCATTGTTTTAATAGTTTAGTTATTCTTGTGTGGTTCAGTGTAGGTTTGAAATTTTGGGGTTGTTACAGTTTCTCGCTATTTTCACTATAATAGCTCAACAATTCTGCAATAGTATTTTATTTTTAAGCATTTTGTTATTTCTCGAAATATCTCTCAAAAACTTCATATTAGTAAAGTATATAACTTAACTTGCTCAGTTAGACTAATTAAAGAATTAAGCTGCTTCTCGTTCCTTCTTTGTGGAATCAATATTTTGAGGCAGTAGATATTTAAAAGATTATGCAATTTATATACACACTGCTTAAGTAGATAGGGTATATAAGAACATTAAATAGAATGCATTAAATTGTGAGATTTAACTTATCGAGTAATCAAGTAATTTGATTGAACCAAGAAGTAAGGATTACTGTCGCAAATGTTGAACCAAGAAGTAAGGATTACTGTCGCAAATGTCGTATCCACGAAGAACATCAATCAATTAGAGAACCAATGTAACTTATATTCTACTTTAACTATTTAAACTCTTAAAAAGTAAAAATAAACAAGGGCGATCTCCTGAGATTTTATTAATAACTAAATAGTCAGCATTCCAGATACTTCATCATCAGCCATTGGTGGAAGCTCAATTTCTTTCTTTTGAGTTACAAATGATTGATACATTTCATGTCCTCCAAATGCTAAGAAGTTTTGGCCATTGTTTGTCTGAGCTTGGTGATGATCTGCTAACTCTTCCATGTTCGAACCACAAAGAAAGAAACTTGTCCGGTTATTAAAAATATTGGTGAAGTGTTGAGATTGACTTTTGCAAGCAATGTTAGCTCGGTGCTACAAAAAGACATGCATGTACTTTTGCTTTTGTTTTTAACTCCGCTCCTCGAGCTCTACGTACATATCCGCACACAAACACTCTACAGACCAACATGCACAATGTGGAAAGCTGGCTTGCACACAGAGCAGGTTGTCTTACACACCGTGCAAATCAGCTCGCACAATCGGCCCACCCTAAATCCCAAAACCACTCAAAATCTGAATCAAAAAATATTACAACAGATGGCCCAATTCCAATAAGTCCAACTCCAAATAGCCCACAAGAGATTCTCAATTCCTCTACCCCAAATACAGAAACAAGTGATCAAGCCAAACCCAATACCCATACTAGCCCATTAGAAAAACAAAAGCCTAATCTGCCTAACACCCTACACCTATCCACACGTAATCCCGCCCCCAGCCAAACACCAATCATGTGAGCGAGGCAAACATCGTCCGCATTTAATCCAACCACCACCACACCACCCACGCACCCTCGCCTCCTTACGACGTTGTCGACCCACGTCATCGACCAACAGTCAACTTCCGTCCACCTTCTCTGGCCAAGAAGGTTCGTCATCTCAACCGTCACACAATATCTACCATCGATGACCACCACCACCATCATTACCAGTCAAATCTCCCCAGCCCCAACATCCAAACCCACAATCACAAGCAACCTGACCACCTCCCGGACCAAGCCCATCATCATAAATTGCTCTTGTTCTTTATGGGTATGAGACATGCCTACAAGTAACCAATCACGAGATTGAGTGGGTGATATACACAACATCTTTGTTTCACGCCACTCCACATATTGATCGGTACCGGTTCTTTCAGTTAATAGAATCCTTATTGTATTATATTATAATAATTTCTTCAATATGAGTAGTGTACAATATTTGTTATTTTTTATTTTTCAATTTTAGTTTTGATATTATTAATTTTTAGCATCTTTGTTTCTCTAATGTACACTTTATTTTTATTAACATAATAACATGTAAAAGAACAGTACATAAAGATTACTCTCGAAATTACACATTACAAAGAAGTCATACCAAATAATAGGCATATTGGGCTCTTCAATTTTATCACTTGATTAGTTCAATATAAACAATTAGCTACTTATGGAAGGTGTTTAAGGTGAATAGTTTTGCTTATGATTATGTTGAAGTTGATCGCCCAAATCCTAACAGCTATATTTCACCGCAAGTGTACGGGTCTCAAGTAATAAAGGGTTGGCTACAATGGGTGCAGCGGATAAATTGATTTTTGAATGATTTGGCTTTGAAAGGCTCAACCATAATATAAAAGGTGGCCTATATCACTTTCTCTATGACTCTCTATCAAGGATTTTGCCTTGATAGATAATCAAATAGGTTATAAAGTCGGTGGCCAAAGATGCAGGAAAATCACCTTTTTCGCGTAGTGAGCTGGTATATTTTTGCCACTTTCTCCACACACACAAACCTGCATGGACAAGCTTTGATTTCCCTTACCTTTTTGCCTATTTAATATGGGACTGCTACAAATTGTTATATTTCATTGCATCCGGAAACAGAACTCCAAAGTCATTTCTCGAAGTTTAATAACCGTTGATGTACCATATTTTGGTACTGCCACGTCATAATATTCGATATAATATCTGAGCATATTTTGGGATTATTATGCCACGTCAGCACCATTATTTTTTAATGCAAAATTACAATTCAAAGCAAAACTCAAAATTAGGCCTGTGCAGGCCCAATTTAGAGTTATTCGGGGCCCAAGTCAACTTATAATTCTACTTGGAATGGACTTCTAGCTAAGGAAGGACTCTAAGTGGTATATAAAGGGGAGGAGAACTTATAATCCTACTTGGAATGTACTTCTAGCTAAGGAAGGACTCTAAGTAGTATATAAAGGAGTCATATTCATCATTCAATAGGGGGAAGTTTTGGAGAGTCAATCCCGAGCTGGATTTCGACTAGTGAATTCGAGCTATCAATTCAAGTCCGAATTCGATGAATCTTATATATATGGAAAGCCTCTCAAGTCTAGTTTCCAGATCAACAAGCGGATCGAGATTTCGAGGTTCAGAGAAGGAGATATAGCAAAAACGGTGAGGCTGCGCAAAGCTGGAGAATAAGTCGAAATTCAAGAGCCCTGGAGCTGTATTTCGAGTAGTACATTCGAGCTATCAATTCAACTCCGAATTTTATGAATTATATATGTCTGGAAATCTTCTTGAGTCTAGTTTCCAAATCAAAAAGCGGATCTAGATTCCGAGGTCCAGAGAAGGAGATATAACAAAAACGGTGAGACTGCGCAAAGCTGAAGAATAGGTCGAAATTCGACCTATTTGGCCTATTTCGACCTATTTGGCCTAAATTCGACCTATTTGGCCTATTTCGACCTATTTGGCCTATTTCGACCTATTTTGCCAAATTCGACCTATTTGGCCCAAATTCGACCTATTTGAGGCCCAATTCGACCTATTTGAAGGCCCAATTCGACCTATTTCAAAATAGCTCTAATTCGAACTATTTTGAGTCATAGTTCTACTTGGATTGCACTTTTAGACGAATAAGGACTCTTATTACTATATAAGGGGGTCCCATGCCTCATTCTAAGGTACGTTTTTATTTTCTAGCATCTAATTTCGAGCTATATACATCGAATTCGAGCTATAGAGCAATAATTTCGAGCTATATTGCAATAGCTCTTCTTCGATCTATATAGAGTGTATTTCGAGCTATTTGAGAGTAATTCGATCTATTCGGGTTTTCTCATCACGGTTCTCAATACCATTTCGAGGTGTGCTAATTCGACCTATAGAGCTCAAATTCGACCTATTTGGGCATATTTAGAGCTATTTGAGGCCCAGTTCGACCTATTTAGGCCCAAATTCGACCTATTTGGCCTAAATTCGACCTATTTAAGCCCAAATTCGACCTATTTAGGCCCAAATTCGAGCTATTTGGCCTAAATTCGACCTATTTGGGCATATTTCGAGCTATAAATTTCGAGCTATTGTCTCTGACAATAATACCTCAAATTCCGACCTATCTGACTTGAGCGTCGGAGTGCCTTCGCCAGAGGAGGCACCGGCTTAGTTTACGTGTGGTGTTGAGTGCAGGTTCCGAACTCAAAAGCTGCTTAAGCATCCAGCAGGAACTAAAGTAGTCTGACGTGGAGTGTTGGAGAGCGGACACGTATCCAGACGAAAATACCCCACATCAACCGTGAAAAGAATTGATCTTATTTCTCGAAGTTTAATAACCGTGAAAAGATGTCATTTAATGAATAAATGATCAATTTATAGGCTATTTGTTTTATAGTATTAGTATCTTACATCCCAGTACTTTTATCTATCAACTTTAGCTTCGAATTGTTGTTTTAATCTATAAAATCAGATTTAATTAGACCAAAAGTATCGTCTTCCTGGAAGTATTACCAGTTGTTGTTATAACTGTAATAAAGAAGGTCGCTCTAAGCCAAAATAGTTCCAAGTGCTTATGTAACTAGCCATGTATGATTGCTCATAGCTCTCCTATGAGTAGGGGTGGCAAAAGATTCTATCAAGTTGAATTTGAATCCAACTTTAGTGGATTTGGTTGAAATGGTTCTGACTTTAATGTGGATCCAAAATCTTGATTCCAATAAAAATTCAAGATTAGTTGAATTTAATTGATTCAACATATGATCCATAGTACACATCAACCCAAATCAACCAATGCCAACCTAAATCAACTCAAAGCGACATAATTCATTTTCATATTGTATGCTTACCCTACTCAACTATCTTGAAGATAGTTGGTTAGGGTGTGATTTTAATTATTGATATGGAGGATAACTCCAAAATAGTCGTTGCCTTTCGAAATTGCAAGGAGTTGAAGACAGAGATGTGTCAACCTCTGTCGTACCAAATCTAAGGTCATTTTGTTGGTTTCAACCTAGGTTGGTTTTGGCATGGTTCTATGACAATCCCAATCAAATGGATCTGGATAGATCTATGAATCCAGATCAAATTGCCATCCCTACCCACGTGGATTCTAGGCTCTGAAGCAATCGAGCACAGCCAAAATAAACTAAAAAATTTGATATTACCGCTTAAGCTTCTCTCCATCTTATGAGCATATCTTTAAAATAATTAAAAATCCTTTTGAACCTCAAATTTTCCTTGTCGATTTTTCTCATTTCGTTTTCGAATGAAAACCCATTTGTATCTTATAGATCTCACATTTTCATGTAGAGATCAATAAGTCCAAACACTTTTCGATTATTAAGCATATTTAATTCAACCTTCATACCATATTTTCATTTGATCCATCTTATATGGAGAAAGATTGAACTTTTATTGATAGAATGTTTAGTATTTGGCTCTGAACCTTTACTAAGCTAACTTCAATATTTAGCTTTCCAATGCAACCCTCACAAAATGTCATGTTGCAATTTAATAAGCATAGCAATTTAATGAGCAGAGAAACTTTTTAAAGACATAAATGGGATTTTAACAAAATAATCCCCTATCTCAAAACATATTATCAACCGTGCATGAAGTTTTAAAGATTATGGAATTGGATTGCAACCTCACCTACTCTACCAAATCCCATGTGGCCTAAAAGTTTTGAGTAGTTGAATAATTAATTTTGTAGACAGGTTTTTAATGCTATTAATGTGATAAAGACGTGTGATTTGGGATTAAGCGGCATGTGGTAGGATTTTTGAAAAAATAGTACCATAACTTGTCTCTCTTGCAACAATAATCTCATAACATAAATTTGTCGAATTTTGCTCCCATAAATAAATTTAATTGCCAAATTAGTCCCTCTGTAACTAAAAATCCGATTTCGTTACGATATATTCAAATTTTAGCTACGGAGGGACCAATTTGGCAGTTAATTTAAGGAGTGAGTTTGTGAGGACCGCGCCCCACGAGTCACAATCTGATTCAAGTTTGTCCGGTGTCGGTCACCTAACAAACCCAACTCAGACCAAACTGCAGCTCATAGGCAGGGGTCTCACTGACCAGGATGAAAACCATAGCATTATAAAATATCTTTACTTTAAATACAACGGGAGTCTTTGGGATACAAATAGGTCTTACAATTTCAAAATAACATATATACGATCAAACATTTAATGATTTTGCAAAGTTTCCAATATGCGGACTTGATAATTGTTCGTTCCATCCATGCTGCTATACCAATCTTGTTCTGAGAAATGGACAGATAGGAGAAAGAGGAGTAAGTCTTTATTGACTTAGTGAGATTCTTAGAACATGACAACAATCAAAACAGTAAATCAGAACAAAATGAATAAGAATGACCAGAATAATTACATCTGCATCATTGAACTAAAACTATTGGTTTTAATGATAATACTGGAATATTCAGAAGAACAAGAAAATGAACTTGTGCAATTACTTATGACAGATCCAACCATAACTCAAAAAATTCAACCGTATACCTCCCTACGAGGAGCTACCTCGCAACAGACCATAAGACATGCTCGAGTACATGCCAATCTAACACGCGGGTCACAGCAAACTCCTGACTGCAAGCGGCGCTTAGATAGAATGGGTATTAAGTTGAAATACTTAAACTGACAGCCCTTTGCTGCCCAGCAGTAAATCTTCTCAATCCTGTGCCCAACTTCCCAAAGGCGTCCCAATGGGTGAAAACAGAAAACCAGATGAGCTTGTAAACAGGATAATATCCGTTGCTCGTTTTTGAGCTACATAGGCCGAACATAGTTCGTTGCTCGTTGCACAATTCAAGAATTGATTGAGTGATCAGGGTATCAAGTTAATTATGGTTATGAAGAAATGTGTGATTATAAATCAAATGGTAGGTTTAATTTAACAATAGGTAAGAAAGCTGATTTTGTAAAGAATTAACGAATATGAATATAAAAGCATTAAAATGGCGATAGAATGTTTCTCGTGATTTGAAATAAAGAATCACAATTATTATGTCCAAGTTTCTCAGGGCCAGGTGCCAAACGTGACTTGAACAAATCAGAAATCAAACCTCACCTTTTACCGTATGGGAATTCTTGATTTACGTTGATAATTTTCGAACCTTAAATAAATTAAAAAGATATAATCAATTGTTTGCTCACAAATTTACAACAATAAACATATAATGAACCAATATATGTCATATTTAAATAAGTTCAATTAAATATCTAATTATTGTTAATTTTGGATAAATCCCACATTTTCTTATTTTAAGTTTAACTATGACGTAAAAATATAAATGAGATTTACCATTTCAAAGTGACAAGTTCAAGGCTAAATCAGTTATTTAATTTATTATTAAAGTCTCAATTTCTAATATATTTACAACATATATAATATTAAGATATACATATGTATCAAAGCATATTTAAATCTTCTAAAATAATATTTCTTAACAAAATTCTAATAAATTACTTATTACATAATAATCTCAAACCAAAAGTGTTACCATGATCTTAACATTGAACAAATAACTCAGTAAGCCCTTGAATAAAATAACTTTGGTAAAAACTATTTTTCTTATATTTATTAGTATAAAATTACATAATATTGCATATATCACTAATAACAATTAAAATGAATTGTAAACACGTAGATCTAAATAAAATTAACATTTCCAGAATACTTATTATGCTAATAAACTATATTAGATGGTTGGATCACAAGATAAACACAATACTTCACTTAAAGTTAAAGAAATTGAAAGATCAATCTAAAACAAATTACATGTCATCTAAATGTTGCAAAATCCATGAAAAATATTAAACACGATTCTAAATTATGATCAACTGTTCCAACATCATTATCAGTATGTAATGAGTTCATATTAATGATGATTTCATTATTTGGATAGATTTTACAACATAAATTGGTTAAACAAAAGGTTTATGGAAATCTGAGCGTGAAAAACTGTAGTGATCTTAGGTTTACCTTCAATCGGACTTTCAAACGGTATGATAATCTGAAATAAGTTAAGATGTTCAATCTTAAACATCATGGAGAGTATGTAACTTGAAAATCCGATGAAGAAGACAAGGTTTGGTATTTTAAATAAATCAAGAGAGCTAGGAGCTGAATTTTTGGACAGTGGTACGTATTTCTCAACTTTAGACCCTCAAATCACTTTGGTTGAAAAAGGTTTCTGAAGACAAAAGTTAGCTTACACAGTTACCAGTACTTGGTTAAAATTTCAGAGAAAAGATTCAAAGTTTGGATAGGGGTTTCGAACTTCTAAAGTCTCTTGCACCAAAACTGGTAGTTTAGATAAATTTCAATTTTGAGGACTTTTAGGCTCCGATTGTTTCCAAGGAAAATGAGGGAAAAGGAAAAAAAATTTGGAAAATGAGGATTTTCAGGAAAACTTCCATGGAAAATAAAATTTTCCTCTCTTTTCCATGTGATTGGCATGCCATTAGTTTTCGGGGAAAATTGTATACTTATTTTGCTTACTCATCATATTAAATAATGTAAAAACTATTATTATTATTTAAAACTTAATTTTTTCAATAAAACTCATATTAAGTTTATATTTTTTCCGAAAACGAATTTATGTTTTATTTTTTTATTTTATAAAATCCTTTATAACTTCTTCAAGAGTAAAGTTAGTTTATTTTAATATAATTAAAATTTGCAAGTACTATTAATATATTTGAAACGAAACAACACAAACAAAACAAATTTAATCAAGAGAACCTTCAAATAATATTATTATTCAATGCAATTGAAATACAAATAATTAGAAAATATGAAATACATCACACTTGCAGCAATCAATTGAATTTTCATTTCATTTGAAATATCATCTTCAGCCATCTATGTATATGATGTATTGAATATACATTAATATAATTATTAAATATAGAAAACCAAATAAGCAAAATTCACTAACAACAAATTGGATCAGATTCTTTGACATAAGACTACAAGAAAAAACAAATAAACGAGGAAACAAATCATGATCCTAATCGTAGTGCTTCAAAACAATTTAATTTATTGATTTACAACCAAATCTTATGTCGCTTGATTCTAGAAAAAATATGTCGTACATTGTTTTGTTGTCAAATAATATGGTTATAAATCTTACATTCTATTGTTTCTCACACAGTTATATTGTACATGCTTTTAAGATCCCCGTAAATTTATGAACTAAGATTGTCAAAAGAAGTATGATCTGTAATCATAGTTTTTCTATACGTACTGATGTACCATATTTTGGTACTGCCACGTCATAATGTTCGATATAATAACTGAGCATATTTCGGGGTTATTATGCCACGTCAGCACCATTATTTTTTAATGCAAAATTACAATTCAAAGCAAAACTCAAAATTAGGCCTGTGCAGGCCCAATTTAGAGTTATTCAGGGCCCAAGTCAACTTATAATTCTATTTGGAATGGACTTCTAGCTAAGGTAGGACTCTAAGTGGTATATAAAGGGGAGGAGAACTTATAATCCTACTTGGAATGTACTTCTAGCTAAGGAAGGACTCTAAGTAGTATATAAAGGAGTCATATTCATCATTCAAAAAGAGGAGAAGTTTTGGAGAGTCAATCCCGAGCTGGATTTCGACTAGTGAATTCGAACTATCAATTCAAGTCCGAATTCGATGAATTGTATATTTCTGGAAAGCCTCTCAATTCTAGTTTCCAGATCAACAAACGGATCGAGATTCCAAGGTCCAGAGAAGGAGATATAGCAAAAACGGTGAGATTGCACAAAGCTGGAGAATAAGTCGAAATTCAAGAGACTAGAGCTGTATTTCGACTAGTACATTCGAGCTACCAATTCAACTCCGAATTTGATGAATTGTATATGTATGGAAAGCCTCTTGAGTCTAGTTTCTAAATCTAAAAGCGGATCTAGATTCCGAGGTCCAAAGAAGGAGATATAACAAAAACGGCGAGACTGCACAAAGCTGAAGAATAGGTCGAAATTCGACCTATTTGGCCTATTTCGACCTATTTTGCCAAATTCGACCTATTTGGCCCAAATTCGACCTATTTGAGGCCCAATTCGAGCTATTTCAAAATAGCTCTAATTCGACCTATTTTGAGTCATAGTTCTACTTGGATTGCACTTCTAGCTGAATAAGGACTCTTATTACTATATAAGAGGGTCCCATGCCTCATTCTAAGGTACGTTTTTATTTTCTAGCATCTAATTTCGAGCTATATACATCGAATTCGAGCTATAGATCAATAATCCGAGCTATATTGCAATAGCTCTTGTTCGATCTATATAGAGTGTATTTCGAGCTATTTGAGAGTAATTCGATCTATTCGGGTTTTCTCATCACGGTTCTCAATACCATTTCGATGTGTGCTAATTCGACCTATAGAGCTCAAATTCGACCTATTTGGGCATATTTCGAGCTATAAATTCGAGCTATTGTCTCTGACGACAATACCTCAAATTCCGACCTATCTGACTTGAGCGTCGGAGTGCCTTCGCCGGAGGAGGCACCGGCTTAGTTTACGTGTGGTGTTGAGTGCAGGTTCTGAACTCAAAAGCTGCTTAAGCATCCAGCAGGAACTAAAGCAGTCTGACGTGGAGTGTTGGAGAGCGGACACGTATCCAGACGAAAAATACCCCACATCAGTGGCGCCGTCTGTAGGAACCTCTTTACGCGCTTAGTAACAAACACTGACACTCAATGGCTCAACGGAGAGCAAGGGAGAAGAATGGAATGGCAGGAAGGACTAGATCACAGAGGGAGGATGGTAATCGGGCACCTGATGCTTCTGAGCGAACATCGGTGGCAGCGCCCAGCACTCCCCTTGATCCTCCGACTCACACAGGGAATCAACCTGAAGTTCCTCCCACGGAACAACTGCTATTGAATTCCGCTCAGTTGGATCAAATTATGGCAGCATTCCAAAGGACTATGGTTCCAATGATTGTACAGCAATTGGCTAACACTTCTGTTCTACAGAATGTTCAGGCTCCAATAGCACAACAACCAGCAGCACAGCCTGCAGCATCGCAGTAAGGAAGGACTCATCCGACCCAGCGTCGAGATGATTCAAGGCATTATACGCGGACCAGGATGACAAGGCCAAAGGATCCAACTCCCTCGCCTGAAAGGAGGAATCCTCGTTCAGTAAGGACTAATGCTAACAGAGCTCCCAGTCGAGCAACTGGTCGAGATAGAGAAGTAAGTGATGGAGAGGTGAATTCTAGACAGAGAGTTCCTGATCATCGACCCGCAGCAAGTCAAACTGCCGGAAGAGATAGTGATTTGCCTGAGAGAGTTGCGCCGAGACTAGAACCTGTTGTTGCAGAACATATTCCACTAAGGGAGAGGCCAAACTCCATTCAGTAAGGCAATTAGCAAGTTGGCACTGAAGGAAGGAATTCTTCTTCTTGAGATGAAGAAGTATGATGGGACTACTGATCCGGTAGCTCATTCTGATGACTTGGATGCAGAATTGCTCGAGCTCAGTCCCAAAACTAATAAAATCTCTTATTTTATTCAAGATTAGCCGTTGCCTACTCATTACCCGCAAGATTACAATCTATAAGGATACATAAAGTTAAACTCATACTGTCTACAAACTTTAAGTTTAAATACTTAATCAAAACGAACGTTAGCTTCGTATAACGAGCACTAGCCTCGTGGAGTCGAGCACAAGTCCTCGTACTCCCGCGAACATAGCTTTGCACAACGAGCACAAGCCTCGTGGAGTCGAGCACAAGTCCTCGTACTCCCGCGAACATAGCTTCGCAAGCGCAAACATAGCTTTGCACAACGATCACAAGCCTCGTGGAATCGAGCACAAGTTCTCGTATTCCCGCGAACATAGCTTCGCAAGCGCGAACATTAGCTTCGCACAACGAGCACAAGCCTCGTAGAGTCGAGCACAAGTTCTTGTACTCTCACAAATACTTGTTTATAAAACTTAAGTGTTTTAGCAAGTGACAAATATAAACTTAAAAAGTAGACACATATGAGTGAAGACTTAACAAGACAGAGTAACAACATTCGAAAGTTTCTAAAGTCAAACTGTACTAGCAATGGATAGGCGCTAAGATCGCGCACAAGTCAACAAGATATACTGTACGAAAAGAATGTACTATTGCGAATATACTGTACGAAAAGTAAAGATGTTCAAAATATTATCTAAGGCACAGACGCCAGGAATACGGGCATGCAGGCCACTCAAAGTAATCAGGGTAGCAGATTTAGTCCCAGCGACTTCACAGCACCCTCGTTTTGTTCATGAATCGCAGCAAATGACTCGTTCAGGGGCCCGGTGTCGTCAACTGGAGAAATCTGACGAGGAGCAGGAGTAGGAACAGGGACATCGGGCATAGCCTGATCGTCCTCTGCAGGATAATCCAGGACCTGAGGGTCAAAACCCATCTCACCCTCCTCCAGGGGCTCATCCAGAGCAGCGGGAGCAGCAGCAGAAGTGGAAGGCTGCTCATCAGCAAAATCAGAGAGCCATACCTGACGGAGGGGATAGAAGGACGTGAATGGATCATGCTTGGGTTCGCCAACTTCCTCAGTAGGACCAGGCTCAGCAGGAGAATGATCAGCAGCAGCAGCGCTGAGGATTCACCAACCTCCGCATCATCCTCGTTCAGGCAGTTAAGGACGTTAAAATCCTCTCTCTCTTGAATCCAGAAGCAAGGGCACTTCAGGAGATGATCTCATCAAGGGCCATGTTGTAACCCTTGGTCGTATCAAAGCCGCCTCTCTCCAAGGCAATCTCCTCCCAGGTAGCCGAGCGGAAGAACTCAATGGCTATTTCTACCTTATCATCATCGGGAAGCTCCTACAAAACAGGAGAAGCAAAATGATATGCAGAGATTAAAACACCAAAGTCCAAAGCCACAAGTCGCTTGGACGTTACAAAATGAGTATGAGCACTAGCCTCAACTCATAAAATAAAGCCCAAAGCCACAAGTCGCTTGGACGTTCCAAAATGAGTATGAGCACTAGCCTCAATTCATAAAACAAAGTCCAAAGCCACAAGTCGCTTGGACGTTCCAAAATGAGTATGAGCACTAGCCTCAACTCATAAAACATACAAAGCCCAAAGCCACAAGCTGCTTGGGCGTTACAAGAATGAGTGTGAGCACTAGCCTCAACTCATAAAGCAAGGTCCAAAGCCACAAGTCGCTTGGACGTTACAAAATGAGTATGAGCACTAGCCTAAACTCATAAAACAAAGTCCAAAGCCACAAGTCGCTTGGACGTTCCAAAATGAGTATGAGCACTAGCCTCAACTCATAAAACAAAGTCCAAAGCCACAAGTCGCTTGGACGTTCCAAAATGAGTATGAGCACTAGCCTCAACTCATAAAACATACAAAGCCCAAAGCCACAAGCTGCTTGGGCGTTACAAGAATGAGTTTGAGTACTAGCCTTAACTCATAAAGCAAAGTCCAAAGCCACAAGTCGCTTGGATGTTCCAAAATGAGTATGAGCACTAGCCTCAACTCATAAAACATACAAAGCCCAAAGCCACAAGTCGCTTGGACGTTCCAAAATGAGTATGAGCACTAGCCTCAACTCATAAAACAAAGTCCAAAGGCACAAGTCGCTTGGACGTTCCAAAATGAGTATGAGCACTAGCCTCAACTTATAAAACATACAAAGCCCAAAGCCACAAGCTGTTTGGGCGTTACAAGAATGAGTGTGAGCACTAGCCTCAACTCATAAAGCAAAGTCCAAATCCACAAGTCGCTTGGATGTTCCAAAATGAGTATGAGCACTAGCCTCAACTCATAAAACATACAAAGCCCAAAGCCACAAGTCGCTTAGACGTTCCAAAATGAGTATGAGCACTAGCCTCAACTCATAAAACAAAGTCCAAAGGCACAAGTCGCTTGGACGTTCCAAATTGAGTATGAGCACTAGCCTCAACTCATAAAACATACAAAGCCCAAAGCCACAAGCTGCTTGGGCGTTACAGGAATGAGTGTGAGCACTAGCCTCAACTCATAAAGCAAAGTCCAAAGCCACAAATCGCTTGGACGTTCCAAAATGAGTATGAGCACTAGCCTCAACTCATAAAACATACAAAGCCCAAAGCCACAAGCTGCTTGGGCGTTACAAGAATGAGTGTGAGCACTAGCCTCAACTCATAAAGCAAAGTCCAAAGCCACAAGTCGCTTGGACGTTACAAAATGAGTGTGAGCACTAGCCTCAACTCATAAAGCAAAGTCCAAAGCCACAAGTCGCTTGGACGTTACAAAATGAGTATGAGCACTAGTCTCAACTCATAAAACAAAGTCCAAAGCCACAAGTCGCTTGGACGTTCCAAAATGAGTATGAGCACTAGCCTCAACTCATAAAACATACAAAGCCCAAAGCCACAAGCCGCTTGGACGTTACAAATATGAGTCTGAGCACTAGCCTCAACTCATAAAACAAAGCCAAAGCCACAAGCCGCTTAGACGTTACAAAATGAGTCTGAGCACTAGCCTCAACTCATGAAGATTTTAATACCCTAAGCCACAAGCAGCTTAGTTGGTAAACACACAAAATCCAAAGCCAAGTAGCTTGGACGTTAAAGAAATGGGATATGAGCACTAGCCTCAATTCAAGAAACATATAAACACCCTAAGCCAAGCAGCTTAGGTGATAAAGATCAATACCCTACGCCAAACAGCTTGGTCGCTATAAATATAAGGCCCTGAGCCATGCAGTTTACTTGATCATGAAACTCGACTACTAAAAATCTTACAGTGTAAAAGACGTCATTCAGTAGCAAACTCACGTCATGAGTCGAAAATCTGAGTTTTCCAACCGAAACTCTCAGTTTTCAAATCTTTACGGACTCGTTGCACGATTATCGGAGTTTCTTGAGATATTATAGTTTGTATGACCAATGTTTCTGCACATTACTCTTAAAAACTGGGGGACTCCATGATGTACCATATTTTGGTACTGCCACGTCATAATATTCGATATAATATCTGAGCATATTTCGGGATTATTATGCCACGTCAGCACCATTATTTTTTAATACAAAATTACAATTCAAAGCAAAACTCAAAATTAGGCCTGTGCAAGCCCAATTTAGAGTTATTCAGGGCCCAAGTCAACTTATAATTCTACTTGGAGTGGACTTCTAGCTAAGGTAGGACTCTAAGTGGTATATAAAGGGGAGGAGAACTTATAATCCTACTTGGAATGTACTTCTAGCTAAGGAAGGACTCTAAGTAGTATATAAAGGAGTCATATTCATCATTCAAAAAGAGGAGAAGTTTTGGAGAGTCAATCCCGAGCTGGATTTCGACTAGTGAATTCGAACTATCAATTCAAGTCCGAATTCGATGAATTGTATATTTCTGGAAAGCCTCTCAAGTCTAGTTTCCAGATCAACAAGCGGATCGAGATTCCTAGGTCCAGAAAAGGAGATATAGCAAAAACGGTGAGGCTGCACAAAGCTGGAGAATAAGTCGAAATTAAAGAGCCCTGGAGCTGTATTTCGAGTAGTACATTCGAGCTATCAATTCAACTCCGAATTTTAAGAATTATATATGTATGGAAAGCCTCTTGAGTCTAGTTTCCAAATCAAAAAGCGGATCTAGATTCCGAGGTCTAAAGAAGTAGATATAACAAAAACGGCGAGACTGCGCAAAGCTGAAGAATAGGTCGAAATTCGACCTATTTGGCCTATTTCGACCTATTTGGCCAAATTCGACCTATTTTGCCAAATTCGACCTATTTGGCCCAAATTCGACCTATTTGAGGCCCAATTCGACCTATTTGAAGGCCCAATTCGAGCTATTTCAGAATAGCTCTAATTCGACCTATTTTGAGTCATAGTTCTACTTGGATTGCACTTCTAGCTGAATAAGGACTCTTATTACTATATGAGGGGGCCCCATGCCTCATTCTAAGGTACGTTTTTATTTTCTAGCATCTAATTTCGAGCTATATACATCGAATTCGAGCTATAGATCAATAATCCGAGTTATATTGTAATAGCTCTTGTTCGATCTATATAGAGTGTATTTCGAGCTATTTGAGAGTAATTCGATCTATTCCGGTTTTCTCATCACGGTTCTCAATACCATTTCGAGGTATGCTAATTCGACCTATAGAGCTCAAATTCGACCTATTTGGGCATATTTCGAGCTATAAATTCGAGCTATTGTCTCTGACGACAATACCTCAAATTCCGACCTATCTGACTTGAGCGTCGGAGTGCCTTCGCCGGAGGAGGCACCGGCTTAGTTTACGTGTGGTGTTGAGTGCAGGTTCTGAACTCAAAAGCTGCTTAAGCATCCAGCAGGAACTAAAGCAGTCTGACGTGGAGTGTTGGAGAGCGGACACGTATCCAGACGAAAATACCCCACATCACGTACGATAGTTAATTTCGTTGGAAATAACATGGATGTGATTATTTGGGGGCATTATACATACATATTACCGTTTCCAAACCATATTAAACATAAAAACATGTACCTCATATTCAAATGACGCCCTGCCCTGAAGAAGACAAAATATAGTACCTAAAACATTGAACAAGATTGTAGATTAAATTAAAACAATAATTTATTAAAGATGGTAAATAACTAGAATAAAAAAATATAAAATAAATAAAGAAGTATTACCTGAGAGTTGAAGATGTGTTGGTGGAAAACATTGATCTTACAAGTGTTTATATAGATTCTAAATTGGTGGGAATGTGAAATTTTGAGAACTAGAAATTTTTGAATTTCCCCCCCTTTTGTATTGGAGGAAAATCTGAAAATTTCGAGGATGATATTCTTTAATTTTATTTGGTTCCAAAAAGAGATCGTACGATGAATAGAATAAGTTTTAGATCATTTTTGGAGGGAAATTAAAGTTTGTGAATTGTAAAAATGTTAGATAAAGATTCAAAAAAGATTTTCCTATCTTTTCCTATCTTTTCCCGTCTTTTCCTATATTTTCCAAAATTTTCCTTGGTACCAATCACTTGGAAAATAAGATTTTCCAATATTATTTTCCTTTTCCCTCATTTTCCTTTAAAACAATCGGAGCCTTAAGGAATATGAAGAAGGCTTGAATGGCTGAAACAATTTTTCTAATAATCTAAACATCAAGAGGAAATACGTTTCAGAAGAAAGTGAGAGCACATTCGGAGGGAATTTCGCATTGGTCCTTTAATGTGTAGGCATTCCATCTTTAGTCCTTTAATGTGCACTTTAGCTAATTTGGTCATCTAATATGCAACAATTCCTAAAATGGTCCTTTTTTTACTAAACCCTACAATAATCAAGAAAAGATTACATAAAATACCCATGAACTACGAGTAAATTACACAAACCACCTCTCATGTTTGAAAAATTACACAAACCACCCCTAGAACTAACTTCTCTTAAAACCCAATAGATTAGGTTAAATTCCATCCATAGATTAGGTTATAAAATAATAAAAAAATAATAATTTCTTACCGTGAAAAAAAAAAGTACCAATACCCACCCAGCCCTGCCCCAGCCCACCACTCCCATCATTCTTTTGTCGTGCCGTCGCGACCAATATAGGCGTAACCTGGTCGCGACGAACCTCTGCCCAATCCGCCACCCTTTTACGACCTGAGTTTCCAATTGAAGGTTTAGGCGAAATAGATCCCACCGTCGCGCGCTTGAACCGTCTTCGGTCTCTTTCAGCGGCGGGGAGTAGACATTCACTCGGTTTTCTGGTTAGGTTTCTGGTGGGAAGGGGTGGGTGGGTGTTGAAGCGGGGATGACAACCTCCCCTGTTTCTTTTTTTCTTTTCAAATTTTTTTTTTCTGATATTATTAAAATATACAAAAATGAAAAACCTTGTAAAATTTTTAGTAAAAAAATAATTAATTTAAGTTAACTTGGAGTGACAAATAACAAAAGTAATTAAATTTATGAATTTTTGTAAATTCTTTTCTTAAAACTTAAATTGAAATGGACTTTCTACAATTAAAGAGGTTATTTGAGGTTAATTTTAGAATTTCATGTAACTATTTTGTACTCCTCATTGTTTTCCGTTAGTTCTAACACGGTATGGGGTAAATGTAATGTCAAACACAAATTAGATAGTTTATGTAATTTAATTTAATCTATTGGGTTTTAAGAGAATTAAGTCCAACGGGTGGTTTGTGTAATTTTCAAACCTGAGGGATGGTTTGTATAATTTACTAGTAGTTTATGGATACTTTGTGTAATTCTTTCTTGATTATTTCAAGATTTAGTTAAAAAATGACCATTTTAGGAACTGTTGCACATTAGAGGACTAAATTAGCTAGAGTGCACATTAAAGGACTAAGGATGGAACGCATACACATTAAAGAACCAAACATGCGCATGCGAAATTTCCACATTCAGAGAGAAGAGATGTGTGAAAATTGTTGAAGATGGTTGTCTTTGGAAATTACACAAACTTCCCCTAAGATGGTTGTCTTCAACAATTTTCACACACCTCTATTCTCCGAATTGGCGTAAATCTTCAATTGTGCAATGTACAATTTTACTTGCACCATGACACAATTGAAGATTCAAGCCATTATCTTCAATTGTGCCATGTACAACTACCTCCAACCACGAGTTTTAGCTACCAGAGCATCGTTCAACCAGGTCGTGGCAAACTCGTTTCTATGGCACCGATTAGAGGAGGGGTTAGGGTTCCATATGTCTTTATTTTATTTAGTTGGAAAAGAACAATTTTTTTTTGTTATAAATGGAAAGGGCATATAAAGAATTTCACCAACTATGTTAAGAGCTTTTAATAGAAGTTAAGTGTATAGGTAATTTGTATAATTTCTCAAAGATGAGGGGTGGTTTGTGTAAATTAACTATGGTTCAAGTACAGTTTTATGTGATTCTCCCTAATTTTAGACTAAATCGAATATTTAGTTATGAGGGGACTAATTTGACAATTACTTCTAGTTATGGAACCAAAATTTCAAAAAATATAAATTATGGAAATATTGTTGGAAGGGCTACAAGTTACGATACTATTTCTGCAAAAATCCAGGCACGTGGTAGTATTATGCTTGCTTACTCTGATTCTCTTTAGTGTGAAAATGCAAATTCTTTTGAGTTATTTTTAATGCAAACATGTTGCAAGTATTTCATACGCTAGTGTGTTATTTGAAGTTCAATTGTCCCTCTCTTAAGTTAGGTCCTCATTATAAAGTAGTACACAAACGGGGTTGGTATAATCAAAAATAATGTAACAAACTTAAAGATTCAAGCTAATTAGAAACAAAGAAATCAAACAGCAAAACCTTGTAAACAAATTTTGTTAAACCTTCCATTGTAATCTTTCTTGATTACTCAAAGAAAGTCAACAAAATAACTCAGATGATTAATAATAATGTGGTGCTTTTATTTGACTCCAATCCCGTGAGAATTTTCAAGAGAAGAAGCTGATGACAACACAACGCTATGTGAGTGTTTTCAGACCCTAAACCCAATTCTTAAATTTGGGAAAAGAGTATAGTTAAACTCAACCGATTAATCAAAGCATTAAAAAATTGACCAATCCCCAAATATAAAAATAGATCTAAGTAATTTTATAAAAAACAAAATTTATCAATAAGTAAATGAAATAAAATCAATTGAGATTCAGAATTGACCAAAATAACCCTCTAAATTAAAAATAAAGAAAAGGCTCAGAGAATTAGACAGCTTTATCAATCAAGAATTATCAGAAGCAGAACTGGCATAAATCAAGCTGTATATAATTAAATCATCACTGCCATCAAACTTTAACATAAAACAAAATCCAACAAAACAAATCATCAGAGTTGGCTCATATTAAGAAATTCAACCATTATTATCCTTTGTGCTTCACCGACTTTTAACAAAAAATCTCAGAAGCGCGGATAAGTTTTAATCATAGCCAAAACTTAGAGATAAAATTATATAATAATAAATATAGCCATTATTTTGACACAGATTAGCCGTAGCAAAAGACAGATCTGCAACACTAAATGGCTATCGAGATTGTAGCACTAGCATTGGGGCTCACTTCTTCAGATGTGTTTTCAGAGGAGCCCGGGGTTTGCCACGTGCGAAATCAACAACATTAAAAGATGAGAACTTGACACTAAAAATGAATTTGATTGAGGATTTTCAGATTTAGGGTTCGAGATGAAGGGAGCAGAAATCAATAAGTGAGATTTTTATAAGGAAAATACAGTGCCTTTACAAACCCTAAAAACCCATTTTTCTCTCAAGCCCCAAAGGCCCAGATTGTATAGCCTTTTTCTCATGGGCCCGCTTAATTTTTAACGGCCCAGATTATAATGACTTAGGGAGTGTCCATATACGTTCTACGGGACGGGGCACGGCGTTGAAAAGCCCAAACCAGTACGGCCCCGTATTATTTGGCCTGCTCACGTGCGCAGCATAGAAATTATTTTGCGCAACCGTTACACGATGAGGTAACACAACAAATTGATTATTTGTGTAGATACACGATTGGGATGGGATTATAGGAAAGTTATTTCCTATAATTTAGGAAAATACTTTAATCAGGATCGTTGATTTTACCACGTCAGCAATACAACGGTTGCATAAAATAACTTTTCGGCTAACTGGGTTGTGATTGATATACTTGTACTTTTTTTAGTGCTATTTAAAAAATTATAAACATCATGTCAACACACTATTATTCCACACCTAATGTCATGTTATGTTATTTAATTAAAATTAGGCAGCTATTGGCAACATAAGACTTCCTTATATGTTATAAGAATAATTCAAATTTACACGGGATTTTTATGGGATGAGAAAAATGGACAGAGTACTATTAAAAGAGTTCCTTATATTATTAATTGAGCATACTCCTTAGATCCTTGATGTAAGTCATAATAACTATTGACAAGATATCATAAATGTTGAAAATAATTTCTGATGAAAATATTGAAAAAATAAGATAACTTTAATGTTTAATTGAAGTATATGCAGTATATTCTTATGTTGTATCTTATCAAGGGGATCAACACAAATGCAGCTACCAATCGAAAGAAAAGACAAGATGTGTCTAGAAATAGGTTAAAACTTGTATTATTATTTTTTTTCAAAGTATTAGGTGGCAAGAAATCTAGGCCAGCTATCATAGGAGGTCTTGATGAGTACTTCATATATCCTTTTAAGCACACATTACAATGCCGAAAGCAAAAGGAGCAAGCTTATCCAGTTATTGCTTGTATATGTCATTATTTACTAACTTCTCAAATATCTCGTCGAATCGGAGTTGTGCTTTTGGTGTGGATCGTCACACCGCTCACGGATCATAATCAATCAACGCCATAATTTGTCAAGTTTTGCATTTTCCGAAGGATGATCTTGATGAAAAAGATTAAAAAAGAGTTATTGAAGCCCGCCCAAACTATATTTATCATAAAGCAGGGCAAGAACATATTAATTTAGATCTTTTTCACATTTGATGATCTTTCTATTTTAAGTTGACCTTTTATGTTTTTTTTCTTAAGTTTAAGGTTTCCTAGGTTTCATTTTCATGTACTTTTTGAAAGTTGACAAGGCAAATAAAAACTCAGAGCATTTGTTTAGTTTCGGTCGACCTTTCATTTGTTGAAAAAAACTAAATAACTTAAACCCTATCTGGGCCTGGATCGAACTGCAATGGTGCCAAAATAGACCAGGCCGGTTTGACCCACTTTGAAAATGGCCCTGCCCAGGCCAACCGGGCATGGCTTGACCCGATGAACAACTATAGGGGTGTCTTATCTTTGATAAAAGATGAAGGGTAAAAAGGAGGATACATTGAAGCTAGAGCAACGAATAGACTTACCATAAATAAAAATTATAATAAAAATGATTAAATAGAAATTATAATAAAAGTTAGGGATAATTACAGCTACACCCCCTAAGGTTTGGTGTAATTACAGAGACCACCCCTGAGGTTTGCATCAACCTTACAATAAAGTCCCTCTATTGAATATATGGATGAAAACTTCCAATTTTACCCTTGTTCCATTTCAATTGATATTATATAAAGTTTGAGTAGGCTTTATTATATAAAGTAAATAGTATTTTTTAAAATTCTACAAATACCTTTATAAATATCAACATAAAAATTATATTGTTAAAAAATACCAAAAAAAAGTATATTTTTTTAAAAAGAAACACACATCTATTTAATTAATTCATTTATTTAAATTTAATTATAGATGTTTAAAAAATCATAATACTAGTTTAATGTTTACTAATTATAGTTCCTTCTAATAATATAAATTTAAAGAATACAATATGCTTAGAACTCCTCATTCATCTCAATAAAAAATGCACAAAAGAATGAAGAAAACATAAGTTTCTTGATTTGCAAATTTAATAATATTTTAGTATCAAATTTATTACAAAACTAAAAGAAAAAAGAAAGGAGAAAATATGAGAGCTCATCAAACCAAAAAGAAAAAACAAAAACTAATTAGCCTTTTGTAATCAATTTAGATTCTCTAACAAAATTAATGAAGGACATTATTGTCTTTTAGATAGCATAAGTTAGTTACAGGGGAGGTGAGTGTAATTTCCCAAATCTCAGGGGTGGTGTCTGTAATTACACCAAACCTCAGGGGGTGTAGCTGTAATTATCCCTAAAAGTTATGTTGTTTGCTAGAGTAACGAATAGTGTTACCATAAAAGTAAAATGTCTTCACATGTTTGCTCTTATTCATTTATTTTTTGTATTTCTTATTCATATGTATGTGAGTGATCGTCAGCGTGTATTTTGAAAATATGGTCTTTTGGTACATTGTATCTCCAAATTATATTTTTTGAGGAGGCATCCTAATTCATTCCTTTCACATGTCAGAGGTAATACTGGAATTTGAATTTTTCTCAAAGAACATTTTTGTACAAATTCAAAGTAGAAGAAAAAGAATTTGTATATATATCATTAAAATCTTAATTAGCTTAATATGATACCTTGGGGGGGGGGGGGGGGGGGACAAATTAGAAACTGACACTAGGGCAATGAGAAGTCTGCCCTGGTCCATGACCATTGGGCGGCGATTTGTCGCCTTGAATCGCGAGCTCCACTTTATTGTTGATACGTTGTGGCTAGTCAGAAACATATATGACAAATACCCTCATGTCATAAAGAATTTTTGTTTTTGCAAAGAAGTTATATTTTGAGAATACACATTGCCAAGGAATAAACATTTCAAAAAGTCAATTTAAAAGTGCAATATGTCAAAAGACCCTATTTTCAGAATTTACATTGTCAATCACATTAATTATATTTCTCTTTGGGTAACAGGAGCTAAATGTAGTGAAGGATGTCCGTGACCTCTCTCGTTTGTTCGTATTTTCTCTCCTGTGTCTCTTTTTTTCCTCGTTGCCTCTCACCTGTCCAAGTGATTATATTGCCCTTTATTTTTCGTTCTTTTAAACAAATCTAAACGATCCAATAAAATATGAAGTTCACTTGTGTGTTCAATTCGTTAGATGGTAAACCAACTTAACTTCAAAAGCAAAAATCGAACAAATTCGATAAAATATGAGTTCACTTGTGTTCGATTTGGTTAGATGGTATACCACCTTTAGCTAAAAGAGCACAAAATATGAAGTTCACTTGTGTATTCATTTCGTTAGATAGTTCATAGTATACCACCTTAGCAGAAAGCGCACAAACCAAACCAATTCAATAAAACATGAAATTCACTTGTGTGTTCGATTCATCCGATAGTCACCACCTTGATATATCGAGTTGGAGCGATATTGCGCTTAGCCTTATAGCCAGTTCTGGAGAACAGAAGCAACCACCAAGTAGCTTGGTGGTGGAAATCCTGCATGTTGAGAATAGTCAGGCTTTAGTTAAATTATTGGGTAAGAAGACGGTTTAACGTCTAGTCTAGCGTAATATCGTATCATCAATCCACCAAGAATCAGCCTATTGTGTAAAAAGGAGCTTTGTCATGAACTAATTGACAGATCAATTTTAGTGAGGCCACCCTCCTCTGCTAAAATGGCCTACAAAAGGTGATTTGGGCGATATGAACAACCCAAATGTCTAGGCCTACGGGACTTGAACCGTTCAGCTTTGAATAATTGAATTGTTTCTAAAATTGTTCCTAATGGATTGTAATGCATTATTTGATGCTATGTTTTAGGGCTGGAATACTGTTGAAACTTCTTCTTCTTCTTCTTCTTCTTCTTCTTCTTGATGATAACAAGTTTGGGGGACTTTCTCAGCTATACAGTATAAGTGTATAACAAACACTCCAATGGCAGTTCTTTCGAGATTTGTGAACCAACCTCCGCCAAAATTCGACAAGAGCTTGCACCTCCCTTCCCCCGCAACTCCAAGTAAATTGTTCGACTCCTCTCTAACTACATTTATGTACCATGATGTCCAAACTAATTTTTAATCAAGCATCTACAACATGGTTTCTTTCAGGTGCAAGTTTATTAAAAAGTGGCAACAATTCCACGGAATTACAGTAATAGTAAAGAGGACATGATTCCCATCTCAAATCTTATCTTCCGAAATCGTATGTCACTCTTTGCGTCACCATTATATATATATATATATATATATATATATATATATATATATATATATATATATATATATATATATATATATATATATATATATATATATGTGTGTGTGTGTGCGTGTGTGTGTGTGTGTGTGTGTGAGTAAAATTGATAGGTAAAGATGTGAATATTCATATCTCTAACCACCCACAAAGGTGTGCACTAATATATCACTACACATTACATGCACATGTCGTAAATCTAATGTCGCACACAGTTTGACACACAGGTTTTGGGCAGCATAATAGTGCCAACCAGACATTGATATTAGGAATTTTCAAATGATTAGACTACTATTCTACGATACAATAACATATAGTAAGACAAAATTGTTGCTGGGAATAAACTTTGGGGGGGGGGGGGGGGGGGGGGGGATCTGCAGCAATTTAAACAACCATCCAAGTCAAATGGCGATACCCCGCCCATTTAGCAGCAACACGAACGCCAATGGCCAAGGCAGCACATATAAGTGGCACCGGAACCCTTTTAACGCCTCCCAATTCTTCATCTTCTTTAATATCTAAAGGATTCTTGGAGTGGTAAATGATGGCCAAGCCCAAATATGAAGCCATCACTATCATTCTAACCCAAGGCTCTCCCACTGCAGATAAAACGGCAGCAACAGGCAACACGGATGACACATAATCTCTCTTCTTTACCAACCTCGCAAAACCAAACAAACCCACGAGTAATGTCCAAAAAAAGGGTTCTGAGATGTAGTTTCTCACGGCAGCAAAGCCAATTAGGCCGGCAAATGTGAGAAGATACGGCTGGCTGTTGACAGAATCGGGAACGGTGGCTTGGGCAATTGCGAGAATCGAGGAGGTAAGAACAATGATGGTTGTTAGTTCTGGAATTGGAGCGTATGCTACTATACCAGAGTAGAATGCTCGAATAGAATAGAGTGCCGTCTCAAGTCCTCTGATTGAAGAAGTAAGGGGATCTCCTATGAAATGGAAAATAAGGGCTAATATGAGTTTCGAGATGTATCCCAAGAATTGGAAGATGACTCCGGCGGTTCTTTTCCAGTTAGAGAGTTCCCATAAGACAGTCCTCCAAGCATATAGCATGAATGCGACGACTGCAAACAGTTTCAAAAGACTTAGATTTCACGATACGAATGTTCAAGATATGTAATGTGACAAAGATGCTTTTGTTATCTACGAATTGAATGCCAAAATCGAGAAAATGAAGCCTTAAGATGAATTTGAATAGGAAGCAGGAACAGTATACTTCCAACCTTTATTTTTGTATGAGAAATTTAAAGAACAATAAATAATTAGGATACACAAAGGGGTTAGAAATATAAATTTGAGTCCTCCCAGAGTTACCAGGCAACAAAGAGAAAACAAGGAAGAGAAGTGGTCAACAGGAAACAAGATGCGATAATCAAAGAACACTCAATAATTTCTGATGTGATTAATATAGTGAAGAGAGGTGAAAGTAAGTATACTAAACTTGCATGCTCTCTTCCTCTCTAAGTTTATAGCATATAAAATATAACATGTGCAGATACAAGAATGTAAAAGCCCTAGCAAAAAGGAGAAATACGGCACGGCAATAACATGCTAAAGAGGGTTGAACAGTTAAATTTGTGGAGTGAAAATATGAAGATCACCTTGTTATCTATACTGTTGCCTAAAGTCTAACATCATATTTGGCTGGTTCTAGTTGAACACAACGAGATAGTATTAGAAAAAACCAAAACATTGATTCATAACTTTTGTTGTCGATGTGTGTCTCAACTTGCTTATTATTAGATACCTTTCAGGGGCTTCTTGAAATATCCGAGGAAGCTTATGAAAATAGTCGATGCAGTGCATTTAGAAAATATCTCATCGTTTCAATTCCATAGAGAAAAAAGAAACTTTTCAACATTTTCAATGGTAACATGTGAAACTTAATCAGCCTAGGTGTTCATCTGCAAAAACAAGAAGAATGTGCATTCATGTGTTCTCAAGGATAATCTCCGGCTGCATTTCAACAGCATAGACTGTAAATACTTGAATCTATCATCAGAATAAGAAGGTGCTTCCACTAAGGATAAGTTCTTTAAAGATTCAGATTCTCAAGAAAACACAACTCTTCATACAATTTTGTATAAAGAAACGGTCTTCCTGACACTTAATATCATGAGAAAACACAATACATCATTTCATTACCACATATGTAAAATTTTGACAGCATGAAAAAGATTGCACTATTTTAGGCAAAGAGCAGTAGTGTCATATATATTCTACACTAATTTAGGCTTCTGAAACTCCAGAAAATACACATGTCTTCTTCAATGGTCAATCACATTTTGAGTTGCAAACTCTTCATCGTTCACATCCAACCATGCTCATTTCATCATATAGAATGATATGACAAAAAGATTATTAGCCAAATATCGTTTCTGAGCTGCAGCTTTCTACGCGACAAATAACAAATTACTGGTGCAAAACTCCCATAGACCAGTTCTCCATTACGACTACACATGACTCCACGAATCCCAGATAAGCAAATTTCATTTCTTGACACCTCAAATAGAGCAAGACATTAAACGAGATAGGCTACACGCTGCGAATACAACCTCAATGAATCGCAAATAAACACACAGTTAGTTACACATGAAATCAGAAAAGACACCATTTTTAACCCAAAATGCAACCCTTAATTCCAGAGTCTCAAACCCCACAGCAAAAACAACAAGAAACACAATATTATCAAGAGCATAAAACAATGCAACATAATATTATTATTATGCACATATATACCAATGAGCCAAGGCCATCTCACAGGCTTATCGGGTGCTTCTTGAGTCAAATATCTGAATCTCTCAGGCATACTGCTCTGCCCACGAGCCTCCATTTCTTCTTTGTCGCTAAACCCACTTTCATTTTGGGCTTTTACAACAAACCCACAAGATTTAATTGAAAACCCACCGTTCGATTTGAGAGTTTTCTTGATTGTTGGCCCATAAAAATTGTGGGTGATTTGGAGTTTGTTGAGAGGGTTTGAAGAAGTGAAGGGAAGTGAATGGTTAGTGAGACGAGTTCGAGAGGAGGGGAGGAGTTTTGGTGAGAAGAGATTTGAAGGGGTTCTAGGATTGAGAGTTGAAAGTGTCATCATCATCGACACGATGATGATAGATGATGAAGAATGGGTTTTTGGATTTGGGATTGGGAGTTTTATTGGAGTTCATATTTCAGCAGTGCATTGCCGAGTAAATGACATAAATAATAAACCACCCAAATATTAAGTTCAAATACCATATTATAATTCTTTGTTTGCAATTTTCTCATGTAAAATCTACAAATTAGCAGATGATATTCATATTTTGATACCAAATTACTAGTGTTTTTTTTTTTTTTTTTTAAGAAGCCTATATTAAATCAAAAAGGGGCTACAATCGGGTAGTCACCGTCACAAAACACAGAGTTTGGAATATCATCAAAAGGAACAAAACTAGAAAATCAATTCTCCCTACTCCCACCTAGCAAGGCAGTGAGCCGCAACGTTACAAATTCTAGGCACATAACAAAATCTCCAAGAAGGCCAGTTCTTCCAGAGATTTTGGATCTCTTTAATTGCCGGCTGAGATCTCCAGTTCGTCACAGCCAGATTCCCATGAATTTGATTGGTAACATTGAGGTAATCAACTTCAAATATGATCTTCCGTTTTTTAAATCGGTTAGCAAGTTTGATAGCCTCAAGAATTGCCAACGCTTCTGACATCTCTGCATCAATACTATGAGTAATCTGGCTACGGGCAAAAATAATAGAACCATTAGAGTTTCTCCGGATCGCAGCAGAGGAAGCTCCCCGATCATTAAACGACGCCTCCGAATTTATTTTGATCCATCTTTTCCTTGGAGGCATCCAGTTCTTCTGTGTAGTCACCAAAACACGGTCCTTCATGCATGACAATTGAGCTTCCACGTAGCATTTGGTTTGGGTATGGATATCTTCAATCAGCACATTAATGCCTCGAACTGAATTACCATGCACAATATCATTTCTAAACTTTCAAAGACCACTCATTGCACAGGCAGCAAAAACGGTGATCTCCATCTTATCCATCTGCGGCAAATGAACACCAAAGCAGTTACCTGCAATACCAAGAAGAAGTCAGTCAGGGAAAGGTGAGAAAGACGACACAATCTAATAGACCATTTTGAGGAAAACCAGATAATTTCCATAAGAGGACATCTAAGGAACAAATGATCTGCAGATTCATCCTCAGAATGACAAATAGGAGGGGATTTATCCAGAACACTGAAAATAGAACCAAGCTTAGTTCGAGTAGGTAATGCATTTGAGATTCACTTCCAGAAAAGCAGCTTGTGTCAATTAGAATGACAATTACCATGTTGGAAGTTTATGTGGAAACCAAATAACTAGTTAACTCCTTAAATACTTAATAGTGTTTTAATTTTCTTGAAAATATTCTAGAAGTTATCACTATTGCATTTTTCCTTATTTAATATTATTTTTTTAGGGTCAAATGTGATCACCCCTTAACGTTTGACCCGTTTTACAATGCTCTCCTAACTTTTGAGAAAGAGTTATTTGCCCCCTAACATTTGTAAAAATGTGCAATTTACCCCTTTAGTCCTTAATCAACAATTTATTTTTTGACACGTGTCTATCTTTCCATCCATTAGATTTGATCATCAGGGGAAAATTTTGCACTTTAGCATATGTTAGTGGGCAACTCGCACATTTTGATAGTTTAGAAGAAACATTGCAAGACGGGTTAAACGTTAAGGGAGTGATCACAACTGGCCCATTTTTTTAATATAATATATATAAAAACTCAAGCTCAAACAATACGTTATATTGGTATGCATCAAACACGCACAACAAGTTCCGTTTTAATATTAGCTCAAGTATGGAGGTGCCCCAAAATGAGTCAAATTATACACCATATTGGACTTAGTCCTTCTGATACTCCAAGTTGGAGAGGCTCGTGTGGGGCCACTCCGGGATGGGATACGTCATCTAGATACGAAGTTAAAGTACTATTTTACTTTCGTGTTCAACAAAACTAAACCTCTAAATGTTTCATCTCCGGCACGATGTCGAAGGATTGCAAAACTCTTTGAACTGGGCAAATAAATACAACATTTCCAAAACAAACCCCTAATCTCGTAACCTTGAGAAGTCCAATACATCTTTTTGTTTATTGCATTTTCTGCTCTTAATTAGACGTGTTTCAAGGTTGCATATAATGTTGCAATGTCATCCCCAAGTACATAAAAGCAACATACTAAGGAAAAATGACCGGTCAAAGTTTCTAAAAACATTCAAAAGGCTTCTTTATGTAAGGACACAAAAGGAGCACATTCCGCCTCCCATGAGAGATTCATGTTATTATGTCATCCACAAGTAAGAAGAACATGAGACCCAAAGGGAATGTCAAATCTGTTCATGCGTACTTCTATTGCAAAATGATTGGTCACGCTGGGTCAAAATGTTATCAACTTTGTTATAACACAGACATTAAGGTTTGCCGCTAGAAGTTGTTATCAGCAAAGTGGGAATATGTGGAGGTTTAAAAGAAGAGTAGAGAAAACTTGCAAAAGAATAGGCGATCGGAACTCGTACAACTCGGAATAGTACAATTTAAAGATCTATGAGCAGAAAGATTCTAGATAATGGGTGCCCGATGCACATGACTGGAAACTCAATTCTTCTCTCTGACACATTCTAGTTCCTGCTAAGCAAGTTATCTTTGGGAGTGGCCACGAGGGCACATCTGTTAGTAAAGGTTCAATATGGCTTTTAAAACATGTGTGCATAACAAGATGTTTATTTTGTTAAAGGTTTGATTATAAATTTTATTAGTATTGAGCAACTTTATAAATAAGTAATGAATATCATTTTTTTTCTAAAGGATAATGTAAACTCACCAATCCTACTTGAACATAAAATTTAACGACACACAATAGGAGGACATTGCCATGCTATTCCTACTAGTTATCTAACAAACATTGTCAGATCTTTTTAAGTACGAAGTAGTTGTAACAAAACGAGTAGTAACAAAATACTCGCAAGATTCTTAACGTGGCTCACACAACTGTCCAAATCCACGAACATGTTGCTTATGCACATATAAAACAAGATAAACTGTAGCCTATACCGTTATAATGCATGTTCACGGCTATCCTGAAGGAGGAAAGGCTTACAATCTAAGGTGCTTAAAGCATGGTCACAAGAATGTATCATTAGTAGACGTTCAAGGAGTCTGAGATGGCACATAGAAAGCAAGAAAGAAATCACACTACAGTAAAAGAAACTACTATAGAGACTATAGAGACTGAGAAAACTTAAGGACTTCAGTTTGAGGTGGAGCCAACTTCTGATTCAAATCAGAATACAGTTGAAAGTTGGCTTCTACAATAAGATGAGCAAGAAGAAGCTCATGATGCAATAGCTGGAAATGAGGATGAAAGGAATCATCACGATGACATACATGCTGACAAAAGACGTAACAAGAAGGCCATAAGGCCACCAAGCAGGTATGGTTATGTTGATATCCTTGCTTACTCTCGAGTACCAGCAAGTAATATATTAGATTATGATCAAAAAATACTATCAAGCAGCTTTAGCAAGTAAATACAGTGATAAGTGGTTAGAAGCTAGTTAAGGATTATATTTTTAAACTAATTAAAGAAACAATACCTAACCAATAAAAGAAGTAGAGAATAATAGAGGCTCCAAAAAAATCTGATATTTAGCTCAGTCGATTAGAAGACTGTGGGACCTTGTAGAGATTTTAGCAATTAGATCGAGTCAATCCCCACCATCCGTTCAAGAGTTGACCTACTATAAATAAATATACTTAGGTTCTTTGTAAACAACAAAACACACTTTTTACGTTATCAAACTTGACTACAAGTTTAGGGTCCATGCTGATTTGCTAGGCCCACCAGGTGCTAGTAAGGCAAAAAATGAGATGAGCAAAAAAACAAATTTTCTTTCCATGAGGGATTTTCTTTCTTCTTTCGCCAACCATTTCTTTCATGTTTTACCAAATTTTGCTCTTCACTTCATCTCTTAAGTCCTGCATATACTAAAACAATATTGAAATTAATATGTTAAATTCTCAAAATATAACAAAATAGTAAATACATTTAATAGCAGGATTTATTTTTCATATCATATACATAGCACAATTAATAAAATTTATGCATACCTTACAAAGATTATCCGGGATTTTTCTCAAACCTTCATCGTTATCTCCAACAATCTTTAGGAACATCATCTTTTACAGTACTACCCAACTACATTAGCTTGCTTGCACATTGAAAAGTTGGACATGTTACAAAACATAACATAACTAAACTTAACAAAACTCCATTGATAAGAAAATAGAGATATTTTGGTTTATCTCCCTCCTTGATTAATTATTCCCTCCTTGATTAATTATTCGCAGGTAGAGAAATTCTCAAATCACATTTCAAACTCTAACAAAAAAGTAGAATGTATCGTTATACCAGAAAAATGAGGGACAATACTGAAAATTGAAATTGGATTTGATATCTGTTAATGAATGGCACTTTGTGTCTACTGCATATTGTATGCCATTGTATGTGAATTAGCATTGTGGTGTGCCTTTGCAATCTAAACTGATTTTTTTGTTAAAGAAAAACAGTACTTCACACACCTCATGAGAACTCATTGAGATTTTTATCTCACAAAAAATATTTCTCTTTCCTTCCTTCCTTTCAGACTTAGGTGTCAACGCAGGCGACACTTTGGGCATTGTTGGTGAGAGTGAGCTGGTGAGATTGAGTTATGATAGAGTCTAATTTTATTGGTATTTTAGTTAGATTCTTCATACACGCTTTTAGATGGTAGATTGTTTTGTAGAGAATGTTGATTTGTGTAAGAATCTTATCGAGGTGGATCTCGTTTTGGCGTTTTAAAGAAGGTTCGATACTGATTTCAGTGTTTTTGTCTTGAAGGGTTGTTTCTGTTTAGACTTAAAAAGTTGGGGCTGTTACAGTCTACGTACAAATCTCGTTACTGTGAGTAAGTAGTCCGACCAAAGTACTTCCTATAGGGAAGCGATAGAGTAAAAGAAGCAAACGACAAAATGCACTAGACATGAGTAACCTGCATGCATACAGAACATTTAAAAAATATTATCTATATTTCTCTCAGTTACAAGAACTTTACCATCTTTAAACATAAATCGGGGGACACATAATCAAACATGTATATCTTACCAACTAAAATGTTAAAAATAGATTGAGAGATACTTGGATATAATGGACTTCCGAAGAAGTTTAAGAGTATTCCTTCATGTCTTGTTTGAAATTTCAAGATCAAATTTTCAAGAATTTGGTGTTCAACACTAGTAGGCAAAAGAAGCTTCCATGCAAAAATTTAGCTTCTTGAATGTTATTTCTATTTTTTGCCAAGAATTAGATAATCGATATCATAATGGAAGGGGGAAGAAAAAGACACGACTAATTTCCAGCCTAACTCATTTTGTTCAAGGAAATTGAAAGCAACTTACAACGTTTCGAGTCTCACTCCTAACACCAACCAACAAATATTCTAGACTTTCAAGCACATGCGGATTAATCCCCAAGTGAACTAGCACACAAAACATAGTAAATACCATCTCTCACAGAGTTACAAGATGAATATCTTCGTACCCTGTTGTAGAGAAGGAGGTGTGAACCACTACATTGACCAAACGTACCTTGTCCACATAACAATCGCATTATTGCGAGTAAGTAGTCCGACCCAAGTACTCTCTATATTCTCATTAAGAGAAGTTATAGAGTAAAAGAAGAAACCAACGAAATGCACGATACCTAAAGTGGCCTGCATGGATACACAATAAGACATTTCAAACATTTTATCTCTATTTCTCTTAGTTACAAGAACTTTACAATCTTCAAATATGAATCGACGGATCCACTATGAAGCAGATATATCTTACCAACTAAAATGTTTTAAATGAACTGAGAGATACTTGATTTTGATGGATTTTGGAAAAAAAATTAAGAATATTTCCTTCGAGTTCTGCTTGAAACTTTATGAGCAAATATACAAGAGTTTGGTGTTCAAATAGTAGGCAAAAGAAGCATCCCAGCAAAAAATTTAACTTCTTGACTGTTATTTTTCTGTTTTTCACACTAATTAGATAATCAATATTATGGTAGAAGGAGGAAAGATAAAGACACGACTAATATTCTAGCCTAGCTCAGTTTGTTCAAGGAAATTGAAAGCAATTTACAAAGTTTTGAGTGCCACTCCTGACATCAACAAAAAAGTATCCAGATTTTTGAGCACATACCCATCTACCCCAAGTAAACTAGCATGCAAAACATAATAAATACCATCTCCCACAGATGAATATGGTCATACCCCGTCATGAAGAAGGTGGATGGACTAGTACATTGACCAAACGTACCTTGTTCATGATGGAAATCAAGAATTATTATTATTATTAGAATTATAGTTTAATTAGAATTATAGTTTAATTTAGAGTTTATTTATATTTGGATATTATTAATTAGGATTCTAGTTTATCTTGTTATCTTTTATTTCAGAGTTTTAGTTTTGTTAGGTTTTATTTTCCTAGCCTATAAATAGAGGGCTATGGTTATTTTGTAAGACACGTTATGATGAATTGATTAAATTATTGCTGATTGCAATTGTCTCTCCTAAATTCTCTTCTTTTCTATCTTATTCTTCTATAATCCCTCTGAAATCTATTTCTTCTATCTATTTCTCTAATCTCTCTTCTCACAAGTTCCCGATCTCTATCAATTTGGCACCTATCATTTACTATCCACTGCATTATTTTGTTCAGTTCGTTTTTTTAAGCCATAAAAATCAGAAAATCCAAAATAAAAAATAAAAAAAAAATAAAAAATAAAAAATCAAGGAAAATCCAAAAAAAATCCGTACGAAAAAAAAAGGAGGAGCTTGCGCACCGCGCACGCGCACAAACAGTTTGCCAGTCGCAAATTCGCGACTCCGCCATCTGCCGCCACGGCCGTTGACACCACAGCCGGCGCCACCACCAGGCGCACACCCGGCACCACCACCAGCGGCGAATTCGTCCGATTTCGCCACCAATTTCACACCAGAACGACCCTTCTTCTTCGTCAAATTCGCCGCCAGCCTCCACTGCTCGCCGCCAGCGCCTCAATCCAGTCGTTCCTTGCCAACGCCACCAGCGCACCACCTCTTTTCCTCCACCGTCGCACCGCCAAGTTCCAGATCTTCCGGGTCAGGCGAATTATTTGGATTTCCATCAGCAGTTTTTCTTTGGGCCGAGAAATTGGGCCAAAATTGAAAAAAAAAAACGGTCTGGAAAGTTCAATCCGTGTTTGGGCCGCGAAAAGGAAAATTAATTGGGCCTTATTCTCAACTGATTTGGGCTGAAATTGGACAAGGAAGGGCTACCAACACTCACAATCTGGGCTATTCAAATTGGGCTGAAATTAGACAAAACGGGCTGCCAACATTCACGCAGTTGGGCTATTCAAATTTTGGTAAAAGTTATTCTTTTATTAAACTTTGGACTTTTAATTATTTGTTGGCAAGTCTTGCTTCATTATGTTTTCACCAGAATTAGCTTGATTAGATCGATCATTTGATAACTTCTGCAATAAAATAATATCTGGTCTTCAAGAGATAAAAGAAGCAATTCGTAGAGAACGTGAATCACAAGAAAGTGAAGTAGGGAATGTTGAAAATAATTCCATATCCAAGCATGACCAATCTATATACTTACCTCTAGATGATACTTGTGATATTTCTGAAAATATTGAGGTTGATATCCCTAATATTGATACCATCCCTTGTGAGAAGTTGTTATCTTCTAGTATTGACTGTAAGATAGAAGTTGAGTCTTGTTTATTATTGAAAACACCATTACTTATGTCTAAGGATAGCTTGTTGGACTTGCCTCCAAATTTATTTGAGAGTCCTTATTTCAATATTAAAGATTTAACTTATTATTATTGGACATTCTCACTTTTTCTGCTAGTGCTTCAGGAGATTATGCAACTATTTCAATTACAGAGCTGAAGCTGAAGGCTACACACTTATTGGTTTGGAAAGAGGTCTATGTTGTAAACAACACCGGAGGTGGACGCTTTCTTTATCTAATTCGATGGAAGGGTCGTCCTAATTTGAATTGTCGCATTTAAGAGAGATTCAACACTTCTTAACGAGTATCATTTTGCAAACTCTCCGAGGGCGAGTTTTTTCAACCCGAGGAGAATGATGGAAATCAATAATTATTATTATTAGAATTATAGTTTAATTAGAATTATAGTTTAATTTAGAGTTTATTTATATTTTGATATTATTAATTAAGATTCTAGTTTATCTTGTTATCTTTTATTTAAGAGTTTTAGTTTTGTTAGGTTTTATTTTCCTAGCCTATAAATAGAGGGCTATGGTTATTTTGTAAGACAAGTTATGATGAATTGATTAATATATTGCTGATTGCAATTCTCTCTTCTAAATTCTGTCTTCTTTTCTTGTTCTTAGTCTTCTGGTTCTGTCTCTAATCCTCTGAAATCTATTTCTTCTCTCTATTTCTCTAATCTCTCTTCTCACGAGTACCCGATCTCTATCAGTTCACATACCAATCTCATTATTGCAAGTAAGTAGTGTAACCCAAGTACTCCCTATATTCTCGTTAGGGGAAGTAATAGAGTAAAAGAAGCAACCAACGAAATTTATGGCATCTAGAGGGACTTGCATGTATACACAATAAAAAAGTTTTAACATATTATCTCTATTTCTCTCAATTACAAGAAATTTACCATCTTCGAACATAAAACGACAGATAAACTATCAAACACGTATATCTTTCAACTACAATGTTGAAAACCTATGTTGCACGGACACTTCAAAAAAATAAAAAATGCAGTGTCGGACACGCCTAGGACACGGACACGCCTTGGACACGTGTTCGACACGCCACGTGGCGTGTCCATAATTAAAATAAATAAAAAATATATGGACACGCGTGTCGGACACGTTTTAAAGGCGTGTCCGACACGCCATGGACACTTTTGGATTTTTTTTTTCTTTCTAAAGTCCTAAAACTTTAAGGGTATATGAAATCAATTAGAAATTAAAGGATTAAAACAATAAAATTCCAAATTAAAATATGAAACTCACAATCAAATCCTCAGTTTCCCAAGTAAAGAAGATTTCAACAATGCCCAGAAGACTTTTTATTTAACCCTCTGATCTTTGTAGTTTAATTTGCATTTACATTTGAGACTTGAGGTTGTATGAATCTTTTATCTTGTATTTGAAATATATATGCTTGATCTTAATTTTTGAGTAGAATCAAATATATTGTTGATAGAACTTTATTGTTATGGTATTGTCATATATTAATAAAAATTTTAAGACGTGTCCATGCCGTGTCGTGTCCTAGAAATTTTTAAAAATCGGTGTCGCCGTGTCCGTATCGTGTCGTATCCGTGTCCCCGTGTCCGTGGCCGTGCAACAAAGTTGAAAATTGATTAAGAGATACTTGATTTTGATGGACTTCGAAAAAAATTTAGGAGTATTTTCCTTGGGTTCTGTTTGAAACTTTGAGAGCAAATACCACATTTGGTGCTCAACTCTAGTAGGAACAGAAGCCTTCGTGCAAAAGTTTTAGCTTCTTGAATGCTATTTCTCATTTTTTTTTACAACAATTGTATAATCAATATAATGATGGAAGGGATGAAGATAAGACATCGATATAATGATGAAAGAGAGGAAGATAAAGACACAACCGAAAATTTTCAGCATAACTCAGTTTGTTCAAGGAAATTGAGAGCAACTTACAAAGTTTTGTGTCTCACTACTGGCATCGACAAACAAATATCCCAGATTTTCAAGAACATACACGCCAATCCCCAAGTGTACTAGTACCCCAAACATAGTAAATACCATCTCCCACACAGTTACATGACGAATATCTCGTACCTCGTTATGAAGAAGGTGGTCACGGTTCAGTACATTGACAAAGCGTACTTTGTTCACATACCAATCTCATTATTGCGAGTAAGTAGTCCTACCCAAGTACTCCCTATATTCCCATTAAAGGAAGCAATAGAGTAAAAAAAAGCCAGCGAAATGCATGACACCTCGAGTAACATGGATGCATACACAATAAGATAGTTCAAACATATTATCTTCATTTATCTCAACTAACATTCTCTATTGAATCTAACTTGGAGTGCTTACGTGTAAAAGCTTCGCAATCCTAACATAAAAGTAATTAACTTCTTGTTTAGTAATTTTAGGTGTTTAAGGAAGTTTAGTTGCTAGTTTAAGTATGATTTAATATTTTAAATATCTTTATAATGCTTTGGTCTATGTGTTTACAAATTTTCGATTTTGATTTTTGATTGTTCACTTAGTTTGACTATCATAAGTACTAAGATAGCTTAATTACCTCTTTAAGCAACTTAATTATCAAAGTTGTGCTTATTTTATGGTTTTATGAAAATTGACAATAATAGTGGTGTTTTAGAGTAGCGCTATTTAAGTTATGTTATAAGTCTTAGTAGAATATTATTACTAGTAATAGTTGGTAAAGTTCAAGTTAGCACTAGGAGTAAATTATTTACCAATACTAATTAGTTTTCACTTCTATATTTTACTATATTCATTAGTAATATAATTGATAAAGATTAGTTATAGGTTTCATTCTTATAAATCTCTTAATAGGTCAAAGGGTTACTATTTTTAAAAAATGTATTATATCTTATTAAAATATCTAACTAGTTTTGCAACCCAGTTTGTTTTACATATCGAATTACTATGATTAAATAAACAAAATATTTTATTATGACATATTTATATTGTTATTTTTAGTTTAATTAAAATGAATATTTTTTATATTCATCAAAATTATCAATTTAATTAGCTCATTATAATCAGTTTGAACTTAATGTAGTTCCATTAAAATAAATTATAGTTATTATTATTTTTAAAATTGTCATATTTTCTACAAATTTAGGATAAGACAAAATATCTAAGTTGTGATTGTGCATGTGGTAAAAGATTCGGTTCGGTTCTTGATTAGTTCAAGCCACATTTGTCATCGATCATGAGGAACTTGGACAAGCTATTCGTGGTTCTTTGTATTAGAATCACAAAAAACCTTCTATGTATCAGTGTCTCATATTTATATTTCTCACTGACTATCTTGTTGCATATTCTAATTCATTATACTTTTTTTTCTTTATTCGGATAACTTATTATCCTGTTGAACTGGATTTTCTTATTTGTTATTTCCTGTTGATTCAAACTCATATCCATTATGTTCTAATATGAAACTCATCTGTTGGTTCTTTAATTACACCCACAAAGATATACTTTACAAAACATAATATTACTTATTGTTTATTGATGTGATATGACTAATATCATAATGATATCATATGTCTTTTTTTTTTCAAAGTCCAAAGATGCATCTAGAGTTCATATAAATATTAATGTAAATACATTTTTTTCACACCTGCATTCCTACACACATTTCAAGTTAGTTTGAAACCAGGAGAGGAGGCACCCACAAAGGCTGGGGTGGGCTCCGGTCCGGGGTCAAATTTTGGCCCTAAAAACCAAGGTATATATATGTGTTTATACATATTCCATTCCATAACTATTAGTTGTGTTATACGACAACTATTTTAAATCTAACATTAAAGAGTCTCTAGGGCCTGATTTTAGAACTCATTTTAACTAACAAATCTAGCACCCCTTCAATCACAAAGAAACATGCACACCGAATCAGAAAACAAAATATTTCTCCTCCAACCATGCGATTTATCTATTAAACTAAAAAAGAGCTCTTCTGTTAAAACAACAAAAGGACCAACTGTGGGCTGATCCCAATTCCTAAAAAGTAATAACAGAGCAGGAAATTATTGAAAAGCAATAGGCACCTCTTCCTGACAAAGGTTGAGAAATTTTTTCATCATTCCTTCAAAGTTCAAATCTCTATACCCTTATTTCAGGATTTTCACTAATGTAAGTTAAATAGTTAACTAAAGTTCATTATTTTGATTTTAATTTTTAACAAATGTATGATGGTTATTATGCATTCAAACCCTTGTTTTTATAGATTTCTTTATTGTGTCAATATTTTTGATAGTAAATCATTGTGAATACTTAAAAGTGAGATTATAATTTAGTAGAACTTTTTTTATGCACGTGAGATGTTTGATGAACATAGTACTTTTTCTTTTATTTTTTGAACAGTTTAGAATCTTTAGATGTTTGATGGCATAAGACAAAGAAACTAGTGATATGCTTAAGGTTTGTGAGTTGGCGTGTCGTAGCCGAATAGAAATTTAAACGTTGGAGTCAAAGATTAGATAATTATATAATTTTAAATAATTTTTAAGATAAAGTAAGCTTTAAAGGTTATAGTATACTAATATCTTCCTTCTAAGAGTACAAAGTAAACAATTGTTCCTATAGTACTGTATTGTTATGTTTGGGGTGATGCTAAATTTGCATTCTTAAAAGAGTTTCATGTGAATCTTTTTATTCTTCAAAGAATTTTGTAGGAATCTATAAAGTTTTTTGTGTACATATTTTTCCTTCATATAATGTTTATTAATATTTTATTAAATTGATATGTCTATATGTTTTAAGTCACAATGGAGAGTGGAGGGATCAAGAAAGAGAAAAGTAAAATTATATTTTTACTTTATATACCAAAAGAAGATACACCAACAAGTTCACAATAACCTCCGTCCAATGATGATCAATGTAATTCCAAACGTCCAACAATTGAAGTTGATACTAACTCTCTTGAATGAATCCAACTTACGTGCCCTGATATGGCAACTTCCCATGAACAAAAAATTAGGCGTGCTTACATTAAAATAGGACCACATGAACCACTTCAATCCGAGTATCCACGCAAAGATTTAGGAAAACAGAATCCTCGCTTCCAAAGCAGTTGGTTTTTAAATCTCATTGGATAGAGTACTCTCGTTCAAAAGATACAATACATTTGTTTTCCATGCTTTGTGTTTGAATATTAAATTTTTGGGATGATGCATTTACTACTGATGGCTTTAATAGTTGCAAGTTAATTACGGAGAGGGATGTTCACTTGTGATGCACCGGGTAAAAATTCACAACATAACAAGAATTTGAAGTCTATTGACGATTTCATGAACGTCACTAGTCACATTAATAAAAGGTTGAAAATACTCAGAAGATATACAGAAGAATAGGTTACGGCTTAAGGCAACAACTGAAAGTTTTGGATCTCTTAGTTTGCAAGCATGTGCATTCGGAGGGCACGATGAATAAACATCTACTCGTAATCAAGGTAATTCCATAGAGATGTTAAGATTTTTGGGAAGAGTGAATGGGGAATTCGACGATTTTATCTTAGAGAAAGTTCCTCAAAATGCAAAGTATACCTCATCACAACTCAAAAAGATGTTTTGATGTTCTTGCTACCAAAGTAAAACAAAATTTGCGAGGATATTAGGGATGAAAAATTATGTATTTTGGTTGATAAAGCTAAAGATATAGCTGATAAAGAGCAAACGTCGATAATGTTGAGATTTGTTGATGTGAGTGGATTTGTACAAGAACAATTGTTTGATATTATGCATGTTGCTGAGGCGACTGCTCTAACACTTAAGAAATAGAGATATCTGATGACCTTGGTCGTTATAATTCGCCCATCTGCTACATGATAGGTCAGGACTATGATGGTGCTAATAACATGTGTTGTTCATGAAATGGGTTGCAAACACGTTTTTTTAGAGATTGTCCGTATGTGTACTACGTTCATTGTTTTGCTCATCGACTACAAGTAGCATAGTTCGCGGCGCTGAAAAAGAGGTATTTATTTTGTTATTCTTTTTAGGGTAAAATGCATCAAACCCCCCCCAACCTATACCCCTTGTTACGTGTTGCCACTTAAAGTTTTTTTTTTACAACAAACTCCCAACCTATTGAAAAATGTGCAAAGTGCCCCCCGAAGTCAAATTCAATACATGAAAATGCAAAAACGTGGTCACAATCAATTGTAGGCTTTGAGTTCGGGGGGGGGGGGGGGGGGGCGGGGGGGGGGGGCAGTTCGCACATTTTTCAATAGGTTGGAGGGTTAATTGTAAATAACAATAGGTTAAGTGGCAACTTGTAAAAGGAGATATAGGTTGGGGGGTTTAATGAGATTCACCCTTATTTTTAAAATTGAATTCTATTGTTAATATTTTAGTGCATCTCCAAAATCTTTAGTTGAGTTACATGATGCTCAAGCTACTAGAATTGCACATACGGTACATATTGGTGAGCGTGAAAGTGGTAGAGGTGCAAATCAAATTGGTTCTTTACAATGAGCTGGAAAGACTCGTTGGAGTTCTCATTTTTGAGTCTATTTGTAGTGTGGTGGATTTGTTCAGTCCTCTGATGACAATTATTAGAAAATAGTGGATGGGGGAGGTCCTCTAACATAATAAAGGGTGAAGATATTGGTACTTTGATTGCATTGAAGACTTTTAATTTCATATTCATCTTGCGTTTAATGCAGAAAATCATGGGATTACCGAGTTGCTTTATTGGGAATTACATCAATTTTTTTTAGATATTTTAAATCCAATGGAATATGTGCCAACTACTAAGCTTCACTTCACGATTTGAGAGAAGAATGTTCTGATTGTCTTTATTGAGAAGTTGTTGCAATTTGTTCGAAGTATGATATTGAAGTGTCTAGGATTTTTGGCTATGGTTCTTCTACAGTTAGTTATTGTCAGCACAATCATTTTAGGGTTAAATGCATCAACCCAACGTATTGCTCATGTGCGATTTGTTCTCCAACCAATGAAAAGTTGCAACATACCCCCCCCCCCCCCACCTATTCAAAATGTGTGAAGTGCCCCCTGAGACCAAATTTAATGGCTGAAAATGTAGAAATTTGTCCAAGTTAGACGGTTGATCAACTACTTGGGCAATTCACACACTTTTTGAAAGGTTGGGGGGCATGTTGTAACTTTTTATAGGTTGGGAAAAAATCGCACATGGGCAATATGTTAGGGGATTTAATGCATTTTACCCATGATTTTGTTACCATTCATTATAACTATTGCTTTGATATATTTAATGTTGCTATCAATTTTCAGTTGAAGAGATCAACAATAGATTGAATGATGATAGTGTGGAACTTCTCAAACTAAGTGCTTTTTTGAATCCTCGCGACGGTTTTGAATTGCTTGATATTGATCGCATTTACACATTTGCTTATAAATTTATCGAGATTATTTTTGTGAACAAGAGATGCATTATTTGAGAAGTCAATTGATACATTTTAGACATCATATTCGTAGTCATGAGAGGTTCAAGAATATCTCTACACTTTTTGAATGATGTCAAGATTAGTCGAGATAAAGAAGGCAACAGATTATCATTTAATTGATAGGTTGATTCGTCTTGTTTGAACTCTTCCTGTGACTACAACAACATAATAACAAGCATTTTAAGCTTTGAAGATTGTTAAAATAGTGCTGCGTAATAAAAAATAAGAATGATATTTAACAAATAATATGGTGTTACATTGAAGGAGAGCTATTAGAAAGCGTGATGTTGATTCGGTAATTGATGCATGTTGCTCTAATGACATTTTCATTTGTTATGTTTGATGATATGTATTTTGTACTCAAGGGATATTGATCATCCTAATTTGCACATTTAATATACTTTTTTTTATAGTCTTTTATTTTTTAATTTACTTAAGTCAAGAGCTGTGATGCAGATACAGACACCGATACAGACACAGTGCACAAATTTTTGATAGTTACAAGATACGACACGACAAGCATACGTCTATATTTTTTATGTTAGAAACATATATTTTTTTAATAATTATATTAGAAATATATAACATCTTCAAAACATGCACAAATTACATTCCTAAGTCCAATTACAAATTCAAACCAAATAACCAACTACTATTAAGTCCAATTAAAGTACACAATAAAGTTCAAGTCTTAATTCCACGTTTTAAACGAGTAAAAGTCAAATTATCAATCAAAGTGTTATATAGTACTCAAGTGTTACACAATACTTAAGTAAGTAATTTTCAGCTCATCAAGTGAGATTTGCAATCTCTAGAATGCAAACATCATCTAAGGACTCAAATGCATTCTCTACAACATCCCAAATCGTCGATTCCCCTAGCATATATTATTGAGATTCTAAAAGTATTACAAAACGTGCCAACAATGTGTCGGACACACCCTTTACACGTGTCCAACACGGTGTCCCTTTTATTTAATTAAGACACGCCATGAGGTATGTCCGACACGTGTCGAAGCCGTGTCGGTGTCCAATAAGATACAGACACGTGTGATATTCGGAGTGTTGGTGGATCATAGGTCAAGAGTAGCCGAGAGTGGAAAAAATTCCTCACTCAGCCACTATTCAAACATTCCCATGTAAAGTAGAACAAACCCAAACGAACACTTTAAAAAGGCTTCACCTCGTCTTTTGCACAATCTCCATGATATAAATATTAAAATACACGACTCTAACACGAGTCCATTAATACAAAAAGAGGATAATTACAGCTAGACCCCCGAGGTTTGGTGTAATTACAGATACCTCCCATGTGGTTTGAAACCTTACACATACCTCCCCTCCACAACTTATGGCATGTTTGGATATCATTTATGACATTCTTATGCTTTATTATACTTACACCCTTAAAGTTTGGTATGATTATAAAAATAATCTTTGATGTTTGAAAAAAAGAAATAATTTTTGAAACTACTATATTATTGACTATTTAAAAAAATGTTTAAATTTGAAATTACATTTTGGTTGTTTTTGTTAATTTTCATTGAGAAGGAAAATCTTTGCAATTGAGTTTTCTATTTCTTTTCTTATTTGTCGAATGGAGATGTTATCTTGTACCAATTATTTTTTTTTGGTGATAACCTATGTTCTTAAAAACGGACCGCACATTCAAGCTTGCTTGATCGGTTCAACCACTGAAAGAACCATTCTCAAAGAATTCAGGTCAAATACACCAAATTTGTACATATTTTAAAAATAATTTTGTATTCATTATATTTTCTTATTATTCACCACAATAACTTTAATATTTAAGAATCAAAAATACTAAATATTTCTAACAAACAAATTCCATGTTCAAAAAGAGTATTTAAATCTATAATTAATACAACCATCAAATAAAGAATTATTATAAATTATGAATTTAAATAAATGTTTAAAGTCGTATTCTAAAAATAACTATAGATTATAGTTCAATTTCCTTCACTAGTATTAAATAAATCTAGAAAAAATGAAGACACATAGTGATGCATTATATTCAAAGTTAACTAAGATTTTACATTTCTTTACTTAGTAATATAGTAGCTAAGATTTTACATTTCTTTACTTAGTAATATAGTAGCTTCGAAAAATATTTAGAGTATTTTTTTCCAAACACCCCCTGAGGTATGGTCTAATTACAAACCCCCCTCATATTTGGAAAATTACACAAACACCCCTGTGATTAAATTTTGTTCAAGATCTTTTACATTTTGCTGAATGTAAATTTGTGCCTCTCATTTATCTTGTACAATAAACGAAAAATAAATCAGAATTGCTAAAAACAAAATAAGTCTCATTTATTCTGTTTACGAAAATGAAAAAATATCAATAATAATGTATATTTCGAAAGATTTTGTAAATTATTCATCACATCATTTTTGGCGTTATGATCTAACACCAGAAGCTTGTCTATTGGATAAAAAAAGTACACTATAAAGGGTGTTTGTGTAATGAAATGCATACCACAAAGGGGTATTTTTGTAATTTCCCAAACATGAGGGGGGGTTTCTGTGTAATTAGACCATACCTCAGGGGGTGTTTGTGTAATTCTCCCTTTTTATAATTATACCAAACTTCAAGGGGGTAAGTATAATAAGCATAAGAATATCATAAATGATATCCAAACATGCCATACATTTTGGAGGGGAGGTATGTGTAAGGTTTCAAACCTCATGCGAGGTCATTGTAATTTCTCAAACTACAAGGGATGTATTTATAATAACATCAACCTCAGGGGGTGTAGCTGTAATTATCCCTAATAAAAATAATTGAAATGCACTAAACTCCATGAAAATACCATATTCCCATCTTAAAGTTTCTGAAAACGAAGCCAACGTGGCACCTACAATAAAAAATAAATCTCAATTTGTAAAGAAAGTGGAACATTTCAAAGTAGATACATACATTATTATTATTATTATTATTATTATTATTATTATTGCAATCATCAAATCATACATACGCTCTCTCTCTCTAAAATTCAAAGTTTTGAAAATTCCAACAAGTCGTAAGAAGAAGAAGACGAACATGCGATTGAGCCATAAATCTCAATTCGTAAAATTGATTGAAAAATAGAATTGATGCTGCAGAATATCTTAAATTTAGGTTATAGTTATTTGACCTCTTCTTCTTCTTCTTCTTCATCGTATTCAACACCCACATGGGCTGCTCTGATCGCAGGGTTTGTTGTTGTTCTCACTCTCACGCTCTCTTTTTATCTCATCTTCGAGCATTTATCCACCTACAAGAACCCCGAGGTGCTGCTTATTTCTCAATTTCTTACTGATTTTTGCAGTTTTTTAGGGTTTAAAGTTTATGTTTTGATGATCATGATGATGATGATGATGACAGGAGCAAAAGTTTTTGATTGGAGTGATACTGATGGTGCCCTGTTACGGTGTTGAATCTGTGAGTTCCTTTATTTGTTCAAATCGTCGTTGATTCGTTTAATAGCCGATGTTAAAGTTTTTGGAAAATGGTTTTACGATCGATTTATGGTGTTGTGTTGAGGGTTGCTGTATTAGTATATTTGCTATTGAGGAATTATGTTAGTATTAGTTACTACGGTGATCTCTTCTTTTATTCCAAATTAACGAGAACACGTTGAATCGAGAACATGAAATAATCTTTTGTCCCTTCATTTATGTTGTGCGGTTTCTTCTTTCCGTATCGCCTCAAATCCAAGAATAGTTCAATCATTCTTTCTGTATCGCCTCAATCCAAGAATATTTCAATCATTACTTTGCCATATTTATTTATTATATCTAAATTGACAAGTTCCATTTGTTTTTTGATAAAATCCTCCTGCTGTTTCTTATAAATGTTTGACGCGATTTACAATTTTGGCTAGGTGGTTTGCACTTGTCACTTGATTTTTTAGTGTCTTTTCCCCTCTCGGAATTTCGGAAGATATATGGGACCAAAAGTTCTATACTATTTCACGATGTAAAACTATTCTTGGAAACCTGTGTAGGCTAGATATTTCCGTAGGCACATTTGTATTGATTTTAGTTGATTATTGTTTTGAATCCTGGGTAATTACATTGGAAAAGTAATGATATTGTTGTAACTGAGGAGAGATAGTACCAAAACAAGGAGGGGGCACAATATAGCCATGAACATGGTGTAGCAACAAAAGCTCATAAGCGGGCTTCTTAGAGCTTGAGATATTTTATAAAGCTGACCATCTTATGAAAGTTAATTGTTATTTGCTCTTGTCCTATAACCACTTGGCTTAAATGTTATTAACCGATTGTTTAATACTATGATTTTCACATCATAACCTGTTTGCTAAGGGTCACCAATTATGTCACCACCTTTGATTTTAAAAGTTTCTAAGGGGATGCACAATCATCATCCGTGACGTTTTAAAAGTTCTCGGGAATGATTTCAGCTTGATCTCAATTGGACTAAATTTCTTTTCCTGTCATGATTCCAACAGCAAATAGACATTTGCAATCTTTTATTACTAGTGCAATTACTTCTTGCATCCCTTCACCTTGTTCTTCTCTCTTCGGCTTATATCTGTTGTGTAGTTTGCTGCTGCGAATTATGGTTTCTCTACTCAAATGCCTTCTTATAAAGTCAATCTTTCTTGTGTTCTGGACTTTTCACACTCAGAATGCTTCCTGAAGTGATCCAAGTTTTAATATTTTTACGAGGAATCATATGAAATAGCTTCTTCGCAATAGACTTATAGGTCCAAATAAGGCATCAATTTTTGTTCACTTGTATTTTACTTTCACGTAGAACTCTGCTTGAATGTGATAGCTGTGAAAGTTGTAAATGCGAAGCCTATAAGTTTTTCTTTCCTTCTCATTCTGTGTGCAGTTTGTGTCATTGGTAAACCCTGAAATTAGCGTTGAAGTCGGGATCCTTCGAGACTGCTATGAATCATTTGCCATGTATTGCTTTGGGAGGTACCTAATTGCTTCTCTAGGTATGATAACCACATTTCTTTACACACATAAGGTTATTGTGTTAACTCAACCTATCTGTTTTCCGTTGGATTAGTTTTTCATATTGCAAAATTAATTGTTTAATTGTTTCTGAAGAAGCATATATGCTCTATGCCTGTGAAAATGGTTGCCAACAACAAATTTCTTCCTGTCTATGACTCTTATATTCTCAGACAACTGCTTGTTGTACTTTTGTTTGGTAATTAGGTGGAGAAGATAGGACAATCAAATTTATGGAGTGGGAAGGACGCTCAGCCGTAAAAGCACCCCTCTTAGATCATGGCTCTGAAAAAGGAACTGTAACACATCACTTCCCATTAAATTTAATTTTAAAGCCCTGGAAGCTTGGTCGATGGGTTTATCAGGTCATCAAATTTGGAATCGTTCAATATGTAAGTCCTCATATTCAAAAAATCTCTCAGCATGTGATATTGTCAGCTCCTTCATATTTCTTTGACCATGCCATGTGTAGTGAACCACCCAAGTTTCAATGCAGATGATTATAAAAGCAATAACTGCCATTTTGGCAGTATTTCTTGAAGCATTTGACGTATATTGTGAAGGAGACTTCAAATGGAATTGTGGGTAAGACAGATCTACACATCCTTCAGATACATGGAAGATAGGTTGAATTTGCACCTGTTTTCAACAATTCACTGGTTGATTTTGTTCTTACACAATTATAATGAGAAGTATATACTAGTCTGTATATATCCATTGAAGTAGTTATCAGTGATTTTCTGCTAATGAGGCTTTCTCTTTAAGGCATACAGAAATCAATTTCAAATTATGTTATTTGAATTTTTGTATCTATTTTGCACTTCATTTAGAGACATAAAAATATTGGTTTTGGCCAATATTTGCATATCAGACATATCCACATCATACTATTTGTTTGCATGAACTAATAACAGTTTACAAATGCCATTTAGATTTTTTGACTAAATCCACATAGAGTGAGCTCTTATCTTTATTTCACCAAAATTATTATGTAGAAGAGAGGCCTGACGGTTGTAACAGTATCTGCTTTTCTTTTCAGGTACCCGTATGTGGCTGTGGTCTTAAATTTCAGTCAAACATGGGCATTGTACTGCTTAGTCCAGTTTTATACTATTACAAAAGATGAATTAGCACACATCAAGCCACTTTACAAGTTTTTGACATTCAAGTCAATCGTGTTCTTAACTTGGTGGCAAGGTGTCGCTATATCTCTTCTCTATGCTCTTGGTTTAGTTAAAAGTCCAATAGCTCAATCACTGCAGTTTAAATCAAGTGTTCAGGACTTCATTATATGTTTTGAGGTAATTGTCTTAAATTGAAGTCAAGTGGTTTCCACTTTCCATAAATGTATCTTTCTTGCTCTGCATAAAGTGTTGTTTTAAGCATTATGAATGCATTATTACTTCTGAATTGCATGATAATAGTCCACTACCTGTCCTTTTCTTTTTGAGTTGGAACCAGCGGGTAGGGAGTTGTAACTCATCTGGTTTGATATTTCCGTAGCTATAGATGCCTGGTAAGGACTGGCCTTGGAGATGGCCAAGGCACTGACTATCCTATTCATTTTTAGCCGAACCATAGGTACAGACTGAGCCCAAGAAAGAAAATTTTTTGGTGTTCCCGAAGACCAAAATGAAAGCCCACAACCCACTTCTAGTGCTAAACTTCTTCTGTGGAGGGTGGGGGTTCCAGTCTATATTAGTCTTCACATTATCATGACTTATTCTATCGAAGCATCGAATTTTGTAGAAGATGGTGTTTAAAGAGTTTTGGACTCTTCTATGAGTTAGTATTTGGTTGCCAGAAGTCCAGTGCACAATGTGTTGTTTATTAATAAAAATAGGAAGCCTTCGTTGGGATAGATGCCCAACAAGCAACTATACACATGAATCTTTTTGATGTGCTCCCAATTGTTTGAGGAGATAAACTGATTTTTTATAATTCTCTTGCATGGAATTATTATTTGTCTAATTGTTTGTAAAGTTTGTGATCCCTGGATATTTTTCTTGATGTAATTATTATTCAGCATGGGGATTTAAACTTTAGTTTTTCTTGATGTAAGTCTAATTCTGCATACGGATTTAATATGCATAAGGGTAGAATTAAGTTGAAAAATATGCAAAATGGTAGTCTGTGGTGTTCAGATTTCAATTTAATGAAGTTAAAAGTATTATCTATTCCAATATATTGGTTTAGCTTAGATTGACTAAAGTATGTGACACATCCACATAATGATATTTCATTCGACAGAACCATATGTCATTGGGCTTGTGATAGAGATCGGGTACTCGTGAGAAGAGAGATTAGAGAAATAGAGAGAAGAATCAGACTTCAGAGGATTAGAGACAGAATAAGAACAAGAATTTAGAAGAATAAGATAGAAAAGAGACAGAAATTAGAGAGAACATTGCTAACAGCAATCATATAAATCAATTCATCATAAAACGTGTCTTCAACAATAAGATTTAACCACTATTTATAGGTTAAGTAAATAAAACCTACTAAAACTAAAACTCTAAAACAAGATAACTATGAAGTAAATAAGATTCCTAACGAAACTAGAAAACAATAAAACTCCTAATCTAACTTGAACTCTGAATTTCCATCAGCTTGATTAGACTGAGAAGATTCTGTAATTTTCATTAGTGTCCACTTTTCTAATTTCATTGATAATGATGGTCATGTGCATGATAATATTGATCCATTATCATTAACAAACTTCAGTTGTAAATATATTACTTTTTGACATATGTAACTCAACAATTGGCAAGCTTCATGTACAGGGAACAATTTTTAGCTGCACAAGAGAATGATAAATAGAATGGAATCATGCTCAGAAATGATTCTACTAAGGTGTTAGTTTGAAGACTTGAATGGTTTGAGCACTCAGTTTATGATAAGGTTCATGAGTTAATGATTCAAGTGCAATCGAGGTATTTGAAGAAAAAATGGATAATTGCGGGGATGAGTTGACCTCATATATGAATCGGTTGATGGAGCATCAATCGTATGTAATGACTATGTCAATTGACGACTAATACCTGTTGCATGTACAAGTAAAGTTTTTATACTTACGATTTCGAAAATGAAGTTTTGGATCTCTAGTGGAGTCACTTATAAACTAATGAATTGAGTAATTCCTAAGTTAGTATTTGATCGAATGATAAATCTTTGGTGCTTGAAATCGTAAGTCCATTGGTCTTGTAACTGCTTCTATTGTTGGTACAGTTGTATGGCAAACAAGAAATTTGCTAATATTAAGTGCAATTGGCAATTGGATTCTCTGGGTTCAATTGATGACTAGTTTTGTCCTTGGAGATTTAGAATCTTATAGTTCCACTAATTGGATCAGTAAAATGTTCTTAGTTGAAGTTAAATTGTTCCTTAAGGATGCTCAAATGATTTTTTTTTTTTATTCCTAGTGGGATTTAAAATACTCCATAGGATGCTTAAGAGAAAAATGGCTTCAACCGCTGTTTTCTTTTTGAATCTTGAAATTTCTTCTGTTGGATTCGGACTTTTGTAGAAGCAACTTGGAAAGTAAAGGCAAGACATTGCGAGACAACCAGCTGCCCACCTCTAGGAATGTGGGGATGGGTTTTACCTTCTTCCGGTAGAATAATCTGTTCTTTTGGAAAAGAGATGCCTTAGTATCTTTGTCCCAAATTTCGACCAATCAAATTTGTAGTAATAGACTACTGATTGTCTACAATACTATAAATGGGAGCTCTAGGCTTTATTTTCTCTCTATGGGAAAGTAGAACTAGACCTATTCTAAGATTTACGAAGGGACCTATTTTTCAATGATTGTTTACGTTGGAGGTTTTAATTTGTTACACCCACTCGCATTCATCGTTAAGTCAAAGAAATTCCCTCTTATGGTTAGTTTCACCATTGTTGAAAGAATTATAGATATGATTAGGAATTTGCAAGTTATACAATGCTATTGTATGGGTGGATTATGTGATAATATCATGCTGCTTAGGTCGACTCCAAATTATTGAAGGAAATGATTGCCTTCACTGTGACCATCTGCTTCAAAGATTCTACAGTGGTGGGATGGTCTCAAAGACCGAGCCAGATTGGACCTCTAAAAGATGAGATCTGGTTGATTTAGTTTGTCTTGGATTAGTTGTTTGATATAGGCCTAGTTTGGTTGGTATTTATTACCGTGACTCCACTGTCTGTCATCCATTTCTTAAAAGTTGATCTATCAATTTTATGTGTTTGGTTATTAAAATCACTTTTTCATAATCAAGTCATTAAAAGACACCTTTGTATGTGGATGGCCAATGGCGTAGTCTTATTTCAGTGGGAAGTACGAGATTACCCCTCAAAACTCAAAATAAGGTAGGCAAATAAACCCACTCCTCTTTCTTTTCTCTCACTACCTAACAAACTGGCCCTTCCGAACAAAATATGATTTGCACCAATTTCTTTTTTACATCAGAGTTCTGCATTTGTTTTGCTTTGAGACTGATTCTAGGCCTCAAATTATGTTAGATTTGAATGTTGCTGGATGGTTCAACACAGAAGAACTCAAATAATTAATCCCCTAAATCTACAGTGATGAGTCTTGCATTTTTTCCGGCTTTTGATGAAATGATGCAAGATTTTGAGTTTTGTGGTTGCTGATTTGGGCACGGTAGAAAATCAAGTAGAGTTTGAGAATTCGAGGTTTCAAGAAATAATCTTGGGGGTGAAACGATGAAAATGTTGATTTTTTGGCAAAAACACAAAGTGGGTTAATGGAGTATAATGAAAATTGGAGATCTAGTTTGTGGATTTTGGGGGAATTTGGGTGTAGGTTTGGGCGTTTTTAGTTTTGCATAGGTTTCTTGATGGAGGAACCAAGTTCGAGATCTTATTTATTTTGAGGAAAAATGGGTTTAAAACTTTAAAGTATCACACAGTTCCTCTTCATTCACCTATTTTATGGGGTTAGAATTGTGAAAGTACAAAAGTGGAAGGATAAAATGGACCTTTCTTATCCATTCAAGGAAGATTACTTAAATCGTGGGGGGGAGGTACGATGAGTAACAAATAACAACATGATAAATGTGCCACATCAGCTTTCTGGTTGGGGATGATTTAGAGTTGTGTCATCCAAACACAAAACAATGTTGGATTAGATGTTTAGCAGACCTAATCAGTCCTACGAAACTGGGCCATGGTGATTTGAATCAATGGTGACGATTCTAAACTTGAGAACTGATTCCATGTGATGTTCTGATACTGTATGGTTTAATGTAGAGACCAAGATGCAAGGTTCTCTTTAAAATATACATGCTATCTTATACTTTTAGATATCTGGATCATATACTTTGTTACTGTTAGAGTTTTGTAATATAGTATATATGTGTGTGTTTAAAGTGAATAGAAATCTGAAATACGGACTGTTCAATTTTCTAAAGTTAGTAATTTAAGTATCTTCTGCAATTAAAATACCCTGAACTTATGTAAAGAACTCAAGTTAACACGTGGGATGTTCATCCAGCACAGATGGGCATAGCTTCTGTGGTTCACCTTTATGTGTTCCCTGCAAAGCCTTATGAGTTAATGGGAGATCAGTTCTCTGGAAGCATTGCCGTGCTTGGAGATTATGCATCTGTCGACTGCCCTCTGGATCCCGAGGAGGTTAGGGACAGTGAACGTCCAACAAAGTTGCGTCTTCCGCAACCTGAACTTGATGTTAAGAGTGGAATGACCATTCGGGAAAGTGTTCGTGATGTCTTTATTGGTGGTGGCGAATATGTAAGTTCTCATTTTCTTCCACCCAGCTGGCACACTTCTCATGCTAATTTGTCTCACAAGCAGTGTGAATATTTTTTGGGGTAGATGTGTTGTGTGATTTAGTAATCAGTCCTTTTTACCAGGTCATTGATCAAAGTTAAATGTGAAATTGCTACCTGTTTAGTTTATTAGGTCTTCAAAACTGAAATGCACTTTTTTGATCGATTAAAATTTGTTGAAAATTTTTGTTTCAAGCTACATATGTTCGACACGTATGGGAAGTTTTTACTCAAGTTAAGGGATATTAATATCTTCACTCTTGAAGTTTAGTTTACAATCTTTTACTCTAATTTAGGGATATTAATATCTACACTCTTGAAGTTTGGTTTAATATTCCATCAGCCTGAAGTTTGAGAAGAGATGACACATGTAAGTAGAGTTTTTCAAACTTTTAAGGGTGTCTCTGTAATTGTTCAAAATGTTTCTATAAGCTTCATGGAGTATCTTACAAGTTTTAAAACATTGAGCCTATATACAATGCAATCTCAAACTTTGGGATTGTCTTTGCAAATGTTCAAACTTTAACAGAAGTTTTTTGTAATGAGACCAAACGCCATATGTTGTAATATACAAATATCCATTTCAAATTTATGGAAAAGATATGGTTGATCCTTCTGACTAGTTGCTAAATACCGTTAATATATTAACCATGACTTCACAAGAGACCCACCACAGGCGATATTTCTGAAATTATCAAACTTCAAGAGAGGTTTGTGTAATACTACCAAATCTCAAGAGACGTCCAATAATTTTGCCTTGCCACTTGTAGTAAAGTTCCTTCTGACTGAAAACTTGAATTAAGTTATATTCTAATCTTTGGTTTGTAGAAATCACCCATTGTTGTGGTATTAATATCATCATTTCAATGATTTTGTCATACAGATTGTGAAAGACGTGAAATCTACGGTCACCCAAGCAGTGGAGCCTATGGAGAAGGGAATCACAAAGTTCAATCAAAAGCTACACAAAATATCTCATAACATAAAGAGACACGAAAAGGGGAAGAGAACGAAGGATGACAGTTGCATAGCCACGGCTTCATCAGCACGTAGAGTGATCCGAGGTATAGACGACCCACTCTTAACTGGCAGCATCAGTGATACTGGAAGTTCCAGAAGAAAGAAGCACCGCCATAAATCTGGGTATACCAGTGCAGAAAGTGGTGGAGAAAGTAGCAGCGATATGACCTTTGGTGGTTATCATATTCGTGGTCGAAGATGGGTCGTCAAAGAGTAGTCGAGGTAAGACATATTTGATTGCCAATCGATGAAACTTACATCCGCAGGGTAATTTTTTTCCCTTGTAGATTTGTGGATAAGTTCGAGATTAATTTACCTGGAAATTGTTGTATAGTAAAACCAATTTAGATTGTGTTGGAACCCATATTGTACTAGTTCATATTTGTAATAAACTGTCAAGACCAAGGTTATTCGTCATTTTTTACTCTTTGTCTATCAATATGTTCTGTTCTTTTACTGTCGAAGTTCTGTAACCGAGATAAAGTGACACTTTATCACGTATGAAGTTGGTTCTTGAAATTATACGAAACTCTGATACTCATGTGTATTGATTATGGTCTCACTAAGAGTTTAAGCTTCAATAGATATTTGAGACGGTAATGCAATACTTGTGAGACCTCTCTTCACTATATTGTTATCTTTTTTTGATCAAGTATGGCGCATGACACTGGAATTCAAACGCTACAATCTAGTTTAGTTTCACTTTAATATCATATTGAATTGTTCGTCTCATCTGAAAGCTATATTGAGATTGAACATATTATTCAATATTCGTCTCATCTGAAAGCTATATTGAGATTGAACATATTATTTTAAGATTGTTCAAGATAAAGAAATGTCTACTAAAATATTGAAATTTACATGTCTGCTAAGATATAGGAGTGTTATAGGGTTATTTGTATTTGTATTTGGACGGAATTGTTTTCGGAGATAGCTTCCTGAGATGAGTTAAGTTTTTTAAAAATTCAAAACCTTCTTTGTTTTCATTTTCTGATTCATCTAATCTAAAATGAGACCACAATATTTTGATTGTATTTATTTTGATACTTTGATACTTTTTGACTCATTTTTCAAAACGAGTATACATATACGTACATATAAAATATACAATATTGTTTTATGAATATTAATTGCAAAAGTAATAGTATTACAACAACTTAAATCATTAACTTCATATCATAACCAAAAAATTACTAAATCGACATACTTTGTAATAGTATTACAACAACTTAAATTATTAACTTCATATCATAACCAAAAAATTACTAAATCGACATACTTTTCTTAATTTGATAATTCTATCTTGAAGAATGATTCCAAGCGTTTCTCAAAACACGTAAATCACAAATTAATCTATATACATATTTTTTGAATTCGCGCAAAAAGAAATAAAATCTTCAAACACTTGCCTTTTTCCTAAATACTCAAAAACAAAACTAAAATGAATATCTAAGTAGGCGGCAAGATTTTTGTTCCTTCAAAGTGTGTATTTGGATTTTCTTTTATCTTTTTATTTTATAGAAATGATGAATTAGTAGGAGAGATAAAAAAATGTGTTTTGAATGATTTATAGTGTGCTTGTTTCTTGACAAATTAGCAGTGATATGTGATATTTTGGCTATGGCATCTGGCAATCACCTCGTCACACTTATGGTGAGAGATGTATTTGGGTTAAAGTATCTGGCGACAGCTATGACCACGTCACACCAAAGGCGCCAGAGTTAAGACAACTTCTCTTCAAACTAGACAACAACTCAATGAGCTTACTACAACACTAATGGATCAGACCTTGTGATAACGCCTAAAGATATCCCCTTAGAATTCATTTGAGGTACATTATTTTAATTATTCTTTCTAAATTGATGTCGTTGTGATTACCGGCGACGCTTTGGTAATATCTATTTTCAACTCGTTCAACTCTTATTCCATATCTAATATAGGCATCGAAGAGCCTACGTCGGGTTAGACTTCGACTTAACTAACGTGTAGTGTTTGAGCACGAGTTTTTGTCGGACTAAAGTTGATTCAAGCCTCTAGGAGACTTGCATTAAAATAAAGTGAAGTGTGTTTAGTCCATGCATTAAGTAACATCAATCATTTTTTTTTCATTAAAAATCGATCAAATATAAACTGAAGACCATTAAATATTTTTCTTCACTACCATTTTATTAAGTACTTTCGATTCCATGTAGTAATTTCAAAGCTCTCAATATTATATTTCTAAATTTCCATTTTGTGTAATTCATATATTTCATTTAAAATTTGTTTAACATGGTATCTTATTTAGAAGCTTCAAGTTATAGTTAGGGTTCAAATAGCTAGCTTATTGTAACATTATTTTTAATCCTAGTATTATTCCATATTCGCTATTTATTTTCTACCATTTTTCAACATCATCCCACAATTTCTCTGATCCTCCACTATCATCTACTACTTTCCCACTATGTTATATCGTTTATCCTGATTCAATCTTGTCGACGACATCATCTTATTAGCAAGGAAGACAAAGAAAGTTAAGAAACTCACTTGTTCTACCTCCAGAGTCAGAAAACAAAAAAAAGTTAAGGTTTACAATAGTTACCTAAAACACCAATAACCTGATGTTGGACCTATTGTTTGTATTCTTATCCTGCAAGTTCAAACCCAATCCAAGTACTATAAAAATAATATAGATAAAAACATTGAAATCACCATGATATGGGAGTTGTGGAGCCCTCACAAATTCGAAGTACGGTCTGTTGGGAATGATTTTGGTTCAAAGTTTAAATTTTTCTTAACGAACAATTTTATATCTGAATCCTCGAAATAATGTGGAATTGTGATTTAAGTGAAATAACTTTCGATTCATATCATGTTCAAATCAATTCCACAAACCCACCTAATACATCAACATGAATTGATTTGGAAATATTTGGTGGTCATAATGCTCATACAATCCTTACATAATTAAATTAAATAATTTTAAAATATGCAATTCTAATAAACATTACCCTTATCATTCTGAATGACGTTTAGTAAAGAATTTGATTTTACTCCAAAGCCACTGTACACCCTACTTTAGCGTCATCTACGAACTTGGATTAATGATTTCCAGTTAGTTGTGCAAACCCACTCCAAGAACCGTTATTTAAAAGAAGCTATTTCTTTATATTCCTTGAAATAGTTTTAGTATATGTTCTTTTTTTGCTAATCATGTTTAACCTTTTTCTCAAAGTTCATGGAGTTTGAAAGAGAGAAATCTAAGAAAACACTAAAAACTAAAATTACACACACACACACACATATATATATATATGTATATATATATATATATATATATATATATACATAGAGAGAGAGAGAGAGAGAGAGAGAGAGAGAGAGAGAGAGAGAGAGAGAGAGAGAGAGAGAGAGAATTTCTTCTTATTAAATAATTCTATTCTCATTCAAATTTCTAACCTTTGTGGAATTTACCAAAATATCAAATAATGGAAGTCAAATTCATCAGTTATCACCACCCTCTTTCTTTTTCTCATTTATCTCATTAGGTAATAAAGAAATATCCCATCTAATGAAATACTTATAATTAACTCTAAAACTTAAATTTGAATTTTATCTGTTTCTAGAAGGAGTATGAGCCTATGAGCAGTCTTCTCCCACTCTTATTGAAATGCAGCGGGAATGGGTGGACATATCATTCAAAGCTCTAATATGATGAACTTATTCAAAATTCTTGTTTCACTAATCCATACATTACAATCAATTATTTCCACTTATATCTAAATTCTAATACTACACTCTCGTCCTCTTAGATATAAAAGTAACTTGAAGCCAATAATTAGCATCAAATGATATAGTTATTTCAAGCTATATTGATCCTCGTTACTACAGATTTGTGATCTTACCTAGCACACTTGTTAGTCATATCCCGACTTTCATTAACGTAAAATGTCTTCGACCATATTCATAGTCAAATTGTGAACTACGTGCTCATATGAAGGGAAGTACTTGCTAGTTATAATAAGAAAGATAACATAAGCACGATTCAATCTACTCCAAAGCTAGACAATCACATTCTGAGCTACTTGCCATTAACCCCTCCAAGATAAGATCTAGATGTTGTGTAATCTGACATCACAATGTTGAAGTTAAATAAGACTTCGTGACAAAGAGGAATTTATGAAGACGATTGATTAAGAATAAGATCTTAATAACCATCAATTTATTAAAGTTAAGGAGGATTAATGGTCAACAACGTTCGTAGATTCTCTTTATTTGTTGTGCCCTAATGCTTTATAGATATAAGAAAACAAAAATCACGAATCCTGACATCAGCTGATCTAGAAAGACATACCTATCAAATTATGAAAATGTACTATATTCATGACTAAATTGAATATATAGAAATGATTGTAGGAGGATATTGTTGCTATTCGTTGAACTCAATATTCACGTCTCTTACATATAACAACCTATATGATGAATATTGTATGTCATGATTTAATGATCAAAGATTTTCATCAAATTTTTTTTTTATCAAATATTTCAAAATCTGATTAAATAATGATAATATTTATACTATTGTTTATGTGAATAATTATTAACTTTTAAAACTACTTTCAATAAAATAGAAGAAATTATTTTTAAAAGATAGAACTCTTTCGATTTAAGTCCTTAATTTCAAGAAAATGTTACACGACTCCAAAGCTTATTGTCATTTGCACATAAGGCACAAATATGAACACACTCATCTTGTTATGAGAAACTATATGTCTTGATTTTTGCCATGAACTTCTTGTTAAAATTACTAAAAGTTGTGTATTTCTATGGTTTATAAATTCAAAAATTTAACCACACCTTTTGATTTTATATTGATAAACTTGTAATAGTGATAAGTATAAACAATATACATAGTGTATTTCAGAAGTAATTGTTTTTTGAAAATTTTAAATGTAAAATATCTTTAGCATTTTGATAAGAAGTTATATAGGGGTACACTTCATTTTCTTTGCATTACTGCGTCACATTTAGGTGATGATTATTATATTATAAATAAAAATTTGATTTGAAAAATAAAATCACCCACATGTAGATCACCCTGTTTAGAAGCTATTATAAGTATTAGAAGAATTGGTAGAAAAGAATAGAGTTTTAACACTTAATTTAATGCATGTAATAACATTTAATATATTGAGTATATGACCAAAACAAAAATTTCAGAGCTTGATATTACATTTTCATATATGTTAGGTCATTTGTCAAATTCTTTATTAATTGTCATTATATATAACATGAACGAATTCAAACACCAAAAGAGTATATTTTCAAACACAGGAGGTGCACTCATGATTCATGAAGTTATGTGTTTCTTTACACGGAATTATAGAGTAGAGTTGGATGATGATTTTAAAACTTTAAAGTGGTCGAAAACAAAGGAACAAATACAATTACTGCTCGCATCGTTCTTGAGTTACTAACTTCTTAGATGACTACACTAGCATGAAAGAGTATTTTATTGTAGGTGAACAATTATTAATGATATAGAAATCAGTTGAGTAGAAGATTTTACAAGTGTATGTATTGTAGAAGGGCTAGTTAAACCAAGAACATCAAAGGAAATATATGAAGCCTATAATATATCTACTCAACAAGGAGCCAATGATAAAACTTTGCATGTTCCGACGTTTAATCTCATGTTGGGATATTTGCTATATTCAGATTCATACGTGCTAATAATTTTTCAAGATTTACTTGTAGTTTTTAAGATGTATGTTTTTAACTTTTTAATTCTTAATGTAACTTATTGTAATTTGAATAGGGTCATTACTATTTAAGGTTTTTTTTTTTTTAAATCTCAGCAAATGGAAAATATACGGTACAAGTCCAGCACAACTCAAGTTACTAGAGCCTCACATGCGCTTGATTTTATTTTCTAGTAAAAACTACTATGGTTTAAGCCTGTGAAAGAAAATAAAAAGCTAGTATTAACATAACCAGCTAAAATCACAACTAGCACAATCTCACTAACTCGTTTAGCACATCTACACGACCCTCACCCATCATTGTCATGACCACTGATTAGCACCATCATAGCTACTATGGTTTAAGCCTGTGAAAGAAAATAAAAAGCTAGTATTAACATAACCAGCTAAAATCACAACTAGCACAATCTCACTAACTCGTTTAGCACATCTACACGACCCTCACCCATCATTGTCATGACCACTGATTAGCACCAAGTGACCGAAGGTTTGGAGAAAATTGCAGTTTTGGTAGCTGAGTCCCAGATTTGGTGCCTCAACTTCGACGCTTTTTGCAATTTAAGTCCCTCTATTGTAAATCACTTAAAAATTGTCGAAAAACACACGTGCATTGTACATGACTCAACTAAAAACAATAAAGAAGAAAAGAAAACAAAATTACATTTGACGAAGAAACGATTTTTACACTTTAGTGAGGAAACGTGTTCAACCTAGATTGAAAAAGTAAAATAAAAATCGAAAAAATAAAACAACTTCTAATCGGGGAGAGAGAGGCGCATCTCTCTTCTCCCTCAAATTAACAAACGATTTTGAATATGTATTGCAATTAAACATCATTATTGAATTTGGGAATGATTTTGATAATGGATATTGTTGAATATTGATATAGTTGAATTAGAACATAGAATATTTGGACGGTTTTGCAAATGAACAACATAGCAGAAACAATTTTTTCAAGGTTGAACGGCATAGCATTAGCAACTTCCTACTGCACATGTAAAAAAAGTGCAACAATAAAATAAAATAAAATAAAATAAATAGCAGCAACATCGCTGCTTATAATAGAACAACAACAACAACTAATTGTTGCTGCAAACTTCAACTTGCAACTAATCTGGGCTCTTTTGATTTGGAGAAGAAGTGAGATGCGCTTCTCTCTGCCCGATTAGAAGTTGTTTTATTTTTTAAATTTTTTATTTTTCTCTTTAAAAAAAAAGAATCTAGGTTAAACTCGTTTCTTTCTCAAAGTCTAAAATTGTTCTTCAAAATGTATTTTAATTTTTTTGTTAGTTGAGTCATGTGCACTGCATGTGTGTTTTTTGGCAATTTTTAAGTAATTTCCATCAGAGACACTTAAATTGCAAAGAGTTTCCAAGTTGAGGCACCAAATCTAAGAGATGTCAAGTTGAAGCACCCAGAAAGCAAGGGTGCCAAGTTCAGGCACCAAAACTACAATTTTTTCCCAAAAGTTTGAGACTTTTCTCGCCCAAATCCAGTGTGAAGCTGGAACCTATAGCCACCACCCACAAGTGCCACATTAAACTTGCAATAACTATACAAGTACCACCACAAATTACTCATGCATCATAAATGTAATCAATGTCATCTCGATATCGTGACTCCCACAATCCTCCATCAACATGATTACAAATGTCTAGATATTTGGTCTCTAAATAATGGCACATGTTACCATCGCGAGCACGAACTGACCATGGTCCTGAGTCTCCTGACCATGACACACAATAAAGAACGTGCCTTAACCAACCAATTTAGTAGATACCACTTTGAGATTTTGGCCACAACCCAGTGATAGTGTTACTCATGCATCACAAATGTAGTCAATGTCGTCTTGATTAATGTCGCAGTTTCCACAACCTGCTATCATCACAATTACAAATCTCTAGATTTACTCTCTCGATAATAACACCTGTACATGGTTAAAACTGCAGTAACAAACTTACCGTGGTTGCGATCATGGGACATGCGACAAGATAATGAACTTAACTAACTAATTTTGTAGTTTCACAGTAGTACCACTTTACAGATTTTGGCCACAACCCAGTACTAGCATAGCGGAACCTCGAAAAGGCTTTGCCGTTATTGTATACATTGTTGAGAATAATGTGTAAAATGAAGTACAAAACGTGGAGCACACTCTCATAAATCATTCTAGGGCTCAAGGAAAAAATTTCAAGTTTAATTCGCTTATCATACCAAGTATATATCGACATTTGACACTGATAGAGTTTATCGTTCATGAATATCGAATAACTCAGATCAAGTTTTTATTACTTCCTTTTTTGATGGAAATCAAAATATCATAGGACTAAGTTACAAAGTCATTACAAAAGTTCATAGTAAGAAAATCTACATCGTAAAATGAGACATTTGGCAGATTTTGGTAGGTAAAATGGGTCGATCAATTAGATACAAAAACCCATTTTATCACTATATATTATGTTTAGGCTCACTCACTTAATGAGTAGAAACCTAAATTAAAAAGTATACTGTGAAAGTTCTCAGAACTGCAAGAAAATACAATTTCTCTCTCTAGAAGAGCTTCTCTCCCAAGTTTTCTTGTGGCCCACTGCCTAGTGCATTTTCTTCTTCATTTCCACCATGGAAATGGAGCTTCCACTATCAACACAACTCAACAAAACTACTCTACACGATAGCATAGAATCCGAATACACCTTGCTCGCTAAAATCATCGCTGAAAAACCCCAAAACATCGAAGCTTATAGATCCACGATGATGAAAGCTTGGAATCCTACTAAAAAAGTCTTCATCAAACTGGAAGATGAAAATATCTTCTCTTGTATTTTTGAGCTCAAAGCAGATATAATTAAGGCTTCTAACTTGTCTTGGTCGTTCAGAGACCACCAAGTTATTCTCAAAACCTGGTCGCAGGAGATGGCTTATCACGACGTTGACTTCTTGACCGCCCCTTTCTGGTGCCAAATCTCCCGACTCCCGGTCTGCTACATTACCCCGGAGAATGCCCGTCTAATAGGCAACACTTTGGGAAAGTTCATCTGTATCGAAGAATCAAGTTTTGGGAGCCGTTGGAAAAAGGCATTCAAAATCAGAGTGGAAATCTGTATTTCCAAACCGCTTGAAGCCCAGATTTGTTTCCTAACCTCGGACAGTAAACCATTCAAGGTGGAAGTGCGATATGAGCGCCTCGCCGATTTTTGCCACTTTTGTGGGCTCTTAGGACATCGCGCCAGATCTTGCCCCTTAACTGCCACCGCCGTCGACGGAAGGGCCGATCAACAGCCACCCATTGTCTACGGCTCATGGCTGCGTGCTGAGAATCCCCAATCCCTCAACCCTAATTTCCTTGGCGGGCCAATTCCCAGCCAGGCCCATCTCGGCAGGCCAGTAATTCTCCACCTCTCATTGAGCCCCCTATTGGGCCAATCTCCTCCAGCGCTCTCGTCCATCCCATCTCAATATCCACCAGCCCAACAAACATATCCAGTGTTATTGGGCCAAAAGAAAAAGATCCCATTGTCCAGCCCATGGTTATCTCTAGCCATTTTATCCCAAGCCCAACTCTAACCCCCAATAGGCCCACTCTGAGTATCTCTCTTCCCAAATCCTTATTTGTTAGCCCAATTACTCTTAAACATTCTAATCTGGATCCTCACAAAACCCATCTTACCAAGCCCAATCCCCTTCCTCTCTTCTCTCTCACACCCGAATCTTCTTCCCCGGCAGAAATCGCCACTCTCACCGCCGTGGACCTTGCTGATGCCTCCCGAGCAGCACCCCACCCCCACCTCCACCGCGCGTTTCAAACGCCTCCTTTCCTCGTCCCGACAATTTTCTTCGCCTAGCCCACTACCTCCAGAAATCAAACTACAAAACCTTAAAAGATCTTTTCCCGGTCCTAATGCCTTCCCTCCTTGTCCATGTTCCACAAGACCGAGACTTGACAACATCTCCTTCTCCATTCCCGTTAACCTAGCTGTCTCTATACCATCTCATACACTACCAAAATTTTTTCCCTCTTCATTACAAATGGCTGCAGTTCAAACCAATTCCCTCCTCTCCCTCCTTAGTACCCACTCGTCTGTCGGATCATTCAGTTGCGATGACTCATCATCGGAAGACCCCTCAAGTAATGAGGGGTCAAGCCATTAATCGCTCTATGATCCTCCTGGCTTGGAATTGCCAAGGCCTTGAAAGCCTTGTGCAATTCGAGCCCTTCGGTCACTGCTTAGCAGTCACCGACCCGATCTTTTCTTCCTCTCTGAGATTAAAACCTCTTCTTTCTCTCATCTTCTCTCTTGATCAATGTTTCCTTACTAATCGTATCATTGTTCCCCCCGTTGGTCTGGTTGGGGGAATCTGTTTGGCTTGGAAAACTGATTTATATGTGGTTGTCACTAATCAAAACTCTTTTCTTATTAATGTTCTTGTTCGTAATTTTGGTCGCATTACTTTGCAGTTCACGGGGATTTGTTGTCCCCCCTATTCTGAAGCTAAGTCTGTTTTTTGGGAACACTTGAACACCCTCTCGCGTGATTTTGATGGTCCTTGGGTGCTGTTGGGAGACTTTAACGATATATGTAATCAAAGTGAAAAGGCCGGAGGGAATTCTTTTGCTAGTTCATCGACTCATAGCCTTGTTTCTGATTTGAATAACTTGTCGCTGTTTGATTTGGGTTTTTCAGGTTATGACTTCACGTGGAATAACCACCCTGAAGGAATTCATAACATCCAACAAAGACTTGATCGAGGAGTTGCTAACAGTCGATGGTGTCTCCTATTCCCTTTTGCCCATCTCAAGCACCTCCTTGCTCTGGCCTCGGATCACTGTCCTATTCTGTTGAACACGCAGAAGGAGATCACTAAAGGTCCTAGACCTTTCAAGTTCGAAACTATGTGGTTATCCCTCCCCGATTGATCTCGTGTGATTGATAATGCGTGGAATTCCCCTACCTTTGGCTCCCCTTTGAATAAATTTATTTCGAAAACGAGGCATGTTTGTAGAGATTTAAATTACTGGAATTTACATGTGTTTGGCCATGTGGATAAATGTATCAAAAAGTTGACTGATGAGATTTCCTATCTGCAAACTTGCCCTCAAACTACTGTTAATCGTGCTCTTGAGAATAAGCTCCAATATGATTTAGATCTTTGGCTTAAACGTAAATGTACTCTATGGAAACAAAGATCTAAGAAGAAATGGTTAAAAGAGGGTGATGCGAACACTCACTATTTTCACTTCAAAATCATCATTCACTTGAGGTTTAACAGAATTGATTATATTCAAAAATCTGATGGTAGTTCTTTGTTTGACTGGGCTAATATTGGTTCTTGTTTTGTTGAGCATTTTGAATCCATGTTTTCCACCTCTTTTGATGCTACCTCTCCCCCATTCCCCCTTGATCTTGACAACTTGTTCCCGAATGTTATTTCTGATGCTGAGAATGAGATTATCTGTAAAATCCCTTCTCATAAGGAGATAAGGATTACTATGTTCTCTGTTGGCTCTGACAAGAGTCCTGGGCCTGATGGTCTCCCTGCTGCTTTTTACAAAGCTTTTTGGCACACCACCAAAGACTCTCTTATCAAAGCTATCACTTGTTTTTTTCAAAAATGGCTCGGTTCTAAATGGGATTAACCATACTCTTATCTCTCTGATCCCAAAAAGACCAATTCCCACTCTGTTGAGGATTTTAGACCTATTAGCCTTTGTAATCTCACTTATAAAATCATTTCTAAAATTTTGGCTAATAGGTTCAAAACTCTCTTAGACAAATTTGTGTCTCCTTTCCAATCTGCTTTCATTAAAAATAAGAACATTCAAGATAACACCATTCTTTCTCATGAACTTATGGATTTTATTCACCGTAAAAAAGGCAAAAATGGCTCCCTTGCTTTCAAAATTGACTTAGCCAATGCCTTTGATCGTGTTGAATGGGACCTCATTTTTTGTATCCTTTCCAACCTCGGTTTTAACAACACTTTTGTAGGTTGGATCAAAAATTACATTACTTTCTCCACCTTCTCAGTTCTTGTTAATGGCTATACTTGTAGTTTTTTTAAACCTTCTCGTGGTATTAGGCAAGGAGGCCCCCTCTCTCCTTACCTATTTGTCACTTTTGTTGAGCTCTTCTCTCGGCTGATAGCCAAACAGGAAAATGATGGTTTTTTTTAAAGGTCTTAAAGTTTCTCGCACTAGCCCTTCCATTTTCCATCTTTTGTATGCCGAAGATTTAGTGATTTTTGGTCATGCTACCAAGTCTAATGCTCTTTCCATCAAAAATACTTTGGATACTTTCTGTACTTGGTCGGGTCAAGCGGTCAGTTTTAACAAATCTTTCATCCATTTTAGCTCCAACATGAACCCTCTCCTCAAGTCGGACATTCTGTCTATTCTTGGTGTTGCTGAATGTGGTCACAAAACCCCTCACCTCGGGCTCCTCTTTTGCAAAATCAAGTCCCGTAAAAAAGCTTTTTCTGATCTCATGAGTAAACTTGATAGCAGCCTTGCTTCTTGGAAACTCAATTCCCTTTCTCAAGCGGGTTGCTCGGTCCTTATTAGCTCGGTTGCTCTCTCTTATCCTGTCTATATTATGTCTAACTTTCTTCTCCCCATTGATCTTTGCAACCGCATTGATGTCGCTCTTCGCAGATTTTGGTGGGGTAGCAATTGCAATGGAAACATCCTTGCTCTTAAAGCTTGGGACTCCATTTGTCGCCCCAAATCTGTTGGTGGTCTCGGGTTTCGTCGTATGGCTGATTTCAATAAGGCCATCCTCTCCAAGCTTTCTTGGAAAATGTTAAGCAACTCGAACACCCTTTGGGTCAAGGTCTTTAAGGCCAAATATCTTAGGGGGATTTCTCTCTTTTTGGCCCCTTCTTCCCTTTCCTCTTCTTCTTGGACATGGAAAGATATCCTTAAGTCCCGTGACTTTCTTCTTAAAGAGACTTGTTTTCCTATCTATAGTGGCTGCACTGTTCTTACTTGGCAAGACCTTGGGTCCCTACTATTCCCTGTTTTTAGGCCTAAATCCCGTGACATCTCTTCTTTTGTTCACTATAGTTTTTCAGCTGTTAGCTCCTTCTTTCGTAGTGATCAAATCAACTGGGATAAAGATAAACTTGATATCGTTTTGATCAACTCACAGTTGAAGAGATTTTGAAAATTCAAATCTCTCCAATTGCTCCGAGCCATTCGCCGATTTGGACCCCCTCTGCGTCAGGGGTTTTCTCTTCCAAAAGTGCTTATCTCCATGACCAATCTCCCCGTTTTCAACTAAATACCTCTACCGACTCGATTTTCCTTAAAAAGCTTTGGAATTCTAAACTGCATGGGAGGCATAAACTTTTAATTTGGAAAATATACCATAACATCCTCCCTATTCGCACCAAGCTTAACACCATCTTTGCCATCAATGATGTTTCTTGTCCTGTTTGTAATGGAGGTAATGAGACTCTTGAACATTTATTCATCACTTGTCCGTTTACCTCCCAACTTTGACTGTTCTTTAGTTGGCATCTAAACTTAAATCCTTTTCGTACTTGGAGCATAAAAGATCTCTTGAAGCTGTTCATCCTCAATACATGGAGTTTTTTCTCTACCTCTTTAACTAAAGACAAAGCCCTTATCTCTTTGGCTGTTTACTGTGCTTTGGAAAAACAGAAATTGCATTACTCACGGTTCTCTTTCTTTTCAGGTTAAGGATCTTGTGCTTCAAGTGGGTGCAAAGGAAAGGGATTATTGGGCTGCCTACTGTACTTATATTGGCCGATCCCCTACCACAAATGTTTGGAAGCCTCCTCCTGTCAATTGGATCAAAGCCAATAGTGATGCGTCATTCAAAGATGGAAAAGCATACTCAGCGTTCCTTATTCGCAATTCATGTGGAACAATTCTTTTTGCATCATGTAAATCCCGTCTTTGCATGGAGCCTATTATTGCCGAGGCTCTCGCCCTGCTCCATGCTTGCCAATGCTTAAGCAAAGCCAACACCAAGTCTGCAATTCTCGAGTCTGACTGCAACAGTCTTATTTCGGCGATTACCGTTTTCGATTCGATCATTCCTTGGACTATTTATCCGCTCGTTATTCGGATTAGAAGATTTTGGAACCAATGGCCAAAATGGAGGTTCACTTTTGTAAACCGTAATGCCAACGGTGCGGCCGACAACTTAGCTCGATGGGCTTTTTTGTCGAATTGGTCGAATCATTTCAACGACCAAAACCTCCCTATGGTCTCTTTTTGTCATGGAGGTTTTCCTATTTTGAACTATTGTAATGACTTTGCGTTTTGATTAATTTATTTTCTTTCATCAAAAAAAATAAAAAAAAAAAGAAACCTAAATTAACTCCGAGAGGGTAGACTAAAACAAGCCAATCGAGCTTAAACATCTATACACCAATTACTCATCTATGATAGAGCAATGTAAACGTCATAAAAAAAACCCTTATATATTTCTCTTGTATTAGAGTGTTATCATAAATTCATAAAAGTAAAAATAGCAAGTTCACAAAACAAAACCTCTGTCGTCTCGTCGTTATTTCTCATCATCACCAAATCAAATCTACCCCAAAACACTTTTAATTCACAACTCAATAAATAATTGCATATACATACATATTTTTACACGAGATTTGAATCATCAAATCAAATCAAATCACCGTTTTTTATTTTGCAGAGCACAGGCAGTTCACATCGCATTCACTACTACTCTACTCAGTGATATAGATCTCTCTCTCCCCACTGCGCAAAACTGATGAGGCGGCGAGGTTCAGATTACCGGCGGCAGGTGCGGCGACGGATTCCGAATGTGTTCTGGCTGACCATTTTTGGATTGGCGATTTTGCTCTTCATTGTGCTCTTGAGCCGAGACAGTAGTAATAATAATAATAGCCAATCCACTTCCAGATCGCTTTACGATAAGGTCCGATTCGAGATCTCAATTTCACGTTTTTCTAATTTTGCATTATTGTTATTATTATTTTGAGGTTTTGTTTAATTTAATTTCAGTTTTGTGCTGCTAGTTATTTTTAGGCTACTTTTATTTGCTTTCGTTTTTCTTGTTATGATTCCGATGGGATTGCTTGCGACCAATATAGTGACCTTGTCTGGTGAATGAGAAATAGTGAATGAGATTGCCATATTGAAAATTTATAGATGTTGAAATGGTATTAACTCTCTTCACTGTAGGTCCGGTAAGTAACCATATGATTGGCGAAAACTTATTCAACAACAAGACCCGGAGATGTTATTAACGGTTCTAATATGTTAAAAAGATTATTTTGATTCTCTTATTCAATCTTCAAATATATTGAGAAAGAGGGCGGGTGAAGCATTTTGTGAGTCGTTGAGATAACTTATTTTTATATTTTTAAGTTGAGCTACAAGTTGCGGAATGTTGGAAGTGTTTTTTGTTAAATGTCCAAATTGATGTAAAACGTGACTTGTACGTTTATTGTGTTGTTTGTTCACAATGACGGTTTCTCAAATAAAGCGGCTTAGGAACTAGCTTCAGTTTAGTTGTAAACAGGGGCCTAGTTTTCTATTACGAATAGAACAGGTTGAGATTAGTTTTCAAATTTTGCTTTTATTCAATAAATGGATTAGCAAAAACTTTCTGCTATTCATCGGTTCTCATCGATTGATTCTCTTTGATTTTCGGTATTTATAGGTTCAAAGTTTTGAATATCGATTTAGTAACTATGTCGATACATGGAAAACAAGTAACAATGGCTTATTTCCCGCGGCTGGCTTACCTCATTTTCCTATGACCAATTGAGTTTTTTGTGGAAAAGAAGATCTGATATTGATAGATCATGTCACTGCAATCCAGACTCTCAATGCAGAAAATAGAACACACTTTCTTCGCTTTCGTGGTAACCAAACAAGAGTCTTTCTGATATAACATCTAATGTACTTAGAAAAACAGATATTATGGGTACCTGAGTCTCTGGTTATACATGAGAAAGGTTATCTGTTGCACTGATTAGCTAGGAACTCTACTTTCTTTTGGAACCGCTCATCATATTTCACGTCTCGATATCTTAGAAAGATGGGATGTGGTAGCAGCAGATTGACTAGGTAGAAGTTATTAAGAAGGAAAATACTCTTGTAGTTTGATATGTTCACACATGTACATTAAGGAAATTTTGAATAAGTGGAGAACCAGTTCATAGATTGGAAAGAATAAGGTTGCACCGATGTCCACTGTAGCTAGCCATCAAGATTACTTACCATTATTGAATAAACTTCTTTCAGCAATCAATTTTCTGGATGGAAGGCTAGAAAGGCATTATTGAACTACCTTTTCAATATTTAATGCACTATAGTGAAGTAACTACCCTTACGACTTGAAGGTTTCTTTATTACATCTCCCTGTAATCAATAAATCAATTTTGTCACACAAATTTTGAGAGTTTGTTGTGGTATCCTTAATGTGGCTGACCCACCACTATCAACTCAGTTTGAGTTGTGAAAATTTATATTCTAGGATCTCTGGTTCAGTCTCGTGGTGCGGCATAGGTCCAACGTAAGTTGAGAGACTGATTGCAATAAAATATCTTATGGTAGAGTTTTACTAGTAAAGTTAGAACATTTGTAATAATATTAGATAAATAATTTTTAGCAAGGAATATCAATAAAAAAGAACATGGAATGGTATCTATCAAGTTACTAGTTTCACCTAAATCGGAAAATCTGTGATCCTGAATTTCTTAACTAATTTTATAGAACTATACTAAGGAATCTCCAGCTGGAGTTGGTCATATGCTGTGTCTTAAGCTTTCAAAACATTTGTTTTACTAATCTTTTAGGTAACATGTTTCTACTATGTCCCTGAGGTGTCAGCACTGTCCCAGGAGACTCTACAGCTAGGATTTATTTGCTGTCATAGACTCAATGGTGAAACTCTGCTGTAAGCTAAACTACTAATTTAAGTGTGTGAATCTGAAGGATAGCTGTTTAAGAAAATGTTGGTAGAGTGCGTTTTTTGATTAATGGATTTGGAGTGGATGATGAAAGATCCACGAAAACAAAATGATAGTATATTGTATAGGTCACAAACTTTTAGGGGTTTTAAATTCGTAAGTAACAATTCCTCCTTTATTTTAACTAGTAACTTGACGGATTTGATTCGGAACTCTCCCAAGATTTGCGTAACTTCAGAACCTTCAAATGCTGACACACTCTTAAAGAATTAAAACTAAGGCAATTTGGAGTGACTTGTCTTTGTTTATCTTTTTGTATTGCTCATACTGACTATGTTGACAAACTAAGGCAAAGCTGAATTGTAGAAACTATAAAATTTTGCTCAATTCTGTCTGGATTCGGGTGTTTTAGAGAAACAGATTTAGTTGGAGGCTACACAATTGATGCATACTTAGAAATGGTGAGGTTCGTATATCTTTATTTGGATAGACTTGAGAACTATAATTTAAGTCCCAAGGTTTGCTACTCTTCAGTGCAAAATACTCAGCTTCTATAGCAAACCATTATGCTTATACTTACATAATGTCTAGCTGTCTCCAAGAGCTATCGATGGAATTTTTTTTCGAGTCAGAACTAGAGCTTTCACCTGACTGAATTTCTCAAAGTTTCTGTTCATTCAAATGGGCAAACACTAGTTGGTTCACTTGTATTAGCATATATAGCCTTTGGTACTTGCATCTTTGACTTCAAAATCATTAATCAGAAGATCTATTGCCATACTATGGTGAGAAGACTTATATGGGGTCGTCAAGCTTACTTTTATTATCCTCCTTCAAGGCAAGGACACTGGACATGACTTGGTACTCCTACTTGTGTACCCAAAACTTGAGTAGATATGACCACTACTTGGCTCCTTTGTTTAATTAAATTTTTTGCACAAAGATAAAAGATGGAACATACTATGGCTCCATGGTGAGAATTTATATAAACAGGTACTTCTGGGATTATGTATTAGAAGGTATTCAATTGGGAGATAGTGATTTATATGATAACTGAAGAGGACCAAAAAGGGGTTCGTGCTGTAAAGAACCCCCTTAATTCTTGTTGCCGAATAGTAGCCTAAGTTCCCTAGGAAGCTTGGAATTTGATTACTTTACAAAGGTGGGAATGGTAATGATGCTCACCATTCTTCTTTTACTTTTGGCATCAGATTGTACCAAGGTCTTCACACTTCCATAACTTGATTTGCATGTGCCAATGCTAAAACTTAGCTGGGGAATGTTCAACACAGTTGATTGCTGACGTTGCGTCTAGTATGGCTTTTTAGGAGTGTCATTAAGATGTGATTAAGTTAACGAATGTGTTGTAAAATTTATAGTTATATTGCATGGAACTGTTATTAATATCTCCATTAGAAGTACTGTTGAAATACTTAGTCTGGTTATAAAGTAGATCGGTCCATTTTAGATGGAATGCCATTGCCAATTAGTTTATAAGTGTAGGTTAGCTAAATGAGAAATTCTCAATCCTTAGCTCGGGAGGAAAACAAACAAAATCTTTTGCGAAATTTATTGTCATTTGTGCTTGCAATTTACTTTCATCAGGTCTTTTATTTTCTGGTTTTTGTGTTATGCAGAGATCCTTTAGGCAGGAGAAACTTATAGAAGGCCTTAACATCACAGACGAAATGTTGAGTCCCGATTCTGTAACAAGGCAACTGAATGACCAAATTTCTCTGGCCAAGGGATTTCTTGTCATTGCAAAGGAAAGCAACAATCTTCAATTTGCATGGGAGCTTAGTGCCCAAATTCGTAACTCACAGATCCTTCTCTCAAATGCTGCTTTAAGGAGAACTCCTTTGACTACCAGCGAATCAGGAACTACAATTCGTGACATGGCACTTTTACTCTTCCAGGCTCAGCAACTCCACTACGATAGTGCTACAATGATCATGAGACTGAAAGCCAAGATCCAGGGTCTTGAAGAACAAACGAATTCCATCACAGAGAAGAGTTCAAAATATGGACAAATCGCTGCTGAAGAAGTTCCTAAGAGTCTTTACTGCCTTGGAGTTCGGTTAACGAGTGAATGGTTTAAGGATGCAACTCTGCGGAAGAAATTGAAGGAGAAAAGGCAAACATCTTCAAAACTGAAAGATAACAGTGCCTATCATTTCTGTGTCTTTTCAGACAACATTCTTGCCACTTCCGTCGTCGTAAATTCAACAGCTACAAATTCCAAAAATCCTGGCGACGTAGTTTTCCACCTTGTCACTGACGAGGTGAATTATGCCGCAATGAAAGCGTGGTTCACCATGAATAGTTTCGGGGGAGTTACTGTTGATGTTCAAAAAATAGAAGACTTTACCTGGTTGAATGCTTCGTATGTTCCCGTTCTTAAACAGCTTCAAGACTCCGAAACCCAAAGCTACTACTTCTCCAGTGGGGGCGGTGACAAACGAACACCAATCAAGTTTCGGAACCCCAAATATTTGTCCATGCTAAACCACCTAAGGTTCTACATTCCCGAGGTTTTTCCCTACCTCAAAAAGGTTGTCTTTTTGGATGATGATGTTGTAGTGCAGAAGGATCTCTCTGGACTTTTCTCTATAGATCTAAACGGCAATGTCAATGGTGCAGTCGAGACATGCATGGAGACGTTTCATAGATACCACAAGTACTTAAACTATTCCCACCCCCTTATTCGCGAACATTTCGACCCGGATGCATGTGGGTGGGCATTTGGTATGAATGTATTTGATTTGGTGGAGTGGAGGAGAAGGAATGTTACGGGTATTTACCACTATTGGCAAGAAAAGAACGTGGACCGAACTTTGTGGAAACTCGGGACTTTGCCCCCAGGATTGTTGACCTTTTATGGGTTGACCGAGCCATTAAACCCATCGTGGCATGTTTTGGGATTGGGGTACACAAACGTTGATCCTCAATTGATTGAGAAGGGAGCTGTGCTGCATTATAATGGGAATTCAAAACCTTGGTTGAAGATTGGGATGGAGAAGTATAAATCCCTTTGGGATAAATATGTGGACTATGGACACTCTCTTTTGCAACAGTGTAATGTCCATTAGTTCTCCATGGCTTTCCATTTTTTTTGTACACAGGGACATGTAGGGAGAAGTTATAACGTATGAAAGCACTAACCATTGATATTTAATTGTCCCAAGTTCCTTGTTGTTGTATTATATTGCTCGATACCTAGAGAGTTATTATGTTCGATCGATCTGTCTGAGGTTTATTTAAGAATTTTATTGACAAACACTTTTAAAAAATCTTAAGCTTGCTTTTGCTGAGCTTGGTTTTTGGTGGCCTGTTATTGTTGTTACTAGTTTTGTCACATCAGAGAGTGAATTAATATCTTTACTTTGAAGGACTTACTTATTTTCTGAAGTATTCTTTAGTAAAGTAGAGCTTCTGTTGAATAATTCATGTACTGGGAGAAGCAAATTGAAGCAGTATTAAAGAACATAATCTTTCATCAAATTTCCAAGAAAGGGATAAGAGTTATGAACGTTGATCAACCACCACACAATATTAACCAATTTAAACCTGGTAGGAAAGCAAGAGCATGCAAGTATGCAACCGATAAATGAACATGGAACAACAATATTCAAATTTCAGGATATAAAAAGAATATTGCAGATAGATCGTCGCAATTCTGCATATGAAAATTTCAAAAAGAAGACAATGCCATGCCAAGTACTACAAGCTTAATGACTAAATTTTTAACTCTCGGTTTGCTCTCTGAGCCTTCTGATGGTGCTCCTGACGGTGACGGCACTAGCAGTGTTCAAGGTGTAGGCACCGCCTGCTTTGACTTTGCCGCAGTCCTTGCATCCCCAAATGCCGACAGCCTTCCTTTTGACTGCATACTTCCCGCAGAACTCGCAGAAGTACTTGCTGTGCTGACTTACTTCCATCTTCTTGATCTGCTTCCTCAAACTAGCACCATAACGGGTGCCTGATAAAAAGTAGTAACAGAACACATATATATATATATATATATCATTGAAATAAATCACAAACACAACAACATAGTAACTAACTAACAGGTGAACATAACATACATCATCACCGCAAATTGATTAGCACTTACCGTATTTCCCGACAATACCAACCTTCTTGGTTCTCTTGGCCTGCACACAAATAAATTTGTTTCAACAATAGATAGATAAACTTATATCATTTAGCACAAAAAAAAATACTCCCACTTAGAAATTAATTCAAATTGAGCTGATTAACTTAGTAGTCATGACAAAATCGAATTGTATCGTAAGACGTGATAATACTAAAATGACATGAAAAGAGATGTACGTACCATTGTAGAGGAGAGGAGTGAAAGTCGAGAGTCTGAGAAGTTGCAAAACCCTAGCTAAATACCAAAATTTCTAATTTATACATCAGAATAATGTGGAATGGGCTCAAGCCCGTGATTCATGGGCTGTGGCTCATATCCAGCCCAAGCCTATTATCAACTTTCCATTTTGGATACGGGTAAAAAAAATAAATAATTATCTCTACTTTTCGATGATATTATAGTTTAATTTTATTGTTGAATTATCATTTCATTGTATTTAGAGAAGTTTCTTATAAATTAAGTCGCCAATACTACGAAATAGAAAGATAATTAGGTTATAGATCTAATAAAACAACTGTATTATATTTTTGTGGAACATTTTTTAACATTTTATTTATTTAAATATAAAAAATAAAAACCATTTTCCTGGCATTATTGTACACACATTAAAATAAAGGGATAATTACAGCTACACCCCCTGAGGTTTGGTGTAATTACAGACACCACCCCTGAGGTTTGGAAAATTACACTCACCTCCCCTGTAACTAACTTATGCCATATAAAAGACAATTATGCCCTTCATTAATTTTGTTAGAGAATCTAAATTAATTACCAAAGGCTAATCGGTTTTTCTTTTTTCTTTTTGGTTTGTTGAGCTCTCATTTTTTCTCCTTTCTTTTTTCTTTTAGTTTTTTAATAAATTGATACTAAAATATTATTAAATTTGCAAAACAAGAAACCTATGTTTGCTTCATTCTTTTGTGCATTTTTAATTGACATGAATGAGGAGTTCTAAGCATATTGTATTCTTTTATTTTATATTATTAGAAGAAACTATAATTAGTAAACATTAAAATAATATTATGATTTTTTAAACATTTATAACTAAATTTAAATAAATGAATTAATTAAATAGATGTTTCTTTTAAAAAAATACACTTTTTTATTTTTAGTATTTTTTAACAGTATAACTTTTATGTTGATATTTATAAAGGTATTTGTAGAATTTTAAAAAATACTATTTACTTTATATAATAAAACCTACTCAAACTTTGTATAATATCAATTGAAATGGAAAAAGGGTAAAATTGGAAGTTTTAATCCATATATTCAATAGAGGAACTTTATTGTAAGGTTGATGCAAACCTCAGGAGTGGTCTCTGTAATTTCTCAAACCTCAGGAGTGGTATCTGTAATTACACCAAACCTTAGGGGGTGTATCCGTAATTATCCCAAAAGTTCATGTTGTACAGATTGAAGTTTTATATTACAATGGTTCATTAGATCCTAGTGGTACCACTAGTGGTGATACTACCTTATAATAGTGACAAGTGTCTAGTGGTCCAACACAATATTTTGAATAATTATACATTCTGTCTCAAAGTGTGAAATATTATATTTTCAACCACTAACAGTTATGGAAATTATCCATTACGACCATATCATGCCCAACATGCTTTCGTCCGTAAAATTAAACCTTCAAAATTAAATAGTACATTTCTTTGACCAAAATACCGCCAGGCTTTCCATATTTTTTTGCATGAGATGGATTTGATTTGGAATTTGTATTTGGTGATTACCAAAATACTAAATTGTTTTTTGGATTTCTCTAAGATCTTGAAATAACTTAGAGTTATCCGGCTCGATTTCATAAAAAGTTGATGAGGAAAACACTCATCCTTGTTTGATAGATAAGTATCTATCGTAGGATTTTGTCTAGTTTATGTTTCCCGATGTCTCGGAAAATATCTCGTAAGAATCCTTTTATGAACCTAAGTTCATATTCATGATTTTAAAATACTCTTCTCTTGTGGTAATTACATATTATAATAATAAAAAAATCTATTTTTAACATCATTTTATGTTAATGTGGTTGTAAATATAAGATTTTAAGTTTATGGAGACTGAATCAATATTTATTTAAAACATTAGGGTGTTAGACAATAAACACAAAAGTTTTCTGTCACATGTCACTATTCCTTGATAGTATCACTAGTGGTGGTACTACCAGGGTCTAATTTACCGGGCAACAGATCTATCCATTGCCACTGATCACATCAAAAGTTAGAATGATAGATTGCCACCAATCAAAATGCATTAATGCGTATCTGACGAAAAAGTTTAGCAACAAAAAAAGTCCTCTGCTAATTTGACCAGATTAAATATATATATTGCCATTTTAAATGTAAAACGGATTAGTTTGTTGCTAAAAGTGGCAATGGATCATTCGGTTTCTCAATATGTTGCCAGGATTGGCACTTTCTTTTAAATATTAAATTCTCAATTAGTTATTAGAAGGGATTCTTCTGTTTCTATAAGTTTTATTTTTAAACAAAATATTCCCTTCTACTATGTCAATGCATTCTTAAATTTATGAACTAATGCAATTGAACTAACTAATTGATATTTTTTTTCTTTTTGAATTGACTCAAAACATCAAAATGAATTTATTAGATGAAAATACAGATATTCTCAGATGAAAGAAACCAGTGTTTTTAAATCGGACCGGTCGGACCGGGATCCGGTCTCTTGTCTTTGGTGCCGGTTTGACCGGTTCAACCGGTCCGACCGCCAAAAAACCGCGAACCGGTGGCTCACCGGTTCAAAAGCCCGGTCCGGCTTTAAAAACGCTGAAAGAAACTATATGAACAGAATTGCCGAAATTGATAGAGTAGTACCTCTTACGTTATCTACTTTCAGTTTCTAATTTGTTAAAAATTTGATCCTAATTAGGATTATATTCCATCTCTAATATTTGCTTGTTAATTGAGTTTTTTTTTCTTTTTTTTTTGGTATTGAAGGTAGTAGTTGAGTAACATTTTGTCATTACTTAAGAGTTACCTAGAATGGCTCATACACTCCGATCTTTTAAGGTATAAAAAAACGACAATTTGCTTAAACTGACTATAAAGAAGAAAGTCCATTTTCTTGCACTAGTTATACTTGGACACTAAAAAATCATGAAATAAGTTAAAAGTTATTAATGATAAGAGTGAAGCTCATTAAAATTAATTTTTCCTTTCATATGTAAAAGTGATCGCCATTTGTCAACGGCTCACACTCAACTAAAAAAATGAATGGGTGCTTATACGATCAACTAATTAAATTTGAATGTCTATTGGTTTAAAGCAATAATGATTGTAAATTTGAACTTGAAAACATTAAATAACAACTTTTCCTTAAATCGTGAAGGAGATCGAGTCGTGGCAAATCCTCATTAAAACTAAAACCCACCTAAAAATGCCGGCTAAGCTAAACAACATAATCCTCAAACGACACTCATCTATTCAAATGTCTCCGTCAATATCCATAACCCATAAATAGTCAAAACCAACCATTTGAAATCTCCAAAATACCACCACAAAGAATTATATTCTCTGCACATAACATTGTGCAACAAAATTACTTCATATATATACAACAACAATAATATGATAGAGACAAGTTGCTATGTAGCTGTTATCAAAAAAAAAAAAAAAAAAAAAATTGCTATGTAGTTTCAAAACTCGATAACTTCTTCACTAGATAGTCGCATAAACACAAAATAGAATCTGTATTCTCCCATACAAGGCCATTAAAGTAATTTAACAACCCTTAAACAACAAATGCTTATGCTGCCGGCGTAGTTTAACTATTTTGCCGCCACTTCTCAAGGAACATTTTGTTTTACTTCTCAACAATTAATTTCTCCTAAATAGAAATTAAACCAACAATAACACCAAAAAACCTTAACTCCTCCAAAAACCAACATTTGATCTTTGGTCTTTTTCCGATGCCAAGCCTCGGCGCAGTACCGGATCATCATCCGTCGTCGACTAACCAGAAGACGAAGAAGCCGAAATCCCGAGAAGTGAGTTCAAGATTCCTCTCCCCATCACCAACCACCACCACCATTTCTTCATCAAATGAACATGGAAAAATTCCATCTCCATTAATATACCAAAAGCCAAGATCATCAACTGATTCAAGAAAGCCGAAAAAGCACGAAAGCACCGGCTTTTTACTCGGGCTTTGGCCCTCATCATCAAATCTTTCACCGTCTTCAAAGCCCGATACCTTGGCCAGCCACCTTGGATACGATAGACTCAAAGACATTGCGGAAAAATCTGATCATCCAAATCCAGTCTTTCTCAATAGGCAGAGAAGCTGCACAGAGTTCGATCACAACGGCAAAAAGTTAACCGCAAAAGAGAACCACAAGCCCGTTTACTACGGAGGCTCGATGAGGTACACGGGAAAGTTCAAGTTCCCCGGAAAATCATCCAATCGCGGTACTGATCATCAAAGCGACGATCATATTCTTCCAGGAAGGTTCTCTATCGACGAGAACGCATTGCGAAAGAAATCGCTATATGGAAAATCAGGAACGCTGTATTCTGATACAAACGACTCAGAATCGGAACAAAGTGATATGTGTTCGGGATCGAGTTTTGACACTCCGGTAAGTGGAAGAAGTTCTCCGGCGTCCTACATGGCTCCAACGATGAGTTCGAGAAGACAGGGGATAGAAGTTGCGTCGAAATACATGCACGATTTAACCATTTCGAGGTCTCGTAGATGGAGTGCTGATTCTGGTACTAATCAGAAAGTACCATTTTCGCCAGACAATAATAATGATATAAATTCTCCGAATAAGTTAATGGCTTTGAAGAAGAAGGCTAATTCCAAATGGGGCTTATCTCCGACGAGTAATCCGAAGCCCCCGACTAGTCCTTCGAAGGGGAAGGGAGGAGTTGGGAATATTCTAAGTATGGGGATTGAGTTTTTGAAAGGGAACAAGAAGTACTATTCTAACTCTTCTTCGAGTAACTCGTCGTCGTCGTCGTCGCAAAGCATAATCGGAGGTGAGAGTGTTCATCAGTTGAGATTGTTGCACAATGGGTTGATGCAGTGGAGGTATTGTAATGCCAGAGCTGAAGCAGTCAATCGGAATATTATCGAACGGGTCGAGGTGCGTCACTACTCACTATATATATTATCATGTTATCACACTAAAAGATATTACACATTTGAATCGTATATACTTTGTGAAGTTTTAATTATGCGATCATAATTATTTTACAATTATTCAAGGTTAGTTGGAGTACTATATATTAATATTACAAGCAATTTTTGGGGCATGAAATTGACTATCTTCAATTTTTTGCTACAAAATGACGTGACAAATCTCATGTTAAGTATAATAGCTAACTTTCTGAACAAGAACTGGCGACTCGTGTTTTTGTTATGTGTGGCTAAAAACACTTGTGAAATTTATAATGTGTGTCTTTTTACTAGTTAATACACGTCTGCAAAATGGTATATATATATATATGGAATAAGAGATATTGTCACACTACCATGCTATAAAATACGATATTTTTGTTTTTAAAATCATGTAGTTATTATGACTTATCGATATAATTACTATCATATGAACATTCCGAAAACCCGTATTTGTATATACATGATAAAAATTATTGTTATTTGACCTTTATGCAGAAAACATATATAGGATTATTCGCATGAATTTAAATATTTGTATAGAAAATGACGACAACTGGAGTGGAGCATAACATTTGCAGGCTTTTATTTGACTTCTTATATATGGAATGAGTCAACGCTATAAATCCATATTAAATTAATTAAACTTCGTGTTCAGAGTTTATTTCTCATGAATTTGACTCGTATCTAAAAGATGAAACATGTGGACAACACGTTTGAATTTTGAAGTTATTAGAAACATTCTACTGAACTAATGCATTATGTATATGTTAATTTTATTTTATGCAGAGCAACTTCCTATGTGCATGGAATGGTCTCATTAAGCTCCAGCAATCCGTGCTACAAAAGAAAATACAGCTACAAAAAGAGAAGCTTGAAATGAAATTGAACTATGTGCTTCAATCCCAGGCGAGTATATATTTTCCCTAGCTACTTTCTTACAGTTTACAGTTAATAACCAAAATATTTGAATGTTAAATGTTACATAACATTAATTAATAATGTATGTTCTCCGTACAGATTAAGGCACTTGAAATTTGGGGAGGCATGGAAAGACAACATGCATCAGCGATATCAGTTACCAAAGATTATTTGCATTCTGTTGTTTGTAAAGTACCACTACTGGATGGAGCAAAGGTAATTATTTAAGTGGGTAAAAATGTTAAACCCCTTATATACGTCTCATGTTCTTTTATTTTTGGCAACTTGCTCTGTACTATGAATAAATAAACACTTTGCCCCTGAGTTTAAATCCAACGGCAAGAAATGCTGACACGTGTTCAAATTCAATGGTGAAAAAACGACTCGGGCAAAATGCTTATTTATTCATAATACAGGGGGTAAATTAGCAAAAATAAAAAATTAGAAGGCCAAGTGCAATACAGATAAAGTATAAAGAATTTAATGCTTTAGCCCCTTATGTAAATACATATTACACATGCTTTCATAAAACACACAATTTCAATTAATGTGTACATAATAATCTAACAATTCTTTTACCACGTGCATGGAAATGAAAATGAATCCCGAAATATAATATCTTATTTCTCGACTCAAGATTTCCTAACAAGTATAAGTTGTACAGGTGGAACCACAATCGGCTTCCATTGTTGTGAGGCATGCCTCAGATCTTGCAGCATCCATAAACTTGATCACATCTACTTTTTCACCCGCGGTAAATTAATGATCGATTGTGAATTTTCAGATTTAGTTTTTTTATTATTTATTTTGATGGGCCTGTGGTAAAATAATATTATTTGTGTATTTGGAACAATTTACTATAAGTTAATTAACTGACTAGGATCTTTTAATAGGTCGAGAAATCAGTAGGAGTACTTGTGGAATTAGCAATGGTGGTCACACAAGAGAAGAGGCTATTAGAAGAGTGCCTGGAGCTTTTCAGAATCATTTCTGCATTGGAGGTAAATAATTAGGGATAATATCACTCACACCCCCTGAGGTTTAGTGTAATATCACTCACACCCCCTGAGGTTTGAATAATATCAGTGACACCCCTTGAGATTTGATTTCTAGGGGTGTCACTTTTAAAAGGACACTTGTACCCTTTACTTTAATATTACAAAATACCCTTCAATAATTAAAAGACACAAGTACCCTTTATTGTTCAAGTAATAAAATCAAACAATAATATAATTAAAAGACATAAGTACTTTTTTTTTGTTCTTTACATTTTGTTAAATCGTTTGTTTTCTTGTTAAATCAAAAATCTTAGTTCTGTTATTAGTAAAAGAAATAACATTTTGATTTGAATACTAACGTATCTCAGTCAAAATTAATTTGTTCTAATTCATAACTACGAAACTAGTTTTGTAGATATAATAATTGTTTATAATGATGTTAACTTTATAGTCTTGACGTATTATATAGAGTCATTCCTGGAGTTTCGGTAATATAATTCATACTAAGAAAAGGGCCGCCTAATCTTAAAATTTTGAAATCAAGTGACTAGGGTTACAAAGGACTTTCTTTTGTCTTCTTATAATTAAATATAGGAATTGTTTTAATTTATGCAAGATGATCAACGATATATTTAGTTGATTTTATTATTTGAACAATAAAGGGTACTTTTGTCTTTTATTTTTGATAAGTTTTAGGTAATATTAAACTAAAGGGTACAAGTGTCATTTTATAAGTGACACCCCCCTGAAAATCAAACCTCAGGGGGTGTCACTGATATTATTGAAACCTCAGGGGGTGTTACTGATATTACACCAAACCTCAGAGGGTGTGAGTGATATTATCCCAAATAATTAACTAATCTATACATGTCACGGCATAGTTTCGCATTTTCTTACATATATTGACCATAAATATCTAGCTAGTGTACTTATTTTACTTAACTTGCATGAGATTATATATAGATACTTTCGGTAATATTTTTGAAAGTAATTGAAGAGTCTGTGGGAGGTAAAAATTCCAATTTCAGATTGTGTTGATCATGTGGCCTTAATCGACTAATTCCTTTAATTTTTACATGCATCTCTTCATAATCGGATGCTCAATATTTAAAAGGCCAGCGATAATGTCAAAGCATAAATTGTTGTTGCCAAAGCAAGTCTTTAAAGATCTCTAATTTACCCCTTGTAATTATAGAACGTAAGAAATCAAGCTCCCAAAATCTCCACTCTTAATTAGAATTCCATAATTACGGTAATTAGTCATTGTGCTTCTCTCTCTCTCTCTCTCTCTCTCTCTCTCTCTCTCTCTCTCTCTCTCTATATATATATATATATATATATATATATATATATATATATATATATATATATATATAATTCTTGTTTTCAAATGTAGAGATAATCTATTTTGTAAAATATAAGCGCAAATTACTATACTAAAACGACAAACAAAACGAGACACCTAAGTCATCAATTAATTATTTAATTAATATCTTATACATATATGATAATAAATACTACGAACAGGAATACATATCCATGGTAATTTAAGTCATATTCTAAAACTAAAAGTAAGGTGTGGGATAATATATATATTTATATATTATAATTTCAAAACATAAATATTAGTAAAATGTAGGAAACAATCTTGACATGTGCACATATAAATTTGAGTACTTGTGCCCTAATTTTTAGTTTCTTTTGTTCTTATCTAGACCTATTGTTTAAAATAAAATAAAAAAAACTTAATTATTATTCAACAAACAATTTGTGAAGTTTATACTAATTTAAACATTATGATAGGTAAAAGTTGCTTATTCTTGTAAAATGTGTTTCCGTTTGAATTTCTTTTCTTTTTTAATGAATGGCGTTTTAAGTTTTTCGAAAATTGTGTTTGCTTATAAAGAAAAATAGATAAGAGAAAATTGAATTAATTAATTTATTGTCTATAGTAGGTCAATAGATCTTGATAAATGACTTTGATACTTATTTTCTTGTGCAAACACTACAGTATAGAAGAAAGAGAAAAAGAAAATGTAATTAGTTATATCATAAATGATAGACAACTCAAGTTGGTAATTGCTATAATTTAGGATTGTTGTTTAGGAAAATTAGATACTGCAATATTTGGGAAGCTTGATTTATTACATTCCTTAATTTAATAGGGGTGAATTAGAGATCATAATAAATTTGCTTTGGCAACAACAATTTATGCTTTGGCAATATGGTCAGGCTATTTAAAACATCCTTGTCCACTCTTTCCTCCTTAATAACCAACTAAAGTGAAAGTTAAAAAACTAGAAGTTAATAATGACTTTTTCATTCGTGTCCATTAAAACAAAGGACAATTTACAACTTTTAGTCCTTTATATTAAGAATTCTTCGCAGAATTTGTCCAAACAGGTTGCTTTCTATCTTAACTTGCAAACGTAATCTTTCATCTTCATTTTGTTAGAATTTACATTTTTCTTTTATTCGTTTGGTATTTCTTAGTCCTTACTTTTTTTTTTTAACTACTATATAAAGTTCCTTATTTCATTCGTTAACAATTTACATGTTTTCTTTTTGCGTCCGTAAAATATGACCAAAAAAATTTAATTCATGACTTCAGAAATTCAAGAACAATGTTTTTACTTTTCAAAAAACGCTTCGTAAGGACTAAAATCAATTGACTGAAATAAAAGGACTGAAACTGAAAATGAAAAAGACATAAATTGTTAACGAAGTGAATAGAAAATAGGGATAAAAGCATTAAACCTCCTATACTATACTCTTCATTGCATTTTGTCCCCTATTATTTTATTTTTGCCAACTTGTCCGCTATACTATGGATAAATAAATACTTTTCTCCTGACCTGGTGACTAGTAAAAAACAATTTGCACCCTGATCGAATTTTCAGCAAATTTTTGCTGGAATTTGAAACATGAACATGGTGGTACATAACGATTTGACCTTATATTCAATAAAATACCCTCTTTTCACTTCAATTTTTGTTTTATTTTCTTAATTTTCAAACCCTAACTTTTGATAATTAATACTAGGGTCTGAAAATTAAGAACATGTACGAAAAATCGAAGGAAAAAAAGAGCGCATTTTATTGAACTTGAGTTGAATAGTGATGAACTCCATATTCACATTTCAAATTCCGATGATAATTAGTCGAAAATTCGATAAGGGGCAATAAGTTATATTTATCCATAGTACAGGAAGGAAGTTGCAAAAAATAAAAGAATAGGTGGCAAAGTGCAACATAGGTATATAGTATAGGGAGTTTAATGCTTTTATCCCTAGAAAATATTATGTTTAAGCATGTTAGGAAATGTCAAGGACTACAAGTGCGAAGACAAAAAGAATTAAATTGATAACTAAGTGTATGTAAATGAACGCATTTGCAAGTAATAAAAAAGGGAGTATTTATGCACCTAGTCACGAGTTAGGGGACTAATTTTAGATTTACATTGTTCCCTGAAACGAACGAACATGTTGTTTTAAGTTTGTAATATCAAGCAAGTTAGCAACCAATGAACAATAAAAGCAGCAACTAGTTGTGTATATATGCAATGAAGAGAAACAATATCATATCACAGTTCACGCGTTTATAAATATTGATATAATTAAGTTTAGGGATAAATGCGTCAAACACCCTAACCTATACCCTGTTTCTCAATGTGCACCCTAACGTATTAGAATGTGCGATTTACACCATAACTTTTAAAAGGTGTGTACTTTGCACCATGGTCAATATTCCGTTCAAAACTAACGGAATATTCCGTTTCGTTCCCTTAGGCGTAAGGTGTACATAGAACAAATGACAATACGTTGGGATGTACATAGCACAAATGACAATACGTCAGGGTGCACATCGCACATGCGACAATACATTAGGGTGTACAACGCACAAATGATAGAATCAAAAATAGAATATTCTGTTACTTTTGGACGGAATGTTGACCATGGTGCAAAGTGCACTCTTTTTGAAACGTTAGGGTATAAATTGCACATTCTAATACGTTAGGGTGCACATTGAGAAACAGGGTATAGGTTAGGGTGTTTGACGCATTTATCTCTTAAGTTTAAAGTTCATCAGCCCTCTGCCGGCAGTAATTTATTTACTCATGATTTTGTTTAGCTTTAGTTTCTTAACTAAATTCACGGCAAGAAGGAGTATCTAAGTAAATGAATTATAATATATATGAAGTTTTTTTGTAGCCAACAAATAATTGAAAACTAGAGACATTTTGGTATAGAAAAGCTGAATTTGAGGTCCTTCTGCTTCTACTCATACTATATATTTGACTGTAGTTCTGTTTCTGATTTCAGTTATTTTGTTGTGGTTCAACATGATCAGGTTCAAGAGAGGAGTTTGAAGAGTACCATCATGCAATTGAAACACCATGACTAGCAACTATACATGACTTTCCAGATAACGTTACTTTGTTCGCTTTACGTTCGAAAATTAGACACAGTATGAAGGAATGGATTGGAAGAGCAGGCATTACCAAAACCAAAACTCTGATACCTTAACAAATACATGGATTTTTTTATTTTTTTTTTGAGTTGGGAAAAGAATGAATAATTGTTGGGCATTTTGTATATATTGTAAACAGAAACAAGATACTATTTAGAGGAACCAGGAGTATGCTCTCTTTCTATGTCTAGTAGTTATGTTTGGTTTGATGAAAAGTTGTGCATCACATTACTTATTTATATAAGTTTCACAGACCATTGACATGAATAAAGTACTTGGTTCTTATACCACGATTTTATCCCTCATCTATTGACCAATTCATGTATCTGATTGATTGGTTTTGTATATCTATGGACTCATGTGTTTACTCACAATATACCCTAGTTTACACTGATCCATGTTGCAGCAAAAATATAAATTCGGAATATGTATTTACTAATATACATCGAATGTCCGTCCATTACTTTCCATTGATCATTTTTCTAGACGATAATGAATTTCCATCCGTAATCAAGTTGTGCTTGAGTTTTTGGTGCATCTCTTATCCTTGATTACGCCTGAGATTGAGAACGAGACTAGTACTGAGTGAAACTTTAATAAGCAAAATCAGCAGCATACTAAATTAACAAACAGCAGTATATATCGACAATCTGAGCATCTCACTTCATTTCAGAGTTGCTAAAACTAAAACTATAGCTGGTCATCTTCTTCTGCTTTTGCCTTCTTCACTGTGTTTCTCGATGCAGGATAGGAATTTTTGTTTAGGTGCTGACTCCCACCTCAGTTTGTGATTCATTCTCAGCTGGATATTCGTTGTTTTCAACTTCTGTTTCCCCAGGAATAGGACGTTTATTCTCTTTACCTTGGTCGTCTTTAGATTGGTCTTCTTCTACGTGTTGTACTGATGATTCAGTAGTTTCACCGTCAATTTTCGCGTTATTTGGCACGTCATTTGCTGAAAAATGGGTACTCAATGATTTTGAATCTGCTACAGTATTATTTCTACTCAAATCCTCAGTATTTATAGGTCTGTTATGCTGTGACTTGATACCTGGTGAACCATCTTCTTTGGAATACCCTCGCAAATTGTCTTTAAAGCTGCCTTGCTCATCTATCCCAAACTGTAAATCCTTTACGGGCTTCCCCTCTTCAAGTCTATTCCCGATCTTCACGTGTTGGAATAATTTTCCAGAATTGTTGGCTCCTCTCCATCCGTTTCCATTACTGTGTCTCCCGCTCAATTTTTGGGAGTTATCTTGCGTTTCCATCTTCACTCCACCCTTATGCACTCCCACCTCTTTATTCTCTCTACCTTCAAGACTGGAAATACTTGTCGACTCATTGTTAAGTATTTCGCCATCTCTAAATTGCTTATTTTCATGATCTTCATCACCTGCATCAATCATAATTCTCTCTGTTTCATCTTCATTCTTCGTTCTCTTTTCTGAGCTAAAATCTTCCCTTATGCTCTGATGCATCATCTCTCCACTTTCTTCTCCCCTCTTATTATTAATCGTCGTTTCACTCCCTGATACGTACTCCTTAGCTTCTATATTTGCTGGTAGACCATCAGTACTCTCTGCAGGCGACTTAAGATGTCGTTTCAAGTCCTCAATTTCAGCTTCTCTCTGTCTTATTATTTCTGTTAAGGCTTCGACGCGATGAGTATTTTGATTCATGACTTGTATATATCTCTCCCTCAATAACTTGGCCTCGTTCTCCTTCTCCTGGAAGGCCAATTCGACGGTCCTCTGTTCGTCTTTAAGGGAAGATATAGTTGATTCCATCTCCGATATCCTTCCCATAAGTTCCTCCTTATGCGATCGAAGACTCTGTGTCTTCATTCTCATCTCATTAATCTTCAACTTATATTCTTGCACGCGGTCTCTTTCTTTCTGTCAGTCAATTCAAGAAAATGTGCATCAAGATAAAAGCTACCTATTTTCAGGTATACTTAATTACCCTTAAAACACACATGAATTTGGTTTATGGGCTTGTTACAAACTCAAAATGAGATACCAAAATGTAACTTGAAATTAATAAAGGCATCAATTGTTAATTTACAAGAGCATCTATGTGATAAAGTTACCTGCAAGAGGTATTGAAGGGAGATGATTTGATGGTCTTTTTCTTTGATAAGGAGATTGAAAAGGCGTTTATCCTTGAGCCTGTGAAGGCCCATCAACCCAAATACTGAAGCCCCAAATACCAACACAACTACTATAACTGTTAACACATTCCATCTCCTGCTGTTTTGTGCTGCATGCATATGCATAATATTATTCCCATGAGTATGAGCCCCCTTCATTGTTACTCCCATCTTTAACTTCTATATTTCTTTCTTTCACTCACACAGACATAGAAAAAGGAAATAAACTGATGAGGGTGTTTGTTTAGTTATTAGGAGTTGGTTCTATGTTAAATTAGAGGACTACTTATATCTGATTCTTTCTCTTTCTCTCTCATCATGCATTTACACACAACTTACTTAAAGAATCACGAACATTTTTTACACAAGGGGAATGCTAAGTTTGAAGGGAATTAATTGATTTGAGGGGGTCACAAATTGCATGTTGCTTATCATGTCAAAAAGGCCTTCCAACCACAGCACAAGATTAACGCATGTATGTGTGTAGGTTTGCATGTATTTTTTTTTTGAACAAGCTACCTTTGCATGTATTGAAGGGATAAATAATGTGTTTTGGAACTTTGGTTCATTGATGAGAATGAGAACTGAGTAGGCAGGGGATTTGTGTCAGGTACAGCAGGGGGCACAACAGCCCCCGCACACATATGTGCGGGGCTCACGCGGGCCCCGCATTCATGGGGCCCACATGTTTGTGTGAGGGGGCTGTTGTGCCCCCTGCTGTGAAAATCTGAAAACTTTAAAATAATAATACGGAAGACAGAATATTTTTCTTTTGTACTAAATCCTTGAGGCGTGAATTTATCACTTTCCTAAAGACAATATTTTCACACTTTGTTTAGAAAATAAGTCCCCAAGATACAACAAGGTTTAGGAAATTCTATAAGATGCAGAAAATATTAAAATGCTAAGTGAGTAAAAACAAGTCTGATTCAATTTAATTTATAGAAACTTGACTAGCTTACAAACTTTTGATTCATTTCCTGGAAGGACAAAACCTTCAGGTTGCTTCATATACACCTCTTCACTTAAATCACCATTTAAAAATGCTGTTTTAACATCCATTTGATGCACACATAATTTATGAATTGATGCCAAAGCAAATAATGTTCTAATGGATGTTGTTCTTGCAACAGGTGCATATGTATCAAAATAATCTATGCCTTCTCTTTGTGAAAAACCTTTAGCTACTAAACGAGCTTTGAAGGTTTGTACAGAACCATCACTTCTATATTTTCTCTAAACACCCATTTACATCCAATTGGCTTAGAACCGGATGGTAAATCAACTAAGACCCAAGTACCATGGGACATTATAGAGTCCATTTCATCACTGACAGCTTCTTTCCAAAAAGGAGCGTCTCTTGAAGCCATTGCTTCATCATAGGTATTAGGGTCACTTTCCAAATTTAATACGACAGGTGTTTTGTTCAAGATTTTGGTTCTATCACCTTCAACAAGAAAGGCCATGGAATCTGGTGAGATAAAATCAGAATCCAAGAATTTATTTTTTCTCATTCTTTGACTTCTTCTTGGTTCTATAGGTTCCTCTATTTCTTTTCTTTTCTCACCGACCCCCACATTTATTCCATTTGATGCAACTTGTTGTTGCATTTCATTTCTATTTTGAGATGGCACAGAATCATGAATAAATTTATTTTCGAAAAATTCAACATGAATAGATTCAATAATGACATTTGAGCTCAAGTCCAATACTCTATATGCTTTAGAATTTTATGCATAGCCAACAAAAACACCTTTAATTCCTCTTGGTCCTAACTTTGACTTGTGAGGATCTGCAACTTTATAAAAAGCAATACACCCCCACACTTTAAAATAACTCAAGTTAGGCATTCTACCATCGTTCCAAAGTTCATAAGGTGAAGATTTAATTTTCTTAAATGGAACTCGATTATAAATTTGACATGCCGTCAACAAGGCTTCACCCCAAAGTGAGAAAGGCAACTTTGCATTCGTTAGCATGGAATTAACCATTTCTACAAAGGATCTATTTTTTCTTTCCGCTAGTCCATTTTGTTGAGGACTATATGGTGCAGTTCTTTGATGAATAATTCCATGATTCTCACAAAATAAATTAAAAGAATCTGAAAATATTCACCATCCCTGTCACTACGAAGCATTTTGATCTTTTTCTCTTTTTGATTTTCAACAACAGACTTAAAGTCTTTAAATCTATCAAACGCTTCATCCTTGGTTTTCATTAACTATACATAGGTATATCTAGAATAATCGTCAATGAAAGTGATAAAATATCTCTTTCCACCTCTTGTTAATTGACCATTTAATTCACATATATCAGAATGCACAAGTTCTAATAATTTTGAACTTCTTTCTACTTTTGAAAAAGGTTTCTTTGTCATTTTGGCTTCAACACAAATTTCACATTTTTTATCATGATCATCTTTATATGTAATATAATTTTTCTTTAACATACATTGCAAATAATTATAATTTAAATGGCCTAGTCTAGCATGCCATAAAGAAGATGAACAATCAACAACATAAGCAATAGGACTTATTTCATTAATAGATAGTTTAAGCATGCCATCACTAGAGTATCCTTTTCCAACAAATACTCCAGTTTTGGTTACAATAGCTTTGTCCGATTCAAGGACAATTTTAAAACCACTCTTACACAACAAATTTGCTGAAATTAAATTCTTCCTAAGATCGGGTACATGAAGGACATTCAAAAGGGTAAGCTTCTTTCCCGAAGTGAAACTTATTTCCACACTTCCCTTGCCTAAGACATTCACAGCATCATGATTACCCATGAGCACTTGTTCAGGGTCCTTCACTTCGTTGTATGTTTTGAACAAGACTTGTTGTTGCAAACATGAATGGTAGCACCGGAGTCCAGCCACCAATCTTTAGTCACACCGACAGATGCCATGTGAAGTTCTGTGATCATTGCCACAAACTCTTTATTTTCTGCTTCAACCACATTAGCCTTGTTCTTACCCGAGTTAGGGGCACCATCATTCTTATTCATGTTGTTTCTGAATCTGCACTCTTTTATGTAGTGTCCCTTCTTACCACAATGATGGCAGGTGCGATTCTTCTTAATGTTGTTGGCTTTATTCTTCTTGAAAGTCTTGTTCTGCACTTTCAGATTATTTGGAGTGCCACCAGTAGACGAATTTCCATTATTTGGAGCAGCAGTAACTTGGTTCACTTTAGAACCTAAAAGTAATTCATCCCTGGTCCTGTTTTCACACTCAATCTGCATGTGTGTATTGAATTGCTCTATAGAATAGGTTTATGAAGAATGCAGAATTTTCCTTCTATAGTCATTCCATGATGAGGGGAGTTTAGACAGTATAGCCCCTACTTGTAATGCATCAGGAATACGAATTTGCAATTCATTCATTTGTGAAACAAGAAGTTCTAACTCTCGGACTTGGTCTATCACAGGCATGTTATCAGCAAAATTAAATTCAAAGTATTTCAAAGCAAGGAATCTATCAGTGCCTCTCTTCAAGTTTTTGTACTTAGTTTCAAGTGCATCCCAAACTTCCTTCGGTGTCTTATAATTTCTGTAAACATCGTACAACTTACTTGTCAAGGAATTCAGGATGTAGCCCCTGCATAGCATCTCATCTGTGTCACGTTTTGCTTGATCAGTAACGGACTTTGCATTTTCTGCATCAGTGCGACTGGAATCCACTTCTGAAATTTTCTGCAACTTCGGGTCCAGAATGTAGAACAGGTTCAGCGATGTGAGAAGCCAAGTCATGCGGTCTTGCCAACGGGGATAGTTTGTTCCATCGAATCTGTCCAGTTTGATTGTTTCATTTTCATGGAACTGGACTTTGAAAGGATTCTTTTCTGCCTCCATTGAAGTATTGTCTTTAGATTGAAAATCTGGAAACTTTAAAATAATAATATGGAAGACAGAATATTTTTCTTTTGTACTGAATCCTTGAGGCGTGAATTTATCACTTTCCTAAAGACAATATTTTCACACTTCGTTTAGAAAATAAGTCCCCAAGATACAACAAGGTTTAGGAAATTCTATAAGATGCAGAAAATATTAAAATGCTAAGTGAGTAAAAACAAGTCTGATTCAATTTAATTTATAGAACACGAAAAGTTCCTACTGAATCGACATGTTCCTACAGATAGCTTTGTCCCTTTACTACAGCCATGTCCCTTTACAGGGGTTGCGACTTTTACATGAGTTGTAACTCTTCGTATTTAATTTTCCAGATTTATATAATCAAAAAATAAAATCCGAAAAAATAAATATATAACTCTTGAATTTTACTAAGGCCCCAAGGTGCCCCAAGTGCCCAAGTGCCCATCATAGACTTATAATAAATATATATATATATATATATATATATATATATATATATATATATATATATATATATATATATATATATATATATAAAAGCCCAAATGCACCTAGCCCAATACACAATAGCCATTCTAGAATTAACTCTCTTGAAGTCCAACTCTAGTTAAACAATTCAAGAACTCATTTTCTTTCCATGTGGGACAATTGCTCACAACTACACACACAAGGATATCCAATATCCAACATGCTGTACCTACGTAGGCACGGGGGAGTTCTGCTGCCACCGCAAATAGTGAGCAGTAGGACCGCACTGCTCTTTCACACTGCTTTTGACTCAACTTTTGCTACGGGTTGACTTGTATAATTCAGAGATACAAATTACAAATACGATTATACACGGGATATTGAATACAACCTGTTGATATGATATTTCACGTTAGTTCAGTGTTATAATTGTACATATTTCGTTAGTTAGTTAGCTGTTTAGATTTCCCGCCTGTGATTAGTTAGTAAGTTTTTCAGTTCATTTTAGCACACTACTTAAAGCCCGATCTCTTGTACTTAAAAAACCATATATATAAACAGAAATGCCAACAAATTGACAGCTTAAAATCTACATTCAGCTAAACCTTTTGATTTTCGACAACGTAATAACGCAAAAAGAACTTGTCTGTGCATTTCGTGATGGACAAAAGCCGATTCATTAAGTAATAGCACCCCAAAGTAAGCCGATTCTCCAAAACAGTTGGATAATGCCAGGTTCTCCAAAACAGTAAAAGGAGTTTTGTGTTTTATAAATTTGCTACATATAAAATGTTATTTAAGAAGTTATTTGATAAGTATATACCGGGTTGTTATGAACTTAGGATAGGTAGATGGGTGTTTTAATAGAAATTTGTAATTTTTAAAGATATTTACTTTTCGTTTAATTGAGATAAATGTCATATATTGATGGTTCATGTCCCAGCTATTGCGTTAATATTTTTAATCTAATATCTCAGTTTATTTAATCTTATTTTGTGACCAATTCAAAGAAGAATCTTTCCCAAGAATCCCAACAAAGGGATTTAAAAAGAACAACCTCACTAATTCCCAAAAACAAAGAAGCACGCCTCACTATTTCAGTCTAAGAATTACTTGGGCATAAACGAGAAGAGAGAAAGGTAACCAAAAAATAAGTTGCAAATTCATTAAAAGATAATAAAACGTACTGACTTACCAGAATCAGTGCTCTCTTGTCTAGTAGTAAATGTTAGCGTCACCTATTAAAGAACATCAAAAGAAGCAACTAAAGTCAGTGGTATAACTCCAATCTAGACATCAAGTAGCATATATCATTATTTGGTATTCGAAACTTACATTTGAAGCGGCTTTTGATTGCATCACATGGTAAAGAATATCAAAGTAAAACCTAAAGCCAAGGACAAACTCCCTCCAGACCCAAGTAGCCTATATCATCACTTGGGATTTAGTACTTACATATGAAGAGCCACGTGGTTCCCTCCACCTATTTAAAAACATCAATCGCAGTCTATGATAAACTCCATTCAAACCTCAAGTAGCAGATATCAACTTTGGAATTTGGAACTTACATTAATTATGAAAAATGCGAAATATATAGTATATAATATTTTTTACCCTCCTCATGTAAATGCTGGTGGAAGAATGTATCCGGAGAGTGAACAGTTCGTGCTTACAAACTCTTAGGGTTATATGGAGGGTAACTCTATCATAGTTGAATTACAGTAGCTTATCATTGAGGAACACCGTGTGTTTGTAGTCTTGGTTGAATTTTTAAATCAGTTCCTAGTTATTAGCGTGGATGATACAGAGTACTTATTTCTTATATGGTCATTGAAAAGCCACCATCAATCTTCTTGGTCCGATCTTAGACCTGTTAGCCACAGAATACCGCAATTGGGTCTTGAAACCATCGGGTCTTTACAGTTGCACTGAAGAATGAGTTACCTTTCGTAATTAAGACCCTTGGTGCTCATAGTTCTTTCAACTTTTCTTAGGGAAGGAATACGCTTCAGTTCAATTTGCCCCACTACAACAAAACTAGTCTTTAGGACAAAATTTTTACAAACGGGCAAAAGCCCGTTTGTAATGCCGATTATTACAAACGGGCGACCCGTTTGTAATAATCGTATATTATTACAAACGGGCGTTCCGTTCGTAATATTCAATTACTAGAGATGGGCCGCCCGTCTCTAGTAGTTGGCTGCACGGGCTTTAGAAATGGCCAGCCCATTTCTGAAGCCCAAAATTACTAGAGACAGGCCGCCCGTCTCTAGTTATTCGGCGCCAAAATGAATTTCATTTGGCGCCACGGGCATTAGGAACGGGCTGCCCGTTTCTAAAGCCCTGTAATTACTAGAAATGGGCAATCCGTTTCCAGTAAGTTATAGAAACGGGCCGCCCGTTTCTAATAAATGGCTTATAAAAACGGGCAGCCCGTTTCCACTCGCCATTTTACCCAATTTTCAAGCTTTCTCTCCCTAAAACCCCCCTCTCTCTCACTAGAAAATTCGTCCCTCTCTCTAGAAATCTCACTGGTATGTTTTTTTCACCGATTATATTACGCTATTTACATTTTTTATCGCTTTTAGCATTTATTGATCGTATTTTTGTGGTATTTCATCGGTTAATTAGGGTTTTATCTAGTTTTTGTTTTTGTAATTTATTGTGTAGATTGTGATTTGTGATGGGTATGCTTGTTTTTCACCGATTATATTACGTTATTTACGTTTTTATGGCTTTTAGCATTTATTTATCGAGTTTTCGTGATATTTCATCGGTTAATTAGGGTTTTAAAACGTTAATTATTTGTAATTTATCATTTAGATTGTGTTCTATCTGTTGTTAGGGTTAAGTGTATTAATTAAATCGATTATATATTGTATGTTTCAGTATTTGTTTTGTAATTTATAGTTGAATTAATTTAGTTTTATTTTATGATGATTTGTAATGTATTTTATCGGTTATACTGTAATTTAATTAGTCGATTAGTGTGGCGATTGAGCGATGTTCAGTTAGAATTTGTGAAGTGGCGTCTGTTTGTTTATAGTTTTGTCTTTTGAGTTACGTATCTCTTGGAACTCGTGGCTGTAATTGATGTTTGGTATATCTGTGACGTTTACAGATGCTAGATCAACTTAGACCAGTTTATTCTCCTGCTGAGTCGATGAAGCGTAAAGCTGTGACCCGTAGATCCCGTGCTGACACTGCTGGCCGGGATGATGCATCTGTATCGAGCGTTCAGGCTGGCCCGCGTACTAGACGATCGGCTCCAGCACCACTTAGTCATGTATCTCCCGCTGTTGCCAGTGCCCCGAGGTCGAGCATTCAGGGTGGCCCGCGTACTCGAGGAGCAGTGCCGCCACCACTACTTTGTCATGTATCACCTGCTGCTGATCAGGGGACAGGCTCGACCTCCTCTGAGGCTACCTCGAGGTACCGTACGCCGACGGGGTCGACCCCTCCACCTCGACCGACATATGATGTTGCTGCGGGGCCTCCCAGTACTGTACCGTTTGGGACAGTGGCCCCCAGGAGGCGGAGTTCAGGTGTTCCATCCCCTATTGGCTCGCAGGGTGGATCGATTGGCACACCTGTAGGTTCGCGTATATCGCACGGGCAGCAGAGAGCATCGCCATTAGCACAAGGAGCAGACGTGGGCCATGGAGGCCCTTCAGATCAGGCAGGCCGAGGTGCAGCGGCCCCTGATCAGGCAAGCCCGTCCGCTCGGGTGCGTCCCGAGGATGTAGCTGGGCCGAGTCGAGCTGTTCGTGATATGGTCCTTGGTGATCAGCCTGCTGCTTGGGCAGATGATCAAATATGGATATAGAGGGATGAGTTGTGCAATTGGAATGATCAGAATCGAGTGGTACGCACTATCAGCAGGACGATCAAGACAGGATTGACGTTGCCCTGGACCATGCACGACTTGATTCCAGAGGAGGTCAGAGTACAGTTTTGGAATCGTTTTCAGGTAAGTGTAATCTTTTGTGTTTTATAATATAATAAAAAAAGTTAATTTGAGAAGTGTATGTAGTTATCTAATTCCTATAACTATTGTTGTTTATGCAGTCCATTTATTAGTGGGATCCCGAGCAGACTGATTTGATCTACGAGAGGTTTGACTGGTGGGCACACCGCGGATGTCAGTCGAGATGAACAGTCGAGATGAACATGGGGAAGACAAATTAATTCGCCCTAAAGGAGCGGATAACCCCTGCTGGATTCTCCGGCGACTTCTTCCATACTACAGTCACCGTTGGGAGATGGAGCAGATGAAGCAGAAGTCGGAACTAAATAGGGTTAACAAGAAGAAGAGGCAAAAAGTCAACTACGTGGGAGGGGGGGGGGGGGTCTATCAGCACGCAGGATCATCACAGGAAGAAGGTAAGTTTGGAGTTTAGTTGTCATAAAGTAATTTTGTGATTATTAGTTTTGGTTAATTTTTTGACATGTATATTAATTGACAACAAGCTGAGGATCCGGACAACCGGTTTCGTACCTTGACTCGTGGCTGGAAACGAGGACAAGGAGGACTATTGATGGGAGGACGGAGTTTATCAACGAAGATAACATGGTTATATACGTGGGTTTCTTTTTTCTACGTTTTAACCTCGGTAGTCTTAATGATTTTAGCTATTCTCGATTTTGTTTACACAGGAGAGGTACATCCAGGATTGTACGGACATTTATGGTGCTGACCGCACCAGCTGGCCACAGTTCGACTATCCGACATGGACGAGAGCAGTGGGTAGGCCGTACAAGAATAGAATTAAGGGACTCGCCAGACCCTTGGATCACGACGCTGTTGGTGTCCGGCTTACCAAGGAGCCCAAGAAGGCTCGTGCCTCCATCTCCTCGATTGTCAGGGAGAACACTACGTTCAAATCTCAGTTTATTACGATGTAGCAGCAGATATATCAGCTGACTCAGGAGATGGCAGCCATTCGGGCGCAGTCCCAACAGCAGCCGAGCCCATTCGCCCTAGGACCTTCTACTAAGCCTGGTACATTCGCCCCGGGGCCTTCTACACAGCCTGATATATTTGCCTCGGGGCCTTCTACTTAGCCAGGCCCATCAGCTAGACATGGACCTGCCGTCGATTTGGGGGTCGATCAGGGTGACGACACCTTGGACATCGACCAACTATATGATGCATTTCAGCAGGTGGATGAGGATGGGGGCGTGCGTGGGAGACAGTTGGCTGCGGAGTTAGGGATGAGTGTAGGGTTCGGGCTTGACAGAAACCTGATCGTGCATAGATCGAGCCACGTGGATGACGACCTCGAGGCACATGATGATTATGATGACCTCGCGGAGGGGAGGATGAAGAGGAGCAGGAGGACTGATTGAGGAGGCACTTAGTTTCTTTTATTGTTTTTTTTTTTTGGAATGTAATTAACTATGACTGTTGTACTTTTGTACGACTGAATATTTATGGTATTTCCTTTTGTAATTAATCGCCATTGAACGTCAATTTAACTATTGAAATTGGTTTTCGAAGGTAAATAAACGAATCACAAGGTAAAAAAAGTAATTCTAAACAATAATATTAAAATACATGGCAAAATGCAATTAGTATTTTTTTTATTATTTCTTTTTTTGCATGTAAATAAATATTACTGTTGTACTTATGCGTTTTGGAGATAACTACTATTATAAACGGAATGTCGTTTGTAATGATTTCGAGTATAAATGGCAATAAACAGTTCATTTTGTCACTTTTGCACCTCTTTAGAAAGCAAAACCCTTCTCGGATTTTATTGTGTCTTTCATCCTTTATAAAAACTTCAAAAATCTCAATAAAAGTCAAAAAGTCAATTTCATTATATCCTGGATCATGCCAAAATGCAATCGGTTACAAGTAATAAAAACTATCAACACTATGGATCCTCATCGGAGTCTTCGCTATCAACCGGCTCAACTAGTTGTATCTTATTATCAGCAAGTGCTACGTGTTTGTTATAATTGTGGCCATAATCAACACTGTCGACTACTCGAGTGGGTTTGACATCTTGTAGTATTTCGGTCTCAACAGTGGTATCTTCATTTTCACTCTCGCCCTCGACGTGCAACAAAGTAGTGTCGATGACATATCTGGCTCGAGTAGTGCACACGACTCACCACCCCCTACGAGCTACGAAATGGGCAGCTGAAGGATATCGTGTATAGTAAACTTGTTTAGACTGGTTCGCAAATATAAAAGGTTCATTGGTTTGCAGTCTCAAACGTGGATCAATGTCTACTAGCCGATAACCAGTGTTGAACGGGCTTGAACGGGGCATGTCATACCAATCGCACTTGAAATACACAATAGTCTGCTGCAATCCGTGCCCCCAGTAATCAACTTCCAATATGTCCTGGATCATGCCATAGAAATTTGTGTCTTCAGGTGCACCTAGATTTCCCTTCACACACCCGCCACTGTTCATTGTGGTATTCCCGATACTGTGCAATTCTATGTGAAATCTAAACCCATTGAGTTTGTACCCTTGTACGTCTTCGCCATTGCAGATGGGCCCCAAACCAAAGTATTAAGTTGGGGGTCGACCTCGTAATATCCAGATGCCACAGTGTTCTTGAACCACCCAACGAACTCAGCATTTTGTTTACTTTGCGTTTCTTGGTCGTTAAGGCCCTGACACATTTGCTGTTAAAATAATCTGCACATAATGATAATAAGTTTTAAAGGTTGGCGATATATGGATAAAATATAGAACTTTACGTAATGTAATTAATCTAACAGTTGAACGTACGTGACCCATCCGTCGACTTCTGGACAGTTTAAGATTGTGTATAACTCAATCAGGTTGTATTCTGATTCGGTGAGGTACCGGTGCCGCTGAGCTGCCCCTATGGGTTTGCCTTCTTTATGGAAGATTCCCAGTTGTCAGTGTAATCATTGATCAGTGTAGTCTCGTTTCTGTTCAGCCGACTGTATCTAGTTTTGACTCCAGAATCGAATAGAGTGAGACGATATTTGTCATTTCAGACAGCAAAAACACTTGGCATATAGATCCTTCAACATGAGCTTTATTGCCTACTGATCATTTCAACTCGTACATTCGCCTACACATCAACAATTAGGAGTTAGTACACAAAATAATAACAAGCTACAATTTAATTCAATTATTAAAAGTAAATGTTACCTTTCAAATGGATACATCCAGCGATACTGCACAGGACCTCTCACTTTCGCCTCGTATGGTAGGTGAATGACTAAGTGTTCCTTGGAGTCAAAAAACGCTGGTGGAAATATCTTCTCCAACTTGCACATCGTCTCTACTATCAAGATCTCTAGTTTTTCCATATCTGAACTTCTGATCTCAGCCGTACATAGAGTTCTGAAGAATAGACTAATTTCAGCAAGTAGACCCTAAACAACATCAGGGAGAAAATCTCAACTTGCAATTGGTATGAGCGGGCTGCATGAACACGTGACAATCGTGGCTCTTCATTTGGGTAAGCTTGAGTTGCTGAGTTGCGACATCTGGACACACCTAGAGATGTTAGAAGCATATCCATCTGGAAAACAAAGACCTCCCAACCACTCAAGAACCAGCCTTTTCTGATCTCTATTGAGATAGTATGTTGCCTTCTGCTTATTAACTTTTCCATCAGCACCTTCTTCAAGAACAACTCTTTTTGTCTGGTCAAGATTTCTAAGTCTCGTCTTGCACTAAAGTTATCCTTCGACTTATCAGAGTCATCCATCACAATGTTTTTTATGTTGTCGAAAAAATTCTTCTCACAGTGCATGACATCAAGGTTATGACGTATTAAGTTAGTTTTCCAATACGGAAGTTCCCAGAAAATGCTTCTACCACACAAATTATGGGATACCCCATAACCCGGAATGTGATATCTAGGATCTATGTCTTCTTGGAGATCATCAACAATAGCTCTCATCTCAGTACCTGACCTCCTAGGAGCGGGTTCACTAAACTCTTGTTTTCCCTTGAGGAAATCTTTTCTGTTTCTCCTCCAAACATGATCTAGAGATAGAAATCGCCGATGACAGTTAAAGAAACACGTCTTTCTCCCATGCTTCAACTGGATGGACTGTCTATTTTCCATGCAATATGGACAAGACAATCGACCCGCAGTGATCCATTGCGACAGCATGTCATATGCTGGATAATCACTGATTGTCCACATTAGTACGGCCCATAATCTAAAGTTTTGCTTTAGATACCTATCATATGTGTCCACACCATTATCCCATAACTCCCTCAAGTTATCAACTAATGGGCAAATCAACACGTTAATGTTCTTCCCTGGGCTTTTTGGTCCAGATATAATGAAACACAGAAAGATATACTCTTGACGCATGCAAAGATTTGGAGGTAGATTATAAGGCGTAAAGAACAAGGGCCAGCAAGAATATGGAACTGATGAACTACCAAATGCCGAAAATCCATTGCTACATAGTCCTAGTCGAATGTTTCGAGGTTCAGACGCAAACTCTGGATGTACACTGTCAAAGTGTTTCCATGCTTCTCCTGATGTTGGATGAATCATTGGATCACTCGAACCACTGCATTTCAAATGCCAAGTCATATGCTCAGCAATGGTCCCAGACATGTATAGTCTCTGAAGGCAAGGTATTATAGGGAAGTACCACAACTTTTTTACGCCTGATTGGTTTCTTTTTACCCATAGCATACCTCGCCTCACCGCATTCAGGATATGCAGTATATTCGCTATTTTAAAAATCTCCATAGTACAAAAAACAATTGTTTACACAAACGTCAAAAGTTTTGTACCCAAGACCCAGACCAAACATCATATTTTTCAACCCGTATACGTTATTAGGCAAACGACTCTCATTTTCTGGGCTAAGGCCATCTTTGGGCAGGTTTAAAATTTTATTGCACGCGACTGCGGGAATATTATGAACATTATGGACGGCAAGAAATTCTGCCACCCACTGTAACACAGGTTACCTTTATCACTTTGCAATCGGACCTCTGATTGCCTTAGCAATTCATAGAACTTTTTAGCCTCGGTGTTCGATTCCTCTTCAATTGAATCTCTATCAACTTGAAATGCATCATCTACCAATTTACTAAAAGGATTTTGTTCTTCACACTCAGTATCATCTAACATGGTTTCGTCTGAGGTCTGTTCTACACCGGATGTCGATGGATGAAAAACAGAACTAGTTTCACCATGGGCTACCCACGTATAGTAAGTACTGAGGGACAAATCCTCATCTACATAAGTGAATTGAAATTTGATCGGGGTGCAAAAACTTTCTATTGTCGCATTTGTTACAAGGACACCTAGGACAATTTCGAAGATCAAGATAATCTACTTGACATAAAGTAAACTCCAGAAATTTTTGAACACCGTATGTGAAATGCTGTTTCAAGTCACCATTATCGCCTTTCATATCATACATCCAACTTCTATCCTCATGTGAATACATTGCGCTTATATATATGCTCGAAAACTAAATAAACTAATCTAGTTTACGATCAAATATACAACATACCGTCAACGGGCAATTCAGAGTTGATGCAGGTAAATCGGTTCAGCAAGTCTTCAAGGCGGTGACAATGCGATTTTGATCTAAGTGAAAAAAAGATTAAATGAAATAATTAAGACAAGATTTTATAAAAAATATTAGTGAAAATGAATAACAAAAATTATGAACTATAGCATTTGAAACGCACCTGCACAATGAGATGGATTGACTGAGTGAAAGGTTGGATATAGTATTTATAGTTGAAAAAGGGGATATTTAGAAACGGCTTTCGAGTTTCTAAAAGATTTCGCAGTTTCAAAAAACGGCCCGCGGGGTTTTAGGAACGGGCGAACCGTTTCTAAAAGTTTGTAGAAATTGCCAAAACCTTTAGAAACGGTTTTGCCGTTTCTAAAGGTTTTGAAAAAATGTGTGAAAACCTTTAGAAATGGGGAAGCCATTTCTAAAGGGTGCGAAAACCTTTAGAAACGGCTCTCCCGTTTCTAAAGGTTTTCACAAAATTTTGAAAAACCTTTAGAAATGGCTTCGCCGTTTCTAAAGGTTTCGGTAATTTTTCAAAAATGTTTTAAAACTTTTGGCGGAATTTTAAAATTTTTGATAAACTTTTTGAAATTGGGAAGCCGTTTCTAAAGGTTTTGGCGGGATTTCGAAATTTTTTAAATACTTTTAGAAACGGGATTTCGAAAATTTTGAACTTGTCACTGAACTAACGTGTAAACATTACAACATTCAGTCTTTTGCACAGGACAGATGCACACTAGATCAATTTATGTATGCACATATCTATATCTTAAAGAGATCTTGGCACCGAAAAAAATAAATTAGGCAAAATAAACAAGGAATATAAAAATCAAGCGGAGTTTTTTCCGCCTTTTCTAAAAACGCGGGAATTTCGGTTGTTTACCATTTAAATACAACACAGGGGGATGTTTTGCTAATCAAGACAATCGATCTTTACATAAATATAATATTAATTACCAGGATTCATTTTGGAAATAAAGAAGTTGGTAAAACACAAAATTTACCTATACATAAATATTTGTCCTGTTTACAAATCTATACATATTCCAACCTGACTTAAATACTTCCAAAATAAATGAACCTGCCGATTCTTAATTGACTCAAAACTTGCCAACAATCTATTCTAACAAAGACCATCATTTAAAAGGTCCACTGGAGAGCAGTATTTTTCATAGCAAACTCGAAAAACAATTTTTGCTAGAAACACCAATATATAGTGAATTGGAATATTCTATTAAGATTTCCGAGGAATACAAGGTAACCACAAGATCTATAAATTGTTGGATCTTGTTTATAAACAAACAAGACTATGCTCTAACACCAGGCATAGATCGGAAAATAATTATGCACTTATATATAATCATAGATATATACATGCACATAAGCTACGTCAGTAAAAAAAAAAAAGATCACATGTCTACGTTGAGTAAAAAAAACTATATTGCCATATATAAAGCTTATCGTAAAAAATATTTATTACTTTATTAGATTTGTTTAAATTTAAATTAACTTTATGTTCTTTATTTTATAGGTCTCAAATTAAATTTTTTGAGAATTCTTCTATGAGTTTATTTTTTGTTTTTGATTTATTGTTTATATTTATAATAAAAATTCATTTTATAATATGTAAAATACATTGAGGGTCTATAAGAATTTCTTTAAGCAGCTAGCTCTTATAATATGCAGATAACATATTTGTGCTTTTTATAACTTTATATTGAAGCAATACTTTAAAGACAAAAATTGTTATTTTGTTTTAATTTATTTAGAAGACATGTTTAATTGCTATTTTTTCTTTTTAGCTGTCAGAGCCCCGATTGTTGGATTGGGATTTGGAAATGCAGTTTTCAGAGTAGTTGTTAGGATATAGAATCCTAAATATGTTCTGGTTCGAGTTTAGAAAGAACTCCTAAGAATTGGAGATGAGAGGGAGAGACTTTGATTAAAAATATTGTTGATATTTTTCTCATCATTTACAATACATTCTATCAAATTATCAATTTGATCACACAAATTGTACAAAAGAGTCGAATGATTTTATTGAACAAAAAGCTTGAGTCAAACGTTACATGAACTTGAGAGAAAACTTAGCATCTAAGCTAACAATCTAAAAATCTGAAAGTGAAAAAGTGACCGTGTGATGTGAGCCGCTCCTCTTTATATAGAGAGGAGAAATCAGCTGTGTGCGATAACAGACTTTCCTAATAAGGAAAGTGAAAGATCCAACGGTCACCAACCGTTATTTGAAAACTTACTAAAAATAGAAAATATAAAATTACATATTATTTAACACATTCCATTCAAATTTATAAGCAAGCTAAGTAACTTCTTACTAACACCATTAATTACACAACTTTCACAATAACATATAACTCTTACACAATTCTGTCTAACACTTTACTAACATTATCTAATACAAATTAATTTATAAGTAAATATATTAAATATTTAAATTTAGGCCCGTATCATCCATTCCCCTTGAGGATGGCGCTGTCCTCAAGCCCAAACAAGTCAATAGAAATGCTTGAAAACCTTAAACATATGGCCACTTGAATGCATTCTTGCATTTGCGATCCAAATAATTAAGCTATGATTTGTCAATTTTCATTGAGTATTTGCTGTATCATTTTTTGTTTTTTTCTTTCAGTTTGGTGTGTCTACAAAAGCTCTTGCCGCCTTGCTCACCGAGGTTTGACATTTCTGCTTTCTTTTTCTCCAATCAATCGTTTCTTCCTTCACAACTTGTGGACGAAAATAAAAATGTGTACTAAGCTGGAAATTTGATGCACACGTACTCATTTGAGTATATGTTTTTGTTAATTGGACCTTGATTTTCTTGAATTTGCAGCAACCTTTGTGGTATTTTAAAAAAGATTTCAGGTAGATGTTGATGTATTTGGTTGTTGTGGGTGAGGGTCTGTAAAGTTGTTGGGAGAAAAGTTTGAGGATTCAAGCGTATTTGAATCGTCAACACAAGTCGGAATTTGGCTGGATTTTGGGGTTGTTGTTGGTGGTTGCGGTGCGGGTGAGGCGGGGGCACTATTGGAGTGTGGTTCTTTATATTATTTTTGTGTGAGATTGTGATTTGGGAGTCTTTGGGTAAGATTGTAGTATAGAAGAATTACTGGAGTTATGGATTTGGTTGACTTCTGCTGAGCCAAACAACATTTTTTTTTTCATATCAGTTAGCACGGCCATTCTAATTGCTTCACTGGAGGTTGCCATATATATATATATATATATATATATATATATATATATATATATATATATATATATATATATATATATATATATATATTTATTTCATATTTTTTGGTGCTTTATAGTAGACTTCCCCTAAGGCTGGCTTGCGGTTTCCTTGTAGCCAGTTTCGATTTTCTTCCTTGAGAGTGCACATTTCTTGTTAAAGTTTTGCCAATTGATATTGAACCGGTGGATGGGAATTTGTCTGGGTTGGAACGTCCATAGTTGTTTGAATGTGTGAACTAAAAGGCATGAGAGTTCTCTCAATTAAAGCACCAATGTTAATTATGATATAGAAACCTAAACAAACTCATAAGGATTGGATACGAGAGGGAGACACTTTAATTAAAAATACTATTTATTTTTTTCTTATCATTCAACTCTTTTTATAAGCAAGCTAAGTAACTTCTCCCACTAACACCACTAATTACACAACTTCCCCTCTAACATATAACTCCTAGACAATTCTATCTAACATTTTACTAATATTATCTAATACAAATTAAAATATAAGTTAATATATTAAATATTTAAATTTAGGCTCGTATCAGTAGCAACTAAAGTCGAGTTGTCTGTTTACAGGCAAGCCAGATAAGCTTCATTATTGACATGGGCCCTATGAAGTTTGGCAAAGGACATATCACGTTTTCGTGGATGAACATATTAGGCTATGTCATGATAATTGCGGCCTAAGCCACTGATGATATATACAGTGTCCTTTAATGTCCGCTAAATATATAGTAACAGAACGTGATCCAAGTTTAGAGCATCCTTTACAGACATTACTCGGGTACAATTAGGGCAAGCGGAGGTGTATACAAGAAGTACCCATGTTTTGGAGGAGGAATTGGCGGCATGAATTATGAGAACAAGCTCCGGGAGAGCGAACCAACATGGATCAACTAAAAACTCATCTTGCTAGAACACAAGCCATAAGCCTCAGAATCTGACGGATCCTAGCGTTTAAAATCAGCTTGGATGTAGCCTAGCTGCAGATTTAAGCAGTTGAGTTGGGCGACAACTTGCAAACGGAAAGATAAATAATTGGAAGAGGTGAGGCATAATGTATAGTGATCGTGAGCAGTGCTCAGAATCAATGAAGCGGGAGGTGACACTCGTGGTGGAATTGGAGGAGGAGGCGGTGGTGGTGCGCTATTTTAAGTGGAAATATTTGGACATGGCTTCTAGGTTAGGAGGACAGGAAAAGAGAGAATCAATATATATATATATATATATATATATATATATATATTTTAGCGTGATACCATGTTGAGATTGAATAATTTGTATATTGATTAACTTGATTAACAAATTAAAGTGAGGAACTATAATTATGGAAGCGGATAAGTTCCAAAGGATGTCCTAGGATATTCCCGTATTTCCTATAAATGTATTCAGTTGTCAAATTAAAAAAATCTGCAATGCATGTTGTTAGTACAACCGCTGTTTTTACTTGTTCCCTTGCCTTGGAATATATTAACAACTTAAAAAGAATGAAAGCATATATACACAACATAGAAAATCTTGCAAATAATGCGTCAACCAAAGTGAAAGTTAATAGGAGATAGTATTTGAATGAATGATTTAGAAAAAGTACGTAACCAAACCATCGCAAGAGACATAATGTGAACCATTAACAGAAAATTGACAAATAAAAGTAAAGCATGTAGTCCAACAAGCTCATAACTAAAACTATAATTCATTATCGGTCACACTTTCGACTTGATGATGCTCTACACAGTTAAGGGCTTCAGCTACTTTCGTGAATTACCCTATTGAACATGATAGATATATGTCACACTATTTCATTTTCAACACTACTTAGAGAAATAAAGCAAGGAGAGAGAAACGTAACCACAAAATTGAGGTTCAAACTATTAGAAAGATTAAGATTAATCACTTACCAGAATATGTGCACTCTTATCCAGTACTTATTTATCATGTTACCTGTTAAAGAACATTAATAGCTTTATTTAGTGGTAAGCTACAGTCAGAACCTCAAGTAGCACATATAATCATTTGGAAATTAATACCTTACACTCGAAGAGGCACATATAATAGCTTAAGTTGTTGAGGTGTCTTGTCTTAATTCAGATGAAACTTGAAGCTCACTCCAATTGTGCTCAATGCTTTCACTATCGCATTTTAAACTTGGAGAAAATGACTTGGAAGGAGCTTCAAGTTTCATCGGAATTAAGACAAGACACCCCAGTTGTTCTTCCATTTACGGAGGGCCTCTTCAAGTGTAAGATATTAATTTCAATATGGTTATATGTACTTCTTGAGGTTTTGACTGGAGCTTACCACTACCTTAATCTATTGATGTTCTTTAACAGCTAACATGACAGAATAGTACTGGATAAGAGTGCACATATTCTGGTAAATGAATAATCTTAATCTGTCTAATAGTTTTTGTAACTCAGTCTTGTAGTTACCTTTCCCTATCCTTGCTTTATTTCTCTAAGCAGTGTTTGAAATGAAATAGTGAGACGTATATCTATCGTGCTCAACATGGTATTTCACGAAAGTAGCTGAAGCCGACAACTGTGTAGAGCATCATCAAGTTGAAAGTTTGACCGATAATATTATAGTCTCATTTATGAGCTTGTTGGATTACATGCTCTACTTTTATTTGTGAATTTTCGGTTAATGGTTCACATTATGGCTGTTGAGATGGTTTGGTTGCGTACTTTTTCCTAATCATTCATTCAAATAGTATCTCCTATTAACTTTCACTTTTGTTGATGCATTATTTTCAAGATTTTCTATATTTTGTAACATGGATAATAGTTGAAAAATATGATATTCCATAAACTTCAGAATTCACATATGCCATAGTTTATGATAGAAAAAAGAGGCTCATAGACTTGAGCAAACTATTGTTTCGCCATCACTACTAGAATATTGTAGTATCATCCTGTCAAATGAGTTGGTTAAGTACTCAAGTCACAGTGAAAGAAAGGAACTACTTATTACCCTCAACTTCTTCTTAGACTCAAAGAAGCATAGTGGCTGATGACAAGATAAGGCTGCACAATAAAAAATTACCAAAGTAAAAAAACACCCTCAAGTTTAGTCATTTTATTGTCCATCATGAGAAATCTACCAGAAAAGTTGGTTCTTAAGCGAACAAATACTAAATAAAGTAAATGGGAGAGTGCAACAATAATAGGCAGGACCACTTGATAAAACTTTAATCACCCTAAAAGTGTTACCCAATCAACTTAATTGCTAAATATTTGGTCCGAGACACAAAGAACTTAACTTCTTAAATCGCCAAGCATTCAAAATACCATAACTTGGCACCCCCCGCCAATTTCTACAAAAACCTTCTTCAAAAGGACAACCATTCATTCAGAAAACTCAAATATTGCTACCTTACGCAATAAGACCTAATAAAATTTCATTTAGATATTCTTCTTAAATATTAGATTAAACCAAAACATATAACTTGTCAGTAATTAAAAAGCTATATAAACTGAAAGAGCAACAAATTGATAGCTTAAAATATATATTCAGTTAAACCTTTAGATTTTCAACAACGTATAACGCAAAAAGTACTTGTCTATGCATTTCGTGATGGACAAAAGCCGATTCATTAAGTAATTGCACCCCAAAGTAAGCCGATTCTCCAAAACAGTTGGATAATGCCAGATTTTCTACCCTAGCTATTATAAAGAAATTCTAAACATGAAGAGATGCATGACTCGAAAATTCAGTAACACAACTGCAATATTTGAATTCCTTTTCCAGATTCCTTTTTTCTCTACTTTCTACTTCCGGGTTCTCATGACCGATAATTTCACTAACAAAATAGGACTGTAGGATGCTTCATAGTAAAAGGGATAATTACAACAAAGTCACTGAATATTGGTAAATCGCAATTAGTCTTTGTAGTTTAAGTAATTATAAAATGAGTTGTGTGTTTTATAAATTTGCTACATATAAAATGTTATTATAGAAGTTATGTGATAAGAATATACAGGGTTGTTAGGAACTTAGGATAGGTAGATGGGTGTTTTAATGGAAATTTTAATTTTTAAAGAGATTTACTTTTCGTTTAATGGTTCATCTCCCAGCTATTGCTTTCATATTTGTCATCTAAGATCATAGTTTATTTTAATCGTATTTTCTTCCTTGTGACCAATTCCAAGGAGAATCTTTCCGAACAAAGGGACTTAAAAAGAACCGCCTCACAAATTCCCAAAAACAAAGAAGCACGCCTCACTATTTCAGTCAAAAAAGTTACTTGGGCAGAAACGAGAAGAGTGAAAGGTAACCAGAAAAATAAGCTGCAAATCCATTAAAGAATAATAAAACTTACTGACTTACCAGAAGCATTGCACTCTTGTCTAGTAGTAAATGTTCGCCTCACCTATTAAAGAACATCAAACGTAGCAACTAAAGTCAATGATATAACTTCAATCTAGACCTCAAGTAGCAGATATTATTATGTGGAATTTGGAACTTACATTTGAAGCGGCTTTTGATCGCGTCACATGTCAAAGAATATCAAAGTAAAACCTAAAGCCAATGACAAACTCCATCCAGACCCAATTAGCATATATCATCGTTTGGGATTTAGAGCTTACATCTGAAAAGCCACATGGTTGCATCCAACAATTTAAAAACATCAATCGCCGTCAATGCTAAACTCCATTCAAACCTCAAGTAGCAAATATCAACTTTGGAATTTGGAACTTACAATTATTAGGACAGATGCGAAATATATAGTTCCTAATATTTTTTACCCTCCTCATGTAAATGTTGGTGGAAGAATGTATCCAGAGAATGAACAGTTCCTTCTTACAAACTCGTAGGGTTACATGGAGGGTAACTCTATCATAGTCGAATTACAGTAGCTTATCATTGAGGAACACCATGTGTTTGTAGTCTTGGTTGAATTTTTAAATCAGTTGCTAGTTATTAGAGTGGATGATACAGGGGACTTATTTTATATATGGTCATTGCAAATCCACCATAAGTCTTCTTGGTCCGATCTTAGACCTGTTAGCCACGGAATGCGAGAACTGGATCTTGAAACCATCGGGTCGTTATAGTTGCAGTGAAGAATGAGTTACTTTTTGTAGTGCTCATAGCTCTTTCAACTTTTCTTAGGGAAGTAATAAGCTTCAGGTCAATTTGCCCTCTGGTGAAGTGATTTGAACTGTAATACAAAGGCGTAAGTTATTATTTATACATGGAGTGCATTATTTTATGTATAGTTAGAATTGAACTAGTGACTGAACGAACGTATAAACATTACAACATTCAGTCTTTCGCAAATAACAGATGCACACTAGATAACCTACTTACGTATGCACATTTCTATATCTCAAAGAGATCTTGGCACCAAAAAAAAAAAGTAGGCAAACTAAACCAGGAATATAAAAAGCAACGGGGGTTTTTGCTGCCTTTTCTTAAAATGCTGGGATTTTGGTTGTTTACCAATTACAAACAACACGGGGGGATGTTTTGCTAATTAAGACAGTCGATCTTTACATAAATACAATAGTAATTACCAAGATGCATTTTGGAAATAAAGGAGTTGGGAAAACGCGGAATTTACCTATACATAAATATTTGTGCTGTTTACAAATCTTTACATATTCCAACCTGACTTCAATACTTCCAAAATAAATGAACCTGCCGATTATTAATTGACGCAAAACCTGCCAACAATCTATTCTAACAAAGACCATCATTTAAAAGGTCCAGGAGATGATACTGCAAAGCAGTATTTTTCATAGCAAATTCAGAAAACAATTATTGCTAGAAACACCAATATATAGTCATGAATTGGAATATTCTATTAAGATTTCTAAGGAATACAAGGTAACCACAAGATCTATAAATTGTTGGATCTCGTTTATAAACAAACAAGACTATGATGCTACACCAGGCATAGTTCGGAAAATAATTTTGCACTCATATACAATCATATATATATACATGCACATAAGCTACGTCAGTAAAAAAGAATTCACCTGCCTATATTGAGTATGACTTTAGGCGGCCTTGAACTTCAACAGTTGAGCCAGCTAGGTTAAAGTTGGGCAAAGAGGAATTTGTATAGGGCAAAGAATGATAATTACAAGGCAGTCCTTGAATATTAATAAATTCTTTCAAAATAATTTTGAGTATTTACCAATTCGGACCAGTTCTTCTAGCGAATTCAACCTCAATTCCTATTTCTCCTTTATGATAATTTGCAATATTTTGAAAAACTGGTCATGACTCGCCTAGAGCTAATTTGACTTCGAAACATTTTGACACACCTTTTTGACGATGCGCTCCGAACTGTTGGCCTTGCACCCTAAAAAAAAATACAAAACGAAGTTGATTTTCACTATTAATTTTGAATATATAAAATGATTATTTAACTTAAGTAACTTATATATTGAAAACACTTAATTTTCTCAATAGACTTTTTAAAACTTAATTGATCAGCTTCGTTAACTTATAGGTTTTAATCCTAAATTAGATTTTTTATCATTTTCCAATGGGTTGTTTTTTAGTTATAAATTTTAGTATTTAATGTTTTACATTGGACTTTGTTAACTACTTTATAACGTGTTTTTAATATGAGAGCATATGGAAATATATGTAGGAAATTAACTCCTGTAATATGTGAATAAGTTCTTTTGTGTTTTTTAAAACTTTATATTGACACCAATAACTTCTTTTATATTTATTTAAAAAACATCTTTGCTTATTTTTTTTTTATTAATGTATTCTATTACAAAATTTTTATTATTATTACATATAAATCTTGTGAGGCTAACTCCGCCTCTAACTTCATGAGTGTCCCATTATACACCCAATGCTTCTTTTGAATAATCACCCAAGGCTTTTGAAGACACTCGTTTTTGTACCGTGAAAATAATAAGTTGCACCTAAGATATCCCGAGGGATAAAATGAATAAAAGGATCATAAATGAATTAGACTAACTTTTTTTAATAGGGAAACAAAAATTGTACAATGGCGAAGTCCTGCCTTTCGTGTGCGATCGAGGATGACCAAAATGCCGCCAAGACTGGGACCTTGTAATTTGCCTTTTGTTATCAAAGGGCCGCGATCAATCGCTGTCCACGATTGCTATATGGACATAGAATTAAGTGTGGGTAAAATAAAACTTTGTGACTCATCTTTATTAACTAATTGTGTATGTCCTATTTGACTATATTTTATTATCGTCTCACATTTTTATAATAAGATTTGCTAGTAATCTGTAATTGATACATAGATTGCATTTTAAGTTTTTACATGATAAGTACATATGATGCATGCATACCATTCTTACTCATTGAATCCATTGTGAGTGACACAAATTAATGTATTCTATGGGCAAAAGTTAAGATCTTACACTTGAATAGGCTCTCGATCGAGATAATCACTAGGGAATTAAGACCTTCTGCTTGAAGAGGTACTCGACAAATGGAAGTAAATTCGGGGATCGTTTAGATAAACTTGAAGCTCCCTCCAACTCGATTTCTTCAGATTTGACATGCGGTAGTGAAAGCGTTGAGCACCAATGAGAGGATTGGGCTACTATTACAAAAACAAGTTAAATAAAAATAAAAATATCGAATGAGTCAAGTAGAATCCTTAATACTAATATCCATATTTTGGTACAAAATAATAGAAACTATTTAACAATAATATAGAATAATGAAAATGCTATTAGAGTTGAACTCTTTGGTTCTTCACAGAATAAAATTCATCAATTACCGAATTGACATTTGGACTTTCTAATAATTCTTTCAAACTCTTTTAAAAATACAAAAACTCATATGAAACTCTTCTAAACAGCGGGCAACAACTTTAACATCTTAAATAAAAATAATATATTGAAACAATAATTTAATTAAATTTTCGCATAGTGGGAGAATCTAGACTCTACCCACCATAGCTTACTTTTACTATAAAATTGACTATGTAATTTTTTAAATACGTTTAACTTTGAGATCCTAATTTTATGCTATACCAACCCTAAACCAAATAAATATATAATATTTGTTTGCCTAACGTGTAATAAACACTTTGTGTGCATTAAAAGAACTATGCTAGCCCACTTTCAAGCCTCTACAGTGATTTTTTGTTAAAATACACCAATACGAAAGTAAACCCTTCATGTTCATGTATATTCAAAAAATTATCAGTTGGATGAGTACACTATAAAAATAACCAGTTGATTTGTTATATATATATATATATATATATATATATATATATATATATATATATATATATATATATATATATATATATTCCTTTTTTTGATACTTTGCAATATTTCTACAAATTTCGAGATTAGCTACCCTAGAGCTAATTACTGGGCTTAAGCCTAAAGCTGTTAAATTTACACTTCAAGAAAAGAAAGAAACTAATTAAGGTTGATTCTTGTTCCTTTATTTACATTCTTCCGTCCTTATTTTGTTACTATATTAGATATTTTTAAATTTAAAGTTTAAGTTCTTTATTTTATTGGTCTCAAATTTATATATTTGATAATTCTTTTATGAGTTTATTTTTAGTTTTTGATTTATTGTTTATATTTTTTATAATATGTAAAATACGTTGAGCGTTGTATGAGAATTTCTTTAAGCCACTCTTATTATATGCAGATAACATATTTGTGCATTGTCTTACTTTATATTGAAGCAATACTTTAAAATGTATAGGAATATAAATATTTTCTTTTAATTTATTTAAAAGACATGTTTAATTGTTAGTTTTTCTGTTAAATTGTTAGAACCCCGATTATTGGATTGGGGACTCGGAAATGCAGTATTAACAGTAGTTGTTAGAGTATAGAATCTTAAATATGTTCCAATTAGAGTTTGGAACGAACTCCTAAAAATTAGAGATGAGAGGGAGAGACTTTATTAAAAATACTATTTATTTCTTTCTCGCCATTTACAAGACATACAATTCTAATTTATAAGTAAGCTAAGTAACTTCTCCACTAGCACCACTAATTACACAACTTCCACACTAACATATAACCCCTACACATTCTATCGAAAACTTTACTAATATTATCTAATACAAATTAAAATATAATTGAATATATTAAATATTTAAATCTAGGCCCGTATCAGTAGCAACTAATGTCGAGTTGTCTGTTTCCAGGCAAGCAAGATAAGCTTCATTACTGACCAGGGCCCAATGAAGTTTGGAAAAGGACATATCACGTTTCCGCAGAAGAACAGATTAGGCTATGTCGCGATTATTGTGGCATAAGCGATTGATGATATATACCGTGGCCTAGATTTAGTAACAAAATGTGATCCAAGTTTGGTACTGTCGAGAGCATCCTTTAGAGCCATGACTCGGGTACGATTAAGGCGAGAGGAGGTGTGCATGAGAAGAACCCATGTTTTGGAGGAGGTAATTGCGGCATGAATTATGAGATCAAGCTCAGGTAGAGCAAACCAACATTGAGCAACTAAAAACTCATCTTGGTAGAACACAGGCCATAAGCCTCAGAATCTGATTGGTCCTAGTGTTTAAAATAAACTTTTATGTAGCCTAGCAGATTTAAGTTGTTAAGTTGGGCGACAACTTGAAAAAGGAAAGATAAATAATTGATCAGAATCAATGAAGCGGGAGGTGACACTCGCGGTGGAATTGGAGGAGGAAGCGGCGGTGGTGCGCTATGTTAAGTGGAAAGATTCAGACATGGCTGCTAGGTAACAAGGACCGGAAAAGAGAGAATCGTGAATTTTTTTTTAGCGTGATACCATGTAGAGATTGAATAATCTGTATATTGATTAACTTGATTAACAAAGTAATACATTAGAGTTTATATAACAGTGAGGAACTATAATTATGGTAGTTGTGATAAATTCGAAACGATGTCCTAGGATATGCCCGTATCTCCTTTAAATGTATTCAGTTGTCAAATAAAAAAAATTTGCAATACAGTTTGTTAGTACAACCGGTATTTTTACTTGTTTGCAATGGAATATATTAACAACTTAAAAAGAATGCAGACATATATACACAACATAGAAAATCTTGCAAATAATGCGTCAACCAAAGTGAAAGTTAATAGGTGATAGTATTTGAATGAATGGTTAAGAAAAAGTACGCAACCAAACCATCCCAACAGCCATAATGTGAACCTTGAACCAAAAATTCACAAATAAAAGTAAAGCATGTAGTCCAACAAGCTCATAACTGACACTATAACTCATTATCGGTCACACTTTTGACTTGATGATGCTCTAAACAGTTGTCGACTTCGGCTAATTTCGTGAAATACCCTGTTGAGCACGATAGATATATTTCTCACTATTTCATTTTAAACACTACTTCGATAAATAAAGCAAGGAGAGGGGAAGGTAACCAAAAAATTGAGTTGCGAAACTATTAGAAAGATTAAGATTAATCACTTACCAGAATATGTGCACTCTTATCCAATACTACTCTGTCATGCTACCTGTTAAAGAACATTAATAGTTTAATTTTGTGGTAAGCTCCAGTCAAAACCTCAAGTAGCACATTTAATCATTTGGAAATTAATATCTTACACTTAAAGACGCTCTCCGTAAATGGAAGAACAACCGGGGTGTCTTGTCTCAATTCAGATGAAACTTGAAGCTCCTTCCAAGTCATTTTCTCCAAGTTTAACATGCGATAGTGAAAGCATTGAGCACCATCAGGCTTCATTAAAAAAAGTAACTCCTTCTTCACTGCAGCTATAGAGCCGATCGCTTGAAGATTCAATTCCGACATTCTGTGGCTAACATGTCTAGGACGGGACCAAGTAGACTGATGGTGGTCATGAAATGACCATATAAACAAATTTTCCAACCGCACCATGCATTGTCTATGTAGCATAACATACCATTGAAGGAGATATAAATTCAAAAGAGGAAATGTCGTGAACATAACAAGGAAAACGGACAAATGGAGTACTGCATCCACTTTCTTCAATAAGATAGAGTCGTGTAGCAGTTTTAGAGGCTTCATTATAAACATATGCTATCAGTTTTGGATTCTTCCGGGAATTTTTGAAGTGCAACTTATGAAAATAACATTCACCAATCAAATACTTTCACAATTTGGCAACTGTCTTACATTTTAACAGATCTTTCATAGGAAATTTGAATAGCAAATTTGAATAGCATAGGAAATTCGGGGAGGTAGTATAATGTCTTTAAGTCACTTGATCTCTGGTTAAGTGACTTGAACTGCAATAAGAGGTCGTCAGTAAATTTTTTTGTGCATTCTACCACTTAGCACTCAGTACAAGAGCCTGTGCAACACAGATTTGACATGCTGACCTTATCATCTTTATTCACATATATTTTTCTCTACAACCTGTTGCATTGATAATGTATACGTACCTCATTTGCTTGTTTCTTAGAGTTCAAACTCTATCTTCTAATCTTCAAACACAAAAGAAGTAACAAATTGACATGAAATATTGCGGGTGCATGTTATAATTAACTTAACAGCTTCTACCAAAATGATCCAAGTAAACAAAATAGCAAGAACTTGAGTGTCTTCATGAATGACATAGTTGCCACTGTGGCCTCGGATCTCAATGTGAAAGTGACAAAAATGCCTCCTCAAGACTAGATTTGTTTATTCTTTTCAGTTAGTTTTAAGGATTTAATTTTGTGCCTCTAGTACCAAACTTTTCCGCTATTTTAGCAAAGAAATTCTAAATACAGGAGACACACATACAAAATATGCATAAAAAACATGGAGGTTTGGGAGGTAGTAAGCGAAACTCAACGAGCACAAAATTAATTGCGAGAGAAAATTCTAGATTTATGCGCGAAAGGCCAACATATTCAAATTTATACTTATTCTCCATTATTTCATATAGTCTTCAGTCCACACGACACCCCTTGGATCGTGATCAATTTATCTCAGATGATTAAACTAGAAATCTTCTGACATGGTAAGGAAAGGCTGCACACATGATACATACATGTTATATAAGAATTTCAAGACGTGGGAAACAACATAATGGACCAATTTCGTTGATAACAATGCCACATTGTTCACCCAACATGCAGGTGGGGCCTAGAAAAGCTCCACACATTCTTTTGGTGATTAGGCACCCCCACTGGAAGCGTGGATTAAATGCAACACGGACGGTTGTGCTCTCGGGGCTCTAGGAATCTGTGGTGCAGGTGGAATTTTCAGGAATGCAAGGTGTTTTCCTCATGATTTCTTTGCGGTCCGTCTTGAATCGGTTTTTGCTTTTGAGACCGAGATTTGGGCTGCTATCTTTGCAATTTTTAAAGCAACGGAATTTAACTGGAAGTATCTTTGGATTGAGAGTGACTCCACCTATGTTGTCAAATTATTGGATTCACGTTTGGATAAGGTGCCATGGAAATTGAGATGACGTTGGTTGACTTGCTTGAACTACATTAGCTCCATTCAATTTCGGACGTCACATTTTTTCGTGAGGGAAACAAGGCTTCCGATGCTCTTGCAAATTTGGAGCTACACATGCTGGGGATCATTGGTGGAATTCATGTCCATGGTTTTTTTAATGATTCTGTTAATCATGACTCATGTAATAGGGAGAATTTTAACTTTCGTTGACCTTCGGGTACTCTACAACTATGTGATACGTTTTATTTTTTCTAATAATACTGGGAACTTGTTGTTCGTCTGGTCGACGCTCGCTTTTACTAAAAAAAAAAAAATGCAAATCAAACTATTCAAAAGGCACTAATGTTAGAAATCATCAGGCTGTTGGTATAGAGCGAAGTAGAAAAAAAAAGAACATTTATTTTTAATACTATTATATGAACCGAAACTCGAAAGATACGTTCATAAAATACATGCATATAAAACCAAGAAGAAAAAGGAGAAGTGAAGATTTACCAGTAAGTCGTTGCGGCTTGTTCTCAGTAGGTACATGTGGCGTCAGAGATTGCAAGGAAACACAATGAGAAGCCAATGTAAACAATTGGCTAATGTTCTAGGTTGAGTCTAGGTATGGCCAAAAGGATATGTTTGGACGATTTAACTAATTTTGGGAAGAAGAATGAACCAAACGTACATTGTGCAGTAACATCTTTTAATCTGGTTGGCAAAAGATGTCAATGTAGATATAAAGGCACCAAGGAAAAAATTCTTTAAAAATAACAAATTCATAGCTGCTTCAATTGGAATAAACTCATAGATGCGCGAATTGAAACTTATTACCTAAAATAACAAACATAGTATATTTATAAAATCTTAATTACTCTAGAAACAATAAATCAGAACTTATTAGATTCAATTGATTCTAACAAAATACATATATCTCCGAAAATCTTTGCCGTATTAATGCACCAACAACAACGACCTGCTTCCAAAGCTCCTAACATAATAGGCATAAAATATAGTTGTGAAGATTCTATTTACCCATAAATGTGGAAATTGCAGTTTTTTACCTACAGTAACACCCAAAATATCTTAATAACTCTTGAAATCTATCCTACATTACTGGAGAAGTCTTCTGGTCTTCTGTATATTAGTGTGTTCCCCCTCTAACTTTAATAAGTCTTTTTAGTCGGAAATATAGGGGTCCTAACTTCTACATTGTATCAGAGCCACTTCTGTCCAAGTCAATGTTGGGCTTGCCCGAAACCCGCGTGTTTGGATCTGATGCATATTTCGGCCTACACGTGAGGGGGCTTCTTGAAATCTATCCCACACTGCTTAGAAACTCTTCTGGACTTCTGTATATTAATGAGTTCCCCCTCTCAAATAAGTCTTTTAGGGGGAAACACAAGCCATAAGCCTCATCTTGCTAGAACACAAGCCATAAGTCTCATCTTGCTCTAGCTTGATACTTGTGGCGGCGGAGATTGTGAAACAACACAATGGGAAGCCAATAAGAACCTCAAGCCGAGTCTTTAGTTGTGACTGAGAATCGCTATTCCCAATTAAAACTGGAGCTATTGACAAGCCATTTAACTAAATATGATATTTTTCATCAACCACCCCAAAATGGTTTTGATTCACGCAAAGGAAAGGTGGTATAGCAGGTATTTCTTCATGGTCAGCACAATTTTATATTCTTTATGGTCAGCACAATGTTAAGTTAGGTCTTTGATCCTATAAATATGCACCCCTAGGACTTGTTCATTGTGAAAATACAAAGCAAAACAAATAAACACTGACCATAATAACAACAAAAAGGATTTATCGTAGAAACTACAAATTGGGAGAAAAGCTAAGGGAACCAGAGCGTAAATACACGATATTCTGCGGCCATAAAAAAATTTCAAGCCAAAGAAAGTACGACTTATTGCGAAGGTAAGCGAACTTGTCGTAAATCGAATTATGAGATTAAAATAGAATATATTCAAGACCTCGCGCAAACATACAGTCCAAACTTCGAGTGAGACGTGTTTTAAAATGTAACCCAGTTGCCAAAACGTTCAAGGATTTTAATATGTAACCTCATTTCGTGTTTATATAAGAAAGTTTTTGATCGAGCTCCAAGACTCTATTTGGTTGAAGAAATTGGAAGTAGTATGCTTTTTTCTAGGTTTCCTATTTATCTTGGTGATGATTCATCTCTTGATGATGATGGTGTTGCCATTTTTGAATTTGCGTGTCCGTTCAATGGTCTTATATGTTGCAAAGATATAGAAAGGGGAAGTTGTGTTATATGGATATGCATCCATTCACTCATGAATTTCATTATCTTTCTAGTGGCAATTCATCTTCTGGTATTCAATATATATCTGTTGCTTTTGATGCTGAAAACCATAAATACAAAGTCTTGCGTCTTTCCTTTGAAACTCTCACAAAGGAAAGTTTTTATTACAAATGTGAAACATATACTCCTGGTACTGAAGGTTGGACGAGAATCGCTGATATGCCATGTCTAGTATCTAGTACCACTAAGTCTTTTTTCATCTCAAGTAAATAATTGTAGAAGAATTTACTGGTTGATTTTCTCCAAAGAGGACAAATAGGTTACTACTTCTATCCTCATGGTTGACATGGAGATTGAGTTTACTATAGTTGAATTACTAGAGTTTGATAATTTCCACCAGTTGGCACACTTGGTTGAGTTTGTAAACCGTTTGCTCATTTATAGCGTGGATAATATGAAGGACTGTTTGTTATATGGTCATTGCAAAACCTTCAATCCACTTAGTGCACTAGGTCCACTGTTAGAAAAGTTAGCCACGAAATTTCAGAGTTGGATCTTGAATTGTACAACTCTATGTTGCATTGAAGCATGAGCTACGTTTTGTGGTTAAGACCGTTGTTGATCAATTCTTCCGCTATCGCATGTTAGATTCGGAGAATATGACTTGGAGAGAGCTTCCGGTTTCACCTGAATTAACAAAAGATAGCCTAGTTGGTACTTTCATTTATCAAATGTCTCTTCGAGTGTAATATCTTAATTTCCAAACGATTATATCAACCAAGTGTGAATGAACTGCATTTTTCTTTTTACTCCGATCCAACCTCGAGTAGCAGATATAATCGTTTTCAAATTAAAATCTTACACTTGGAAAGACTCTCGGTTAATGAAATACAATAAGGTTCTCTTTTGTTAAGTTAGGTGAAACTGCAAGCTCCATTCACGTCATCTTTCCCTCCAAGTGCGCAAACGGTTGGAATTTCTCAAACTCAGGTAATTCGACTCTAGTAAATGCACACACCATGTGAATCATGAGAATGCAAGTAGGTGCCATTTTATCCTCTTTTGAGAAAACCAACAAGTATATTCTTCCACAAACTTTTACTTGATATGAAAAATAAGATTCAAAGTTACTTGATACTAAAGATGGCACCACATCGATTCTCGTCCAACCTTCGGTACCAGGAGTATATGTTTCACATTTGTAATAAAAACTTTCCTTCAAGAGAGTTTTACGAAAAAGATGCAAGACTTTGTATTTGTGGCTTTCTCGATAAAAAACAATCGATACATAGTGAATACAAGAAGATGAACTGCCATTAGAAAGATAATGAATTTCATGACAAAATGGAATGCAAATCCATATAACCCAAATTCCCCCCGCTATATCAATGCAGCATATAAGACCATTTAACGAACATGTAAATTGAAAAACGGCAACACCATCATCATCAAGAGAGGTTTCATCACCAAGATAAACAGGAAACCAAGTAAAAGGCACACTACTTCACATTTCTTTAGTCAAATATTGTCTTAGACCGGATCAGAGACTCTCTTACAGTATCTTTAGTCAAATGAGTTGGTTAAGTACTCATGTCACAGTGAAAGGAACTACTTATTAGTATTCAACTTCTTCTTAGACTCCAAGAAACATAGTGGTTGGACAAGATAAGGCCGCACAATCAAAAATAACCAAAGTAAAAAAATACCCTTAAGTTTAACCATATTATTGTCCTTCATGAGACGTCTATAAGAAAGTATTGTTCCTAAGCGAAAAAAATACTAAATCTAGTAGGGAGCTTGCAACAATAATAGGCAGAACCACTTGATAAAACTTTAATCACCCTAGACACAAAGGACGTAACTTGTTTCACCAAGCATTCAAAATACCATAACTTGGCACCCGCAACCAATTTCAACAAAAACATCTTCAAAAGGACAACCATTAATTCAGAAAACTCAAATATTGCTAACTTAAGCAACAAGACCTAATTAGATTAGTAATTATGTTTCTGAATAATTGGATTAAACCAACAAATATAACTTGTCAGTAATTAAAAAGCCATATAAACTGAAATAGCAACAAATTGAAATTATATTCACTTAAACCTTTAGATTTTCAACAACGTAATAACGCAAAACGTCCTTGTCTGCGCATTTCGTTATGGACAAAAGCCGATTCATTAAGTAAGCCAATTCTCCAAAACAGTTGGATAATGCCAGATTCCCTACAAAGAAATTTTAAACATGAAGAGATGCATGACTGGAAAATTTAGTAACACAATTGCAATATTTGAATTCCTTTTCAAGATTTCTTTTTTCTCTGGTTTCTACTTCCGGGGTTTCATGTCCAATAATTTCACTAACACAATAGGACTGTAGGATGCTTCAAAGTAAAGGGAGAATTAAAACGTAATCTCTGAATATTAGTAAATCGCAAGTAGTCTTTGTAGTTTAAGTAATAATGAAATGAGTTGTGTGTTTTATAAATTTGCTACAGAGAAAATTCTATTATAAAAGTTATATGATACTATATACAGGGTTTTTAGGAACATAGGATAGGTAGATGGGTGTTTTAATGGAAATTTGTAATTTTTAAAGAGATTTACTTTTCGTTAATATGATGAGATAAATGTCAAATATTGATGGTTCATGTCCCAGCTATTGCTTTCATATTTCTTATCTAATATCACAGTTTATTATAATCTTATTTTATTCTTTGTGACCAATTCCAAGAAGAATCTTTCCGAACAAAGGGCTTTAAAAAGAACCGCCTCACAAATTCCCAGAAACAAAGAAGCACGCTCTTCACTATTTCAGTCCAAAAATTACTCGGGCAGAAACGGGAAGAGAGAAAGGTAACCAGAAAAATAAGTTGGAAATCAATTAAAAGAACATAAAACTTACGGACTTACCAGAATCAGTGCTCTCATGTCTAGTAGTAAATGTTCGCGTCACCTATTAAAGAACATTAAAATTAGCAACTAAAGTCAATGACATGACTCCAATCTAGACCTCATGTAGCAGTTATCTTTATTTAGAATTTGAAACTTACATTTGAAGCGGCTTCGATCGCGCCACATGTTAAAGAATATAAAAGTAAAACCTAAAGCCAATGACAAACTCCATCCAGACACAGGTAGCATATATCATCGTTTGGGTTTTAGAACTTACATTCGAAGAGCCACGTGGTTGCATCCACCTATTTAAAAACATGAATCACAGTCAATGATAAACTCCACTCAAACCTCAAGTAGCAGATATCAACTTTGTTGCCAAAAACGCGGAATATAAAAAGAAAATAAAAAAAAGATCTACAAGATAACTAGGTAACAACAAGAATATTCTACTAAGATTTCCGAGGAATACTAGGTAACAACAAGATCTACAAATTGTTGGATCTCGTTTATAAACAATTATTGTTGGATCTATGCTACACCACGCCTAGATCGGAAAATAATTCTGCCCTTATATATAATCATAGATATATATATATATATATACGTCAGTAAAAAAAATCACCTGTCTACATTGAGTATGACTTAAGGCGGCCTTGAACTTCAACAGTTGAGCTAGCTAGGTTTAAGTTGGGCAAAGTGGAATATATATAGGGCAAAGAATGCTAATTACAAGCAGTCCTTCAATATAGGTAAATTCTTCAAAAGTAATTTTTAGTATTAAGCACTTTGGACCAGTTCTTTTAGCAAATTTCAATCTCAATACCTATTTTTCCTTTTTGATAATTTGCAATATTTCAAGAAACTGGTCATGACTCGCCTCGAGCTAATTGGACTTCGAAATTTGAGACACCTTTTTGACGCTGCGCTGCAAACTGTTGGCCTTGCACCCTCGAAACAGTACAAAATGAAGTTGATTTTCTCTATTAATTTGTAATATATAAAAAGATTATTTAACATAAGTAACATATATATTGAAAACACTTAATTTTCTAAATAGACTTCTTAAAACTTAAAATGGATCAGCTTCTTTAACTTATAGGTTTTAACCCCAAATTAGATTTATGATCATTTTCCAATGGGTTCTTTTTTAGTTACAAATTTTAGTATGTTATGTTTTACATTGTACTTTGGTAAATACTTTTATAACATGTTTTTGATACGAGAGTCTATGGAAATATATGTAGGAAATTAATTCCCGTAATATGTCAATAAGTTCTATTGTGTTTTTTAAAACTTTATATTGACACCAGTAATCTCTTTTATATTTATTTCAAAAACATCTTTGCTTATTGTTTTTTAATTTTTATACTTATATTCTATTATAAATATTTTATTATTACATATAAATCTTGTGAGGCTTACTCCGCCTCTAACTCCACGAGTGTCCCATTATACACCCAATGCTTCTTTTGAATAATCGCCCAAGGCTTTTGAAGACACTCGTTTTTGTACTGTGGAAATAATAAGTTGCACCTAAGATATCCGGAGGGATAAAATTGGTAGAAGGATCATAAATGAATTAGACTAGCTTTGTTTTATAGGGAAACAAAAATAGGACAACAGCGGAGTCCTGCCTTTCGTGTGCGATCGAGGATGACCGAATTGCCGCCTCACAGGTCTCGATCAATCTCCATCCACGATTGCTGATATGGACAAAGAATTAAATGTTGGTAAAATAAAACTTTGCGACTCATCTTTATTAGCTAATTGTGTATTTCCTATTTGACAATATTTTATTATTTTATTATTTTCTCAAATTTTTGTAATTAGCTTTTTCGAGTAATCTATAACTGATACATAGATTGCATTTTATATTTTTGCTTGATAAGTACATATAATGCATGCATACATTCTTACTCATTGAACCCATAGTGGGTGACCATATGCTATCCATTTTTACCTGTACATTACTTGGAAAACACAAGTTAATGTATTCCATGGCCAAAAGTTAAGATCTTACACTTGAAGAGGCTCACGACAAATGAAAGGAAATTCGGGTGTCTTTTCTTAATTTGGATGCCTCAAAATCGCTTACTCTAAATTTGACATGCGGTAGTGAAAGCGTTGAGAACCAATGAGAGGATTGGGCTACTATTACTAAAAAAAATAAAATAAAATACAAAAGTCAAATGAGTAAAGTAGAATGCTTAATATTAATATCCAATATTTTGTTACAAAATAATAGAAACTATTTAACAATAATACAAAATTATGAAAATGCTATTGGAGTTGAACTCTTTGGTTCTTCAGAGAATAAAATACATCAACTACCAAATGACATTAGGATTTTCTCATAATCGTTCAAACTCTTTCAAAAACACAAAGACACGTATGAAACTCTTCTAAAAACGCTAGCAACAACTTTAACATATTAAACAAGAAAAAACATGTAGAAACAATAATTAAATTAAATTTGCCCATAGTGGCAGAATCTAGATTCTAGCCCACCATAGCTCACTTTTACTATAAAATTGAGTGTGTAATTTTTTTTAAATATATTTAACTTCGAGATCCTAAGTTTATACTATACCAACCCTAAACCAAATAAATATATAATGTTTCTTTGCCTAAAGTATAATAAACACTTTGTGTGCATAAAAAGAACTATGCTAGCCCACTTTCAAGCCTCTGCAAAGATTTGTATGTTAATTAAAATATACTAATACAAATGAAAGTAAAGACTTGATGTTCATGTATATTCAAAAAATTATCCGTTTGATTTGAATGCACAATAAACATGACCAATTGATTTCCTAGAAAACAATATATATATATATATATATATATATATATATATATATATATATATATATATATATATATATATATATATATATATATATATATATATATTCCTTTTTTGATACTTTGCAACATTTCTAAAAACTCGAGATCAGCTACCCTAGATATATTACAGGGTTAAAGACGTATGCTCAGATGCAAAAAATAAAAATAAAAAATAAAAAGAAGTCTTAACGGCTCAAGTTGTTAAATTTATGCTTCAAGAAAATTAAAAAACTAAGGGTGATTCTTGTTAATTTATTTACATTCTTCCATCCTTATTCTGCCGAAAAAATATATTGCCATATATAAAGCGTATCCTCAAAAATATTTGTTACTTTATTAGATTTGTTTAAATTTGAAGTTTACGTTCTTTATTTTATAGATTTTGAATTTAAATTTTTGATAATTCTTTTATGAGTTTAATCTTAGTTTTTGATTTATTGTTTATATTTTTATAATATGTAAAATACATTGAGGGTCTATGATAATTTCTTTAAGCAGCTCTTATTACATGGAGATAACATATTTGTGCTTTCTATAACTTTATATTGAAGCAATACTTTAAAAAGTATTCGAATACAATTATTTTCTTTTAAATTTATTTAAAATACATGTTTAATTGTTATTTTTTCTATTTTATTGTTAGAACCCCGATTGTTGGATTGGGGATTCGTGAATGCAGTACTAACAATAGTTGTTAGGATCACTGTTTTCATAACCGGACCGGACCGGCCGGTCAAACCGGTTCGACCGGTGTCCGGACCCTTGGCCGGTCCGGTTAGGCTTCAAAAACGAGTCACAAAACAAACCTGTTTCGACCGGAAAAAACCGGTCTAAAACCGGAACCGGTGGACCGGTTGAAACCGGTTCGCCCCTCAATTTAAAAAAAAATAGAAAATTACAGAAACACCCCTAATTATATAATTCTTGTACGTTCAATGACTAATTGACGAACACGAAGAAGAAAAAGAGATGAATGAGGAAGAAGAGGAGATGACTTTTTTTTGTTTTTTCTTTATTTGAAAATGATTTTTCGCGATATCCAATCTTCACGAATCTTGGTGCGGAAATTGACTAAAAGGAACTAAAAGCCTTCGAAAAGAAGGAAACAGAGTAAGAAGACTTGAAAAATATTTGAAAAAGGAACACTGAATAGATTAGAAAACTTAGAAAGAAAAAAGAAAAATATGCAAATGAAATTGAGAATTTGAGAAAGAGTTGTGGCGGATGGGGAAGAAGGAATTGGTCTAACTAAAAGACAAAATAAAGTAAATAGTGCCTAGAGTGGTCGACAGCTCACCCTAAGCTGTCTTATTATATAATTCTTCTCAAACTAATTAATTGTCTTAAATATTTATGTTTAATTTTCTGTTTTCAAAGCAATACATATATACTATTTTCTTTTGTCCATAATTAAGCACTCCCTAATATACTTGATAGTGGAAAATTAATTTCTCCTTGATAATATTTTATAACCAATTTTTCCAACGTCTTATGAACTTTAATAAATCTTTGTAATTTAATTTGTTAATTTAAAATAAATATTAAAAATCTACAGGGCTTACGCCCCACACCTTGAAGCTTACGCCTCGCCTCATGTAACTTGAAACGCCTCGCCTTATGCTTTCGCCTTTTAAAACACTTTCATATGACATTGTTATGTGTTTTGTTTGATAATTTCATAAGAGTTGAGATGTTTTGTATCTTAGACTTTCACTTGGTTTTTATTACGATGATTTATGAAAATGGTGTTCTCGTTTGTTGAGAGTGTTGAGACGTCTTGTGTTCGAGACTCTCACTTGATTTTTATTATGGATATTGTGTACTATTTTCATGATGTTCAATGTTAAATTGTTGTGAATTGTGATGACATATACATATTTTTGAGTATAAAATTATATATAGTTTGAGATACAAGAAATTCGTAGTGTTGAATAGTTATACCGGTTCGACCACTGGTTCGACCGGTTCGACCAGTAAAACCAGTAACCAGTGAGGCGACCGGTTCGATGACCGGTCCGGTTCTGAAAACACTGGTTAGGATATAGAATCTTAAATATGTTCTAATTCGAGTAGAACGAACTCCTAAGAACTTGAGATGAGAGGGAGAGACTTTAACTAAAAATACTATTTATTTTTTCTCGTCATTTATAATACATTCAAGTCTTATTTATAAGCGAGCTAAGTAACTTCTCCACTAACACAACTAATTACACAACTTCCCCACTAATATATAACTCCTACAAAATTCTATCGAACACTTTACTAATATTTTCTAATACAAATTAAATTACAATTTAATATATTAAATATTTAAATTTAGCCCCGTATCATTCCATTTCCCTTGAGGAAGGCCTTGTCCTCAAGGCAAAACGAGTGAAGAAAAATGCTTGAAAACTATCAACATATGGCCACTCGAATATTCTTGCATCTGCAATCCAAAGCTATGATTTGTGAATTTTCGTTGAGTTTTTTTCTTTTTTTTTCCGATTTGGACGTGTGTCTACAAAAGTTCCTGTCGCCTTGCTCACTGATGTTTGAATTTTCTTTATTCCTTTATCCAATCAATCCTTTCTTCCTTACACCATGTGGACGAAAATAAAAATCATTGTAGGAAACTTGAAATTTGATGCATACGTACTCATTTAGGTATTAATTTTGGTTAATTGGACCTTCTTGAATTTGCAGGAGTCTTTGTGGTATTTTTAAAAAGATTTCTGGTAGATGTTGTTGTATTTGGTTGTTGTGGGTGAGGGTTGAATCTGTAAAGTGGTTGGGAGAAAAGTTTGAGGATTAAGGTGTTACTGTATCGTCAACACAAGCCGGAATTCGGCTGGATTTTTGGGTGGTTAGTGGTGTTTGCGATGTGGACGGGGTGGGGGCACAATTGGAATGTGGTTGTTTATATTATTTTTGTCTGAGATTGTGATTTGGGAGATTTTCGGTAAAGATTGTAGTAGAGAAGAATTACTGGAGTTTGGGATTTTGTTGACATCTACTGAGCCAAACAACATTTTTTTTTTCATATCTGTTAGCATGGCCATAATGCAGTCGATTTGTTTTCGATATTTTTCCTTGAAAGTGCGCCTTTCTCGTAAAAGTTTTGCTAATTCATTATTGAACCGGTGAAAGGAAATTTGTCACGGTAGGAACATCCATAGTAGTTTGAATTTGTGAACTAAGAGGCATGAGAGTTCTCTCAATGAAAGCACCAATGTTAGGACATGAATCCTATATATGTTGTAATTCGAGTTTAGAACAAACTCATAAGAATTGGAGATGAGAGGGGGAGACTTTAATCAAAAATCTTTTTCTTATCATTTACAATACATTCGATTCTAATTAATAAGAAAGCTAAATAACTTCTCCACTAACACCATTAATTGCACAACTACCCCACTAACATATAACTCCTACACAATTCTATCTAACACTTTACAATATTAATTAATATATTAAATATTTAAATTTATGCCCTTACCAGTAGCAACTAATATCGAGTTTTCTGTTTCCAAGCAAGCAAGATAAGCTTCATTATTGACCTGGGCCCTACAAAGTTTGGCAAAGAACATATCATGTTTTAGCAGACGAACACATTAGGCTATTTCACGATAATTGGGGCCTAAGCCATTGATGATACACTACAAAAAAAGTGTTCTTTTGTGGCGACTTTATACGAAGTAGTACAACTTTCGTCACATAAATTGTTAATATATATGACGATATGTAATATTGCCACATAAGAGTAGCTTTTTATGTGACAATCCCAAATTTCGCCATAAAAGCTGGATTTTCGTCACCGTTTTTAAAATTTGAGTGACAAAGCACGATTTCGCCATAATTTTTGTCACTTCAGCTGCTTCAATAAAAAAAGCGGCAAAATTCCCGCGACTTTGCAAAAAACTCCCTCCCTGATTTTATTTTTCTCTCATGCGCTCTTTTGCCACAAAAATAATTAATTTGTCAAAAAGAAACTAAACTACGTCGTTTTGCTAAATTTTAGATTTTAACAACCTTATTGTGTAATTCAACACCCCCAAAGTAAGAAGCCCCCATCGACTGAAAACACTCTCCACCAAAAAAAAAAACCCTTCTCTTCGTATTCACACCCAAATCCCTTATTCTCTTTACAAATTAGATCTGGAAAAGTTGCTCACATTCTCTCATTTTCGCACTCTCTTTTCACATATATTGGTAAGAAATCTCTTCTTCTCTCTTATATTTGAAGATTAAGCTATAAGTCCATCCTACAATACCCTAATTTTTGGATTTTGGTGATGTTTAACAGGTGGGTTTGTTCAACCGCACTGGGTTACTGGCGTTTCCCCAAAATTTGTGTGAGTTGCATCTTATATTAGCTTTGTTTAGCTTACATGAGTGAATCAATGGGTATTTCTTATTCTTTTCTGGTAATTTTTAACAAGTATGAACTAAAATTTGGGGATTAGGGATTTTGAAGTTCTGCAAATATGTTTCTGTCACTTTTTTGTGCAATGAGAAAGTTGTGTTTCTCAAAGATGAATGTATTTTCTAGATTGGTTATCTTACTTTTAACATTGTGTTGAAGTTTTGGTTCACAACTTTAAAATATGTTGTTTTTTGTGTAGCTTTTGTTATTCTTAAGTGGAATCTTTTCAAAAACTGTGTTGATTTGTAAAATCTCTTCTAATTTTATAATATGCTGCTATTATTGTGATTTGTTTTGTTAAAAGTAGTTGGCTTGCTGAGGATTTTGTTTATAGCTGTATAAATTGTTGGTTTTCCTGTCATTTTTGTTGTTAAGAAAAACTTTTGTGTCGAATTTTTTGTTTATAACATCTGTGGGTTGTTAAGTAAAAGTTTTTCAACAATGTGTGGATTTGTCTGTTTATGACTTTGTAAATTGATAGTGTTCATGTGATTTAGGTTTTCACTTTTTGATGGTTTTTCTGTAGTTTGTTATGTAAGCTTACATTAAACTACCAAAGAAAAAAAAAAAGTAAATTTACATTACTTTATGCAGGTTTAGCAACTGGAGTTTGTTTAGGTGTGTAATTTCTTGGGGTTTAGATTGCTATTGTGTAGAAAAGTTGAAAAGGTTTGTATAGTTTCTGGTTATATTATAAATGAATGATGTTTGGTCTATTCATATGTTTAGCAACTTGTTCATGTTTATATTGTAGAAAGTGTTAGTCGTGTGTATTACTTTCAAAATTGTCTTGATGTTTCAGTTTATAACAGTATAATTGTTGGAATTCATATATTTTTGTTGTTAAGTAAAATCCCTTCAAAAAATGTGTGGATTTATCATTTCCTTTTTCAACTTTGTAATGTGGTGGTTTTACTGTGATTTGCTTTGTTAGAAGTTCTTCATAACTTCATAAACTCATGTTTGTCTTCTGTGAAATAGAGGAAGAAGAGGGGTCTGATGAAGAAAAAGAAGAGGGGTCCGATGAAGAAGAAGATGATGAGGCACACTTTGATCAAGAAGAAGAAGAAGATTCTGATGAAGATTAAGTAGAAATAACAATCTTATAAACATAATTTTAAGTTGTTTTGCTTAATGTTATTCCATGAAAATTATCTATTTTCCATTGTTATTCTGGATCGCTTGTGTTACTTTATAGTCATTCTAGTTATAAGATAACATCCCTTGACACTTCATTTAAATATTCAAGCATTAACATTTTTTGTTGTTTGTTTAGATGATGGCACTAGGACCAAACTTCAAGAAGGCTCGCAAACCAATAGGATCGAAGATGCAATAGGTGTTGTTTATTCTCAGTTTCATATGAGGAATAACTTAACAAATTGTAATTTTCAATGTGTTTTAACATTTGGTTCCATTATTTCATTTCAGGATCTGATGTTGTAAAGAATGGTCGCGGTGTTAATAGACGCCTGAACTTGGATAGGATAGTTGATAAGGTACGTGTATTTACTTTAACTTTGATGAACTTGGATAGGATAGTTGATAAGGTACGTGTATTTACTTTAACTTTGAGTGAGCAGAGTTTTGTTGATAAATTTAGAGTTGGCTGTAGTTTTCATCTTTTTTTTTTACATGTGTATGTATGTGTATTGTGAGCTTGTACTGAAAAAAGAAGAATCCAGGAGAAAGGAGTCCCCGAAAGGATGTGACTATGCAAGATGGTTGGTTGTATGTGTTTGGGTTGAGACTACATAATTTAAGATAATTATTTTAAGAATCTCTTAATTTACATTTATTTTTCAAACAATGATTTGAGTTAACAAAATAATGTTCTGGAAAATGTTATACAGAAGAGATATTTGACCAATTCGGCAAATATGAAATACATGCCTTTCAACCACAATTCTGGAAAGCTTGGATATCTTACTCTTCGTAGAAGAATGGTACAAAAAATATATGTTATCATTATTTAAATATTTGAATAGATTCTTTATTATTGATCCTTTGGTTGTCCATATAGAGCCAAGTAAAGTTCATCCATGGAAGAGAACACCCATGGACAAGACTGGTCAGTTTGTGAATTTTTCTGCAACCGTCATATTTGTGAGATACACTTTATACTTTCTTTTCTTCCTAATATTAAAAGGGTACATGGTCAATTTAATTGATATGATATGATATGTAGGGAAAAAAAATGAGTGAAGTAGAGCAAAGCAGATGGAAGATGAGTTAGATGCACAAAAGGCTAAAAGCACGAGGTATGATGCAGAGCTTTTGGCAAAATCTGAAATAGGTAATGATGCCATAACCCTATTGTTTATTAAATGCATAAAATGCCTTGAATTGGTTAAATTGTTGGTTGAAAGTTTATGGTTTCATTCAATATGTTTATATATACATCGTGGGTAATGTTGAATGTTTGTTGTGTAAGCTATTTGAGATTTTCTCTCATTTGATATGTTTGTTAGTTTAGGATGTTTGCTAATGGTTTGTGAGAATGTGGGTGCAATGAGTTTAGGTGGAATATGTTTCCTTTGGATCTTCTACAGTCTCTGAAAATCAAAACCATTATGAAGATTACGTAGTTCTAGTAGTGACATTAGACAATTTATAAATGTATGAAAATGCTTTGAATTAAGAACTTCTGGCTAAAAGTTCATTGTTTCATATGATATGTTTGTATATATTGTGGTGATTACTGAGTGGTGGTAGTTTCGGCTATTTGATAGGTTTTCTTGTTTGAGAGGTCTGTTTATGGTTTCTGGAAATGTGGTAGCATCTGGTTTGTGTGATTAGTAGCATCTGCCAAATTAATCTTATGATCATGTGAATTTGTAGAATCTGCCTTTATTGATTACTATTTGGTGATCAGTTATGCAGATGTTAAATGACTAGCCTCACAACAAATTGGAGATCATGGAAGTCTCAAGATATTGGAGTTCAATGAAGAATGGTGAAGGGGCTTAGTTTTGATAACTTAATTCTGGTATTTGAACTAAGTGCTTTCCAATTGTGAAAGCTATTTTGGGTTTAATTGACCTGGAGACTCTATATTTATGCTATGTAAGAAGAATGACAACCCCCTTTTGATGGATGTAGGTTTGATGAAATTCTATCCAGTAACTAAATAAAGTCTAGTACAGTTTTTGGTGCCAAGTGCTAAATGTGTTTGTATATATGCAACTTTGCCAATTACTTTGTTGTTGGGTTGAACTTGGTGTAAGATTGTATATTTTAGTGAGGTCCTCAATTATGTGATAACGTGTTTGCTGGTTATTGGATTGCCAATCACATTTCATGGCAATATGTGTATGTAATTAAACGACAATTATAAAACCCGACATAATTTTTGGTGACAATAATTAATATTCCATTCACAACAAATTTGTCACAATGAAAAATTCAAATAACACTGTAATAACAATTTATATCGTAGTAATAGGTTTTGTCACACAATTACAAGGTATTCAAATATAAATGACGAACTATATTGTCACAACAAAACTTTAAATTTAAAACTTCATGTGACGATGCGATGATATGATGACGAAATACTACAGCTCATGTGACAATATTTGGTCATATAAATTAACCCTTTTTTGTGACAAAAGCACATTTGTCACAACTATATGTGGCAACAACGAAATTTCATCACAAAGGTCCTTTAGTGACGGGGCTATCGCAGCGAATTTTGTGGCGAAATATTTTGTCGTATAACATTTATGTGACGAATTTTCGAGATTACATGACGATATTTGGCGTCGCATAAAAGCAGTTTTTTTGTAGTGATATATACCGTAGCCTTTTATGTCCGTTAAATATTTCGTAACAGAACGTGATCCAAGTTTAGTATTGCCGAGAGAATCCTTTAGAGCTATGACTCGGGTACGATTAGGGCGAGCGGAGGTGTACATGAGACGAACCCATGTTTTGGCGCAGGTAATTGCGGCAAGAATTGTGAGGACAAGCTCCGGGAGAGTGAACCAACATGGAGCAACTAAAAACTCATCTTGCTAGAGAACATGCCATAAGCCACAGAATCTGATGGATCCTAGCGTTTAAAATCACCTTGGATGTAGCCTAGCAGATTTAAGCAGTTGAGTTTGGCGACAGCATGCAAATGGAAAGATAAATAACTGGAGGAGGTGAGACATAATGCATACTGATCGTGTATAGTGATCGTGAGTAGTGATCAGAATCAATGAAGCCGGAGGTGACACTCGCGGTGAAATTGGACAAGGCGGTGGTGGTGGTGCGCTACGTTAAGTGGAAAGATCCAGACATGGCTGCTAGGTTAGGAGGACCGGAAAAGAGAGAATCGGATTATTTTTTAAATTTTTTTAGCGTGATACCATGTAAAGTTTGAATAATCTGTATATTGATTTACTTGATTAACAAAGTAATACAGTGGAGTTTAATAAAAGTGAGGAAACTATAATTATGGAAGTGGATAAATTCCAAAAGATGTCGTAGGATATTCCTGTATCTCCTATAAATGTATTCAGTTGTCAAATAAAAAATTTGGTAGTACAACCATTATTTTTACTTGTTTCCTTGCCATGGAATATATTATAACCTTAAAAAGAATGCAAGCATATATACGCAACATAGAAAATCTTGCAAATCATGCATCAACCAAAGTGAAGTTCACAACCAAACCATTTCAACAGCCATAATGTGAAACATTCACAAATAAAAGTAAATCATGAAGTCCAACAAGCTCATAACTGACAATACAACTCTTTATCGGTCACACTTTCGACTTGATGATGTTCTACACAGTTGTCGGCTTCAGCTACATTCGTGTAATACCCTATTGAGCACAATGGATATACGTCTCACTATTTCATTTTAAACACTACTTAGAGAAAAACAAGGAGAGGGAAAGGTAACCAAAAAATTGAGTTGCAAAATTATTAGAAAGATTAAGATTAATCACTTACCAGAATATGTGCACTCTTATCCAGTACTAATCTGTCATGTTACTTGTTAAAGGACATTAATAGATTAAGTAGCACATGTAATCAATTGGAGATTAATATCTTACACTTGAAGAGGCTCTCCGTAAATGGAAGAACAACCGGGGTGTCTTGTCTTAATTCAGATGAAACTTGAAGCTCCCTCCAAGTCATTTTCTCCAAGTGTAACATGCGATAGTGAAAGCATTGAGCACCATCGGGCTTCATTAAAAAAAGTAACTCGTTCTTCACTGCAGCTATAGAGCAGATCGCTTGAAGATCCAATTCCGACATTCTGTGGCTAACATGACTAGGACGGGACCAAGTAGACTGATGGTGGTCATGAAATGACCATAGAAACAAATTTTCCAACCGCACCATGCAATGCCTGTGTAGCATAACAGACCATTGAAGAAAGATATCAATTCAAAAGAGGAAATGTCGTGAACAAAACAAGGAAAACGGACGAATGGAGTACTGCATCTACTTTCTTCAATAAGATAGAGTCGTGTGGCAGGTTAAGAGGCTTCCTTATAAACATATGCTATCAGTTTTGGATTCTTCCGGGAATTGTTGAACTGCAATTTATGAAAATAACGTTCACCAATCAAATCCTTTTTACAATTTGGCAAGTGTCTTACATTTTAACAGATCTTTCACAGGAAATTCGAATAGCATATTCGCTAGGAGGTCTGGAATTTCACCTACTTTACGGACATAATCTGATCCTGGGCATATGTCCCCACCTTTAATTTCACACATGCCGGCTCTATCTTGTGAACTTGTTCTCGGGGAAGTAGTATATTTCCTTTAAGTCACTTGATCTATGGTTTAGTGACTTGAACTGCACTAAGAGGTCGTCAGTAAATTTTTTATGCCTTCTACCACTTAGCACTCAGTACAAGAGCCTGTGGAACACAAATGTGACATGTTGACCATATCATCCTCCTTCACATATATTTTTCTCCAAACCCTCTTGCATTAATAATGTATACGTATCTCATTTGCTTGTTTCTCAGAGTTCGAACTCTATCTTTTAATCTTCAAACACAAACGAAGTAACAGATTTGACATCCTAAAGGATTATGGAGGAGGAAAAAGGCGAAGCAAATCTGGAGTGGGCTTTGGTATTTTATTGTTTGGACAATTTGGAACATGAGAAATAAATGGTTTTCAGAAATGAAGATGAAGGATTGCAGAAGGCAGTGGAGATTTTTAAGGCTCGAACATGGCTTTGGGTTAAGGCGAGCTTTCAAGAACTTTCATTCTCTTTCTTAGATTGGTGTTTCAACCCCTGTGCCTGTTTAGCAAATGTAATTGAGAATGTGTAGTGGTTGTAGATTTTGTATGATGTATGTGAGGATGTTTAATGGGTGTAATGTTGGAGATGTTGTATGTGGGATTAGAGGACCCCTTGTTCTCTAGTAATTTCATTTTATTGATAAAAAAAAAAAGAGAAAAAAAGTTTTGACATGAAACATTGCGGGTGCAGTTATAAATAACTTAACACCTTCTACCAATATGATCTAAGTAAACAAAATGGCAGGAATTTGAGTGTCTTCATGAAAGACATAGTTACCAATGTGGGCCTCAAATCTCGATGTGAAAGTGACAAAAATGCCTCCTCAAGAATTGATTGGTTTATTCTTTTCAGTTATTTTTAAGGATTTAATTTTGTGCCTCAGACCAAACTATTCCGCTATTTTAGCAAAGAAATTCTAAATACAGGAGTCATGGATACAAAATGTGCATAACAACATGGAGGTTTGGGATGTGAGTAAGCAAAACTCAACGAGCACAAACATAGTATCTTTAGAAAATCTTAATTACTTCACAAACAATAAATAAGAAAATATTAGATTCAATTGTTTCTGACAAAATACGACTCCGGAAAGCTTTGCCGTATTAATACACCGAAAACAATGCCCTGCTTCGGTAGCTCCTAACATAATAGGAATAAAATATAGTCTTGAAGATTCTATTTACCCATAAATGTGCAAATTTGAGTTTTTCACCTAGAGTAACAACCACAATATCTGAATAACTTTTGAAATTTATCCTACATTACTGGAGAACTCTTATGAGCTTCTGTATATTAATAAGTTTCCCCTCTACCTTTAATAAGGCCTTTTAGTGGGAAATATAAGGGATTGTAACTTCACATAGTATCATAGGGACTTTTGTCCAAGTCAGTGTTGGGCTTGCCTAAAACCCGTGTGGTCATCGCAAAACCATACTCCACTTAGTCCACTTGGTCCACTTGTAGAAAAGTCAGCCACAGAATGTGGGAGCTGGATATTGAAATGTACAGCTCTATCGTTGTATTGAACCTTGAGCTATTTTTGGTGGTTAAGACCGTTGGTGATCAATTCTTTCGCTATCGCATGTTATATTTTGAGAATATGGCTTAGTGGGGGCTTCCAGTTTCTCCTGAATTAACAAAAGATAGAACCGTTGATATTTCTATTTATCGAGTGTCTATTCAAGTGTAAGATCTTAATTTAAGAACAATTATATCAGCCAAGTGTGAATGAACTGCATTTTTCTTTTTACTCCACTCCAAGCCTCAAGTAGCAAATATAATCATTTTGAAATTAAGATCATACACTTGGAAGGACACTCAGGAAATAAAAATACAATTGGGTTGTCTATTGTTAATTCAGGTGAAACTGGAAGCTCCCCCTTAAGTCATGTTCTCCTAATTTAACATGATATAGTGAGGGAATCGATCACCAACGGTCTGAAACACAAAAAGTAGCTCATGCTTAAATGTAAAGATAGAGTTGTACATTTCAAGAGCCAATTCCAACATTCTGTGGCTAACCTTTCTAACAGCAGACCAAGTGGACTAAGTGGACTGATGGTTTTGCAATGACTAGGAAACAGTCCTTAGTATCATTCATGATGAGAAAGATAAAACTGTTTTCAAACTCAACCAAGTGTGCAAATGGGGTGAATTTTCTAAAACTCAGGTAATTCGACTCTAGTAAATTCACACTCCATGTGAATTGTGAGGATGGAAGTAGGAACCCATTTATCCTTTGTGGAGAAAATCAACCAGTATATTCTTCCACCAACTTTTACTTGAGATGAAAAATAACATTCAAAGGTACATGATTCTAGAGATGACACCTCAACAATTCTCTTTCAACTTTAGTACCAGGAGTATAAGTTTCGCATTTGCAATAAAAACTTTCCTTCAAGAGAGTTTCACTAAAAAAATGCAGATTTTGTATTTATGGTTTTCAGGTTAAAAAAACAATCGATACATACTGAATACCAGAAGATGAACTGCCACTAGGAAGACCATGAAATTCATGAGTGAATGGAATGCAAATCCATATAACCCAATTCCCCCTTTCGATATCTATGTATCATATAAGACCATTGCATGAACATTTCAATTCAAGAACGGCAACACCATCATCATCAAGAGAGGAAGCAACATAAAGATAAACAGGAAACCTAGGAAAAGGCATACTACTTCCAATTTCTTTAGTCAAATATAGTCTTAGACCAGGATCAGGCACTTTCTTGTAGATATACGCAATGAGTTTTGGATTATTTCGTGAATTACTGAAGTGTAACATGGAAAAATAATGTTCACAATCAAATCCTTCAACATTTTGGCAAATGTATTACATTTTAACAAATGTTTCACATGAAGTTTGGGCAGTATGATTTCCATGAGGTCTTGAATATATTGTACTTTAGCTACGAACCACGCGTACATATTGCAGTAACTTTTCTATAGCTGGCTGGCAAAAGATTGTCATTGGTTGATATTAAGGAACAAAGGAGAAATTACAAAATATTGTTGAAGAAAAAATTACTCCAAGCTACTAAAAATCCAAAAAGAGTAAATTTCACATGTTTCTAATAGAAACTACTTAACAATAATACCAAATAATGAAAATGCTTTTGGAGTTGAACTCTTCGGTTCTTCACCAAATAAAATTCATCAATTATCAAATTTGCATTTGAACTTTCTGACAATTCTTTCAAACACTTTTAAAAATACAAACAATCAGATGAAACTCTTCTAACAAAGAGGGCAACAACTTTAACATCTTAAATAATAATAATATACAGAAACAATAATTTGATTTAATTTGCTCATAGTGGGAGGATCTAGATTCTTGCCCAGCATAGCTTACTTTTACTATAATTAAAATACCATACGCTTAAAGTAGAGTGAGAAATATATATACTGCTCAATACAAAATAATTCATACAACAACCACTAAACCAGAACAAGAACTATTTAATAGTTTAAGAACTCAAAGATTCGATGGAACTCAAAATAAATTAGAATAACTTAGTTTACTACTCATAGTGGGAAGAATCAAAACTATAATGCTTTAAATTTACTTTAACTTGAAATTTATGCAAGTACTTGATTGTTTGATATTAAAAATTAATGCAATCTACTGATTGTCCCCTAGTCTATTGGTCAATTTAAAATTAATGCAAGTGTAAAATGTTGCCAAGTGTGCTACCAATGACATTCATGTTATTCCACATAACATTCATTTTCTTTCTTCACAATCTACTGATTATAGAGTAGCAGAGTCCAATGTTATCCCCTCACTCCAATAAGAACCTCAGGATGAGTCTTAAGTTGTGAGTGAGAATTGCTATAACCGATTGAAACAGGAGTGATATTTTTCATCAACTGCCCCAAAATGATTTTGATTCACGCAATGGAAAGGTGGTATAGCAAGTATTTCTCATTCATGCTAGTCAAGATTTCCCTATTATTCTTCATGGTCAACACAATGTTAAATTAGGTATTCGATCCCACAAATATGCACCCTCAGGATTTTCTCATTATGAAAATATAAACCACAACAAATAAACACTGACCTTAGTGACAACACAAGGATTTAACGTAGAAACTCTATACAGGAGAAAAACTACGGGAACCAAAACGTAAATGCACAATATTCTGCTGCCCCAAAAATAATCAGGCTAAAGAAAGTAACACTTAATGTGAAGTTAAGAGCACATGTTAGAAATCAAATTATTAACTTAAAATAGAATATACTCAAGACCTCATGCAAACATAGTGTCCAAACTTCAAGTGAAACATCTCTTAGAATGTAACACAATTACCAAAATGTTGAATGATTTGATTGGAGAACATTATTTGCTAAGTTGCACTTCAGTAATTCACGAAAGAATCTAAAACACATTGCGTATTTATATAAGAAAGTGCCTGATCTAGGTCCAATACTCTGTCAAATTGAAGAAATTGTAAGTAGTATGCTGTTTTCTAGGTTTCCTGTTTATCTTGGTGATGATTCATCTCTTGATGATGATGGTGTTGCCATTTTTGAATTTGCGTGTTCGTTCAATGGTCTTATATGTTGCACAGATATAGAAGGGGGAACTTGGGTTATATGGATATGCAATCCATTCACTCGTGAATTTCATTATCTTCCTAGTGGCAGTTCATCTTCTGGTATTCAGTATGTACCGATTGTTTTTTATGCTGAAAACCATAAATAAAAGGTCTTGCGTCTTTTCTTTGAAACTCTCACGAAAGAAACTTTTTATGACAAATGTGAAACATATACGCCTGGTTTTGAAGGTTGGACGAGAACTGCTGATGTGCCATGTCTAGTATCTAGTACCACTGAGTCTTTTTTCATTTCAAGTAAACGTCGGGAGAAGAATTTAGTGGTTGGGTTCTCCAAAGAGGAAAAATAGGTTCCTACTTGCATCCTCACAGTTGACATGGAGTTTGAATTTACTAGAGTTGAATTTCCAGAGTTTGAAAATTTCCACCCGTTGGCACACTTGGTTGAGTTTGAAAACCATTTGCTCATTACTAGCGTCGATGATACGAAGGACGGTTTTGTTATATTTTCATTGTAAAACCATCCGTCCACTTGGTCCGCTGTTACAAAAGTTAGCCATGGAGTGTTGGAGTTGGATCTTGAAATGTACAGCTCTAGGTTGCTTTGAAGCATGACCTACTTTTTGTGGTTAAGACCATTGTTGATCAATTCTTCCGCTATCGCATGTTAGATTTGGAGAATATGACTTAGAGAGCTTCCTGTTTCACCTGAATTAACAAAAGATAGCCTAGTTAATATTTTCATTTATCGAATGTCTCTTCGAGTGTAAGATCTTAATTTCCAAACGAATATAGGAGCCAAGTGTGAATGAACTGCATTGTCCTTTTTACTCCAGTCCAAGCCTCAAGTAGCAGATACGATCGATTCGAAATTGAGATCTTACGACTGGAAAGACTTTAGGTAAATGAAAATACAATTAGGTTGTCTTTTGTTAGTTCAGGTGAAACTGCAAGCTCCCTCGTAGTCATCTTTCCGAGTTTTAACATGCGATAGTGAGAGAGTTGATCACCAATCGGTCATAACCACAAAAAGTAACTCATGATTCAATGCAACGATAGAGCAGTACATTTCAAGATCCAACTCTAGCATTTTGTGGCTAAATTTTCTAATAGCGGACCAAGTAGATTGAGTGGACTGATGGTTTTGCAATTACCATGTAAGGAAATAGTCCTTCGTATCATTCATGCTGATAAAGAGCAAACGGTTTTCAAACTCAACCAAGTGTGCAAACTGGTGGAATTTCTCAAACTCGGGTAATTTGGCTCTAGTAAATTCACACTCCTAGTGAGTCATGAGAATGCAAGTAGGAACCAATTTATCCTCTTTGGAGAAAACCAACCAGTATATTCTTTCACAAACTTTTATTTGAGATGAAAATTCAGAGTCAAAGTTACTTGATACTAGATATGGCACCTCAGCAATTCTCTTCCAACCTTCAGTACCAGGAGTATATGTCAACTTTCCTTCAAGAGACTTTCACAAAAAAAATGCAAGAATTGCATTTATGGTTTTCTCCATTAGGAAGATCATGAAATTCATGAGAGAATGGAATGCCAATCCATATAACCCAAATTCCCCCTTCTATATCTATGCAGCATATAAGATAATTGAACGAACATGTCAATTCAAGAACAACAATACAATCATCATCAAGAGAGGAATCATCACCAAGATAAACAGGAAACCTAGGAAAAGGCAAACTACTTCCAATTTTTTTAATCAGATATAGTCTTAGACAAGGATCAGTCACTTTCTTATAGATATACGCAATGAGTTTTGGATTATTCCATGAATTACTCAAGTGCAACTTTGCAAAATATTGTTCACCGATCAAAAACCTTTAATATTTTGGCATCTGCGTTACATTTCCAAAGAATGTTTCACATGATGTTTGGACAGTATGTATTCCGTGCGGTCTTGAATATATTCTACATTAAGTTCATTATTTGATATTGTACTTTAACAGATGTTTCAGGTGAAGTTTGGACAATATTTTTTCCATGAGGTCTTGAATATATTTTACTATAACTAGGAACCACGCGTACGTAGTGCAATAACTTTTCAACATCAGGCTGACAAAATATTATCATTGGTTGATATTAAGGAACCATGGAAAAAGCACACAATATTTTTAAAGAAAAAATTACTCTAAGCTACTAAAAATCCAAAAGGAGTAAATTCAACATGTGTCTAAACAAATATGGATATATCCTAACAACCTTTACCATATTGGTCCACAACTACATTGCCACGGTTCTAAAGTTCCTTAACCAAGCCTATAGCGACATTTTTCATCATTCACCCCAAAATGGCAGTGGTTCACGGAGAGGAACGACGTATTGAAATGTATTCCTCATCATGCTGATATAAACTTTTCTATGGATCTTTAGAGAATGTACAATATCAATTTACCATGTGACGAATGGAGGTAATCATGATAAGATGAAATAGGAATTCAGCAAAAATATTAGTCCCCGCGCTACAAACAAATTCGAATGTGATGTAATAAGAAAAAAGTTTGATTTAAGTACCACATAAACCGAGAAGACTTAGAAATCAACACAAATTCGTAAGAACCATAAAATGGTATCGTGGTAAGTCAAAATTCTACAGGTCCATTCTTAGAGACCAAATAAGTGTTCTTCGTAGAAAATACTGAAACAACTAAAAATAATATTATAAAACCCAATAAATCCCAAACTTAAAAAATAAATGGAAATTTCCTTTTAATATTTTAGTGGATTCCAAAGTAACCCTAAGAAAAAGAAAATAATGGATAACATTTGGGTCAATCACCTACCAGGATTCTGGATTCTATCTACCGGCAAAAAGTACTTTTGTGCTTGATCTATTATCCAGGTTACCACCTAAACTAGAAAATTAGTTGAAAAATATTATATTGCATAAGTTTCAGAATTCACATATTCCATTGTTTATTATAGAAAATAGAGGCTCATGCAAACTATTATTTTCTATCACTACTAGAATATTGTAGCCTCGTCCAGTCAAATGAGTTGGTTAAGTACTCAAGTCACTCTGAAAGGAACTACTTATTAGTCTTTAACTACTTATGAGTTGGTTAAATATTTTGTCTGAGACACAAAGTACTTAACTTCTTAATCACTAACCAATCAAAATACCATAACCTGGCACCGGCAACCAATTTCAACAAAACCTTCTTCAAAAGGACAACCATTAATTCAGAAAACTCAAATGTTGCTAACTTAAGCAATAAGATCTAATAAAATTTCAGTTAGATATGTTTCTGAATTATTGGATTAAACTAGGAAATATAACTTGTTAGTAATTAAAAACCATATATACAAACAGAAATGGCAACAAATTGACAGCTTAAAATCTATATTCAGTTAAACCTTTAGATTTTGAACAACGTAATAACGCAAAAAGTCTTTGTCTGTGCATTTCGTGATGGACAAAAGCTGATTCATTAAGGAATTGCACCCCAAAGTACGTCGATTCTCCAAAATAGTTGGATAATGCCAGATTCTCCAAAACAGTAAAAGGAGTTTTCTGTTTTATAATTTGCTACGTACAAAATGTTATTTTGGAAGTTATTTTATAAGTATATACCGGGTTGTTTGGAACTTAGGATAGGTAGATGGGGGTTTCAATGGAAATTTGTAATTTTTAAAGATATTTACTTTTTGTTTAATATGATGAGATAAATGTCATATATTGATGGTTCATGTCCCAGCTATTGCTCTAATATTTTTCATCTAATATCGCAGTTTATTTTAATCTTATTTTTCTTCTTTGTGACCAATTCCAAGAAGAATATTTCTGAAGAAAGGGATTTAAAATGAACAGCCTCACTAATTCCCAAAAACAAAGAAGCACGCCTCACTATTACAGTCCAAGAATTACTTGGGCAGAAACGGGAAGAGAGAAAGGTAACCAGAAAAATATTTGCAAATCCTTTAAAAGATAATAAAACATACGGACTTACCAGAATCTGTGCTCTCTTCTCTAGTAGTAAATGTTCGCGTCACCTATTAAGGAACATCAAAAGTAGCAACTAAAGTCAATGGTATGACTCCAATGTAGACATCAAGTAGCAGATATCATTATTTGGTATTCGGAACTCCAATCTAGACATTGATCCAAGTAAAAATCAAGTCCATTTGTATAATTTAATCCAAGGAAAATGGCCCAAAGAAGTTGTTGATTTAAACAAGAATTTTCAGCAAAACGGTCCAGCCGAAAGGCCCACTTTGTTAGCAAAACTGCTTTGATAGGGAAAATTCCAGATGGTGTGCTGCATACGGTTGGAAACGTCTACGAGTCTTCGTTCCAATGAAACAAACAGTTAGTTATTTGGAGTTTTCAAGATGGAGTTATGGTCGATTTTATGGATTGTGGCAAGCTGTCTCGGGAATCTGTCTAGCTTGAGTCTCTTCATATTTCTCATTAATTTTGACTTTTTATTTTTGTTGGTCTTCAAGGGGATTCCGAATTCATATATGGTAGGGAAGTTGTTTGAGTCATATTATTTACTAGTTTCATGTTTCCTGTGTCTAGAAAGTTCTAGGAGTCAATGGAGTCATTTACTATTTTGCCTAGAAGATGATGTATCTTTCCCTATAAATAATCTATGGTCTTGTAAAGGTCAAGCAAGTTTGAAATAATATTGAAATTGAGTTTTAAAGTCAAAGACTTTCCTTGCTCTTATTCCTTTTGGTGGATTACAATTGGGTGACGAGTGGCTCTAATCTCTTTGGTGGATTCCATAGATAGAAGAGTGTTCTTTTTGAGTGTTCCCTTGTGTTTCCTCCTCACTTGTCCAATTTCCTGTATCAAAGTGGTACCAGAGCCAAGGTTCGTAATGGCACCTCGTTGAAGGATCATTCCGGGAGAAGGTCCAAGGGGTGAGCGTGATCTTCGTGATATCGAGATGGAAGATTTGAGGAGAGAAGTGCAACAACTTCAGCAGCGCCTAGCTGAGCGCGAACTTTTGGAATATGATGAGTCGCATCATGATTCAGAGGGTGATGATCAAACTGATGAAGAGGTGGACAACCCTTTTCATCGTCGTGGTAGTTCGAGTAACAATTCATATGTGAGGCCACATGGTGCACGTGGCCCTAGATTTCAGAATCATTTCAATACCAAAGTCGATGTTCCGGAGTTCGAAGGTAAAATGCAGCCGGAGGAATTCATTGATTGGTTACACACCGTTGAGAGGATATTTGAATACCATGAAGTTCCTAAAGATCGCAAAGTGAAGATAGTTGCAATCAAATTGACAAAACATGCTTCAATTTGGTGGGAACATCTTAAAAAACAAAGAGCTCGTGAAGGAAAAGATCGAATTGTTACATGGGAGAAGATGAAAAAGATGCTCAAGATGAAATTCTTGTCGGATAACTACTGACAAGATACTTTTCTCAAGCTCCACAACTTCAAACAGCGAGAAAAGTCGGTTGAGGAATATACACCGGAATTCGATCATCTCTTAATGAGATGCGAGATTATTGTAGAACCCGAAGAGCAAACAATCGCCCGCTATCTTGGTGGTCTGCGCACTGAAATTGCTAATGTCGTTCAATTGCAGCCATATTCTACAAAGATGTTATCAAGCTCTCATTAAAGGTTGAGAAACAACTCAATGAAGCACCAAAGAATTTCTCTCGTTCGTGGAACAAAGAGGGACTTTATAACAAAGGAAGGGCATCTACTTCATCAAGTAAGGAAGCTCCATCAAAGGTACCTCCAAAGAAGAATGAGATGGTAAAATCAAACGTGTCTACATCAAACTCACGACAATGTTTCAAATGTCATGGTTTCGGACATATTGCTGCGGATTGTCCGAATAGAAGAATTGTCTCACTTGTAGAGGAAGATGAACCACTTGATCAAGAAGATGAAGAATCAAATAAAGAAGATGAAGCGGAGGAAGGCACTTTTGCCGATCAAGGAGAAAGTCTTGTTGCTAGAAAATGTTTAAGCATTTTCCAAGGAGGAGAAGATTGGCTTCGACATAACATCTTCCACACGAGGTGCACTTCAAGAGGAAAAGTATGCAATATCATCATTGATGGAGGGAGTTGCGAAAACATGGTGGCTACAGAAATGGTGGAAAAATTGGGGCTGAAAACCAAGGTACATCCACATCCTTATAAGCTTTCTTGGCTTAACAAGGGAAATAAAATAAAAGTTGATAAAAGGTGTCTAGTGCATTTCTCGATTGGTAAAAATTACCAAGATGCTGTTTGGTGTGATGTTGTGCCTATGGATGCTTGTCACTTGTTACTTGGCCGACCTTGGCAATATGATCGAAAGGTGATTCATGATGGGAAAAAGAACACATATTGCTTTGAGAAAGATGGTGTGAAAATCATATTGGGATCATTGAAGTTAGAGGATGTTGCTAAATCCTCTAAAGGAGAAGAAAATTTGTTGATGTCAAAATCCCAATTTGATGAAGCTCTCGAAGGATCTAGTGAAACATATCCTCTCGTGGTCTTTGAGAAAAATGAAGAAACAAAGAAGGTTCCATCAATAATGCAGCCGATTCTTCAAGAGTTTCAAGATGTCATTCCGAATGAAATTACAGCGGGCCTTCCACCAATGAGGGATATCCAACGTTGTATCAACCTTGTTCCGTGTGCTTCTATTCTAAATAAAGCGGCGTATAGGATGAACCCTAAAGACCATGAGGAGTTACAAAGGCAAGTGCTAGAGCTTATGGATAAAGTCTTAGTAAGAGAAAGCATGAGTCCATGTGTAGTCGCGGCACTTCTAGTTCCAAAGAAAGACGGTTCTTTGCGAATGTGCATTAATAGTAGAGCGGTAAATAAAATTACTATCAAGTATTGCTTTCCTATTCCCCGTCTTGAAGATCTTTTAGATCAATTGCATGGTGCATCAATTTTTTTTTAAATTGATCTTCGAAGTGGATATCATCAAATCCGAATGAGGGCTGGTGATGAGTGGAAAACGGCATTCAAGACAATAGATGGACTTTACGAGTGGATGGTGATGCCATTTGGCCTTTCAAATGCTCCTAGCACATTCATGATATTGATTAACCAAGTCTTCAAGCCCTGTATTGGTACATTTGTTGTTGTCTATTTTGATGATATTTTAATTTTTAGCAAGAATGATAGACAACATTTGGAGCATCTTCACGAGGTTTTCAAGACTTTAAAGGAACAAAAACTTTATGCTAACTAGAAGAAGTGTGAGTTCTTTTCCAAAAGTCTTGTGTTCTTAGGCTTTATCATATCCGGTCAAGGCATCAAGGTTGATCCTAGCAAAGTTGAGGCGATTGAAAAGTGGCCAACTCCAACAACCTTGCGTGATATACGGAGCTTTCATGGCCTTGCTTCATTTTATCGAAGGTTCATCAAAGGATTCAGCACTATCATGGCCCCTATCACCGAATGCTTGAAAGGAGATAAGTTTCAATGGTCAAATGAGGTGCCAAAGATTTTTGACCTTGTGAAGAAAATGATGACAAAAGCTCCTGTTCTAGCACTTCCAGATTTCGACAAAGTATTTGAAGTTTATTGTGATGCTTCTAATGTGGGCGTTGGTGCGGTGCTTAGCCAAGAAGGTAAGCCTATTGCTTTCTATAGCGAGAAGTTGAATGGGAGTAGGCAAAATTATTCAACTTATGACAAGGAATTTTATGCAATTGTTAGAGCTTTGAGTCATTGGAATCATTATCTTATTGCCAAAGAATTCATTCTCTTTTCCGATCACGAGGCTCTCAAATACATCAACGGACAAAGCAAGCTCAATAGTCGGCATGCAAAGTGGGTTGAATTTCTTCAATCATATACTTTTCACATCAAACACAAATCTGGAAAACAAAATCAAGTGGCGGATGCATTAAGTCGAAGGCATTCTTTAGTCTCCATGTTGCAAGTGGAAGTTTTGGGCTTTAGTATTCTTAAAGAGCAAAACAAATCCTATTTTGGGAAAATATGGGATGATTGTTCAAATGGTTCTTCTAATCATTTCTTATTACAAGATGGATTTCTTTTCAAGGATAATCAGCTTTGTGTTCCTAATGGTTCGTTAAGAGAGGCGATTGTTAAAGAAGTTCATGGAGGTGGACTTGCTGGCCATTTTGGAAGAGACAAGACATTGGCGCTTGTCAAAGAAAACTTTTATTGGCCAAGGATGGAAAGAGATGTTGCAAGACATGTAGATCGTTGCCGAATTTGTCAAATCGCTAAATCTCAAGCTCAGAACACCGGTTTATACACACCATTACCGGTTCCGACATCACCTTGGGAAGATGTGAGCTTATTAGATTTTGTTGTGGGATTACCAAGAACTCAAAGGAACAAAGACTCCATTATGGTGGTTGTTGATCGATTTTCTAAAGTGGCTCATTTTGTCCCTTGTAACAAAACAATGAATGCTATTATTATTGCCGATCTCTATTTTAGAGAAATTGTTAAGCTCCATGGCGTTCCAAAGACTATGACATCAGATCGTGATTCCAAATTTATGAGTCAGTTTTGGCGTACTCTTTGGCGAAAGATGGGAACGGCTTTGCAATTTAGTACATCTCACCATCCTCAAACCGATGGACAAACTGAAGTTGTCAATAGGAGCTTGGGAAATCTTTTGAGGAGTTTTGTGGGCAGCAATATTCGGCAATGGGATCAAGTACTTGCTCAAGCAGAATTTGAATACAATCGATCACACAATCAAACGACGGGAAGCAGTCCATTTGAAGTAGTTTACGGCAGCAACCCAAATAGTCCCTTGGATTTGGTTCCTATTCCAGTCTCTCATTCCTATAGTGGAGATGCGGATGAAAGAGCGAAGGTCATCAAGAGGATGCATCAAGAAATACACGAGCGCATCGTCAAACAAAATGAAAGATACAAGAGGAATCCTGATAAACATCGCAGGCCGGCGGCATTTAAGGAAGGAGATTTGGTTTGGATTCATTTGCGAAAAGAAAGATTTCCAAGAGGAAAACATGGTAAGCTTAAACCACGAGCTGATAGACCATTTAATGTTCTACAACGAGTTGGGGAGAATGCTTATAAAATTGAGCTTCCCGGAGATTATAATGTTTCTGCAACTTTTAGGCTCCCATTGTTTCCAAGGAAAATGAGGGAAAAGGAAATTTTTTTTGGAAAATGAGGATTTTCAGGAAAACTTCCATCGAAAATAAAATTTTCCTCTCTTTTCCATGTGATTGGCATGCCATTAGTTTTCCGGCAAAATTTTATACTTAATTTGCTTACTCATCATATTAAACAATATAAAAACTGTTATTATTCTTTAAAACTTAATTTTTTCAATAAAACTCATATTAAGTTTATATTTTTTTTTTCTGAAAACTAATTTATGTTTTATTTTTTTATTTTATAAAATCCTTTATAACTTCTTCAAGAGTAAAGTTAGTTTATTTTAATTAAAATTTGCAAGTACTATTAGTATAATTCAAACGAAACAACACAAACAAAACAAATTTAATCAAGAGAACCTTCAAATAATATTATTATTCAATGCAATTGAAGTACAAATAATTAGAAAATATGAAATACATCAAATGCTTGATTTAAAAAACTTTTGAAACTAAATTTATTCATAACTCTCCCACACTAAGTCAGCTTCAGATTGAAACTTTTGCAACCAACGTATTCTTCCCCCCAGATTTTTCACGAGAAATGACCTTGCAACCTTATCATTTTCATTCAAGAATCAATTCATTAAATCCTTCGCTCTTCATAACTTCAGAATATAGATAAGCAGTGTGATCTTGACTGTTGGTGGATTTAATTGCATTAGCCACTTCTCCAATTTTTTCTGCAAGTTTATCTATCTTTTCACCATACACATCCATAGAGCGAATTCTTTTACCATGTTTTCGTACATATGAAGAGGATGCTGAGTTCTGTATTGGTATCTGAGTGCTATTAATGGATGGTGTAATATCTTCAAGACCAATCTCAGTTATTTCTTCAGTATCACACATATCATCTCCATTGCATTTTGATAAAGACCCTGTGGCTTGATCATCTCCACATACGATACGCATTTCATCATACATAAAAATTGGTTTGTTTAGGTATTGTGCGGCTCTTGGATGTGCCTAACAACGTACAAGTTAATAGATATAAAAAAAATAATATAGAACAATTTCAAGATATGTGAAAGCACTTACCCGAATGTAATCGTTGTAGACATTTTCTGAGCATTTCCACATCTTTTGAGTATCATCCCAACTCATTCCACTATTATTACTTTCAATATTTTTAAGTTCCTTATAATTCTTCTTAATTGTTATCAAACGGTTCTCCACATTTTCTAGACTGCAAACTAATTTAAATTTTTGTGAAACTTCTTTTGCTACTCGTGTGAAGCTAGATTTCTTAAAAGATTTGTCTACCTTGTAGCCTTGTTTGGCCTCTTCAACAAGAAATTCAATAAGAAACTGATCCATAGCTTTAGTCCACCTAAGTTGTTTTGAATCAGCTTCTACTCTTGTGCCATTGACATCCTCTCTAGATGTATCCATCTTCTTTGTGTAATCCAACAAAAAAAAGATTAAAAAATCAAGCAATTATTACTCAATATTCAAAAAGAACAATCTGAATGATAAATTTGCAAAGCAAGAATAATATATAAAAGACATAGACTTTCACACGTTCTACACAAAGTTATTCAAAAGATATAATTCAAAGTTTTATTGTTAAAGCATACAAATAAACCAACTTTATCTCGCATACTCTAAAAAACATATAACTAGAAATATATATTAAGGCGTGGACCACTTTTTCAATTTCTAATATAGTCATTATACATGTTAGAAGCTAATTCATCTCTCTTTCTTGTCCATTCACAATGTTCAATTCTTTCTTCCCTCATTGTTCTTTCTCTTTGTTCAGGTACCTCTAAAATTGTCTGTTGCATGGCTTGAAGATATAATCGATCATCTGGGTCAACTCCTATAATATAATTGTGTAACACACAACAAGCTATCACAACTTCAACTTGTTTTTCAAATGGCCAAAATTTCTGATGAGCCTCTAAAACACGAAACCTTTTTCTTAGCATGCCAAAAGCTCTCTCTATTGTTGTTCTAAGTGAAGAGTGACATAGATTAAACAATTCCTTATGGTTCTCGGGTTCGTGGTTGCTATATTCTTTCAAATTATACCTAGCACCACGATATGGTGGAATAAATCCCTTTCTTATACCATAGCCCCCATCTACTAAATAATATTTACCTGAAGATTAAGAAAAAAAGTTACAATTAGAATATGCTTATATACAAGGGTCCTTATAATAGAGACAAAAATATATTATAAAAAGTAAGTAGAATTTTGTATTAATAGATATACATATGTATACACACTAATATACCGTCAGGAACAATAAGTCTGTTTCTTCTTGTTAAAGCATCATCCAAAATAATAGAATCATTAGCGGATCCTTCCAACCAGCAAGAACATAAGTGAATTTTAAGTCAAAATCAACAGCAGCCATGACATTTTGTGTGGGTTTTTCTTTGCGTCCTCGAAAACGACCTTGAATTTTAATAGGGACGGATGCAACTATATGTGTCCCATCTATAGCTCCTATACAATCCTAAAAATGCAATAAATATCAATTAGCGTATGCATGTATAATTTATGATTTAAGTATCCTTTATTCTATTAACTTTATCAAAATTAGTACCTTGAACCATGGCCAATATCAATCGCTTGTCAATATCTTTTCTGGAGTGGGAATTTCATTTCCCGGTTGTACTAAATACTCATTCCTTAATTCTAAAATAGCTCTTAAGACATCATTGAAATACCGTGACACTGTTTCCCCTGAACGAAAAAATCTACTACCAATAGTACGTTGTCCTACATTATGGCCGAGTGTGTGTAGAAACATTGCTACTTGGTGTTGCACAGACAAATAAAGTGTTGGCTTCAATAGATTCTTTTCGAAAAGCATTGCGCATAATCCATGAAAAGCTCTTCTAGACATACGAAGTTCAGATTGGCATACACTGTCACTTTCATGTATTAAGCTATCAATATATGCACTTCTTTCGAATTCTCTGTTAATATGAGGTTCCCTCGGTATTTTTATGCATGACTTATATGCACTGATAGCAGCAACACCGGCTGACATTATTGTCACACTTGCAGCAATCAATTGCATTTTCATTTCATTTGAAATACCATCTTCAGCCATCTAAGTATATGATGTATTGAATATACATTAATATAATTATTAAACATAGAAAACCAAATAAGCAAAATTCACTAACAACAAATTGGATCAGATTATTTGACATAAGACTACAAGAAAAAACAAATAAACGAGGAAACAGATCATGATCCTAATCGTAGTGCTTCAAAAAAATTTAATTTATTGATTTACAACCAAATCTTATGTCGCTTGATTCTAGAAAAAATATGCCATACATTGTTTTGTTGTCAATAATATGGTTATATATCTTATATTCTATTGTTTCTCACACAATTATGTTCTACATGCTTTTAAGATCCCCGTAAATTTATGAACTAAGATTGTCAAAAGAAGTATGATCTGTAATCATAGTTTTTCTATACGTAGGATAGTTAATTTCGTTGGAAATAATATGGATGTGGTAATTTGGGGCATTATACATACATATTTACCGTTTCCAAACCATATCAAACATATAGTAAACATAAAAACATGTACTTCAGATTCAAATGACGCCCTGAAGAAGAAAAAATATAGTACCTAAAACATTGAACAAGATTATAGATTAAATTAAAATAATAATTTATTAAAGATGATAAATAACTAGAATAAAAAAATATAAAATAAATAAAAGTATTACCCGAGAGTTGAAGAAGATGTGTTGGTGGAAAAAATTGATCTTACATGGGTTTATATAGATTCTAAATTGGTGGGAATATGAAATTTTGAGAACTAGAAATTTTTTCAAACAGGATTAAATTTTCCCACCTTTTGTATTGCAGGGAAATCTGAATATTTTGAGGATGATAATCTTTAATTACATTTGGTTCCAAAAAGAAATCGTACGATGAATAGAATAAGTTTTAGATCATTTTTGGAGGGAAATCAAAGTTTGTGAACTGTAAAAATGTTAGATAAAGATTAAAAAAAGATTTTCCTATCTTTTCCCATCTTTTCCTATCTTTTCCAAAATTTTCCTTGGTACCAATCACTTGGAAAATAAGATTTTCCAATATTTTTTTCCTTTTCCCTCATTTTCCTTTGAAACAATCGGAGCCTTAATGTTGCTGATCTTTCTCCTTATCATGGTGACGATGTTGAAGAGGATGACGAAAAAGCAGGGACGAGTTTAAACACAGCGGAAGCCAATGATCCAAGTAAAAGTCAAGTCCATTTGTCTAATTTAATCCAACGAAAATGGCCCAAAGAAGTTGTTGATTTAAACAAGAATTTTTCAGCAAAACAGTCCAGCAGAAAGGCCCACTTTGTTAGCAAAACTGCTTTGATTGGGAAGATTCCAGAAGATGTGCTTCATATGGGTGAAAAGCTTCTTTCCAATGCAAAAAACAGTGAGTCATTTGGAGTTTTCAAGTTGGAGTTATGGTCGATTTTCTGGATTGTGGCAAGCTGTCTCGGGAATCTGTCTAGCTTGAGTCTCTTCATATTTCTCATTAATTTTGGCTTTTATTTTTGTTGGTCTTCAAGGGGATTCCGAATTCACATATCTTGGGAAGTTGTTTGAGTCATATTATTTAATAGTTTCATGTTTTCCTATGTCTAGAAAGTTCTAGGAGTCAATAGAGTCATTTACTATTTTGCCTAGAAGATGATGTATCTTTCCCTATAAATAGTCTATGGTCTTGAAATGTTCAAGCAAGTTTGAAATAATATTGAAATTGAGTTCTAAAGTCTAAGACTTTCTTTGCTCTTACTCCTTTTGGTGGATTCCAATTGCGTGACGAGTGGCTCTAATCACTTTGGTGGATTCCATAGAGTGAAGAGTGTTCTTTTTTAGTGTTCCCTTGTGTTTCCTCCCCACTTGTCCAATTTCTGGTATCAGATGTCAAGTAGGTTTTGATCGCATCACATGTTAAAGAATTTCAAAGTAAGACCTAAAGCCAAGGAGAAACTCCATCCGGACCCAAGTAGCATATATCATCACTTGGATTTAGTACTTACATATGAAGAGCCACGTGGGTTGCCTCCACCTATTTAAAACCATCAATTGCGGTCAATGTTAAACTCCATTCAAACCTCAAGTAGCAGATATCAACTTTGGAATTTGAAACTTACATTTATTATGACAAATGCAAAATATATAGTATCTAATATTTTTTACCATCCTCATGTAAATGTTGGTGGAATAATGTATCCTGAGAGTGAACTGTTCCTGCTTACAAACTCTTAGGGTTATATGGAGGGTAACTCTATCATAGTTGAATTACAGCAGCTTATCATTGAGAAACACCATGTGTTTGTAGTCTTGGTTGAATTTTAAATCAATTGCTAGTTTCTAGGGTGGATGATACAGAGGACTTATTTCTTATATGGTCATTGCAGAGCCACCATCAGTCTTCTTGGTCCGATCTTAGACCTGTTGGCCACGGAATGCCGGAATTGGGTCTTGAAAGCATCGGGTCTTTAAATTTGCAATGAAGAATGAGTTACCTTCGTAATTATGTCCCTTGGTGCTCATAGTTCTTTCAACTTTTGTTAGATACGCTTCAGGTCAATTTGCGCTCTGGTGGAGTGCTTTGAAGTGTAATACAAAGGCATAAGTTATTATTTAGGGATAAAAGCATTAAACCCCCTATACTATAGGGGGTGTAGCGATTTGCCCCCTGAACTATTTTTTTTGGCAACAAGCCCCATGTACTATGGATAAATAAGCACTTTGCCCCCTCAACTATTGACTTAAAATAATTTGCCCCCTGATTGAATTTTCGGCCAATTTTCGCCGGAATTTAAAACGTGAACATGATGTTTCATCACTATTTAACCTCAAATTCCATAAAATGCCCCTTTTTCACTTGGATTTTGGTTATATTTTCTGAATTTCCAAACCTTAAATTTGGATAATTTAAACTAAGTTTTGAAAATTAAGAAAATATAACAAGAATCGAAGTGGAAAAAGGGCATTTTATTGAATATGAGGTTAAATAGTAATGAACCCTCATGTTCACGTTTCAAATTCCGGAAAACATTGGCCGGAAGTTCGACCAGGGGGCAAAAAGTCTTGTTTATCCATAGTATAGGGGGCTTGTTGCCAAAAAAAAAAAAGGTCAGGGGGCAAATCGCTACACCCCCTATAGTATAGGGGGTTTGATGCTTTTATCCCTATTATTTATACTTGGAGTAAATAGTTTTATGTATAGTTACAATTGAACTACTCACTGAACTAACGTGTAAACATTACTGCATTCAGTCTTTCGCACAAGACAGATGCACACTAGATCTACTTATTTATGCACATATCCATATCTCAAAGAGATCTTGGCACCGAAAAAAAAAAAATTTGGCAAATTAACCAGGAATATAAGAAGCAAGGGGCTTTTTTCGGCCTTTTCAAAAAACGCGGGAATTTTTGTTGTTTACCATTAAATACAACACATGGAGGATGTTTTGCTAATCAAGACAGTCGATCTTTTCATAAATATAATATTAATTACCATGATTCATTTTGAAAATAAAGGAGTTGGAAAAACACAAAATTTATGTATACATAAAAATTTGTGCTGTTTACAAATCTGTAAATATTCCAACCTGACTTAAATACTTCCAAAATAAATGAACCTGCCGATTATGAACTGACGCAAAACCTGCCAACAATCTATTCTAACAAAGACCATCATTTAAAAGGTCCAGAAGATGATACTGCAAAGCAGTATTTTTCATAGCAAATTCAGAAAACAATTATTGCTAGAAACACCAATATATAGTGAATTGGAATATTCTATTAAGATTTCTGAGGAATACAAGGGAACCACAAGATCTATAAATTGTTGGATCTCGTTTATAAATAAACAAGACTATGATGCTACACCAGGCATAGATCGGAAAATAATTCTGCACTCATATATAATCATATTTATATATACATGCACATAAGCTACGCCAGTAAAAAAGAAATCACCTGCTTACATTGAGTAGGACTTTAGGCGGCCTTGAACTTCAACAGTTGAGCTAGCTAGGTTAAAGTTGGGCAAAGAGGAATTTAGATAGGGCAAAGAATGATAATTGCAAGGCCGTCCTTGAATATTAATAAATTCTTTTTCAAAATAATTTTGAATATTTACCGATTCGGACCAGTTCTTTTAGCGAATTCAACCTCAATTCCTATTTTTCCTTTATAATAATTTGCAATATTTCGAAAAGCTGGTCATGACTCGCCTCGAGCTAATTTGACTTCGAAACATTTTGATACACCTTTTTGACGATGCGCTCCGAACTGTTGGCCTTGCACCCTCGAAAAAATACAAAATGAAGTTGATTTTCACTATTAATTTTTAACATATAAAAAGATTATTTAACCTAAGTAACACATATATTGAAAGCACTTAATTTTCTCAATAGACTTTTTAAAACTTAATTGATCAGCTTCATTATCTTATATATCCTAAATTAGATTTTTTATCACTTTCCAATGGGTTCTTTTTTAGTTATAAACTTTAGTATTTAATGTTTTTAATATGAGAGTCTATGGAAATATATGTAGGAAATTAACTCCTGTAATATGTGAACAAGTTCTTTTGTGTTTTTTAAAACTTTATATTGACACCAATAACTTATTTTATATTTATTAAAAAACATCTTTGCTTATTATTTTTTATTTTTTTATTAATGTATTCTATTACAAAAAATTTATTATTATTACATATAAATCTTGTGAGGCTAACTCCACCTCTAACTTCATGAGTGTCCCATTATACACCCAATGCTTCGTTTGAATAATCACCCAAGGCTTTTGAAGACACTCGTTTTTGTACCGTGAAAATAATAAGTTGCACCTAAGATATCCCGAGGGATAAAATGAATAAAAGGATCATTAATGAATTAGACTAACTTTTTTTTATAGGGAAACAAAACTTGTACAACGCCGGAGTCATGCCTTTCGTGTGCGATCGAGGATGACCAAAATGCCGCCAAGACTGGGACCTTGTAATTTGCCTTTTGTTATCACTGGGTCGCGATCAATCGCTGTCCACGATTGCTAATATGGACATAGAATTAAGTGTGGGTAAAATAAAACTTTGCGACTCATCTTTATTAACTAATTGTGTATTTCCTATTTGACTATATTTTATTTTTGTCTCTTATTTTTATAAGAATATTTTGCTAGTAATCTGGAATTGATACATAGATTGCATTTTAAGTTTTACTTGATAAGTACATATGATGCATGCATACCATTCTTACTCATTGAATCCATTGTGAGTGACACAAGTTAATGTATTCCATGGTCAAAAGTTAAGATCTTACACTTGAAGAGGCTCTCGATCGAGATAATCACTAGGAAATTAAGATCTTCTGCTTGAAAAAGTACTCGACAAATGGAAGTAAATTCGGGTATCTATTGTTCATTTTGATAAACTTGAAGCAACCTCCAACTTGTTTTCTTCAGATTTGACATGCGGTAGTGAAAGCGTTGAGCAACAATGAGAGGATAGGGCTACTATTACAAAAAAAAATTAAATAAAAATAATAATATCGAATGAGTAAAGTAGAATCCTTAATACTAATATACATATTTTGATACAAAATAATAGAAACTATTTAACTATAATATAGAATAATGAAAATGCTATTAGAGTTGAACTCTTTGGTTCTTCACAGAATAAAATTCATCAATTAGCGAATTGACATTTGGACTTTCTGATAATTCTTTCAAACTCTTTTAAAAATACAAAGACTCATATGAAACTCTTCTAAAAAGCGGGCAACAACTTTAACATCTTAAATAAAAATAATATATACAAACAATAATTATTAAATTTTCGCATAGTGGGAGAATCTAGACTCTACCCACTATAGCTTACTTTTACTATAAAATTGACTGTGTAATTTTTTAAATACGTATAACTTCGAGAACCTAATTTCATACTATACCAAACCTAAACCAAATAAGTATATAATATTTGTTTGCCTAACGTATAATAAACCTTTGTGTGCATTAAAAGAACTATCTAGCCCACTTTCAAGCCTCTACAATGATTTTTGTTTAAAATATACCAATACTTGATGTTCATGTATTTTCAAAAAATTATCAGTTGGATGAGTACACTACAAAAATCACCAGTTGATGTGCTATATATATATATATATATACATATATATATATATATACATATATATATATATATATTCCTTTTTTGATACTTTGCGATATTTCTACAATCTCGAGATTAGCTACCCTAGAGCTAATTACTGGGCTTAAGCCTAAAGCTGTTAGATTTACACTTCAAGAAAAGAAAGAAACTAAGGTTGATTCTTGTTTCCTTTATTTACATTCTTTCGTCCTTATTTTGTTCCTATATTAGATTTTTTTAAATTTAAAGTTTAAGTTCTTTATTTTACAGCTCTCAAATTTATATATTTGAGAACCAAACCATCCCAACAGCCATAATGTGAACCTTTAACCTAAAATTCACAAATAAAAGTAAAGCATGTAGTCCAACAAGCTCATAACTGACACTATAACTCATTATCGGTCAGACTTTCGACTTGATGATTCTCTAAACAGTTGTTGGCTTCGGCAAATTTCGTGAAATACCCCGTTGAGCACGATAGATATACATCTCACTATTTCATTTTAAACACTACTTAGATAATAAAGCAAGGAGAGGGGAAGGTAACCAAAAAATTAAATTGAGTTGCGAAACTATTAGAAAGATTAAGATTAATCACTTACCAGAATATGTGCACTCTTATCCAATACCACTCTGTCATGCTACCTGTTAAAGCACATTAATAGTTTAAGTTAGTGGTAAGCTCCAGTCAAACACATTTAATCATTTGGAAATTAATATCTTACACTTGAAGGGCTCTCCGTAAATGGAAGAACAACCGGGGTGTCTTGTCTTAATTCAGATGAAACTTGAAGTCATTTTCTCCAAGTTTAACATGCGATAGTGAAAGCATTGACACCATCAGGCTTCATGCATTAAAAAAATTAACTCCTTCTTCACTGCAGCGAGCCGATCGCTTGAAGATTCAGTTCCGACATTCTGTGGCTAACATGTCTAGGACGGGACCAAGTAGACTGATGGTGGTCATGAAATGACCATATAAACAAATTGTCCAACCGCACCATGCACTGCCTATATAGCATAACATACCATTGAAGGAAATATAAATTCAAAAGAGGAAATGTCGTGAACAAAACAAGGAAAACGGACGAATGGAGTACTGCATCCACTTTCTTCAATAAGATAGAGTCATGTAGCAGTTTTAGAGGCTTCTTTATAAACATATGCTATCAGTTTTGGATTCTTCTGGGAATTTTTGAAGTGCAACTTATGAAAACAAAGTTCACCAATCAAATACTTTCACAATTTGGCAACTGTCTTACATTTTAACAGATCTTTCATAGGAAATTTGAATAGCATAGGAAATTCGGGGAAGTAGTATAATGTCTTTAAGTCACTTGATCTCTGGTTAAGTGACTTGAACTGCAATAAGAGGTCGTCAGTAAAATTTTTTGTGCATTCTACCACTTAGCACTCAGTACAAGAGCCTGTGCAACACAGATCTGACATGCTGACCTTATCATCCTTATTCACATATATTTTTCTCTACAACCTGTTGCATTGATAATGTATACGTACCTCATGTGCATGTTTCTTAGAGTTCAAACTCTATATTCTAATCTTCAAGCACAAAAGAAGTAACAAATTTGACATGAAATGTTGCGGGTGCAGTTATAATTAACTTAACAGCTTCAACCAAAATGATCCAAGTAAACAAAATAGCAAGAACTTGAGTGTCTTCATGAATGACATAGTTGCCACTGTGGCCTCGGTTCTCAATGTGAAAGTGAGAAAAAGGCCTCCTCAAGACTTGATTAGTTTATTCTTTTCAGTTAGTTTTAAGGATTTAATTTTGTGCCTCAGACCAAACTATTCTGCTATTTTAGCAAATAAATTCTAAATACAGGAGACACACATACAAAACATGCATAAAAACATGGAGGTTTGGGATGTAGTAAGCAAAACTCAACGAGCACAAAATTGATTGCGAGAGCAAATTCTAGATTTATGCGAAAAAGGTCAACATATTCAAATATATACTTATTCTCCATTATTTCATATAGTCTTCAGTCTGCACGACACCCCTTGGATCGTGATCAATTTATCTCAGATGATTAAACTAGAAATCTACTGACATGGTAAGGAAAGGCTGCACACGTGATACATACATGTTATATAAGAATTTCAAGACGTGGGAAACAACACAATGGACCAATTTCTTTGATAACAATGCCACATTGTTGATCCAACATGCAGGTGCGGCCTCGAAAAGCTCCACATATTCTTTTGGTGATTTGGCACCCCCACTGGAAGTGTGGATTAAATGCAACACGGACGGTTGTGCTCTCGGGGCTCTAGGAATCGGTGGTGCAGGTGGAATTTTCAGGAACGCAAGGCGTTTTCCGCATGGTTTCTTTGCGGTCCGTCTTGAATCGGTTTTTGCTTTTGAGACCGAGATTTGGGCTGCTATCTTTGCAATTTTAAAACAAAGGAATTTAACTGGAAGTATCTTTGGATTGAGAGTGACTCCACCTATGTTGTCAAATTACTGGATTCACGTTTGGATAAGGTGCCATGGAAATTGAGAGGACGTTGGTGATTTGCTTGAACTACATTAGCTCCATACAATTTCGGACGTCACATTTTTCGTGAGGGAAACAAGGCTGCCGACGCTCTTGCAAATTTTGGAGCTACACATGTTGGGGATCATTGGTGGAATTCATGTCCATGGTTTTTTTAATGATTCTGTTAATCATGACTCATGTAATAGGGAGAAGTTTAACTTTCGTGGACCTTCGGGTACTCTACAACTATGTGATACGTTTTATTTTTTCAAATAATATTGAGGACTTGTTGTTCGTCTGGTGCTCTAAGCGTGGAACATAGTTGGGTTGGTTGGATACTAGTCGACGCTCGGTCTCCATCTTTTACTAAAAAAAAAATGCAAATCAAACTATTCAAAAGGCACTAATGTTAGAAATAATCAGGCTGTTGGTATAGAGTGAAGTAGAAGAAAACAAAGAACATTTATTTTTAATACAATGATATGAACCGAAACTCGAAAGATACGTTCATAAAATACATACATATAAAACCACGAAGAAAAAGGAGAAGTGAAGATTTACCAGTAAGTCGTTGCGGCTTGCTCTGGCGTCAGAGATTGCAAGAAAACACAATGAGAAGCCAATGTAAACAATTGGCTAATGTTCTAGGTTGAGTCTAGGTATGGGCAAAAGGATATGTATGGACCATTTTAACTAATTTGGGGATGAAGAATGAACCAAACGTACATTGTGCAGTAACATCTTAAAATGTGGTTGGCAAAAGATGTCAATGTAGATATAAAGGCACCAAGGAAAAAATGCTTTAAAAATTACAAACTCATAGATGCTTTAATTCGAATAAACTCATAGATGCGCGAATTGAAACTTATTCACCTAAAATAACAAACATAGTATATTTAGAAAATCTTAATTACTCCAGAAAAATTTGATCAGAACATATTAGATTCAATTGATTCTAACAAAATACGGATATCTCCAAAAATCTTTGCCGTATTAATGCACCAACAACAACGCCCTGCTTCCAAAGCTCCTAACATAATAGGAATAAAATATAGTCTTGAAGATTCTATTTATCCATAAATGTGCAAATTGATGTTTCTTACATATAGTAACAACCAAAATATCTTAATAACTCTTGAAATCTATCCTACATTACTGGAGAATTCTTCTGGTCTTCTGTGTATTAATGTGTTCCCCCTCTAACTTTAATAAGTCTTTTTAGTCGGAAATATAAGGGGTCCTAACTTCTACATTGTATCAGAGCCACTTCTGTCCAAGTCAATGTTGGGCTTGCCTGAAACTCGCGTGTTAGGATCTGATGCTTATTTCAGTCTACACGTGAGGGGGCTTCTTCAAATCTATCCCACATTGCTTAGAAACTCTTCTGGACTTCTGTATATTAACGAGTTCCCACTCTCAAATAAGTCTTTTAGGGGGAAACACAAGCCATTAGCCTCAGCTAAAACACAAGCCATAAGCCTCATCTTGCTCTAGCTTGATACTTGTGGCGGCACAATGGGAAGTCAATAAGAACCTAAAGACTCGTCTTTAGTTGTGACTGAGAATCGCTATTACCGATTAAAACGGGAGCTATTGACAAGCCATTTAACTAAATGTGATATTTTTCATCAGCCGCACCAAAATAATTTTGATTCACGCAAAGGAAAGGTGGTATAGCAGGTATTTCTTCATGGTCAGCACAATTTTATATTCTTCATGGTCAGCACAATGTTAAGTTAGTTCTTTGATCCTATAAATATGCACCCCCAGGATTTGTTCATTGTGAAAATATAGAGCAAAACAAATAAACATTGACCATAATAACAACAAAAGGATTTATCGTAGAAACTACAAATCGGGAGAAAAACTAAGGGAACCAGAGCGTAAATGCACGATATTCTGCGGTCCTAAAAAAATTTCAAGCCAAAGAATGTATGACTTATTGTGAAGGTAAGAGGACTTGTCGTAATAGAATTATGAAATTAAAATAGAATATATTCAAGACCTCGCGCAAACATACAGTCCAAACTTCGAGTGAGACGTGTTTTAAAATGTGATCCAGTTGCCAAAACGTTCAAGGATTAGATTGATGAACATTATTTCACTAAGTTTCACTTCAGTAATTCACGAACGAATCCAAAACTCATTCCCTGTTTATATAATAAAGTCCTTGATAGAACTCCAAGACTCTATTTAGTTGAAGAAATTAGAAGTAGTATGCTGTTTTCTAGGTTTCCTGTTTATCTTGGTGATGATTCATCTCTTGATGATGATTGTGTTGCCAATTGAATTTGCGTGTTTGTCCAATGGTCTTATATGCTGCACATATATAGAAGGGGGAAGTTGGGTTATAAGGATATGCAACCAATTCACTCATGAATTTCATTATCTTGTTATTTGCAGTTCATCTTCTGGTATTCAGTATGTATCGGTTGTTTTTTATCTTGAAAACCCTAAATACAAAGTCTTGCATTTTTACTTTGAAACTCTTCTGAAGGAAAGATTTTATTACAAATGTGAAACATATACTCCTGGTCCTGAAGGTTGGACGAGAATTGCTGATGTGCCGTGTCTAGGATCTAGTACCACAATGTCTTTTTTCATCTCAAGTAAATGTTGGTAGAAGAATTTACTGGTTGGTTTTCTCCAAAGAGGACAAATAGGTTCCTACTTGCATCCCCACATTTGACATGGAGTGTATTTCACTAGTGTTGAATTTGCATTGTCTGGGAAACTCCACCCGTTTGCACACTTGGTTGAGTTTGAAAATCGTTTGCTCTTTATTAGCCCGGAATGTCGGAGTTGGATATTGAAATGTACAGCTCTATCGTTGCATTGAGCGTTGAGCTACTTTTGGTAGTTAAAACGTTGGTGATCAATTCTTTCGCTATCGCACGTTATAATTTCATAATATGACTTAGAGGGATCTTGCAGTTTCACCTGAATTAACAAAAGATAGCACCGTTGATATTTCCATATATCGAGTGTCTATTCAAGTGTAAGATCTTAAATTCCAAACGATTATATCAGCCAAGTTTGAATGAACTGCATTTTTCTATTTACTCCAGTCCAAGCCTCAAGTAGCAAATATAAGCGTTTTGAAATTAAGATCTTACAGTTGGAAAGACTCTCAGTAAATGAAAATACAATTGGGTTGTGTATTGTTAATTCAGGTGAAACATGAAGCTACCCCTAAGTCATTTTTTCCTAATTTAACATGCGATAGTGAGGGAATTGATCACCAATGGTCTTAACCACAAAAACTAGCTCATGCTTCAATGGAAAGATAGAGTTGTACATTTCAAGAGCCAATTCCAGAATTTTTTGTCTAGCCTTTCTAACAGCAGACCAAGTGGACTAAGTGGACTGATGGTTTTGCAATCACCATATAAGGAAACAGTCCTTCGTATCACTCATGCTGAGAGAGAGCAAATGATTTTCAAACTCAACCTAGTGTGCAAACGGGTGGATTTTCTCAAACTCAGGTAGTTCGACTCTAGTAAATTCACACTCCATGTCAGTTGTGAGGATGGAAATAGGAACCCATTTATCCTTTTTTGGAGAAAATCAACCACTATATTCTTCCACAAACTTTTACTTGAGATGAAAAATAATATCCAAAGGTACTTGATACTGGAGATGACACCTCAAAAATTCTCGTCCAACCTTCGGTACTAGGAGTATAAGTTTCACATTTGCATAAAAACTTTCCTTCAAGAGAGTTTCATAGAAAAAATGCAGACTTTGTATTTATGGTTTCAGAAGAAAAAACAATCGATACATATTGAATACCTGAAGATGAATTGCCACTAGGAATATGATGAAATTCATGAGAGAATGGATTGCAAATCCATATAACCCCAATTCCCCCTTCTATATCTATGTAGCATATAAGACCACTGAACGAACATGTCAAGTCAAGAACGACAACTGCTTCATCATCAAAAGAGGAATCATCACCAAGATAAACAGGAAACCAAGGAAAAGGCATACTACTTCCAATTTCTTTAATCAAATATTGTCTTAGCCCAGGATTAGGCACTTTCTTGTAGATATACACAATGAGTTTTTGATTATTCCGTGAATTACTGAAGTGTTACTTGGCATAATAATGTTCCCAATCAAATCATTCAACATTTTGGCAACTATATTACATTTTAACAGATGTTTCCATGTGGTCTTGAATATATTCTACTTTAACTATGAACCACGCGTACATAGTGCAGTAACTTTTAAAAAGCTGGCTGGCAAAAGATTGTCATTTGTTGATATTAAGGAACAAAGGAAGAAGTACACAATATGTTTAAAGAAAAAATTACTCCAAACTGCTAAAAATCCAAAAAGAGTAAATTTCACTTATTTCTAATAGAAATTATTTAACTATAATACGGAATAATGAAAATGCTATTGGAGTTGAACTCTTCGGTTCTTAAAAAAATAAAATTCATCAATTACCGAAGTGACATTTGAACTTTCTGAATATTCTTTGAAACACTTTTTAATAGCACTTTTTAATTTGCATCAAACCCCCCAACCTATACCCCTTTTTACATGTATGCATTTTATTGATAGGACTTTTTAATAAATCTTATGTTGCATTCTCATTGTGTTTTCTTACAATCTCTGCTGCCACAAGTACCAATTGAGAGCAAGCTATGGTGTGCTAGAATCTAGATTACACTCAATTTTATAGTAAAAGTAAGTTATGGTGGGCTAGAATCTAGATTCTCCCATTATGGGCAAATTAAATCAAATTATTGTTTCTATATTTTATTTTTATTTGAGATGTAAATGTTGTTGCCCTCTTTTTTAGAAGAGTGTCATCTAATTCTTTCTAGGGTAAATCCCATTAAACCCCCCAACCATACCTCTTTTTACTAGTTGCCACCTAACCTTTATTTTTTTGCAACTAACCCCCCAACCTATTGAAAAATGTGCAAAGTGCCCCCTGAAGCCAAATCCATTGGACAAAAATGTAGAAACGTGGCCGAATCCAATGGTTGGATTTGGGTTCAGGGGCAGCTCACACATTTTTCAATACGTTGGGGGGTTAGTAGTAAAAAATAATAGGTTAGGTGACAACTTGTAAAAGGGGGTATAGGTTGGGGGGTTTAATGGGATTTACCCGAAAAATAATTAGATGAAACTCTTCTAAAAAAGAGGGCCACAACATTAACATCTCAAATAAAAATAAAATATAGAAACAGTAATTTGATTTATTTTTGCCCATATTGGGGAATCTAGATTCTAGCCCACCATAAGTTACTTTTACTATAAAATTGAGTGTAATCTAGATTCTAGCACACCATAGTTTGCTCTCAATTGGTACTTGTGGCAGCAGAGATTATAAGAAAACACAATGAGAAGGCGACATAAGATTTATTAAGAAGTCCTATTAATAAAGTGCATACATGTAACACAAGAAACTAAAAGAATAAGTAAAGAATTACGAAGTAAATGGTCAAGGCTTGCTCTAGCATGGTACTTGTGGTGGTAGAGATTGTGAAACATCACAATGGGAAGCCAATAAGAACCTCAGGCTGAGTCTTAAGTTGTGATTTAGAATCGCTATAACCGACTGAAATGGGAGCTATTTACAAGCCATTTAACTAATTGATATTTTTCATCAACCGCCCCAAAATGATTTTGATTCACGCAATGGAAAGGTGGTATAGCAGGTATTTCTCATTCATGCTAGTCAAGACTTCGCTATTATTCTTCATGGTCAGCACAATGTTAAATTAGGTATTCGATCTTACATATATGCACCCTAAGGATTTTTTCATTGTCAAAATATAAACCACAACGAATAAACACCGATCGTAGTAACGACACAAGGATTTAATGTAGAAACTCCAAATCAGGAGAAAAACTACAGGAACCAGAGCGTAAATACATGATATTCTGGCGCCCTAAAAAAAATTCAAGCTAAAGAAAGTACCACTTAAGGCGAAGTTAAGAGCACATGTCAGAAATCAAATTAAGAACTTAAAATAGAATATATTCAGGACCTCATGCAAACATACTGTCCAAACTTCAAATTAAACATCTGTTAAAATGTAACACAGTTGCCAAAATGTTGAAGGATTTGATTGGTGAACATTATTTGTTAAGTTGCACTTCAGTCTTCCATGAAAGTGCCTGATCTAGGTCCAAGTGTCTGTTAAATTGAAGAAATTGGAAGTAGTATGTTGTTTTCTAGGTTTCCTGTTTTTGAATTCGCGTGTCCGTTCAATGGTCTATTATGTTGCAAAGATATAGAAGGGGGAAGTTGGGTTATATGGATATGCAATCCATTCACTCATGAATTTCGTTATCTTCCTAGTGGCAGTTCATCTTCTGGTATTCAATACATATCTATTGCTTTTGATGCTGAAAACCATAAATTCAAAGTCTTGCGTCTTTCCTTTGAAACTCTCACAAAGGAAAGTTTTTATGACAAATGTGAAACATATACTCCTGGTACTGAAGGTTGGACGAGAATCGCTGATACGCCATGTCTAGTATCTAGTACCACTGAGTCTTTTTTCATCTCAAGTAAATGTTGGTAGAAGAATTTACTGGTTGATTTTCTCCAAAGAGGACAAATAGGTTACTACTTCCATCCTCACGGTTGACATGGAGATTGAATTTACTATAGTTGAATTACTGGAGTTTGATAATTTCCACCCGTTGGCACACTTGGTTGAGTTTCAAAACCGTTTGCTCATTTCTAGCGTGGATGATATGAAGGACTGTTTTGTTATATGGTCATTGCAAAACCTTCAATCCACTTAGTGCACTAGGTACACTGTTAGAAAGGTTAGCCACGGAATTTTGGAGTTGGATCTTGAATTGTACAGCTCTACGTTGAATTGAAGCATGAGCTACGGTTTGTGGCTAAGACCGTTGTTGATCAATTCTTCCGCTATCGCATGTTAGGTTTGGAGAATATGACTTGGAGAGAGCTTTCGATTTCACCTGAATTAACAAAAGATAGCCTAGTTGATATTTTCATTTATCAAAGGTCTCTTCGAGTGTAAGATCTTAGTTTCCAAACGATTATATCAACCAAGTGTGAATGAACTGCATTTTTCTTTTTACTCCGGTCCAACATCAAGTAGCAGATATAATTGTTTTGAAATTAAGATCTTACACTTGGAAACACTCTAGGTTAATGAAATACAATAAGGTTCTTTTTTGTTAATTCAAGTGAAACTGCAAGCTCCCTCCACGTCATCTTTCCCAAATTTAACATGCGATAGTGAGAGAATTGATCACCAATCGGTCATAACCACAAAAAGTAACTCATGCTTTAATGCAACGATAGAGCCGTACATTTGAAGATCCAACTCTAGCATTATGTGGCTAACTTTTCTAAAAGCATACCAATTAGAATAAATTGACCAACTGTTTTGCAATTACCATATAAGGAAACAGTTCTTTGTATCATTCATGCTGATTAACAGCAAACAGTTTTCAAACTCAACCAAGTGCGCAAAAGGTTGGAATTTCTCAAACTCAGGTAATTCGACTCTAGTAAATGCACACACCATGTGAATCGTGAGAATGCAAGTAGGAACCAATTTATCCTCTTTGGAGAAAACCAACAAGTATATTCTTCCACAAACTTTTACTTGATATGAAAAATAAGATTCAAAGTTACTTGATACTAAAGATGGCACCACAGCGATTCTCGTCCAACCTTTGGTACCAGGTGTATATGTTTCACATTTGTAATAATAACTTTCCTTCAAGAGAGTTTTACAGAAAAGATGCAAGACTTTGTATTTGTGGTTTTCACGATAAAAAACAATCGATACATACTGAATACAAGAAGATGAACTGCCATTAGAAAGAGCATGAATTTCATGAGAGACTGGAATGCAAATCCATATAACCCAAATTGCCCCCTCTATATCAATGTAGCATATAAGACCATTTAACGAACATGTAAATTGAAAAACGGCATCACCATCATCATCAAGAGAGGTTTCATCATCAAGATAAACAGGAAACCAAGAAAAAGGCATACTACTTCACATTTCTTAAATCCAATATTGTCTTAGACCGGATCAGACACTTTCTTACAGTATGTTTTCCATGTGGTCTTGAATTTATTCTACCTTAACTATGAACCACGCGTACATAGTGCAATAACTTTTCATCATCTAGCTGGCAAAAGATTGTCATTGGTTGATATTAAGGAACCAAGGAAAAAATACACAATATTTTTAAAGAAAAAATTACTCCAAGCTACTAAAAATCCAAAAAAGTGTAAATTCCAAATGTTTTTAAACAAAATATGGATATATCCTAAAAACCTTCACCATATTTATCCACAACTACATTGCCCTGGTCGTAAAGTTCTTGAACCAAGCCTTTAGCGACAATTTTCATCATTAACCCCAAAATGGCAATGGTTCACGCAGAGGAACAACGTACGAAATGTATTCCTTTTCATGCTAATAGAACTTTTCTATGGATCTTTAGATTTGTACAATATCAATTTACCATGTGGAGAATTGAGGTAACCATAAAAAGATGAAACTGGGAATTCGAGCAAAAATATTGATCTCCGCGCTATCTACAAATTTGAATGTCGTGCAATAAGAAGAATATTTGATTTAAGCACAACATAAATTGAGAAACAAAGTAATCAGCAAATTTGTAAGAACTATAAAATCGTATCGTGGTGAAGTCAAAATTCTAAAGGTCCATCCTTAGATACCAAACAAGTGTTCTTTGTAGCAAATTCTGAAACAACTAAAAATAATATTAAAAAAATCCAATAAATCAGAAACTCAAAAAAATAATTGGAAATTTCCTTTTAATATTTCAGTGGATTCCAAGGTAACTATAAGAAAAAGAAAATAATGGATGACATTTAGGTCAATCACCTACCAGGATTTTTGATTCTATCTACCGGCAAATAGTACTTTTGTGCTTGATCTATTATCCGTGTTACCACCTAAACTAGACACTTAGTTGACCAATATGATATTGCATAAGCTTCAGAATTCACATATTCCATAGTTTATGGTAGAAATAAGAGGCTCATAGACTTGTGCAAACTATTATTTCCCATCACTACAAGAATATTATAGTATCATCGATCCAGTCAAATGAGTTGGTTAAGTACTCAGTCACTGTGAAAAGAACTACTTATTATTCTTCAACTTCTTCTTACACTCCAAGAAGCATAATGGTTAATGACATGATAAGGCCGCACAATAAAATTTTATTGTCCTTCATGAGAAATCTAGAAGAAAATTTTGTTCCTAAGCAAACAAATACTAAATCTAGTAAATGGGAGCATGCAACAATAACAGGCAGAACCACTTGATAAAACTTTAGTCACCCTAAAACTGTTACCCAATCCACTTAATTGCTAAATCTTTGGTCAGAAACACAAAGGACTTAGTTCTTAAATCACTAAGCATTCAAAATACCATAATTTGGTACACGCAGCCAATATCACCAAAGCATTCTTGAAAAGGACAACCATTAATAGAGAAACTCAAATATTGCTAACTTAAGCAATAAGACCTAATAAAATTTCAATTAGATATGTTTCTGAATTATTGGATTAAACCAAAAAATATAAGTTGTCAGTAATTAAAAAGCCATACAAACTGAAATAGCAACAAATTGACAACTTAAAATCAATATTCAGTTAAACCTTTAGATTTTCAACAACGTAATAATGCAAAAAGTACTTGTTTGTGCACTTCGTGATGGACGAAAGCCGATCAATAAGCACTTGCACCCCAGAGTAAGCCGATTCTCCAAAACAGTTGGATAATGCCATATTCACTACCCTAGCTATTACAAAGGAATTCTAAACATGAAGAGATGCTTGACTGAAAAATTCAGTAGAACAACTGCGATATTTGAATTCCTTTTTAAGATTCATTTTTTCTCTACGTTCTACATCTGGGTTTTCATGACCGATAATTTCAAAAACACAATAGAACTATAGGATGCTTCAAAGTAAAGGGATAAATTAAACGAAGTCTCTTAATATTGGTAAATCGCAAGTACTCTTTGTAGGTTAAGTAATTGTAAAACGAGTTGTGTGTTTTACAAATTTGCTACATATAAAATGTTATTAAAGAATTTATATGATAAGTATAGACTGGGTTGTTAGGAACTTAGGATAGGTAGATGGGTGTTTTAATGGAAATTTGTAATTTTTAAAGAGATTTACTTTTCGTTTAATACGAAGAGATAAATGTCATATATTGATGGTTCATGTCCCAGCTATTGCTTTATATTTTTCGTCAAATATCACAGTTTATTTTAATCTTATTTTCTTCTTTATGACAAACTCCGAGAAGAATCAACCAAACAAAGGGATTTTAAAAGAACTGCTTCACATATTCCCAAAAAAAAAGAAGCACGCCTCACCTTTTCAGTCCAAACATTTCTTGGACAGAAACGAGAAGAGAGAAAGGTCACCAGAAAAATAAGTTGCAGATCCATTAAAAGATAATAAAACATACTGACTTACAAGAATCATTGCTCTCTTGTCTAGTAGTAAATGTTCGCATCACCTATTAAAGAACATCAAAAGTAGCAACTAAAGTCAATGATATAACTCCAATCTAGACCTCAAGTAGCAGATATTATTATGTTGAATTTGGAACTTACATTTGAAGCGCTTTTGATCGCGTCACATGTTAAAGAATATCAAAGTAAAACCTAAAGCCAATGAAAAACTCCATCCAGACCCAAGTAGCATTTATGAAGAGCCACGTGGTTGCATCCACCTATTCAATCGCAGTCAATGATAAACTCCATTCAAATCTCAAGTAGCAGATATCAACTTTGGAATTTGGGAACTTACATTTATTATGATACAGAGGACTTATTTCTTATATGGTCATTGCAAAGCCACCATCAGTCTTCTTGGTCCGATCTTAGACCTGTTAGCCATGGAATGCTGGAATCGGGTCTTGAAACCATCGGGTCTTTACAGTTGCAGTGACGAATGAGTTACTTTTCGTAATTAAGACCCTTGGTGCTCATAGCTCATTCAACTTTTCTTAGGGAAAGAATACGCTTCAGGTCAATTTGCCCTCTGGTGAAGTGCTTTGAATAGTTTACCCTCCTCGTGTAAATGTTGGTGGAAGAATGTATCCAGAGAGTGAACAGTTCCTTCTTACAAACTCGTAGGGTTACATGGAGGGTAACTCTATCATAGTTGAATTACAGTAGCTTATCATTGAGGAACACCATGTGTTTGTAGTCTTGGTTGAATTTTTAAATCAGTTGCTAGTTATTAGAGTGGATGATACAGAGGACTTAGTTTATATATGGTCATTGCAAAGCCACCATAAGTCTTCTTGGTCCGATCTTAGACCTGTTAGCCACGGAATGCGAGAACTGGATCTTGAAACCATCGGGTCGTTATAGTTGCAGTGAAGAATGAGTTACTTTTCGTAGTGCTCATAGCTCTTTCAACTTTTCTTAGGGAAGTAATAAGCTTCAGGTCAATTTGCCCTCTGGTGAAGTGATTTGAACTGTAATACAAAGGCATAACTTATTTTTTATACGTGGAGTGAATGTTTTATGTATAGTTACAATTGAACTAGTCACTGAACTAACGTGTAAACATGTCTACATTCAGTCTTTCGCACATGACAGATGCACACTAGATCAACTACTTATGTGTGCACATATTTATATCTCAAACAGATCTTGGCACCGAAAAAAATAGGCAAAAAAAAAAACCAGGAGTGTAAAAAGAAAGGGGAGTTTTTGCTGCCTTTTCTGAAAACACCGGAATTTTTGTTGTTTACCATTTAACTACAACACAGGGAGGATGTTTTGCTTACTAAGACAGTCGATCTTTACATAAATACAATATTAATTACCAAGATTCATTTTTGAAATAAAGGAGTTGGGAAAACGCGGAATTTACCTATACATAAATATTTGTGTTGTTTACAAATCTGTAAATATTCCAAGCTGACTTAAATACTTCCAAAATAAATGAACCTGCCGATTTTTAGTTGACGCGAAACCTGCCAACAATCTATTCTAAGAAAGACCATCATTTAAAAGGTCCAGGAGATGACACCCGGCAAGCAGTATTTTTCATAGCAAATTCAGAAAACAATTATTGCTAGAAACACCAATATATTGTGAATTGGAATATTCTGTTAAGATTTCCGAGGAATACAAGGTAACCACAAGATCTATAAATTGTTGGATCTCGTTTTTAAACAAACAACACTATGATGCTACACCAGTCATAGATCTGAAAATAATTCTGCACTCATATATAATCATATATATATATATATATATACACATGTACATAAGCTACGTCAGTAAAAAAGAAATCACCTGCCTACATTGAGTATGACTTTAGGTGGCCTTGAACTTCAACAGTTGACCTAGCTAGGTTAAAGTTGGGCAAAGAGGAATTTATATAGGGCAAAGAATAATAATTACAAGGCAGTCCTTGAATATTGGTAAATTCTTACAAAATAGTTTTGAGTATTTACCACTTCGGACCAGCTCTTTTAGCAAATTTCAACCTCTATTCCTATTTTTCCTTTTTGATAATTTGCAATATTTTGAAAAAATGGTCATGACTCGCCTCGAGCTAATTTGACTTCGAAACATTTTGACACACCTTGTTGACGCTGCGCTCCGAACTGTTGGCCTTGCACCCTCGAAAAAATACAAAATGAAGTTGATTTTCACTATTAATTTATAATATATAAAAAGATTATTTAACATAAGTAACATATATATTGAAAACACTTAATTTTCTAAATAGACTTCTTAAAACTTAAAATTGATCAGCTTCTTTAACTTATAGGTTTTAACCCTAATTTAGATTTATGATCATTTTCCAATGGGTTTTTTTTTTGAGTTACGAATTTTCGTATGTTATGTTTTACATTGTACTTTGTTTACTACTTGTATAACATGTTTTTGATATGCGAGTCTATGGAAATATATGTAGGAAATTAATTCCCGTAATATGTGAACAAGTTCTATTGTGTTTTTTAAAACTTTATATTGACACCAATAACTTCTTTTATATTTATTTCAAGAACATATTTGCTTACCATTTTTTATTATTTATTCATGTAATATATTACAAATACTTATTTATTATTACATATAAATCTTTTGAGGCTAACTCCGCCTCTAACTCCTAGAGTGTTCCATTATACACCTAATGCTTCTTTTGAATAATCACCCAAGGCTTTTGAAGACACTCGTTTTTTTACTGTGAAAGTAATAAGTTGCACCCTAGATATCCCGAGGGATAAAATGAATAAAAGGATCATAAATGAATTAGACTATTTTTATAGGGAAACAAAAATTGTACAACGGCGGAGTCCTACCTTTCGTGTGCGATCGAGGATGACCAAAATGCGGCCAACAGTGGGACCTTGTAATTTGCCTTTTGTCATCACAGGGTCACGATCAATCGCTGTCCACGATTGCTAATATGGACATAGAATTAAGTGTGGGTAAAAAAAAACTTTGCGACTCATTTTTATTAACTAATTGATAAGTACATATAATGTATTCCATGATCTTACCTTTGCAACTCATTTTTATTAACTCATTGAATCCATTGTGAGTGACACAGGTTAATGTATTCCATGGTCAAAAGTTAAGGTCTTACACTTGAAGATGCTCCCGGTCGAGATAATCATTAGGAAATTTAGATCTTTTGCTTGAAGAGGTACTCGACAAATGGAAGTAAATTCGTGTCGACAATCAAGGAGAAGCTATCACTAGAAGGGCTATATGACATCAACTGTTTACCCCTGGGGGCGGACCTTGTTCTACTCTTCTCAGACGACAAAGAGGATCTCGGTGAGAAGATGGTGGATGAAACTACGTGTTCACGACTGAGACTTGACGTGGCTCGGATATTGGTTTCAACCACAAACCTCAACTGGATTAACAAAGTTGTCAAAATACTAATTAACGGCAAACTCTTCGAGATAAGATTAATGGAAGAATGGACTTTTAGGAGATCGGAAGAAGTTCAACACAACTGGGAGTGCTCGACGATTGGGCGAAACGTTGGGGCATCAGCTGAAGATTCTTCAAATTCAGAATTCTCAGGGTTTTTTAGTCCGGGAACGAAAAGATCCTTCGACGGCGATTTTGCGGAGGATGAAGTGGTGGCGGAAACCCTCCTAGATACCGCAATTAAGGAGGGTCTGGGGAAGGGAGATACTTGTGACCAATCTCTTGAGGTCAAACCTGTCGATGTTATTGTTCCTATGCAGATTAATGATGAAAATAAAGGAAAAGAAATTGGGTCCACAACTGGACCCAAATGCAAAATAGTTTCTGAAGATCCTCAGCCCATTCGTGATGGGCCGTCTGACCCTATCTCTCCCAACAGACCAAACGTAAAAGAAAATGGGCCTCTTCAACTTGATAATGGCCTTCAGGTTATTAATAATAACCAAAACGTTGGGCTGGTAAGTGAGCCCATGGGTGTGAGAATTACAGAAGCAGGCAGAATTGAATTTGTGGTGGATGATAATCTCAACCCAACCCAACAAGAGCAAGGGGAAATAAGACAAAGAAAGAAGAAATTATCTAAAATGGAAAAGGCCAGAATTATGAGGGATAGATGGGCGAGCTTTTCTAAAGACTTAGAATCCTCAGGAGGTGATGAACAAATGGGGAAGACGATTGCTGAGCTTCGGAATGCAAAGGAGGTTCCAGCTGACCCTCAAGGTAACTCTATACCCCCCTACAACTACATTAGCGACAGCCATATCGAGAATTGAAATAGAATTCTCTTGAGGAGAAATCGAATTGACGAAGCTGCTGAAATCTGGAGTTTTGGTAAAACATTGGGTATAAGTCATAAAGGAAATGAAAATGAGATTGTTAATAGGATTGAGAATCTGGAGAAAAGGGATAAAGCTGTTTTTCTTCAAAAGAGGCAAACCCGAGAGGAGGGAGGAGCTCATCCTATTAACCAATGAATATTATGTCTGATGTGGGGTATTTTCGTCTGGATACGTGTCAAACCTCCAACACTCCACGTCAGACTGCTTTAGTTCCTCTTGGATGCTTAAGCAGCTTTTGAGTTCGGAACCTGCACTCAACACCACACGTAAACTAAGCCGGTGCCTTCTCCGGCGAAGGCACTCCGACGCTCAAGTCAGATAGGTCGGAATGCGAGATATTGTCGTGAGAGACAATAGCTCGAATTTATAGGTCGAATTTAGCTCAAATAGGTCGAATTTAAGCTGTATAGGTCGAATAAGCACACCTCGAAATGGTATTGAGAACCGAGATGAAGGCACCCGAATAGGTCGAATTACCCTCAAATAGCTCGAAATACACTCTATATAGATCGAACAAGAGCTATTGCAAACAGCTCGAATTACTGCTCTATAGCTCGAATTCGATGTATATAGCTCGAAATTAAATGCTTGGAAAATTAAAACGTACCTTAGAATGAGGCATAGGACCCCCCTTATATAGTAATAAGAGTCCTTATTCAGCTAGAAGTGCAATCCCAATCGAACTATAAGTCCAAATAGGTCGAATTAGACCTATTTTGAAATAGCTCGAATTGGGCCTTCAAATTGGTCGAATTGGGCCTCAAATAGATCGAATTTGACCCCAGATAGCTCGAATTGCGTCTCTGGGCCTCAAATAGATCAAATTTGGCCCCAGATAGCTCGAACTGGGCTTGATATAGCTCGAATTAGGCCTTTTCGGGCCGAAATAGATCTTGCTTGGGCTCAATTTGGGCCTACTTGGGCCGATTTCCGAGTTTTGCCTTGAATTGTAATTTTGCATTATAAATAATGGTGCTGACGTGGCATAATATGTCTTGAAATACGCTAGTGGTATTGTATCGGTTTTTATGACGTGGCGGTACCGAAATATGATTATGACGTGGCGCTATCGAAATATGGTACATCATGGGTCCCCGAGTTCGTAAGAGTAATGTGTACAACCATTGGTCATATGAACTAAAAAGAAGTCACATAACCGAGAATCGTGCAACGAAATCGGCCTCGGCGTGAAAAACCAAGAATTTGGACAAAAATATTAAAATTCGAAACTAGGTCGAATTTACTATTTTTGGTAACTCGAGATAGTATAGGTCGAAATTACCTCCTGAAAAGATAACTCGAATTTCAAAAATAAATTTCTGAAAAATAGCTCGAATTTGAGGGCATTTTGGTAATTACCGCATCATTTCGCCTATAAATACCCCGCTCCGAGCTTCATTTCCTCATTTCTCGCCTAAGCATTCAGTCAGAGCTCTTGGAAAATAGCTCGAATTTATAGCTCGAATTTTCCATTTTTAGTAAGTTCGCTAAAATAGCTCGAAAAACCTCCAAATAGCTCGAAAAATCCCATATAGCTCGAAAAATATCCCAAATAGCTCGAAATTTGCCAGAATAGCTCAAAATTCCCCATTTAATTGGGACATTTTTAGTGAGTTGTGAAGAGGTGAATAACTCAAATTATAGGTCGAAAAACCTATGTAAATTCGAGTTATAGCACTTAGAAATTTTTTTCAGTTTTTGAAATTTTTTGTAAAATGCTAACAATTTGCCTTTTTTGCAGATTTGTTCACCACGGCTCGGCTTCGACGTAACTAGTCTCCGCGACGTCCATCACCACCTCGATCTCACCAACGTCCCTATTACAACTCTCACAACCAACCTCGTGGGTCTTCGTCTCGCAATCCGCGCAATTCAAACACAAGGCTTCCAGCATCTCCAACTCGTCCTCGGCAATCAGAACCTGCCAAAATCCGAGTTCCTGGAGCACCGAAGCTATTTGTACCTGCACAGAGATCGTACGAGCAAATCGACCCAAACAAAGAAGTTTTCGTATATCTAGACCCTCGTGCCGGTAATCTTTCAACCTGAACCTCTTTATGGCTCGCGTTATTGATATTGAGTCGTCGAGTAGTAGTAGTGAAGATAAGTAGTAGGTCTTCTAAATCTTCTAAGTCTAGGGAGAATGAGTCGACTAGCGATAGTAGTAACGACTCGACTGAAGAGACCTCTTCTAGCAATGATAGGGCGTCTGATATGGAGGTAGACATCCTAGGAGATGATGAGGTTGAATCTAACCCTCTTAGCATCGTGCCCTATGTGCCTCCACCCAATTATGCTCCCGTTCCTGCCGCAAACTCTCTTGAACAAATCCTGGCACGAAACTTGATTAACTTCGATCAGTTTCCTTCTGCCCTTACTTACGACATAGCTTATTATCGCGAGACTTACGATATCCCTGATACTTATGAGATCGTCGTTCCGGGGCCTGATGACAGGATAAACAACCCGCCAGAAGGGTGTCTTACTGTTTTTAGTAGTTACCTCCATTGTGGCCTCCGGTTTCCCATAACCCTGTCGTTTCAGAGATCATGGCCTCCCTTAATTCTTGTCCTTCACATTTTACCCCGAACGCATACACACAGATGTATGCTTACGTGATGCTCACCCGTGTCTTTGACCTCCCATTTTCAGTAAACGGTTTCTGGCAACTGTTTTTAGTGAAATTCCGCAATAGAAATGTAGACGCCGGGTTTTACTACTTGAGTTCACGGAAGAAGTAGTGCTTCCTGTCTGAGCTGCAGTCAAGCTTCGAGGCGCATTGGAAGAAACAATGGTTCTATATCAAAGAATCCAAGCCATAGGAATTTCGATTCAAGCGGCTTTGGACCGACGCCCGCCCATCGCCCAAGCGCCCCACTCCTCCTCTCTATAGTCAGACAGTGGTTAAGAACCTGAAAGAGCATCAGTTTGATGCCTTCGAGTTGACCACCACCCCAGTGTTGCGGGCCGGCGGTTATACTCATCGTGCAGGCGTTAAGTCTTCTGTTTTTGGTATAACATTATGCATGTTTGTCTTTTTTTACTTGTTGTATATTTATCTTCCTCTTATTGTTATCTAACCATTGCATTACTTGTTGTTTTCAGAGTGCATCGTGATGGACAAGACCAAGAAGAGGCTTGCCGCTATGAAGCGAGGCGCGAACGCCCCTCAAGCCTCGGCGCCCATTCCTGAGAAGACCACTCGTCGGGGTGCGAAGACGGCTGGTACCAGTTCACGAGGCGGCAACGCTCCTTCTCCCCCCTCCACTACTGCTGTCTCGACATGAGGATCGGGAAGAGGTAGGGGTTCTGGTCCTACACCCACTCCTGCTCCATCACAGTCGACGCCGCTGCTGCTCCCGGATTGCCACCCATCGGTTCTGAGCCGATTGTTCCTGAGCTTTCTCCTCCACCAGCACCTTCGAGTGGAAGAGTGCATCTTCCCTCTGTTGCTGCAGCTGTGCGCCATGCCAAGGAGTCTGAACCAGAGCCGGCGACCGGGAAGAGGTCTTCGACTACTGAGGATATTCGACGGGGCAAGCGTCCCGTGCATGAAAAATCAAACACTTATCAGGATTATGAGCTCGACATTGATGTGGAGGAGATAGTGCGAGCTACGGTCGAGTCGGGGCAGTTCACCATGAAGGATACTACTCCTCTTCGACTGATGAAGGGATTTTTGCCTGACTTCGACCGTCAGCTTTATTATCAGGCGATGGGGCGCAAGAAGTTGGTCAGCCGTGCGGCCCTGTCTATGTGCGAGGTTAGTGTATTTATATGATTTCTTTGAATCATGTCTTATACTTGTTGTTGACTTTCTTATGCTGACTTTCTTTCGTATTTTGCAGTTTTTCATTAACTTTCAGACCATGTCGGAGAACTTTGACATGGTCATGACTTCTCAGGCACAACAGAGGGAGCTGATGGACAAGCATCTCTCCTGAGCCTTGCAGGCTCAAAGACTGGAGAAGCAAGCCAAGGAGGCTAAGGCTGAGGTTGAGAAGCACCTGGTGGCAGCAGTCGATGAGCTGAAAGCGGTGCAGGCCGAATTGGAGGCCCTGAAGGCAGCTAAGGCTACTGTTGACAACGAGCTCATCGAGGAGAAGCGACTTTCCAGTCAGCTTACCACCGATTGCCAGCACGCCACTTCCCTCGTCGAAGACCATGTTGATACTATTAGGACAATGCAGGATGCTGCTGGTGCCGTTGAGGTGGAACGTGCCAAGCTCGAGGCTGAGCTGGCTGATGTGAAGGCTCGCCTCGCTACTGCTGAGGATGATGGCTATAACAGGGCCATGAACGAGGTAGTTCTTTCATGCTTGACTTTTACTTCCCGTATTTTGATGTCTTGTATTTTGTACTTACGTTTTTCTTCTCTTGGTTCGTAGGAGCTTCCTGATGAGGATAAGGTGATGATAGCCATTGAGTTCTTTCGCTCGGCTACGTGGGAGCAGATTGCCTTGGAGAGGGGCGGCTTTGATACAACCAAGGGTTACAATATAGCCTTTGATGAGATAGTTTCCCGAGGTGCCCTCGCTCCTGGTTTCAAGAAAGAGGATTTCAATGTCCTCAATTGCCTGAACGAGGACGATGTGCAGGTTGGTGAGTCCTCGGGCACTGCTGCTGCTGTTCCTTCTCCTGCTGATCCTGCTTCTGCTGAGGAAGTTGGGGAACCTAAGCATGATCCGTTCAAGTCCTTCTATCCCTTCCGTCAGGTATGGCTCTCTGATTTTTTTGACGAGCAGCCATCTACTTCTGCTGCTGCTACCGCCGCACTGAACGAGCCCCTGGAGGAGGGTGAGATGGCTTTCGACCCTCAGGTCCTAGATCATCCAGTAGAGGGCGACCAGGCTATGCCCGATGCCCCAGTCCCCACTCCTCGCCAGATTTCTCCGGTCGATGACACCGGGCCCTTGAACGAGTCATTTGTTGTGATTCAGGAGCAAAGCGAAGGTGCTGTGAAGTCGCTGGGACTGGACCTGTTTCCCTGATAGCTTTAAGTGGCCTGCGTGCCCCTACACCTGGCGTCTGTGCCTTAGATACTATTTTGAACATCTTTACTTTCTGTGCAGTATATTTGCACTAGTACATTTTATTTTTGTTCGTACAGTATATCTTGTTGACTTGTGCGCGACTTTAGCGCTTATCCATTGCTAGTACAGTTTGACTTTTAGAAATTTTCGAATGTCGTTACTTTTGTCTTGTTGAGTGTTTGCTCATACGTGTCTACTTTTTTTTATGCTTATAATTTTGTCACTTGCTCAAACACTTAAGTTTTATTTACAAGTATATGTGAGAGTGCGAGAACTTGTGCTCGACTCTACGAGGCTTGTGCTCGTTGTGCGAAGCTAATGTTTGCGCTAGCGAAGCTATGTTCGCGGGAGTGCGAAGACTTGTGTTCGACTCCACGAGGCTTGTGCTCGTTGTACGAAATTAATGTTCGTGCTAGCGAAGCTAATGTTTGCAGGAGTGCGAGGACTTGTGCTCGACTCCACGAGGCTTGTGCTCGTTGTGCGAAGCTAATGTTCGCGCTAGCGAAGCTATGTTCGCGGGAGTGCAAGGAATTGTGCTTGACTCCACGAGGCTTGTGCTCGTTGTGCGAAGCTAATGTTTGCACTAGCGAAGCTATGTTCCCGGGAGTGCAAGGAATTGTGCTTGACTCCACGAGGCTAGTGCTCGTTATACGAAGCTAATGTTTGTTTTGATTTTGTTTTTATACTTACGTTTTGTAGACAGTATGAGTTTAACTTTAATTATGCTTGTAGATTGTAAGCATGCGGGTAATGAGTCTGCAATGGATAAACTTGAATAAAATAAGAGATTTTATTAGTTTTGGGACTGAGCTCGAGTAACTTTCGAGTTGCCTACGTATCCCGCCGTATATAGGTTGGCTAGGAATCAAGTCCCCGTAGTTCGCTGCTAACTATTACAATGAGAATCCACGTAAAGGGACTCGTAAATAGTAAAAGAATAAGCAAATAAAGTATTGAAACTACGGTCCTATCATGCCTTAGGGCCATTAGAAAGCTAGTGTTCTAACTATAAAACCTTCGTAAGTTCTTGACGTTCCAGGGGCGTGACAAAGTCCTTCCACCCAACTCTTGTAAGTAGTAGTATCCTTTTGAGCTTGCTTTCTCCACTCTGTACGGTCCTTCCCAATTTGGCTTCAACTTTCCAACATGCTTGGTAGCCACAACTTTTCTAAGTACCAAGTCCCCCACTTGAAAGTTCCTAAATGAACTTTGTTGTCATATGCTTTCGCCATCATAGATTTGTACGCTTGAGTACGTTGGTACACTGCTTCTCTTGTTGCTCCAATCAGTTCCAAGTCCATTTGCCTTGCTCTTAGCGCCTGCTCCTCATCATATGTGACAATACGATAAGTTGGCATTCCAATTTCTACCGGTATCACTGCTTCAGATCCATATGTCAGCAAATATAGAGTTTCTCCTGTAGAAGTACGAGGAGTCGTACGATATGCCCATAGTATTCCTGGCAGCTCATCTGCCCAGTTTCCTCCTTCTCCTTCCAGCCTTTTCTCCAGACTCTTCACTAATGTATTGTTAGTGGCCTCCACTTGCCCGTCTGCTTTAGGATGCGTAACAGATGTAAAGCGTTGCTCAATTTTCATGTCTCTACATCAGTCTTGAATCTTAAAACCTTGGAACTGCCTTCCATTGTCGGAAATTAAGACTCTTGGGATTCCGAATCAACAAACAATATTCTTCCAAATAAATTGTTTCACATTAGCCTCAGTAATGTTTACAAGTGCTTCAGCTTCAACCCACTTAGTGTAATACTCGACTGCCACCAATAACCATTGTCTACCTCCAGAAGCCTTTGGCATTGGTCCAACGATGTCTATTCCCCATTGGTCGAATAGGCATCCATAACTCACTGTTGTCATAGGCTGTGCAGGTGTATGAATGATCTTCGCATGCAATTGACAACTTTTGCACTTCCTAGAGTAATCCATAGCATCTCTCATAATAGTTGGCAAGAAATATCCTTGACGGAGTACTTTCTGTGCCAAGGATCGTCCTCCTGAATGATTCCCGCAACTTCCTTCATGAATTTCTCGTAAGATTTGTTTTGTCTGTGATGGAGACAGACATCTTAAGAGTGGTCCCTCGAAAGACCGTTTATACAGTTCACCATTGAACATAGTGAATCTTACAGATTTGTACTTGAGCCTTCTGATTGCTTGAGGATCAGTAGGTAAGTTCCCGTTCTGAAGATAATCAATGATTTCATCCTTCGAACATGCCTCAACTTCCACTGGTAGAGCGTAGTCCAATGCTTGCGTCGGTTTTGACTCAACTCCTCTGCCAATAGAAGGTTGCTCTGAAGCCAATAAAGTTACTCGCCTTTCAACAAACACTTCGGGCGGTACTTGCAAATCGTGACAAAGATTCAGCGCGTTCATTCTCCCTTCGAGGGGTCTGCGATATAGAGAACTATCGAAGTTTGATGTCGCCTCCTTCAATTTTTCGAGATGCTTTACTATTGCAGCCTCTTTCGCCTCATATCTTCCCACAGACAGCGCCACTGATGTGGGGTATTTTCGTCTGCATACGTGTCAAACCTCCAACACTCCACGTCAGACTGCTTTAGTTCCTCCTGGATGCTTAAGCAGCTTTTGAGTTCGGAACCTGCACTCAACACCACACGTAAACTAAGCCGGTGCCTTCTCCGTCGAAGGCACTCCGACGCTCAAGACAGATAGGTCGGAATGCGAGATATTGTCGTGAGAGACAATAGCTCGAATTTATAGGTCGAATTTAGCTCAAATAGGTCAAATTTAAGCTGTATAGGTCGAATAAGCACACCACGAAATGGTATTGAGAACCGAGATGAAGGCACCCGAATAGGTCAAATTACCCTCAAATAGCTCGAAATACACTCTATATAGGTCGAACAAGAGCTATTGCAAACAACTCGAATTACTGCTCTATAGCTCGAATTCGATGTATATAGCTCAAAATTAAATGCTTGGAAAATTAAAACGTACCTTAGAATGAGGCATGGGACCCCCTTATATAGTAATAAGAGTCCTTATTCAGCTAGAAGTGCAATCCAAGTCGAACTATAAGTCCAAATAGGTCGAATTGGACCTATTTTGAAATAGTAGCTCGAATTGGGCCTTCAAATAGGTCGAACTGGGCCTCAAATAGATTGAATTTGGCCCCAGATAGCTCAAACTGGGCTTGATATAGCTCGAATTAGGCCTTTTTGGGCCCAAATAGATCTTGCTTGGGCTCAATTCGGGCCTACTTGAGCCGATTTCCGATTTTTGCCTTGAATTGTAATTCTGCATTAAAAAATAATGGTGCTGACGTGGCATAATATGTCCCAAAATACGCTAGTGGTATTGTATCGAATTTTATGACGTGGTGGTACCGAAATATGATTATGACGTGGCGGTACCGAAATATGGTACATCAATGTCATTTAACATTAGGGGGTGTGGAGGAGTTGGGAAGAAAAGAGAAGTGAGAAACCTGATCAATTTTCACAGACTTGACATGGTTGGACTTCAGGAAACTAAAGCTGAGAACTTGAGTGCTTCAGAGGTGTATAGATTGTGGGGAAACACAGAGTGTGAGTGGATTATCAATAACGCAACAGGGAGAGCAGGTGGCCTCGTGACGATTTGGAGGAAGGGATCTTTCCTTTTGGAGTCTTATATCTGTGGTGAGGGGTTTATTCTTGCTACTGGAGGTTGGGGAATTCTAAACAAAAAATGCTTTATTGTTATTGTTTACTCCCCGTGTAATATTGTTGAGAAGAGAAGATTTTGCGATCCTTAGTTGACTTGAAACAACAATTAGGACAAGGAAGATGGTGTCTCATGGGAGACTTCAATGCTATTAAGTCGCCGGATGAACGAATAGGTTCAAGCACGCAGCATGGGACTTCGGCAGAAATGGTTGAGTTTGAACGATTTATTGAAGAGATGGAGCTGTTCGACATGCCACTTATTGGAAGAAAATTTACATGTTATAGACCAAATGGAACTTGTATGAGCCGTCTTGATAGATTTCTGTTATCAGAGGAGTGGCTTGAAGAATGGAAGGATCTTGTGCAAAAGGGTCTTAAAAGATCAGTGTCTGATCATTGCCCCGTCCTCCTCAAAATTCAAGAGCAAGAGTGGGGTGCGAAACCCTTTAGAGTTATGGATTGCTGGTTTGTTGATAAAGAATTTTATTCTTTTGTTGCTGATCAATGGAAGAGCTTTAAAATCGATGGTTGGGGTGCTTTTGCTTTCAAAAAAAAAATTCAAGATGCTTAAAGGAGCCCTTAAAAATTGGAACAAGCAGTCCTTTGGGAATTTTGATTCAAGAATCAGCGAGGCTAAAAATTTAATTGCTGAAATTGACATCAAAGGGGAATCAAGTGTGTTATCGACGGAGGACATCGAAAAAAGAAGAGAGGCGGTGGGGGACCTGTGGCAAGCCATCAAGTATAAGGAAATCTTCCTTCATCAGAGAGCTAGAACTAAATGGTCTAGGGAAGGAGATTCAAACTCACGGTTTTTCCAAGCTTGCATCAATAAAAGGAAGACCTTTAATAATATTAGAGGGTTGTACATCGAAGAGAATTGGACAGAAGATGTTGCTGAGATCAGACAAGGAACCGTGAAACTTTTTGCCGAGTTATTCAAGGAAGAGAACTGGGATAGACCGATCATGACTGATTTGGGGTTCTCAAAGATTAGTAATGGTGATAATTTATTTCTCACTGGGCCGTTCTCAGAAGCAGAAATTAAGGAAGCTATTTGGAGTTGCGATGGCTCTAAAAGCGCAGGACCCGATGGATTTAATCTTAAGTTCTTTAAGATATTTTGGGATCTCCTTAAGCCTGATATTTGCAAATTCATCTCAGAATTCCAGTGTAACGGGAAGTTGGTACGTGGTTCTAATCCGTCGTTCATTGTTTTAATCCCAAAGAAATCCAACCCTCAATGCCTCAGTGAGTACCGCCCTATCTCCCTCATTGGTAGTTTATACAAAATCCTTGCGAAATTACTATCAATAAGACTTGGAAAAGTGATTAACTCCATCATTTCAAGGGAGCAGTCGGCATTTGTGAAGGGGAGAAATATTCTCAATAACATTCTTGCAGCTAATGAAATTATTGACGACGTCAAACAAAAGAGAAGGCAAGGGTTGATCTTTAAGGTGGATTTTGAAAAGGCGTTTGACAACGTTAATTGGGAGTTTTTGGACAAAATGATGGAGCTAATGGGATTCTGCACGACTTGGAGGAGACGGATTAGAGAATGTCTTCAATCGGCTTCGGTGTCGGTTCTCATCAACGGAAGCCCAACTGATCAATTTGGCGTCACAAGGGGGTTAAGACAAGGCGACCCCCTCTCACCCTTGCTTTTTTTGATTGTAGCTGAGGGTCTCGGTGGAATGATCAAAGCGGCAAAACGTGCACATCTTTTTGAAGGATTAAAAATTGGGTCCAATAATCTGGAGTTCTCTCATTTGCAATTCGCAGACGACACTATTATCCTGTGTGAGAATTTCTTGAACAACATCACAGCAATTAAATCAATTCTCAGGATTTTTGAGCTACTTTCTGGTTTGAAAGTTAACTTCTACAAAATCTGTCTTGTGGGCATTAACGTCGAAGAGAGGCTTATTTCATAATACGCTCAGATTCTTAATTGCATGGTTGACAAGCTGCCGATTAAATATTTGGGCATTCCTGTGGGGGGCAAATCCCCATCGCCATGAGACGTGGAAGCCAGTGATTGAGATTATGAGAAATAAGTTATCGGGGTGGAAGAACGTTCACATTTCATTTGGTGGTAGAGTTGTCCTTATCAATTCAGTACTGGTGGGCTTACCGCTTTATTTTTTCTCCTTTTACAGGGCTCCAAAAAGTGTACTAAAGGAGATTATTAGAATTCAAAGGCATTTTTTGTGGAGCGGTAACAAAGAGGGATCGAAGATAAATTGGATTAAGTGGGAGCAAATATGCAAAGATGAAGAACCGGGAGGGCTGGGGATTAAGGATATGGATCGATTCAACCAAGCGCTTCTCTCGAAATGGAAATGGCGTCTTTTGATGGAGGAGGAGTCTTTGTGGTAAAAAAATTTGGCTGCAAAATATGGGAAGATTAACAAACCATCAGATTTTTTTCCGGGCAAAATTCACCTTGCAAGATCTTCAATGTTGTGGAAGGACCTCATGAATATTGATAAGAGAAGCAGCAATCAGTCATGGTTCGTAGATAACACGTCCAAAGCTGTCGGTAGCGGAGCCAAAACACTTTTTTGGAAAGACAAGTGGAAGGGCGACATACCATTCTACGCTGGGTTTAGTAGGCTCTTTAACCTTGCAACAGACAAAGATGCTACTATCGCTGATAAAGGTGAATGGATTAACAATGTTTGGTGCTGGAAATGGAATTGGAGAAGACCTCTCTTTGTGTGGGAGCAGCAACTCCTGGACGCTCTACTTTCAATCATTAGAGACTTCACCCCGAAACTTGACAAGCAAGATAAATGGATATGGAAAGTCGGTGCAGGAGGGGAGTTCTCAGTGCGTTCAGCTTACCATGTCATCTCAACTGAGCAATCTAACTCTCAGGATTTTGTTTTCAAGTATTTGTGGGATATTGATGTTCCACTAAAGATGAAATCCCTTGTCTGGAAAGTTTTTTGGGATAGAATTCCGACAAAATGCAACCTTCAGCGAAGAGGTATAGAAATTAATGGAGGAGATTATTCATGTATTCTATGTGATGGATATGATGAAGAAACACAACATCTATTCTGTAGATGTGATTTTGTTTACAAGGTTTGGATGAGTATCATAGGCTGGTTGGGCATTGATTCAGTGATGGCTGGTTCGACAAAAGATCACTTCTTACAATTTAACGATCTTATTCCGAACAGGCACAAAAATCCAGATTGGCGCTCTATTTGGCTCTTCGTCTGCTGGGACGTTTGGAATGCGAGAAATAGTAAAATTTTTAAAGGAAAACAATGTTTGTTGTCTGAAGTTGTTGAGCTTGTCAAAGTCCGTGTTTGGAGTTGGATTAAAGCAAGAGTGCAAGCCTTTTCGTATTCTTTTGCGGAATGGTCGAGCACACCTTTAAGTTGTACTTTGTAATTTTCTTTTGCTGGAGTATCCCTTGTACTCCCATCCTTCTCTTTTAATAAAATTTTCGCTTATCCAAAAAAAAAAAGATAAACTTGAAGCTCCCTCCAAATAGTTTTCTTCAAATTTGACATGCGGTAGTGAAAGCGTTGATCACCAATGAGAGGATTGGGCTACTATTACGTAAAAAAATTAAATAAAAGTAAAAATATCAAATGAGTAAAGTAGAATCCTTAGTATTAATATCCATATTTTCGTACAAAATAATAGAAACTATTTAACAATAATATAGAATAATCAAAATGCTATTAGAGTTGAACTCTTTGGTTCTTCACAGAATAAAATTCATCAATTACCGAATTGACATTTGGACTTTCTGATAATTCTTTCAAACTCTTTTAAAAATACAAAGACTCATATGAAACTCTTCTAAAAAAGCGGGCAACAACTTTAACATCTTTAATAAAAATTAATATATAGAAACAATAATTTAATTAAATTTTCATATAGTGGGAGAATCTAGATTCTACCCACCGTATCTTACTTTTACTATAAAATTGAGGGAAAATTGCAAAGAATAGTCATTTAAAGTGGCTAGTGATGCAATTTCGGTCATCCGACGCCTGAGTCAACAATTTTGACTCAATAATTGGACGGATTCTTCGAGTTTGACCCTTACTTTTTGGGATTTGTTTTTCATTTGCACCCCAAATGTTTTCAAATAATCACATTTAAACCTTAAAACATTTCAAAATATTTATTGGGTAGAATTTAAGTTAAACATATTTCAAAACACTTATTTTTGTGTTTTAAATAATTCAATTTTCTTTAGTTAATACACCAATTAAAATAAATTAAGGAGAGAATTTGAGCATCAAATGCGTCGCGAGCGTCAAATGTGTTAAGTAAATACATTGTGTATATAGGCCGGGACCTCAAGATAAATTAGTATTTCTAAATCGATGAGGTATATATTTTAAATTCTATAGAATTAAGAGGTGGAATTGATTTTGTTGCGGGTTTCTGATTCTTATCGTCTATTAATTAGGGTTTGTAATTTGGGGAGAAGCTTGGAGAATGTGGAGAAATTGGATTTGGGTTCTATGTTATGTCGTCCTACTGCTAGCTCTTTGAGGAGTTGACGAGTGGATTTGGAATTTAAAGAGGTTTTTAATAGTCTTAAAATGGTAACTAAGGTATTAAAAAAAAACGTATTAAAGAGAATTTCCAGAGAAAGTGACTAGTTTTTTTTTATTCTTTCCTTATTTCTTTTTAATCGAAGGTATTAAAAAAAAAACGTATTAAAGAGAATTTCCAGAGAAAGTGACTAGTTCTTTTTTATTCTTTCCTTATTTCTTTTTAATCGAAGTACTAACTGAATACAATTGTAAAAAAAATATTTAAAAGAAAAAAATAAATGTTTTGAAATATGATTAACTTAAATTTTACACAATAAATATTTGGAAATGTTATAGGGTTTAAATGTGTTTTTTTTTTTTTTGAAAATATTTGGTGTTCAAATGAAAAAAGTCCCAAAATTAAGGGTCAAACTCGAAGAATTCATTCGATTTTTGGTCAAAATCGATGACTCCGGCGTCGGAGGACCAAAATTGCGCACTAGCCACTAGGGGACCAATTTTGCAGGTAGGCCACTTTAAAGGACCATTTTTGCACTTTTTCCTAAAATTGACTGTGTAATTTTTCAAATACTTTTAACTTCGAGATCCTACTTTTATACTATACCAATCCTAAACAAAATAAATATATAACATTTGTTTTACCAATACGAAAGTAAACACTTGATGTTCATGTATATCAAAAATTTATCAATTGGAATTGAATACACTATAAACATCACCAGTTGATTTGCTTGAAAACAATATATATATATATATATATATATATATATATATATATATATATATATATATATATATATATATATATATTCATTTTTTGATACTTTGCAATATTTGTAAAAACTCGAGACGTATGCTCAGATGCAAAGGAAAAAAAAAAGAAGAAGAAGTCTTTACTGTTTACACCTAAAGCTGTTAAATTTACACTTCAAGAAAAGAAAGAAACTAAGGTTGATTCTTGTTCCTTTATTTATATTCTTCCGTCCATATTTTGCCAAAACAATTATACTGCCATATATAAAGTGTATCCCAAAAAATATTTGTTACTATGTAAGATTTTTTACAATTTAAAATTTAAGTTCTTTATTTTATAAGTCTCAAATTTATATATTTGATAATTCTTTTAGGAGTTTAATTTTAGTTTTTGATTTATTGTTTATATTTTTTATAATATGTAAAATACATTGAGCGTTGTATGAGAATTTCTTTAAGTAGCTCTTATTATATGCAGATAAAATATTTGTGCATTTTCTAACTTTATATTGAAGCAATACTTTAAAAAGTATTGGGATACAAATATTTTCTTTTAATTTATTTAAAAGACATGTTTAATTGTTATTTTTTCTGTTTAATTGTTACAACCCCGATTGTTGGATTGGGGACTCAGAAATGCAGTATTAACAGTTGTTGTTAGAATATAGAATCGTAAATATGTTCTAATTTGAGTTTAGAAGGAACTCCTAGAAATTGGACATGAGAGGGAGAGACTTTAATTAAAATACTATTTATTTTTTTATCGCCATTTACAATACATACAATTCTAATTTATAAGTAAGCTAAGTAACTTTTCCACTAGCACCACTAATTATAGAACTTCCACACTAACATATAACCCCTACCCATTCTATTGAACACTTTACTAATATTATCTAATACAAATTAGAATATAATTTAATATATTAAATATATAAATTTAGGCCCGTATCAGTAGTAACTAATGTCGAGTTGTCTGTTTCCAGGCCAGCAAGATAAGCTTCATTACTGACCAAGGCCCTCTGAAGTTTGGCAAAGGACATATCACGTTTCTGCAGACGAATAGATTAGGCTATCTCACGATAATTGGGGCCTAAGCCATTGATGATATATACCGTGGCCTTTAATGTACATTAAATATTTAGTGTTAGAATGTGATCCAAGTTTAGTATTGTCGTGAGCATCCTTTAGAGCCATGACTCGGGTATGATTAGGGCGAGACGAGGTGTACATGAGAAGAACCAATGTTTTGGAGGAGGTAATTGCGGCATGAATTATGAGAACAAGCTTAGGGACATCAAGAATCTAAAAATTCATCTTGGTAGAACACAGGCCATCAGCCTCAGAAGCTGATGAGTCCTAGTGTTTAAAATCACCTTGTATGTAGCCTAGCAGATTTAAGTAGTTGAGTTGGGCGACAACTTGCAAATGGAAAGATAAGTTATTGGAGGAGGTGAGGCATAGTGTATAGTGATCGTGAGAAGTGATCATAATCAATGAAGCGGGAGGTGACACTCGCGGTGGAATTGGAGGAGGAGGCGGTGGTGGTGCGCTATGTTAAGTGGAAAGATTTGGACATGGCTGCTAGGTTACGAGGACCGGGAAAGAGAGAATCGTGATTTTTTTTTTTTTAGCGCTATACCATGTAGAGGTTGAATCATTTGTATATTGAGTAACTTAGTAACAAAGTAATACATTAGAGTTTATACAAAAGTGAGGAACTATAATTATGGAAGTTGTGATAAATTCCAAGAGATGTCCTAGGATGTAGAGTTTAAACCGACCAAAACGTTGTTAACACACCAAATAAGAGTTCAGCAAACAAAACCGTATCGAAAACGATCAAGAAACAAGTGATCGGATCAATCAAAACCAAGCAGAAACAAGTTAGAACATAGTTAGAAAATTGCCAGAAAAACACGCACAAACACGCACCGATTTTAACATGGTTCGCGTTTGAATCAAATCGATCCAAACCTACATCCACGGAATGGCTTTCACTAGAACGAGTGTATGAGAGAATATCCCTGAAGATATTACAATTAATCGACTGAAAACTTATGCGCACAAGTGCTTTAAATAGGCTGCAACAATCAGCCTCAAAATAGAAAGTTATAACTAACTTTTAACTAACTTTCAAACTGAAATATTCCAAATGCGGTTAACTCTCAACTAACTCAACTTAAGCTAATTGATCACGTGTTAAACCTCACTAATCTCAGCTGTTTATGAACTAAGTCCTCACAATTCTCCACCTTGATTCATGCACTGCTCAAACAACCACTCAACTAGCCTAAAACCAGGCTAAAAAACCATCCTGAAACAAGCTATTCATCCTTCAGTTGCACAAGCTCTAAGCAGTAGCTGAATTTCCCACTTGGCAACACCTTTGTGATTACGTCAGGAGGATTGTGCTCGGTTGCAATCTTCTGAATCAGCACCTCTCCTCTTGTAATGATCTCTCGAACAAAATGTAACTTTATGTCAACATGTTTTGTTCTCTCATGATACACTTAATTTTTGGACAAGTGTATAGTACTCTGGTTGTCACAGAACACTGTGATGACCTCTTCTTGAACCTTCAGTTCCTTACAGATCCCCTCCAACCACCACATTGCCTCCTTGACAGCTTCAGTCAATGCAATGTATTCTGCCTCAGTTGTGGATAAAGCCACAACTTTCTGCAAACTTGCCTTCCAACTTATAGCTGTGCCAACTTATTATCCCAATATCCTATTATTATATGATTTTTGAGTCAGTAAATTATTTTGGAACTGAAAGCTGTTTTGCCTCAAGTTATTTGTGTATCGTATAAGACTTCAAAAATTATTAAATTTGTGTTTCACTAATAACCCATATTATAAAGGCCCGTGTTTATAAAGCTATGACCTAATAATATTATGGTTCATATTATAAAAAGAGAGCTTATGATTATTTAACTAAAGAAACAGAGAATTCTTTTTGTTATTTACATCACTTTGACGGCAGCGGGTGGCTCCCGGTAAGGTCTTTTTCTTCTCTTTTTTACTTGTTTTTCCCACTCTTTTAATTCTCTTGATTAACAAATAAGTTTTGATGTCCTAATTTGCAAATTACTATGTAGGGCCAGTTTTTTTTTAAAAAGCAATTGACGGCTGCATATTTTGCTTCAAATCATCTTTCTTTCTATATTATATTATATTTAAGGATTCTTGATTTCATGTATGGACTATAAAATTGAGAGTTGTGAGTAATGGATTTGCATAATTCCTTACAGTACATGGATGGAGTTGGATTAAGGGGTTCACGGGAGTTATTTAATAATTAAAATAGTAATATTTTAAGATTAGTTAGAGGCGTTATTAGTATTAGATATCCTAATTACCTTTGTACTGATTTCCTTGTTTTGGATTCACGCGACGCTTAGTGTTCGTCTTTAGTTATTGCTTATTTCAAGGTTTGAGGTAAGTAGTTCTTGATGCTTCTTACTTGTATTTTAATATAAATTATTGTAATTTATTGCATTATAAAGTTATTGTATAAGAATTTGCTCGTTTTTTTTTTAATTATCTTTGGAGTTATTTATAAAAGATTAAATGACATTATTTTAGAAAGACTTTGACAATTCCTTTGAAAACCATTGATCAGGCATGTAAATTATCTTCCACTCTTGCATGTAAAAGAAGAGAAATACTTGTTTCGAATATTGATAACTGTCCTTGGTTTTGTTGAGCTCTTAGAATAGACCTACGTTTGTTTTGGGCTGCCAACTGGCTGAAAGTTGGAATACGTATGGGCTGCCAACTTGCTTAAAGTTGGAATACTTTTGGGCTGCTAGCGGGCTTATCGCTGGATGGATATCCATTTACTTGATGGCCCGTGCCACGGGTTAAAATAGTGGTCGTAGTGTTAGTCTTTCAGCTTGACAATTATTCTTGAAATATGACTTGACAATTTGATGTTTTGCTCATGCATCAATATTTAATACTCTTTTTGAATCGTATACATTACTGTATATATTCTTCTACAAATATCGTGCCTGGTTTTAAAGAGGGCCATCATGAATTGCTTATTGAGTTTTGCGACTCACCCCTCGCATTGTTGTCATCTTTTCAGAGAATTAGGAGTTAAGGTCAAGCCATCAGGAACACCAGGAGATCGAGTTTTATTATCAGTAGTAGTTATATTTAGTCATGTTTCGAATTTGAATCTTTTATTTGTCGTCGATGATTGTTTTTGGATTATGATTGAGGACTTTAGATGCTCTGTACCCAAAGTATTTTATTAGATTATCTTTAACTTTGAGTTGGTGAATTTTGATCAAGTCTATTTTACGCTTCCGCAACATATTGAGTTTATTTTCTTAAAAACTATTTTGAAAGGCTTCACGTTGTCGGAGATTTATGACAACGTGACCATCACGCCATGTTTTAAATTTAGGGGCGTGACAAATAGCATAGGAAATTCGGGGAAGTAGTATATCGTCTTTATGTCACTTGATCTCTGGTTAAGTAACTTGAACTGCAATAAGAGGTCGTCAGTAAATTTTAGGTGCATTCTACCACTTAGCACTCAGTACAAAAGCCTGTGGAACACAGATGTGACATGTTGACCATATCATCCTCATTCACATATATTTTTCTCCAAAACCTCTTGCATTAATATTGTATACGTACCTCATTTACTTGTTTCTCAAAGTTCGGACTCTATCTTCTAATCTTCAAACACAAAAGATGTAAAAAAATTGACATTAAATACTGCGGGAGCAGTTATAAATAACTTAACAGCTTCTACCAAAATGATCATAGTAAACAAAATGACATAGCTGCTGTGGCCTCGGATCTAAATGTGAAAGTGACAAAAATTCCTCCCCAAGACTTGATTGGTTTATTCTTTTCAATTATTTTTAAGTATTTAATTTTGTGCCTCAGACCAAAATATTCCGCTATTTTAGCAAAGAAATTCTAAATATAGGAGACACGCATACAAAATATGCAGAATAACATGGAGGTCTGGAATGTAGTAAGCAAAACTCAACGAGCACAAAATTAATTCTGAGAGCAAATTCTAGATTTATGCGCAAAAGGTCAACATATTCAAATTTATACTTATCTCCATTATTTCATATAGTCTTCAGTCTGCACGACACCCCTTGGATAGTGATCAATTTACCTCAGATGATTAAACTAGAAATACTCTGACATTGTAAGTAAAGGCTGCACACGTGATACATACATGTTCTATAAGAATTTCAAGACGTGGGAAACAACACAATGGACCAAGTTCGTTGATAACAATGCCACATTGTTCATCCAACATGCAGGTGCGGCCTCAAAAACCTCCACATATTCTATTGGTGATTTAGCACCCCCCATTGGAAGCGTGGATTAAATGCAACACGGCGGTTGTGCTCTCGGGGCTCTAGGAATCGGTGGTGCAGGTGGAATTTTCATTAACCGCATGGTGGCTTCGCGGTCCGTCTTGAATTGACATTCGCTTTTGAGGCAGAGATTTGGGCTGCTATCTTTGCAATTTTTAAAGCAAAGGAATTTTTAAAGCAGAGTGACTTCAACTATGTTGTCAAATTACTGGATTCCCAAACGGATAAGATGCCATGTAAATTGAGAGGACGCTGGTTGACTTGCTTGAACTACATCAGCTCCATTTAATTTCAGACGTCACATATTTTTCGTTAGGGAAACAAAGCTGCCGATTGTCTTGCAAATTTTGGAGCTACAAACGTTGGGGATCATTGGTGGAATTCATGTCCATCGTTTTTTATGACTCTGTTAATAATGACTCATGTAATAGGTAGAATTTTCTCTTTCGTTGACCTTCGGGTACTCTACAACTATTTGATAAGTTTAATTTTTTCTAATAATATTGGGGACCGGTTGTTGGTTTGGTGCTCTAAGGGTGCCAACCTAGTTGGGATGGTTGGACACTAATCGACGCTCGGTCTCCATCTCTTACAAAAAAAAAATATTCAAATTAAACAATGAAAAAGGCACTAATGTTAGAAATCATTAGTCAGTTGGTATAGAACACGAGCGAAGTAGAAAAAAAAAAGAACATTTATTTTTAATAAAATGATATGAACCGAAACTAGAAAGATATGTTCGTAAAAGACATACATATAAAACCAAGAAGAAAAAGGAGAAGTGAAGATTTACCAGTTAAGTCGTTGCGGCTTGCTCTCAGTACGTATTTGTGGCGTCCGATATTGCAAGGAAACACAATGACAAGCCAATGTAAACCATCAGCTAATGTTCTAGGGTGCGACTAGGTATGGCCAAAAGGATATGTTTGGACCATTTAACTAATTTTTGGAAGAAGAATGAACCAAACGTATATAGTGAAGTAACTTCTCTAAATCTGGCTGGCAAAAGATGTCAATGTAAATATAAAGCCATCAAGGAAAACATGATCTATACATTAATTGGAATAAACTCATAGATGCGCGAATTGAAACTTATTCACCTAAAATAACAAACATAGTATATTTTGAAAAACTTAATTACTCCAGAAACAATAAATCAAAACATATTAGATTCAATTGTTTCTAACAAAATACGGATATCTCCGAAAAGCTTTGCCATATTAATGCACCAAAAACAATGCCCTGCTTCGAAAGCTCATAACATAATAGGAATAAAATATAGTCATGAAGATTCTATTTACCCATAAATGTGCAAATTGCAGTTTTTTACCCATAGTAACAACCAAAATATCTGAATAACTCTTGAAATCTCTCCAACATTACTAGAGTTCGGCCTTCTGTATATTAATGTGTTCCCACTCTAACTTTAATAAGACTTTTTAGTAGGAAATATAAGGGGTCCTAACTTCTACATTGTATCATAGCCACTTCTGTCCAAGTCAATGTTCGGCTTGCCTGAAACCCGCGTGTTAGGATCCGATGTTTATTTCGGCCTACACGGTAGGGGACTTCTTGAAATCTATCCCACATTGCTTGGAAACTCTCCTGGACTTTTGTATATTAATGAGTTCCCCCTCTCAAATAAGGCATTTTAAGGGAAAACACAGGCCATAAGCCTCATCTTGCTAGAACACAAGCCATAATAAGCGTAATCTAGCTCCAGGTCGAGTCAATAAGAACCTCAGGTCGAGTCTTTAGTTGTGACTGAGAATTGCTATAAGCAATTAAAACAGGAGCTATTGACAAGCCATTTAACTAAATGTGATATTTTTCATCAACCACCCCAAAATGATTTTGATTCACGCAAAGGAAAGGTGGTATAGCAGGTATTTCTTCATGGTCAGCACAATTTTATATTTTTCATGGTCAGCACAATGGTAAGTTAGGTCTTTGATCCTACAAATATGCATCCCCAGGATTTGTTCATTGTGAAAATATAAAGCAAAACAAATAAACAGTGACCATAATAACAACAAAAGGGTTTATAGTAGAAACTACAAATCTGGAGAAAAACTAAGGGATCCAGAGCGTAAATGCACGATATTCTGCGGCCCTAAAAGAATTTCAAGCCAAAGAAAGTACGACTTATTGCGAAGGTAAGAGGACTTGTCGTAAATCGAAAGATGAAGTTAAAATAGAATATATTCGAGACCTCATGCAAACATACAGTCTAAACTTTGAGTGAGACACGTGTTAAAATGTAACCCAGTTGCCAAAACTTTCAAGGATTTGATTGTTGAACATTATTTTTCTAAGTTACACTTGAGTAATTCACGAAAGAATCCAAAACTCGTTGCGTGTTTATATAAGAGAGTTCTTGATCGAAGTCCAAGACTCTATTTGGTTGAAGAACTTAGAAGTAGTATGCTGTTGACTAGGTTTCCTGTTTATCTTGGTGATGATTCATCTCTTGATGATGATTGTGTTGCCAATTAAATTTGCTTGTTCGTTCTAGGGTCTTATATGCTACACATATATAGAAGGGGGAAGTTGCGTTATAAGGATATGCAATCAATTCACTCATGAATTTCATTATCATGTTAGTGGCAGTTCATATTCTGGTATTCAGTATGTATCGGTTGTTTTTTATCCTAAAAACCGTAGATACAAAGTCTTGCATTTTTTCTTTGAAACTCTTCTGAAGGAAAGTTTTTACTACAAATGTGAAACATGTACTCCTAATACTGAATATTGGACGAGAATTGCTGATGTGCAATGTCTAGTATCTAGTACCGCTGAGTCTTTCTTCATCTCAAGTAAATGTTGGTAGAAGAATTTACTAGTTGGTTTTCTCCAAAGAGGACAAATAGGTTCCTACTTGCATCCCCACATTTGACATGGAGTGTATTTCACTAGAGTTGAATTAACACTGTTTGAGAAACTCCACTCGTTTGCACACTTGGTTGAGTTTGAAAACAGTTTGCTCTTTATTAGCACGAAATGTCGGAGTTTGATATTGAAATGTACAGCTCTATCGTTGCATTGAGCATTGAGCTACTTTTGGTAGTTAAGACTGTTGGTGATCAATTCTTTCACTATCGCATGTTAAATTTGGAGAATATGACTTAGAGGGAGCTTCCAGTTTCACCTGAATTAACAAAAGATAGCACCGTTGATATTTCCATATATTGAGTGCCAATTCAAGTGTAAGATCTTAATTTCCAAAAGACTATATCAGCCAAGTGTGAATGAACTGCATTTTTCTTTTTACTCCAGTCCAAGCCTCAAGTAGCAAATATAATCCTTTTGAAATTAAGATGTTACACTTGGAAAGACTCTCAGTAAATGAAAATACAATTGGGTTGTCTATTATTAATTCAGGTGAAACATGAAGCTACCCCTAAGTCATCTTCTCCTAATTTAACATGCGATAGTGAGGGAATTGATCACCAATACTCTTAACCACAAAAAATTAGCTCATGCTTCAATGTAAAGATAGAGTTGTACATTTCAAGAGCCAATTCCAGCATTCTGTGGCTAACCTTTCTAACACCGGACCAAGTGGACTAAGTGGACTGATGGTTTTGCAATCACCATATGAGGAAACAGTCCTTCATGTCACTCATGCTGAGAGAGAGCAAACGGTTTTTAACTCAACCAAGTGTGCAAACGGGTGGATTTTCTCAAACTCAGGTAATTCGACTCTAGTAAATTCAAACTCCATGTAAATTGTGAGGATGGAAGTAGGAACTCATTTATCTTTTTTTTGGAGAAAATCAAGCAGTATATTCTTCCACCAACTTTTACTTGAGATGAAAAATGATATTCAAAGGTACCTGATACTGGAGATGACACCTCAGCAATTCTCGTCCAACCTTCAGTACCAGAAGTATAAGTTTCACATTTGCAATAAAAACTTTCCTTCAACAGAGTCTCACAGAAAAAATGCAGACTTTGTATTTATGGTTTTAGAATAAAAAACAATCGATACATATTGAATACCAAAAGATGAACCGCCACTAGGAAGATCATGAAATTCATGAGAGAATAGATTGCAAATCCATATGACCCCAGTTCAACATTCTCTATCTATGTAGCATATAAGACCATTGAACGAACATGTCAACTCAAGAACGGCAGCACCATCATCATCAAAAGAGGAATCATCACCAAGACAAACAGGAAACCTAGGAAAAGGCAAACTTGGCAAAATAATGTTCAAAATCAAATCCTTCAACATTTTGGCAATTGTATTACATTTTAACAGATGTTTCCATGTGGTCTTGAATCTATTCTACTTTGACTATGAACCACGCGTACATAGTGCTGTATCTTTTCAACAACTGGTTGGCAAAACATTGTCATTGGTTGATATTAAGGAACCAAGGAAAAAGTACACAAAATTTTTAAAGAAAAAATTACTCCAATCTGCTAAAAATCCAAAAAGAGTAAATTTACCATGTTTCTAATAGAAATTATTTAACAATAATACAGAATAATGAAAGTGCTATTGGAGTTGAACTCTTCGGTTCTTCACAAAATGAAAATTCATCAAGTACCGAAGTGACATTTGAACTGTCTGGTAATTCTTTCAAACACTTTTTAAAATAAAAATAATTAGATTAAATTCTTCTAAAAAAGAGGGCAACAACTTTAACATATCAAATAAAAATAAAATATAGAAACCGTAACTTACTTTTACTATAAAATTGAGTGTAATCTAGATTCTAGCCCACCATAGCTTTCTCTCAATTGGTACTTGTGGCAGCAGAGATAGTAAGAAAACACAATGAGAAGGCAACAGAATATTTATTAAAAAGTCTTATTAATAAAATGCATACATGTAACACAAGAAACTAAAAGAAGAAGTAAACAATTACCAAGTAAATGGTCAAGGCTTGCTCTAGCTTGGTACTTGTAGCGGTGGAGATTGTGAAACAACACAATGGGAAGCCAATAAGAACCTCATCAGATCGAGTCTTAGGTTGTGATTGAGAATTACAATAACTGATTGAATCGGGAGCTATTGACAAGCCATTTAACTAATTGTGATACTTTTCATCAACAGCCCCAAATGATTATATTCACGCAAAAGGAAAATTGGTATAGCAAGTATTTCTGATTCAAGCTAGTCAAGACTTCCCTATTATTCTTCATGGTCAACGCAATGTTAAGTTAGGTATTTGATCCTACAAATATGCACCAGATTTAACGTAGATACTCCAAATCTTGAGAAAAACTATGGGAACCAGAGCGTAAATGCACGATATTCTGTGGCCCTAAAAATATTCAAGCTAAATAATCTACGACTTATGGCGAAGGTAAGAGGACACGTCATAAATCAAATTATTAACTTAAAATAGAATATATTCAAGATCTCATGCAAATATACTGTCCAAACTTCAAGTGAAACATCTCTTAAAATGTAATGTAGTTGCCAAAATGTTGAAGAATTTGATTGGTGAACATAACTAGCTAAGTTGCACTTCAGTAATTCAAGAAGGAATCCAAAACACATTGCATATCTATATAACAAAAGTGGCTGATCAAAGTCCAAGACTCTGTTTGGTTGAAGAAATTGGAAGTAGTACGCTGTTTTCCAATTTCCTGTTTATCTTGGTGGCAATTCATCTCTTGATGATGATGGTGTTGCCATATTTGAATTTGCGTGTTAGATCAATGGTATTATATGTTGCACAGATATAGCAGGGGGAAGTTGGTTATATGGATATGCAATCTATTCACTCTTCATTTTCATTATCTTCATAGTGGGCAGTTCACCTTCTGGTATTCAGTATGTATCGATATTTTTATTTTTTTATCCTGAAATCCATAAATACAAAGTCTTGCGTTTTTTCTTTGAAACTCTCATGAATGTAAGTTTTTATTACAAATGTGAAACATACACGCCTGGTACTGAAGCTTGGACAAGAATCGCATGATGTGCCATGTCTAGTATCTAGTACCGCTGAGTCTTTTTTCATCTCAAGTAAATGTCGGTAGAAGAAAGAATTTACTGGTTGGTTTTCTCCAAAGAGAACAACTAGGTTCCTTTCTTGCATCCTCACAGTTAACATGGAGTGTGAAATTACCAGAGTTTCAGAATTTCTACTCGGTTGCACACTTGGTTGAGATTGAAAACCGTTTGCTCGTTATTAGCGTGGATGATACGAAGGACTGTTTCGTTATATGGTCATTGCAAAACCATCAATCCACTTAGTCCGTTGTTAGAAAGTTATCTACGGAATGTGGGAGTTGGATCTTGAAATGTACAGCTCTATCGATGCATTGAAGCATGAGCGACTTTTTGTGTTAAGACCGTTGTTGATCAATTCTTTCGCTATCGCATATTAAAGAGAATGACTTAGAGGGAGCTTCAAGTTTCCACCTAAATTACCAAAAGATTACCATGTTGATATTTTCATTTATCGAGCTACTTTTCAAGTGTAAGTGTTAGGACTGCCAGGTCCAACTAGATTACCCTGTCCGACACGTTTCAAACTCGATTGAACAGTCAGGACTGCCAGGTCCAACTAGATTTTATTTCCTTGTTTGCAAAATTATTTTAAAGGAAAATTTGGTTTTATTTACTTTGATTTATTTACTTAATTATTCGCTCATAATTATATGGTATTTATCTTATTTTAGACAAGTGAATGTTTAGGTAAGTTTGTAAATATTTAACTTGATCTTATAGTATCTTATCTTATGGAAAGTTAATCTTTATCAAACTCTTTATTATATCCTTTAGTAATCTATTCCTTGTGGAGTTCTTCTTTGTCTTTGGTGTGCAGGATATACGAAGATCATGAAGATCTTATCAAACGGAAACAAAGACTTATCAAAAGGAAGATTCAGATATATTTGGAAAGATCCTGTCTCGACTGGATATGGAGACTGGCCGAGATTCAATGAGATCTTTCAGGAGAGCTATCCAATAAATAGTACAAATCCTAGGAATCAATGCAGAACACTCGTGTAACAAAATATACATCTTTAGGTGTTCTCTTTTATTTTGATTTCTTAGTTTTCGCCCTCTTGAGTTACATCAAGAACGTGAGAAGCCGACGAGAGTTGAAGGGATTTCAACGGTAAGGATTGCGCCAGTTAGAGGGATCTATACGTACGTGCAGTTCACTTGGAAGCTTTCTCATAAGAAGATCACTACGGGAGTTTTGGTCTTACGGGTCAAACGGAGTAGACGCGAAAAAGGTTCCGGTGGTATCAACATTTGAGAGATTCGGTGTTAGAGTAAAACCAGTTGGTGTAATAACTTTTGTCCATTGAAAGAAGTTTGATTCAGGCGAAAGCCTCGTGAATGTAGGACATAGTACGAACCACATTAAAATCTGCTGTCTTACTTTACTGTCTTTTATACCTGTCTTACTTATCTGTCTAGACTAGGTATCGCAACTACTACTTAAAACGTAAAGTATTAGACCTAAAGATCTATCAATTGGCATCAAGAGCCTATCACCTGCTTACATTGGTGAGATTCTGGTTTTATTTAGATCTTGCAGATTTGATGGCACAAAACGTTGAGGTATCATCATCATCAAAGCCGCCGCTCTTAAATGAATTCAACTATTCATACTGGAAGGTCTGCATGACAGCTTTCATCAAAAGGGAAAATCAGAAAGCGTGGAAAAGCATTCTCAAAGGATGGTCTCCACGACTAGATAAAGATGGAAAGCCGAAGCTGGAGCTCGACTGGTCTGACGCAGAAGATCTCGACGCGAGCTACAACTCCATTGCAATCAATGCAATTTTAAATGGAGTCGACCTAAATCAGTTCAAACTGATTTCAAAGTGTGAATCGACCAAAGATGCATGGAATGCCCTTCCCGTTGCCCATGAAGGTACCCCATCCGTGAAAAGATCCAAAAGACAAATCCTTGGTACACGGTTTGAGGAACTCAAAATGGAGGATCATGAAACAATAGCTCAATACAATGCCAAACTTAGAGACATTGCTAATGAAGCCTTCCTCCTCGGTGATGAGTACAGTGAGTCCAAACTTGTTCAGAAAATTCTTCGCACTTTACCCTCAAGATTTGATATGAAAATTGAGGCGATTGAAGAAGCAAGAGATGTGGAGAACTTGTCACTCGAAGAGCTCATGGGTGCCCTCTCAACTTTCGAGTTGAAAAAGAATTTGAATGGAGTCACTTCAAAAGGTGTTGCATTTAAAGCTGAAATCAAAGACAAACCTCAAAGTGACGATAAGGACGAGTTCGAGAAATCTGTCGCGTTTCTCTCCAAAGGACTCCGAAAGTTTTCCAAGTGGAAAAACAAAGGTACGAACACTTTCCCTTCTAACTCTGATAATTCATTAAAATCTTCCGCTGCTAATGATCTTAGCTACAAAAGAAGAGGAAAAGGTGTTCAATGCAGGGAATGCCAAGGCTATGGTGACATTCAAACTGACTGTGCAAATCTTCTCCCGAAGAATAAAGACAAAGCCATGGTGTGCACCTGGAGTGATGGAGAGTCATTTGAGAGTGAAGATGAGGCAGGAGAAAAAGCTAATATTGCACTCACTTCTGTCATCCGACCTGACTCATCACCTGTCGCGACTGACCAGGACGACTCCGAAACTGCTTCTGAGATTAAAACGATAACATCTATATGCAGTGATGACGAGTTAGATTGTTGTATTGATGAACCTGAAGAAAGAACATTTTTTTCATTTTCTTCTATTCTTGATCATGACTTACCACCTGTCTTGACTACTCAGGAAAACAGCGATGATACTGAGGACGATAATTCCCCTGATCCATTCCGGGAAATCAGACTCCTTCGAAATCTGTTGTTTTCAGAGATACGTAAGAACGTTGATCTCAATAGACAAGTCATGGCCCTCAAAACGGATGTACACAGTATAAAAGAATCAATCACCATTTTTGAGGATTTGGAAACACAGTTCCAAGATGTTCTTAAGGTTCTCAATAAGGCTGTCACAGACAATCAAAATCCTAGTCCCATTCATGCTGGTCTTGGTTACCACCCACCGATCGGTCTAAGCAGGGAGATTCCTAGTATATCTGATGTAGATGATGATAGCTTAGCACGTGATCTTAATTTTTCACAGCCTCATGTTTTTAATCGCAGGTCCAGTCCAACGAACAGGCCCAGTCCCGTTTGGTGGTCACGACGGACTCGCAAGTCTAGCAGAGCCTGTTATCATTGTGGTGGTCAAGGACATATTCGTTCACGCTGTCTTGACTTGAAACAAAACTCATCGAGGAGCACAGCAAAGAAACCTGTTGGACCACGAGTCACGACATCTCGGAAGACTCCACGCAAAACAGTGTTAAATGACTCCGATGGAGATTCTGAACTAACGAATCACATAAGGGTGAAATGTTCTAATCATAAAAATATTCATTTTGCTTTTTCATCTGTTGAAAACGCCTCACCTGATTGTTGGTATCTTGACAGTGCATGCTCGCATCACATGACAGATAACAAAAACCTTTTGACTAATTATGTTACTGATCCAAGTGGAACAGTTCAGTTTGGAAATGGCAAAAAGGGTCAAGTGGTTGCAAAAGGAACACTCATTCTTAATGGGTGTCCTATACTTAACGATGTGTTCCATGTTGATGGACTTGAGCAGAATTTGATTAGCATAAGCCAGCTATGCGATCAAAAGATGGTTGTCACGTTTACACAAGATGAATGTCACGTGTTTGATAACCAAAGGTTTTGTGTTTTTTCAGGAAATCGGACTGCTGAAAATTGCTATACTCTAAAGCAGTCACGACTCCCTACAGAACAGTTCACAAACTCTGTTTCAAACAGACCTATTTTTCCTTTAGTTAGTGAACTAATTTGTTTTTATGGTTTGCAGGTCAGTCAAGGAGCCAACAGATTGGTCATAGATCAATCCAAGTGCGTTCAATATCCTATCAAGGACCTTGATCTTGAAACTGCAGAATAGTCAATGATTCCTGTGGCAACTTCTACATGGGTTGTTAATGAAATAAGAGGCAACTTCATAGACCTCAGTTTCTCCACTTTTGGAACAGGAAGTCATCTCTACCTAACTATGCATAATCTTGTCATATTACTCGATATTGGTTGGGTTGATCACATGCTTAAGAATTTTGTTTTTGTGCAAAGTGATGTGTTGGTCTTTAGTAACCACAAATGTGCTATTATTATTGCTCATAATCATGTTAAGCACTTATGCACACAACACACGGATATATGGCACCATCTCATATGTGATTTAGGTGATAATGAATGTGCTGTCATTAAGCATGTCGCGACTGGAAGACAAACTGCTGTTATTTCTATGAAGAAAATTGTTTCACAAAGCTTTGAGACCCTCAAAAAGTCTCTCAGCATTTGTCTCCACTAAGCGCTGGTCGCGTGCCCGATTTAAATGAGATGTTTTTATTTGTTGAACTAACTGTCATGACTTACTTGCAGACCTGTTGGACAGCTGGTTCTGGAGCGTACTTAGAACTGCATTGATACACAGTGCACATCATTCCCTCAGTTAAATCAGTGAAATCGAAGGATTTTGCAACGGGCAATTTTTGTTTTTAATTTGTTTTTATAATCTCTTTGACATGGACATTGTCCACTTTTGCTACCTCATCACTTTAAAAACAGAAGGATTGAGCATGAAAAGAAAAGTATGAGTGTACAAAAGAGTTATGAAAAGAAAAGAACAAAGAGAGCATGAGCCAAAAGAAAAAGTGCTTCAAAAGAAAAATATATGGAGGAAAAAGCTGCCTATACTCAATGAATATGTGTGAAAGCATTTAATTCATATTTCACGGTCATCACAAAATTGAAAGGAGCTACCATATTTTATATAAAGTTATGTGCGAAAGCTACCTCTATGCAAAAGGCTGAAAGTGGGTGTACAAGGTGCAATTGTATTGTTTGAAAAGAGATATCTTGCAAAACGATTTTTGCCCTTTTCAAATTCTCTTCCATTTCATCTGTTTATCATATGAGAATTCACACACACACATTTTAAATGTATTCATCTGGTTCATGAGTATGCTTGAGTTCCGACCTGTTTTATACTTAGTCTTATAGTCTGTCATGACAGGGTGTCTCGACATCCACTTACACCAGTTGAATCGGTCCTCGGTAAGTTATGTGAGTAATTTGCTGAGTTACTTTCTTTTTGTTTCTTTTAATTTGTGTTTTAATTTGTTTTAATTTTTATTAAACAGGTGCAATTTTTATTTTATTTTGTCTTTAAAACGCGATATGTTTAATTTCGGCATGAATTTGTTTCCCGCCTATGTTTTGCCACATTTTTTAGTCGAGATTAAGTTGCGTGTCATTGTTGGAATCTTTCCTTGATTAGTCTTGGTAAGAGTCCTATCACTTATGGGAAGTTGTGGATAATGATTATGGAAGATATGACATTGATTTGATTTCATCTATTTATATGTCTTTCCTTTTTATCATATCTCACGCAATCCTTACTATCTCTCTCTCTTGTGTTTATTTTTTGGTGTGTGGTTTTTGTTTATGTCTTCTTTCTCACCTACGTTTCTCAAGAAAATCTTTAACATGGTGAAAACTAAGTCAACAGGAGAACCTTCTCAGTCGACCCCACCAGTCGACCATGATTGTGCACCCTCCACGGGCAACGAGTTGTCCCAAGTCTTGCAACCAATGCCGCTCTCAATCAGAATTCCGGCAGACTATGTTCCACCACCATCTTCCGATGTGCCACCGCAAGACACCACACCATCGCCACCGGCAACAGAGTCACCACCCCGTGCCGCTTCTCCTCAGGCACGAGAGTTCTCTCCTCCTTTGGATGACTCTCACTCTGTTCCACTGCCGGAAGACGCTTCGCCGTCACCTGCACCTGTTCCTACATCCTCTCGCCGCCACACCGCCGCGGCCAAAGGGAAGTAGAAGGCTCAACCTCCAAAGCGCACCCCATCTGCTCGCTGAAAAGCCAAACCTGTTGCAGAGGGTGTTGTGAGCCGAGTCGGGACACGTACCAAGACTCCTATTTCCAAACGTCCCCGATCCGCTGCTGCTGCCTCGGACTCTGCTCCAATCGAGGTCTTTGACTCCGATTCCAGTCCTGTCCGCAAACAGCAGAAACGACCAGCTCAGTCCATGTCTGATTAGGACAACCAGTCGGCCTCTGAGGAAGGCAGCCACGCCCAGACTGAAGAAGAAGCTGAAGGAGGTTACGCCGTCCCTCCCCGTGTCTTACCGTCCGATGAGCCTTTCTGCGTGAAGAAGGCATTCTCCGACAGGTTTTACACCACTCATGCCAAGCTCAGGTATACTCCTCTTACTGGCCGCATTCCTGTTCATGAAGTCCAACTTCATGATGATTCTTATGAGGGTACGAATATTATCGAGTTTTTGGAAGGGAGAGGGTTTCTTGAATCCACTCGCAGGGTGCAACCGTTTGTAACCCAGATTGTGCACGAGTTTTATGCCAATCTGGATACTCAACTAGGCGTTCCGGGCTCTGCCAAGGAACATTCAACGTATGTGAGGAAGTTTATCTTCAAGATCAGTCCTCAGATCTTGAACATGCAGTTGGGGTCTCCAGACGTACAAACCGGTCGCGACTCCGAGCTGGAACTGGAGGGAGACATGGATGCAATCGCGTCAACCATAACCGGCCAACCCATGAAGTGGCCAAAGAATGGAAATCTACAGCGAGGTTCCCTTCTTCCATGGTATGGTCTGATCTACGGTATAATGGTAAGAAATTGGTTTCCTATGTCCCATACTTCTACTGTTAGTCCGTTAACTGCTTCTGTCATGTTCTGTATTGGTTCGAATGCTCCCATTAATCATGGGAAACTGGTCTTTGAGCGCACACAACTTGAAGCATTCGACCACAAGATGAAGATGACCTTAGGCTATCCATCCTTGATTTACTGCACGCTCACATCTCATATGGATATCCGGGTCACGAAGGATAAGATGACAAGCCGCCCTAAGCCTTATCATGCCCCGAGTTACCTTGTTCAAGCTCTTCTCGGTTCTCCAATCCGGCGACCTGTCACAACTGCCAGGGACAATGAAGCTGGACCGTCTGTTCCCCAGGGCAGTCTCGACACCATCCAGTCGCAACTTGCCCAGGTCATTACATTGTTGGAGTCCATGAACCAGTCCCTTGCCCAATTAGCGACAAAGCCTTGACTAGTTCTGGCAAAATGGGGGAGTAAAAACAGAATATGTAGAATGGGGGAGACTTTGAAGAATGGAGGAGATCCTCTCGGCTACTGCCATTTTATCCTATTTTATTTTAGTTTGTTTTATTATTCCGCTTAAGAACAATGATTTTACTGCTTATTTTATTAAGTTGTTTTGCGGAGTGTTGCACCGCTGTTGCAACATGTTTTTATTGCTGTCAAGACTTGTTAGTTGATTTATGTGCCTATCTCTTACTAACTTGTTTTATTTTAGCATGTCAACATTTTCCTTGGGATTTAAAAGTGTTTTTTCCAAACAAGTCAATCGGGGGAGATTGTTAGGACCGCAAGTCCGACACGTTTCAAACTCGATTGAACAGTCAGGACTGCCAGGTCCAACTAGATTTTATTTCCTTGCTTGCAAAATTATTTTAAAGGAAAATTCGGTTTTATTTACTTTGATTTATTTACTTAATTATTCGCTAATAATTATATGGTAATTATCTTGTTTTAGACGAGGGAATGTTTAGGTAAGTTTGTAAAGATTTAACTTGATCTTATAGTATCTTATCTTATGGAAAGTTAATCTTTATCAAACTCTTTATTATATCCTTTAGTAATCTATTCCTTGTGGAGTTCTTCTTTGTCTTTGGTGTGCATGATATACGAAGATCATGAAGATCTTATCAAATGGAAACAAAGACTTATCAAAAGGAAGAATCGCCTTATATTCAAGGAGATCTTTCAGGAGAGCTATCCTATAAATAGTAGAAATCCTAGGAATCAATGCAGAACACTCGTGTAACAAAATGTACATCTTTAGGTGTTCTCTTTTATTTTGATTTCTTAGTTTTTGCCCTCTTTAGTTACATCAAGAACGTGAGAAGCCGACGAGAGTTGAAGGGATTTCAACGGGAAAGGATTGCGCCAGTTAGAGTGATCTATATGTACGTGCCGTTCGCTTGGAAGCTTTCTCATAAGAAGATCACTACGGGAGTTTTGGTCTTACGGGTCAAATGGAGTAGACGCGAAAAAGGTTCCGGTGGTATCAACATTTGAGGGATTCGATGTTAGAGTAAAACCAGTTGGTGTAATAACTTTTGTCCGTTGAAAGAAGTTTGATTCAGGCGAAAGCCTCGTGGATGTAGGACATAGTCCGAACCACGTTAAAATCTGCTGTCTTACTTTACTGTCTTTTATACCTGCCTTACTTATCTTTCTAGACTAGGTAACGCAACTATTGCTTAAAACGTAAAGTATTAGACCTAAAGATCTATCAGTAAGTTCTTAATTTCGAAACGATTATATCCGCCAAGTGTGATTGAACTTCATTTTTCTTTATTCTCAAGTCCAAGCCTCAAGTAGCAGATATAATCTTCCTGAAATTAAGATCTTACACTTGGAAAGACTCTCGGTAAATGAAAATACATTTGGGTTGTCTTTTGTTACTTCAGGTGAAACTAGCTCCCTCCAAGTCATCTTCTCCAAATTTAACATGCGATATAGAGAGAATAAGCACAAAATGTAACTCATTCTCTAATGCCACGATAGAGCATTACATTTCAAGATCCAACTCTAGCATTTTGTGGCTAACTTATCTAACAACAGACCCAGTAGATTAAGTGGACTAGGGGTGGGAAATGGATCAACCGGACCGGATTCAAGTCTAAATCCATGTGGATCCGATCCATTAGGATTTGGATCCAACTGGATCCATAGGGGTGGATCTCAAATGGATTCAACTTGGATCGGATCCGGGTCCGGATCCATGTGGATCCGCGGATCCAAGTAGTACTATTTTTGGATCCAATCATGGATCCAAACGGATCCATAGTCGGATCCATGTGGATCCATTGTCGGATCCAAGTGGATCCATCTTGGTAGATCCATCTAATCCACCAAATCAACCTCTACTCAACCCAATTTTCCCATCCACCAATCTATCCCTCCACCTTAAATTTAATATTATATATCATTATTCTTAGTTATTAATTAACAAGATATTGGACGCTTAGAAAGAAAAAAAAAATTGTAATTTAACACTCAACTACATCACGATATAAATGTGCAAGCTAGTGTTTCACATAATTTAACTTTTTCTTTTAATTTTAAAATATGCAATGCTCTTTTGAGATGTATTTATTAAAAATATATATGTATACACATAAAACATATATATATATATATATACACATATATATATGTATTTGAGAAAAATATAGAAATCATGAATACTTCTATATCTAAAGTAATATTATTTTTTGTAATGTTTTTAATGAAGTTGAATTTTGGAATTTGGAAGACTTTCTCGAGCTTTTAATTAAGGATTATAAATATTATTTAGATTCTTTTTATATATGATTGAGAATAATTTTTGCCTCTTTACAAATTGAGGCTAAAGATTACCAAATTATAAAACTTAATAATGAGAATAAAAATGCCAATCAACCGTATATTGTACATATCTTTAACTTTAATTTATAGTTACCAAATTAAAGCACGAGATCTTCTTCTCATAATGAATAGTTACGTTGTCAAATTATTTTACGTAATTAAAAAATTAAAATCATAGTAAACTAAAGTTATATTTTAAAAGTATACAAATACATAAAGACAATGAGATAGTGGCGCGAATAAAAAGCTAAATGCCAAAAATTGCTTTAAATTGAGTTAGATCTAGACATGGACTTGGATGGATCCACACGGATCCAAATGTGGATCCATCCGGATCCACTCACGGATCTACCCAGATCCATGATTGGATCCAGCCGGATCCACTCACGGATCCACCTGGATCCACGTTTGGATCCGCGCACGGATCCACAATGGATCCAGGTCCACCTTGGATCCACCGGATCAACTTGGTTTCGGATCCATGGTGGATCCTGGGTGGATCGGATCCATGGTGGATCCACAACGGATCCGGTTGGTTCCATGGATCCGGATCCATTTTGCCACCCCTAGAGTGGACCGATGGTTTTGCAATTACCATATAAGGAAACAGTCCTTTGTATCATTCATGCTGATAAAGAGCAAACGCTTTTCAAACTCGACCAAGTGTGCATACGGGTGGAATTTCTCAAACTCATGTAATCCGACTCGAGTAAATTCACACTTCATGTGAATCGTGAGAATGCAAGTTGGAACTCATTTATCATCTTTGGAGAGAACCAACCAGTATATTCTTCCACCAACTTTTACTTGAGATGAAAAATCAGATTCAAAGGTAAATGATACTAGAAATGGCACCTCAGGAATTCTCGCCCAACCTTCAGTACCAGGAGTAAATGTTTCCCATTTGTAATAAAAACTTTCTTTCAGGAGAGTTTCATAGAAAAAATGCAAGACTTTGTATTTATGGTTTTCTTGATTAAAAACAATCGATACATATTGAATACCAAAAGATGAACAGCAACTAGGAAGATCATGAAATTTCATGAGAGAATGGATTGCAAATCCATATAACCCAAATTCCCCTTCTATATCAATGCAACATATAAGACCGTTGAAAGAACATTTCAATTCAAAAACGTCAACACCATCATCATCAAGAGAGGTTTCATCACCAAGATAAGAAACCAAGAAAAAGGGATACTACTTCCAATTTCTTTAATCAAATATAGCCTCACACAAGGATCCGGCACTTTCTTACAAATATACAGCATGAGTTTCGATTATTCCATGAATTACTGAAGTGCAACTTACAAAATGATGTTCACCAATCAATTCCTTCAACATTTTGGCAACTGTGTACACTTTAACAGAATGTTTCACATAAAGTCTGTACAGTATGTTTTGCATGAGGTATTGAATATAGTCTACTTTAAGTTCATAATCTGATAATCTACTTTAACAGATGTTTCACGTGATGTTTGGACAGTATGTTTTCCATGAGGTCTTAAATATATTATACTTTAAACTATGAACCATGCGTACATAAAGCAATAACTTTTCAACATCAGGCTGGAAAAAGATTGTCATTGGTTGATATTAAGGAACCAAGGAAAAGGTACAAAAGACTTTTAAAGAAAAAATTACTCGAAGCTACTAAAAATCCAAAAAAAAAAAAAAAAAATTCCACATGTTTCTAAACAAAATATAGATATATCCTAAAAACCTTTACCATATTGATCCACAACAACATTGCGCTGGTTCTAAAGTTTCTAAACCAAGCCTATAGCGATGACAATTTTCCTCGTCACCCCAAAATGGCAATGCTTCACGCAGAGGAACGACGTATGAAATGTATTCCTCGTCATGCTAATAAAAACTTTTCTTTGATCTCTGGAGTATGTACAATATCAATTTACCATGTGAGGAATTGAGGTAATCATGAAACTATGAAATAGGGAATTCAACAAAAATATGGATCTTGCGCTATCTACAAATTTGAATGACGTGCAATAAGAAGAAAGTACGATTTAAGCACCACATAAATTGAGAAACTAAGATATCAGCACAAATTCGTAAGAACCATAAAATCGTATCGTGGTGAAGTCAGAATTCTTAAGGTCCATCGTTAGATACCAAACAAGTGTTCCTTGTAGCAAATTCAGAAACAACTAAAAAAATATTATAAAAATCCAATAAATCACAAACTTCAAAAATAAATGGAAATTTCCTTTTAATATTTCAGTGGATTCCAAATTAACCATAAGAAAAACATAATAATGGATGACATTTAGGTTAGTAACCTTCCAGGATTCTAGATTCTATCTACCGGCAAATAGTACTTTTGTGCTTGATCTGTTATCCGTGTTACTACCTCAACTAGAAAGTTAGTTGACAAATGCCATAGTTTACGATAGAAATAAGAGGCTCATAGACTTAAGCAAACTATTATTTCCCATCAATATCGTAGTATCATCAAGTCAAATGAGTTGGTTAAGTACTCATGTGACAGCGAAAGGAACTACTTATTGGTATTCAACTTCTTCTTAGACTCCAAGAAGCATAGTGGTTGATGACAAGATAAGGCCGCACAATCAAAATTAACCAAAGTAAAAAAATACCCTTAAGTTTAACCATTTTACTGTCCTTCATGAGACGTCTATAAGAAAGTTTTGTTCCTAAGCGAAAAAAATACTAAATCTAGTAGGGAGCTTGCAACAATAATAGGCAGAACCACTTGATAAAACTTTAATCACCCTAAAATTGTTACCCATTCCACTTAATTGCTAAATATTTGGTCTGAGACACAAAGGACTTAACTTGTTTTACTAAGCACTCAAAAAACCATAACTTGGCACCCGCAACCAATTTCAACAAAAACTTCTTCAAAAGGACAACCATTAATTTGGAAAACTCAAATATTGATAACTTAAGCAACAAGACCTAATAAAATTTTAGTAATTTTTGTTTCTGAATAATTGGATTAAACCAACAAATATAACTTCTCAGTAATTAAAAAGCCATATAAACTGAAATAGCAACAAATTGACAGCTTAAAATCTATATTCACTTAAACGTTTAGTTTTTCAACAACGTAATAACGCAAAAGGTCCTTGTCGGCGCATTTCGTGATGGACAAAAGCCGATTCATTAAGTAATTGCACCCCAAAGTAAGCCAATTCTCCAAAACAGTTGGATAATTCCAGATTCTCTACAAAGGAATTTTAAACACGAAGAGATGCATGACTGGAAAATTTAGTAACACAACTGCAATATTTGAATTCCTTTTCAAGATTCCTTTTTTCTCTAGTTTCTACTTCCGGGGTTTCATGTCCGATAATTTCACTAACACAATAGGACTGTAGGATGCTTCAATGTAAAGGGATAATTAAAACGGAGTCTCTGAATATTAGTAAATCGCAAGTAGTTTTTGTAGTTTAAGTAATAATGAAATGAGTTGTGTGTTTTATAAATTTGCTACAGATAAAATAGTATTATAGAAGTTATAGGATGGGTAGATGGGTGTTTTAATGGAAATTTATATTTAAAGAGATTTACTTTTCGTTTAATATGATAAGATAAATGTCAAATATTGATGGTTCATGTCCCAGCCGTTGCTTTCATATTTCTCATCTAATATCACAGTTTATTTTATTCGTATTTTATTCTTTGTGACCGATTCCAAGAAGAATCTTTCCGAACAAAGGGCTTTAAAAAGAACCGCCTCACAAATCCCCAAAACCAAAGAAGCACGCTCTTCACTATTTCAGTCCGAAAATTACTTGGGCAGAAACGAGAAGAGAGAAAGGTAACCAGAAAAATAAGTTGGAAATCCATTAAAAGATGATAAAACTTACTGACTTACCAGAATCAGTGCTCTCATGTCTAGTAGTAAATGTTCGTGTCACCTATTAAAGAAAATTAAAAGTAGAAACTAAAGTCAATGATATGACTCCAATCTAGACCTCAATTAGCAGATATCTTTATTTAGAATTTGAAACTTACATTTGAAGCGGCTTCGATTGCGCCACATGTTAAAGAATATCAAAGTAAAACCTAAAGCCAATTACAAACTCCATCCAGACACAGGTAGCATATATCATCGTTTGGGTTTTAGAACTTACATTCGAAGAGCCACGTGGTTGCATCCACCTATTTAAAAACATTAGTCACAGTCAATGATAAAATCCATTCAAACCTAGTAGCAGATATCAACTTTGGTGCCAAAAACGCGGAATATAAAAACAAAATAAAAAAAGGCAAAATAAACCAGCTGGAATATAAACAGCTAGGGGGGGTTTTGCTGCCTTTTCCAAAAATGATGGAATCTTGGTTGTTTACCAATTACAAACAACACAGGGGGGGGGGGGAGGGGGATGTTTTGCTAATCAAGACAGTTGATCTTTACATAAATACAATATTAATTACCGAGATCCATTTTGGAAATAAAGGAATTGGGAAAACGCGGAATTTACCTGTACATAAATATTTGTGTTGTTTACAAATCTGTACATATTCCAACCTGACTTAAGTACTTCAGAAATAAATGAACCTGCCAATTCTTAATTGACGCAAAACCTGCCAACAATCTATTCTAACAAAGACCATCATTTAATAGGTTGAGGAGATGACACCACAAAGCAGTATTTTTCATAGCAACCTCAGAAAACAATTATTGCTAGAAACACCAATATGTAGTGAATTGGAATATTCTATTAATATTTCTGAGGAATACAAGGTAACAACAAGATCTACAAATTGTTGGATCTCGTTTATAAACAATTATTGTTGGATCTACGCTACACCAAGCATAGATCGGAAAACAATTCTGCGCTTATATATAATCATACAAGCACATAAGCTACATCAGTAAAAAAAATCACCCATCTACATTGAGTATGATGCGGCCTTGAACTTCAACAGTTGAGCTAGCTAGGTTTGAGTTGGGCAAAGTGGAATTTATATAAGGTGAAGAATGATAATTACAAGGCAGTCCTTCAGTATAGGTAAATTCTTCGAAAGTAATTTTTAGTATTTAGCACTTTGGACCAGTTCTTTTAGCAAATTTCAATCTCAATACCTATTTTTCCTTTTTGATAATTTGCAATATTTCAAGAAACTGGTCATGACTCGCCTCGAGCTAATTTGACTTCGAAACATTTTGAGACACCTTTTTGACGCTGCACTGCAAACTGTTGGCCTTGCACCCTCGAAACAATACCAAATCAAGTTGATTTTCTCTATTAAATTACAATATATAAAAGGATTATTTAGCATAAGTAACATATATATTGAAAACACTTAATTTTCTAAATAGACTTCTTAGAACTTAAAATTGATCAGCTTCTTTAACTTATAGGTTTTAACCCTAAATTAGATATATGATCATTTTCCAATGGGTTCTTTTTTATCTACGAATTTTAGTATGTTATGTTTTACATTATACTTTGTTAAATACTTTTATAACATGTTTTTGATACGAGAGTCTATGGAAATATATGTAGGAAATTAATTCCCGTAATATGTCAACAAGTTCTATTGTGTTTTTTAAAACTTTATATTGACACCAGTAATTTCTTTTATATTTATTTCGAAAACACTTCGCTTATTGTTTTTGAATTTGTACACTTATATTCTATTATAAATATTTTATTATTATTACATATAAATCTTGTGAGGTTTACTCCGCCTCTAACTCCACGAGTGTCCCATTATACACCCAATGCTTCTTTTGAATAATCGCCCATGGCTTTTGAAGACACTCGTTTTTGTACCGTGGAAATAATAAGTTGCACCTAAGATATCCGGAGGCATAAAATTGGTAAAAGGATCATAAATAATTAGACTAGCTTTGTTTTATAGGGAAACAAAAATAGAACAACAGCGGAGTCCTGCCTTTCGTGTGCGATCGAGGATGACCGAATTGCCGCCTCACAGGGTCTCGATCAATCTGTCCACGATTGCTAATATGGACAAAGAATTAAATGTGGGTAAAATAAAACTTTGCGACTCATCTTTATTAGCTAATTGTGTATTTCCTATTTGACAATATTTATTATTTTATTATTTTCTCAAATTTTTGTAATAAGATTTTTCGAGTAATCTATAATTGATACATAGATTGCATTTTATGTTTTTACTTGATAAGTACATATAAGGCATGCATACATTCTTACTCATTGAACCAATAGTGAGTGACCATATGCTATCCATTTTTACCTGTACATTACTTGGAAAACACAAGTTAATGTATTCCATGGTCAAAAGTTAAGATCTTACACTTGAAGAGGCTCACAACCGAGATAATCATTAGGAAATTAAGATCTTATGTTTGAAGAGGTACTCGACAAATGAAAGGAAATTCGGGTGTCTTTTCTTAATTTGGATGCCTCAAAATCGCTTACTCTAAATTTGACATGCGGTAGTGAAAGCGTTGAGCACCAATGAGAGGATTGGGCTACTATTACTAAAAAAAAAAAAGTCAAATGAGAAAAGTAGAATGCTTAATATTAATATCCAATATTTTGGTACAAAATAATAGAAACTATTTAACAATAGTGAAAAATAATGAAAATGCTATTGGAGTTGAACTCTTTGGTTCTTCAGAGAATAAAATTCATCAACTACCGAATTGACATTTGGACTTTCTGATAATCATTCAAACTCTTTCAAAAACACATAGACACGTATGAAACTGTTCTAAAAAAGCGGGCAACAACTTTAACATATTAAACAAAAAAAACATGTAGAAACAATAATTTAATTAAATTTGCCCATAGTGGGAGAATCGAGGTTCTAGCCCACCATAGCTCACTTTTACTATAAAATTGAGTGTGTAATTTTTTTTTAAATATATTTAACTTCGAGATCCTAAGTTTATACTATCCAACCCTAAACCATATAAATATATAATGGTTCTTTGCCTACAGTATAATAAACACTTTGTGTGCATAAAAAGAACTATGCTAGCCCACTTTCAAGCCTCTGCAAAGATTTGTATATTAATTAAAATATACCAAAGTAAGGACATGATGTTCATGTATATTCAAAAAATTATCCGTTTGATTTGAATACACAATAAACATCACCAATTGATTTCCTAAAAAACAATATATATATATATATATATATATATACCAAGTATACCAGAATATATTAATGTTTGTAATATACATTTTTAGAATTTAAATTAGTGATGATAGACAAAGATATCAAAGAAACAAATAAAATAATTGCGGAATTTAAACACTAAGAAGACTTACAGATAATTTGTAACTTGAACTTTTATTGAACTTGGGAAACTTGTACAAATCCGTAGTATCTCTCAAATGAAAACATTAATTGTGCACTCTAAACTCTTAACAATTTTTTATCACAAGTACAAACTAGAAATATATCTGAATTCTAGCACTCAAACTTAGATGCCTTTCTTCTATGGAGGAGGCTTCAATTTATAGGCCAAACTTCAGCACTATTCCGGACTTGAAAATCTGAATTTGGAATCCGGATTATTATGGTGTGACATTGGTTCCATCCCATGTGGTGACTTGGATGCCACTATTGTAGTGGCATGAATTGATGGCTCTGCAGCACTTGGGTAGTGGCATGTGAAGTTGCCACCTTTTGCAGACCACTATCAAAAGATTCCTTTCAACTTTTTTTTTTTTTGAATTTTCGTCAGCCATATATTTTTTGTCGGGCTGGCCTTTGTCTTTTTGCATCATTTTTCATATTGTCATTATTTGAATTTTGTCGAACTTTTGTACTCTTTTTGCAACAATTTTTTTTTTTTGAATTTTGAAATTTGAATTTTACACTAAATCATTACTTTTTCTCAATTTGTGAAAATATTTCGTAACAGTCATCTTCATTGTCATCTACTAGGTTGACTGTGGAATTTGAGTCTTCATCTTCACTTGCTTTTTGTAGGATTTGTTTAACTTCATCAATTGGCTTTTCAGCTGCTAATTTGGATTGTAAATTTTGTTTCATCACAAGAAATTCTTCCTGTTTTTCAATTTGTTGTGGAGATACCTGATCCTTATTTTTGTCATATCTCGAATTCTCTTTGAACCAGGCTATCACTACTTGTTTCTGAAAGTTTATTGTGTCCATTTTGTTCCACCATTTCACAAAAGCGACTTTGACTAATTGTTGTAAACCATATGTTGTAGTATGGATGCGTTGTTTGATTTTTAGAATCCATGTGAAGTTGAATTCTAAATAAAATCGGAGTAAATTGGTACACTTGTAATTGGAAATTGGTTTTTTGTAGTTGGTTTCAAAATAGGTAAATGAATCGCTGGTTTCATAGGGTAATATTTGTTTCATAGGGCCGAAATTTTCCCACCAATGTAGGAACCAATTTGGGAAGTTGATTCTGATAAATTTTTGCCTAGCAAAAAATAGTAGGACATTGCATGGACGTCATTTTGTTTGAATAAAACGTTTGACCAGGCTTGGATGTAATCAAAATATGTGAAAGTTGCATCAGGATATTTGTAAGTCTTTTGGGTGTAAGGGTTTCCCCATTCTTCTGGGCCAATGACTTTGTTTATGAATATTTTCCTATAACCTATGGCCGAGGAAGTTGAAGGGTGGTTTTTTGGTAATTTATTTTCGATATGAACTGACTTTGTGGCAATGAGGATCGCTTCATAGAAATATTGAGTTTTTTTGGTATCCTCGTAAATCCTGAAAAATTCACTATCCAGTAACAACTCTGAGAAAGCATTTGCTTGTTCGATTTCTGTTTTTGGGAGATTATTTGGTTCCATTCTTATTCAAGGATGCAATCGACATACATCCAATTTGTCTGGATATAGGGACAATCAGATGGGTTGAATTGGGCCTGGGTTGGACTTTGTAAGACTATTTGTTTGTGAGTTGGTATTGGGCCTTTTTTTTTGTTTGGAAAATGGTGTCAAAGAAATTTTGGTTTGGCGAAGGGGAGTAAATCTGTTTGTGATATCAAGAGCTGTTTGTGGCTTTGTAGGGGTTGTCATATTTTGTTTTGGGGGTACTGTTTGTAAAGGTCCTACTGTGATTGGTTTTGCGTAGGTGGTTTCTGAAAGAAATTGTTGAAGATTTGTCAATTGTTTCGTACCAGAACTTCCTCCGGGTGAGGCGGACTTTGAGAAAGATATCACTTGCTTTCTTTCTGACAACCATACAAGAATTCTCTAGTAAGAAAATCTGGAATACAATTGTCAGTCCCCTTAATAAATTTAATATCAAAATAAAAAATTGAATGTATAGCTTTCCATCTAGCAAAATTTTGTTTTGAAGCTAGGTTTTGCACATCCTTAGTTAAAACCTCTTTTGCTGCTTTGCAATCCAATTTGAGTAAGAATTTTTGGTTTAACAAATCATCTTGACATTTTGAAATGCAAAGAACCATGGAAAGGGTGTCCTTTTTTATTGTGGAATAATTATGTTGTGCTCCTGTTTTCCACACACCAGAATGGTAACGAATAATTTTTTCTTGATTATTAATAACTTGTTTGAGAATTCCACCATATCCAATTTCCGAAGCATCAGTTTGCACTATTTTTGGCATGTCAAGATGGCATATGGTTAGACATGGTAATGTTCTGACTTTTGATTTAATTTCTATAACTATTTTTGTATGTATATCACTCCATAAAGGTGGATTTTTCTTTAACCTTTGAAAAAGGGGTTTACATATTTGTCGTAAGTTTGGATAGAAGTCTCCAATATAGTTTAAGGTCCTAAAAATCTGTGTAACTGGTTTTTATCTTTAATTGCATTTGGGAATTTATCTCCAAACTGAAGAGACCTTTGTATAGGTATAATAGTTCCTTCATTTATTTGATGGCCCAAATATCGAACATTTGTTTGAAATAATTTAATCTTTTTGGCAGAGACTACTAGTCCATTTTATTTTATTATTTTCAAAAATATATTTAGATGTTACCAATGTTGGTCAATAGTTTGGCTAAAAATTAAAACATCATCAATATATACTATTGAAAAAGTTGTATATGGGGTAAATATATCATTCATTATTTTTTGAAACTCGGATGGAGCGTTTTTTAATCCAAATGGCATTACGTTCCATTCATATTGTTCAAATGGTACCGTAAAAGCAGTTTTATATTTGTCCTTTTCTGTTATTTGTATTTGCCAAAAGCCTGATTTCATATCAAATTTAGAAAATATCTTTGCATTGTAGAGTCTTTTTAGTAAATCACTTTTATTAGGGATTGAATACCTAATCTATTGTAAGACTTTGTTTAATGGTTTATAATTTATCACTAAACGAGGGGTACCGCGTTGTAATTCAGCATTCTTTTGAACATAAAACGCTGAACAAGACCAAGGAGACTTACTTGGTCTAATGATTCTTTTTTCTAATAACTCCTCTATTTCTTTTTTGCAGTGTTCTAACATTTCTTGATTCATCTGTATCGGTTTTGCTTTTGTGGGTATATTTTTCTCGAAATCTTTTTCATAGGGTAATTTGACAGTATGTTTCTTCCTATCCCAGAAAGCATTTGGTAATTCAGAACATATTTGTTTTTCTAGTATATTCTGAATATCTATAATTTTCTTTTGAAAAGTTTTATTTTCAACTTGTTCTTGGATTCTTTTGTAGCTGATTTCTTCTTTTAAATAAAGAATTTGCTTTTGTTTATTTTCCAATTTTTTGAAAAGTCCGGCATGTTGTAATGTATTAACATCTCTTTGAGAGACATGAAATTGAAAATGGAAAATAACTTTTTTACCTAAAACAGTAGTTTCAATGCCTCGATTATCAACACTTATGGGGTAAAGCATTTGAAGAAAAGGATTTCCCAATATAACTTCTATATTAAGATTTTTAATAAGAACAAAAACAGCTCTAAAACATATTCCATTATTGCAAATATGTGCATTAGATAATTTATGTTCGATTTTTAATGTTGTAGCATCAGCAGTAGATAGTCTCATTCTCTTATACAATTCATATCTGCACCTGAATCCATTAAAGCAATAGTTTGTAATTTAAAATCTCCGATTATTATAGTAACTTGGACTAACCATTTCTGATATTTTATTTTGGTTAGTATATTCACAAAAGAATCTTCTTCTTTTTCTTCTTCTTGAATTTCACGTTCCTCTTCTTGTAGATGTTCTTTTATTTCTATAATCATGAGATCTTGTTTTATTCGGTCATTTTCTATCTTGATTTGTTTGACTTCTCTTTTTAGTTCTTGGGTTTCGCTTTGTAAATCTTGAATTGTTATTTTGTTAGTCTTAGGAGAATTGAAGGATTTTATGATGTCTTTGAATTATGTTTTATAAATGTGTGGTTTTTGAGATGTTTCTTCTTTGCTTGTTATCATATTTTTTAATTTGTTTAAATACAAACTTTTTGTGTTGGGATCTTTAACTTTATCTATCATTTCAAATATAAATTCGAATTGATTCTCTCTAGTTAGGACATTAACTTTTTTTTCGCAATTACAGATTGTCGTCCCTGGTTCACAAAAGAAACCTTGGCATTCATCTTCTGTTTCATCAGAAGATGCTTCGTAATCTGTTTGTATTTGATTTAAATCATTTTCTTTGTCGGATTGGTTTTGTTCTTGATTATTATTTTCTTCCTCATCATGCACATCTATTTGACCAATAAGGTTTAGTAATTCAATTTTTAAACTATATTCGATTTCTAAAGGCAAGATCTTTTTCCGGACTCTGCACGTGTTAGCATAATGTCCAGGTTTTTTGCATCTATGGCAAATTATTTTTTCTATTAGAGTTTTTGTATATGGTTTATTTCTGGATGTTTTATTTGTAGCTTCATGCTTAATCTTATAGTTTGGCTTATAATTAGGCTTTTTGTTCATTTTGTTAAAGCGCCTCTGTGGTTTTTGATGAATTGGTGGTTTAAATTTTTCAAATCCAAAATGTATATATACACACACACACACACACACACATATATATATATATATATATATATATATATATATTCCCTTTTTTATACTTTGCAACATTTCTAAACACTCTAGATCAGCTACCCTAGATATATCACAGGGCTTAAGACGTATGCTCAGATGCAAAAGAAAAAAAAAAAGAAGTCTTAACGCCTCATAAAAAAAAAAGTTGTTAAATTTATGCTTCAAGAAAAGAAAAAAACCAAGGTTGATTGTTGTTAATTTATTTACATTCTTCCGTCCTTATTTTACCGAAAAAATATATTGCCATATATAAAGTGTATCCTCAAAAATATTTGTTACTTTATTAGATTTGTTTAAATTTGAAGTTTACGTTCTTTATTTTATAGATTTTAAATTTAAATTTTTGATAATTCTTTTATGAGTTTATTCTTAGTTTTTTATTTATTGCTTATATTTTTATAAATATGTAAAACACAATGAGGGTCTATGAGAATTTCTTTTAAGCAGCTCTTATTACATGGAGATAACATATTTGTGCTTTTTATAACTTTATATTGAAGCAATACTTTAAAAAGTATTCTAATACCATTATTTTCTTTTCAATTTATTTAAAAGACATGTTTAATTGTTATTTTTTCTATTTTATTGTTAGAACCCCGATTGGTGGATTGGAGATTCGAGAATGCAGTATTAACAATAGTTGTTAGGATATAGAATCTTAAATATGTTCTAATTAGAGTTAAGAACGAACTCCTAAGAACTGGAGATGAGAGGGAGAGACTTTAACTAAAAATACTATTTATTTTTTCTCGTCATTTATAATACATTCAAGTCTTATTTATATGCGAGCTAGGTAACTTCTCCACTAACACAACTAATTACACAACTTCCCCACTAACATATAACTCCTACAGAATTCTATCGAACACTGTACTAATATTTTCTAATACAAATTAAATTACAATTTAATATATTAAATATTTAAATTTAGGCCCGTATCATTCCATTTCCCTTGAGGAAGGCCTTGTCCTCAAGGAAAAACGAGTGAAGACAAATGCTTGAAAACTATCAACATATGGCCGCTCGAATGCATTCTTGCATCTGCAACCCAAAGCTATGATTTGTGAATTTTCGTTGAGTATTAGCTGTATCTTTTTCTGTTTTTTTTCCAGATTTGGACGTGTGTCTACAAAAGCTCATGTCGCCTTGCTCACTGATGTTTGAAATTTCTTTATTCCTTTTCTCCAATCAATCCTTTCTTCCTTCACACCATGTGGACGAAAATTAAAGTTAGTGTAGTAAACTTGAAATTTGATGCACACATACTCATTTAGGTATAAATTTTGGTTAATTGGACCTTGACTTTCTAGAATTTGCAGGAGTCTTTGTTGTATTTTTAACAAGATTTCTGGTAGATGTTGTTGTATTTGGTTGTTGTGGGTGAGGGTTGAATCTGTAAAGTTGTTGGGAGAAAAGTTTGAGGATTAAGGTGTTTCTGTATCGTCAACACAAGCCAGAATTCGGCTGGATTTTTGGGTGGTTAGTGGTGGTTACGATGTGGGCGGGGGTGGGGGCACAGTTGGAATGTGGTTGTTTATATTATTTTTGTCTGAGATTGTGATTTGGGAGATTTTCGGTAAAGATTGTAGTATAGAAGAATTACCGGAGTTTGGAATTTTGTTGACATCTGCTGAGCCAAACAACATTTTTTTTTTCATATCTTTTAGCAAGGCCATAATGTAGTCCATATGTTTTCGATTTTTTTCCTTAAAAGTGCGCCTTTCTCGTAAAAGTTTTGCTAATTCATTATTGAACCGGTGAAAGGAAATTTGTCACGGTAGGAACGTCCATAGTAGTTCGAATTTGTGAACTAAGAGGCATGAGAGTTCTCTCAATGAAAGCACCAATATTAGGACATGAATCCTAAATATGTTCTAATTCGAGTTTAGAACAAACTCGTAAGAATTGGAGATGAGGGGGGGAGACTCTAATTAAAAATCTTTTTCTTATCATTTACAATACATTCGATTCTAATTAATAAGCAAGCTAATTAACTTCTCCACTAACACCACTAATTACACAACTTCCCCACTAACATATAACTCCTACACAATTCTATCTAACACTTTACCAATATTAATTAATATATCAAATATTTCAATTTAGGCCAGTATCAGTAGTAACTAATATCGAGTTTTCTGTTTCCAAGCAAGCAAGATAAGCTTCATTATTAACCTGGGGCCTATGAAGTTTAGCAAAGAACATATCATGTTTTAGGAAACGAACACATCAGGCTATTTCACAATAATTGGGGCCTAAACCATTGATGATATATACCGTGGCCTTTTATGTCCGTTAAATATTTCGTCGCAGAACTTGATCCAAGATTAGTATTGCCGAGAGAATCCTTTAGAGCCATGACTCGGGTACGATTAGGGCGAGCGGAGGTGTACATGAGAAGAACCCATGTTTTGGCGCAGGTAATTGCGGCAAGAATTATGAGGACAAGCTCCGGGAGAGTGAACCAACATGGAGCAACTAAAAACTCATCTTGCTAGAACACAGGCCATAAGCCACAGAATTTGATGGATCCTAGCGTTTAAAATCGCCTTGGATGTAGCCTAGCAGACTTAAGCAGTTGAGTTGGGCGAAAACATGCAAATGGAAAGATAAATAACTGGAGGAGGTGAGACATAATGCATAGTGATCGTGTATAGTGAACGTGAGTAGTGACCAGAATCAATGCAGCCGGAGGTGACACTCGCGGTAAAATTGGAGAAGGCGGTGGTGGTGGTGCGCTACGTTAAGTGGAAAGATCCAGACATGGCTGGTAGGTTAGGAGGAACGGAAAAGAGAGAATCGGATTTTTTTTTAAATTTTTTTAGCGTGATACCATGTAAAGATTGAATAATCTATATATTGATTAACTTGATTAACAAAGTAATACACTAGAGTTTATATAAAAGTGAGGAAACTATAATTATGGAAGTGGATAAATTCCAAAACATGGCGCAGGATATTCCCATATCTCCTATAAATATATTCAGTTGTCAAATAAAAAATTTGGTAGTACAACCATTACTTTTTGGTTTTTTCGCAAAAATAGTCCCCTAACTTTTCTCTTTTGTAAAATTCGTCCTTTAATGATTTTAATTGCAAAACTAGTCCCCTAACTATACACCCTTCACAATTTATGCCCTCTGGTGACCGTAGACGCGAGAAGCGCCAGGTGGCAGAACCATTTTTTCCCTCAATTTTTTCTCACTTCTAACATATTAAAACCCATTAACAACCCCTATATTTACAATTTTGGAGTGTATCATGTGCTTTGTGGTGTCAGGTTTTAAAAAAAAACGTGTTTCGCAACTCACATTTCTTCTCTCACGCGAGAAGAATTGTAAATTGTCTAAACTGCCATTGATTATGCCTCATGTGTAGGTCATATAACATTTTCCGGCGAACATTAAAATTTTCCGAGGGCATAAATTGCAAAGGGTGTATTGTTAGGTGACTAATTTTGAAAGGGCGTATAGTTAGGAGACTAATTTTGTGAAGAGAGTATAGTTAGGGGACTAATTTTGCGATTAAAATTATTAAATGACGAATTTTGCAAAAGGGAAACATTTGAAGACTATTTTTGCAAAAAACCCATTACTTTTACTTGTTTCCTTGCCATGGCATATATAGACAACATAGAAAATCTTGCAAATCATGCATCAACCAAAGTGAAGTACGCAACCAAACCATTTCAACAACCATAATGTGAAACATTCACAAATAAAAGTAAATTATGAAGTCCAACAAGCTCATAACTGACAGTATAACTCTTTATCGGTCACACTTTCAACTTGATGATGTTTTACACAGTTGTCGGCTTCAGCTACATTCGTGTAATACCCTGCTGAGCACAATAGATATATGCCTCACTATTTCATTTTAAACACTACTTAGAGAAAAACAAGGAGAGGGAAAGGTAACCAAAAAATTGAGTTGCAAAATTATTAGAAAGATTAACAGTAATCACTTACCAGAATATGTGCACTCTTATCCGGTACTAATCTGTCATGTTACCTGTTAAAGAACATTAATAGCTTAAGTAGCACATGTAATCAATTGGAAATTAATATCTTACACTTGAAGAGGCTCTCCGTAAATGGAAGAACAACCGGGGTGTCTTGTCTTAATTCAGATGAAACTTGAAGCTCCCTCCAAGTCATTTTCTCCAAGTTTAACATGCGATAGTGAAAGCATTGATCACCATCGGGCTTCACTAAAAAAAGTAACTCGTTCTTCACTGTAGCTATAGAGCAGATCGCTTGAAGATCCAATTCCGACATTCTGTGGCTAACATGACTAGGACGGGACTAATGGAGTACTGCATCCACTTTCTTCAATAAGATAGAGTCGTGTAGCAGGTTTAGAGGCTTCCTTATAAATATATGCTATCAGTTTTGGATTCTTCCGGGAAGTGTTGAACTACAACTTATGAAAATAACCTTCACCAATTAAATCCTTCCGAAATTTGCCAAGTGTCTTACATTTTAACAGATCTTTCACAGGAAATTCGAATAGCATATTCGCTAGGAGGTCTGGAATTTCACCTACTTTACGGACATAATCTGATCCTGGACATATGTCCCCGCCTTTAAAGTCACACATGCCTGCTCTATCTTGTGAACTTTTTCTCGGGGAAGTAGTATATCGCCTTTAAGTCACTTGATCTCTGGTTAAGTGACTTGAACTGCAATAAGAGGTCGTCAGTAAATTTTTTGTGCATTCTACCACTTAGCACTCAGTACAAGAGCCTGTGGAACACAGATGTGACATGCTGACCATATCATCTTCATTCACATATATTTTTCTCCAAACCCTCTTGCATTAATAATGTATACGTGTCTCATTTGCTTGTTTCTCAAAGTTCAAACTCTATCTTCTAATCTTCAAACACAAAAGAAGTAACAGATTTGACATCCTAAAGGATTATGGAGTAGGAAAAAGGGGAAGCAAATCTGGAGTGGGCTTTGGTATTTTATTGTTTGGACAATTTGGAACATGAGAAATAAATGATTTTCAGAAATGAAGAAGGATTACAGAAGGCAGTGGAGATTATTAAGGCTCGAACATGGCTTTGGGTTAAGGCGAGCTTTCAAGAACTTTCATTCTCTTTCTTAGATTGGTATTTCAACCCCTGTGTTTGTTTAGCAAATGTAACTGAGAATGTGTAGTGGTTGTAGATTTTGTTGTAAACCATTAATTACATGAACCCCAAAATCATTGAACAACGTAATCATCACGAAACAGATTTATAAATAATGGAGATTAGGAATACCTCTGTTCATCGTGGCGGAAGTACCTTCTGATCTTCTCACGGATGATCGAACACTAAGCTGCGAACAATGAACAACTTCAATGGAGTTCTTGATTTCTCCCATCCCGCCTATAAACCTCTAATTTATGTGCTTTTCTTAAGTATGCTTTATGATGGACTAAAGCATATATCTATAGGAGGAGGGAGGACCAAGTTCCAGTTAGGGTTAAACTGTAAGATTTAATCTCATCCATCCATCCATCAAAGATGAGTTCTAATAGGAAAATAACTCTTAATTATATTAAATAATTAATAACCAATATATAGATTAACATATATCCTAGAAAACCAGGATTCCTATTAGACCACAATTAGGGGACGATAAGATCAATAAAAGACCTTAAATAATTATCTTACAGTCTCCCACTTGGTCGTTAGGAATACTTATTAATGTTTTCATTAGGAATCATAAGGCGCACATAATATGTTAAATCTTTATTTAGTTGGTGTTCGTAAGTGCCTTGATTAATCCAGTAATGAATGAGAGTCATGGCGGTCACAATATTATACAACATGATTCCTTCCATGTACCACGGCATTAACAACTATCATAACTAGGCCATTAGCAAGAGTTTTCATTATGGTCCCATAATGTCTTGAAAAAGACGAATTCTGTTATCATGCATCCAAGAATAAAGTGAGTACACAATGAAAAACAGAACATAGTAGATGTAGAAGTCAATTAAGAGCTCAATGACAACATTTCTTCTTCTGACATCTTGTTTCGATAATAGATATATAACGTTCATGTGTTTTGATCCCTTAAATACCATTTCATGATTGGAGAATTAGATTGCGACTTATTGTCATATTTTGCAGTCATACTTCGAAATTTACAGCCTCACATAATGCTACATATTCAGCCTACATGGTCGATGTGTAGAGCAACTCGGATTATGACTTTTCATGATATTGCATATGCAATTAAGAAATACAAAGAGCCAAGAGTGCATTTTCTAGAGTTTAAACATCCACCAAAATTTGAATTTGAAAACCCAACTATCTGCGGATGTGTTGATTTTCTATATGAGCATGTAATTTCTTGTTCCCTTTAAATATCTCAAAACTTTCTTTATGTTCCAATTTGTTCTGCAAACATTGATCAAGATCAAGTTTGTCTTCTTTATATAGTGGAATTCATAATGCCGATATTTATAGAACTTTATCAATATATATGTTTTATGAGACGTTCCCAAATTTCTGAGTGATATATCACGGAATATCTCTATCCCAACCACAATAAATGTCTCGTAATACCTTTAGTTTGAAAGTTCTCACATAAATGACTTCTCTGCTCATGTAAAAGACGAAAGTCACTACTGGTCAATACAATGTGATCAACATATGAACCAAAATATGAACTCACTCCCACTGATCCTGGGGTATATACAAACAAAACCAAAATTTGTAATGGTTTTATCATACTTTAGGTACCATTATCCCAGAAACTTGTTACAGTCTATAAAGTGATTTCTTAAGTTTTGATTTTTCTACCAATTGTCACATGTAGAAAGATAATGCTCAATCTGTCAAACCTCTCCCAAACTTTAAGGAAATATTTTTCTTCAGCTGTACTTGTTTCAGTAATAGGATCTGGCTTCACTGTAGTGAGAGCCATATCCAAATCAAGTACTCCTAATGTGAATTCAACTTTCTCTTTCCATTCTGAGAGGTTAGTTTCCGTGAGAAATGGGACAGATGAGACAGAAGATGACAATTGTGTAGGAAAAATTGCTTTAATTTATAGAGATATAGTTTAGCTTAATTTGAGGTGCAAGACATAATTCACACATAATATTTGAAAATATACGAATAGAAAATACAGTGCTCCTATGGGTAGTCACCATAAATTGTACGGATTATACCATTAAAGTCGTAATTTTTCAGTTTTCATAATTTAGGTAATATATTCACTTTAATTAAACTCATAAGAAATCTGTGGATTTTCTTGGTCTATATTTATATTACTTCTTAATTGTTGATTAAAGATAATGATTTTTGATTGCCTGTGGGTCAACCAATTAATTCATAGATTTGATCAACGGATCATTATAATGGTAATATTTAGTCTTTAATTGGTCAAGGTCACTGTGGTGATCCTTAGTCTTAATAGCATAATTTTACACATTAAATTCCTTTATCAAGAACATAAATTAATATGACTCATTGAGTTAATGGATAATGTATAAATTTAAGCATAATTTTATTTAAAATATATGAATCACAAATTTTACACTGTAATATACACGTTCTACAGCAAAATAGATTTTCTTCCTAAATTTACATACACATATATGCTGCAGTTTTTACGATAATGTAAAAGTTTGGTTGATGATCCTATTTTCTTAAATTCAAGATTTATGCGAGATAGCATTCGTGATTGATTTGGTTACGAATCTTTAATAATAGGACATTGATGCTTTTAATTAGCAATCATCACATGCTCTGCACAATGCTAATTGCAAATAAAATAAACAAAATAACAATGGTTAATTTTGCATACAACACGTAATGCATATAGGAAAGTAGAAAATTCAATGTTCTTGATTGTGGGTCCAAACATAAATGAGAAACTTTAATAAGAACATATGCTCCAAAATCCATTGCATGACTTGTCGAAATATATAAATTCTTCCATACAAAGAAAAGTGGCATATATATAACAGAATTAGCATTACTTCAAATAAAGATAAAGTTGCACCCATTGTTATAACATGTCCATACACGGATTTATACGCATTAAATTTGTTTTCCAAACTTGATAGATTTCCATTATTATAGCGTATTAACATAAAAAAACTCGTACAATCCGTAAATAATTGTACAAACATTCAGATCTATTTATTACATGGACAATTATGTGTTCATTAACCTAAGCTCTGATACCACATGTAAACCATTAATTACATGAACCCCAAAATCATTGAACAACATAATCATCACGAAATAGATTTATAAATAATGGATATTAGGAATACCTCCGTTCATCGTGGCGGAAGTACGTTCTGATCTTCTTGCAGATGATCGAACACTGACCTGCGAACAATGAACAACTTCAATGGAGTTCTTGATTTCTCCCGTCCCGCCTATAAACCTCTAATTTATGTGTTTTTCTTAAGTATGCTTTATGATGGACTAAAGCATATATTTAGAGGAGGAGGGAGGACCAAGTTCCACTTAGGGTTAAACTGTAAGACATAATCTTATCCGTCCATCAAAGATGAGTTCTAATAGGGAAATAACTCTTAATTATATTAAATAATTAATAACCAATATATAGATTAACATATATCCTAGAAAACCAGGATTCCTATTAGACCACAATTAGGGGAAGATAAGATCAATAAAAGACCTTAAATAATTATCTAACATTTGTATGATGTACGTGAGGATGTTTAATGGGTGTAATGTTGGAGATGTTGTATGTGGAATTAGAGGACCCCTTGTTCTCTAGTAATTTCATTTTATTGACCAAAAAAAAAAGAAAAAGATTTGACATGAAATATAGTGGGTGCTGCTATAAATAACTTAACAACTTCTATCAATATGATATAAGTAAACAAAATGTCAGGAATTTGAGTGTCTTCATGAATGAAATAGTTACCAATGTGGCCTCAAATCTCGATGTGAAAGTGACAAAAATGCCTCCTCAAGACTTGATTGGTTTACTCTTTTCAGTTATTTTTAATGATTTAATTGTGTGCCTCAGACCAAACTATTCCGCTATTTTAGCAAAGAAATTCTAACAACATGGAGGTTTGGGATGTGAGTAAGCAAAACTCAACGATCACAAACATAGTATATTTAGAAAATCTTAACTACTTCAGAAACAATAAAGAAAAACATATTAGATTCAATTGTTTCTGACAAAATTGAATATCTCCGAAAAGCTTTGCCGTATTAATACACCAACAACTACGCCCTGTTTCGAAAGCTCCTAACATAATAGGAATAAAATATAGTCTTGAAGATTCTATTTAGCCATAAATGTGCGAATTTGAGTTTTTCACCTAGAGTAACAACCACAATATCTGAATAACTTTTGAAATCTATCCTACATTACTGGAGAACTCTTCTGAGCTTCTGTATATTAATAAGTTCCCCCTCTACCTTTAATAAGGCCTTTTAGTGGGAAATATAATGGATCGTAACTTCACATAGTATCATAGGCAATGTTGGGCTTGCCTAAAACCCGCGTGTTAGGATCCGATGCTCATTTTGACCTACACGTGAGGGGGCTTTTTGAAATCTATCGCACATTGCTTGGAAACTCTTCTGGAATTTTGTATATTAATGAGTTCCCCCCCTCTCAAATAAGGCCTTTTAGGGGAAAACACCGGCCATAAGCCCCATCTTGCTAGAACACAGGCCATAAGCCTCATCTTTCTCTAGCTTTATACTTATGGCGGTGGAGATTGTGAAACAACACGATGGGAAGCCAATAAGAACCTTAGGCCGAGTCTTTAGTTGTGAATAAGAATTTCTATAACAGATTAAAATGGGAGCTATTTACAAGCCATTTAACTAATTATGATGTTTTTCATCAACATCCCCAAAATGATTTTGATTCACGCATAGGAAAGGTATTTCTCATTCATGCTAGTCAAGACTTCCTTACTGTTCTTAATGGTCAACACAATGATAAGTTAGGTCTTTGATCCTACAAATATGCACCCTCAAGATTTGTTCGTTGTGAAAATATAAAGCAAAACAAATAGACAATTGACCATAATAACAACACAAGAATTTAACGTAGAAACTCCGAATTTGGAGAAACATTAAGGGAGCCAGAGCGTAAATGCACGATATTCTGTGGCCCTACAAACTTTTCAGGCTAAAGAAAGTACAACTTATGGCGAAGGTGAGAGGACATGTTGTAAATCAAATTATGAAATTAAAATAGAATATATTCAAGACCTCAAGCAAACATACAGTCCAAACTTCTAGTGAAACATCTATTAAAATGTAACACAGTTGCCAAAACATTCAAGGATTTGATTTTTTAACATTACTTTACTAAGTTGCACTTCAGTAATTCACAAAAGAATCCAAAACTCATTGCGTGTTTATATAAGAAAGTTCCTGACCGAAGTCCAAGACTCTGTTTGATTGAAGAAATTAGAAGTAGTATGTTGTTTTCTAGGTTTCCTGTTTATCTTGGTGATGATTCATCTTTTGATGGTGATGGTGTTGCCAATTGAACTTGTGTGTTCGTTCAATGGTCTTATATGCTGCACAAATATACAAGGGGGAAGTTGAATTATAAGGATATGCAATCCATTCAATCATGAATTTCATTATCTTCCTAGTGGCAGTTCATCTTCTGGTATTCTATCGGTAGTTTTTATCCTGAAACCATAAATACAAAGTCTTGCATTTTTTCTTTGAAGCTCTTTTGAACGAAAGTTTTTATTACAAATGTGAAACATATACTTCTGGTACTGAAGGTTAGACGAGAATTGTTGATGTGCCATGTCTTGTATCTAGTATGGCTGAGTCTTTTTTCATCTCAAGTAAATGTTGGTAGAAGAATTTAATAGGTTCCCACTTGCATCCCCACAGTTGACATGGAGTGTGAATTCACCATAGTCGAATTATCATTGTTTGAGAATTGCCACCCGTTTGCACACTTGGTTCTGTTTGAAAACCGTTTGCTCTTTATTAGCATGAATGATACGACGGACTATTTTCTTATATGGTCATCGAAAAACCATTACTCCACTTAGTCCACTTGGTCCGCTTGTAGAAAAGTTAGCCACATAATGTCAGAGTTGGATATTGAAATGTACAGCTCTATCGTTGTATTGAACCTTGAGCTATTTTTGGTGCTTAAGACCGTTGGTGATCAATTCTTTCGCTATCGCATGTTAAATTTAGAGAATATGGCTTAGAGGGAGCTTCTAGTTTCACTCGAATTAACAAAAGATAGCACCGTTGATATTTCCATTTATCGAGTGTCTATTCAACTGTAAGATCTTAATTTCGTAACAATTATATCAGCCAAGTGTGAATGAACTGCATTTTTCTTTTTACTCCACTCCAAGCCTCAAGTAGCAGATATAATCATTTTGAAATTAAGATCATACACTTGGAAAGACACTCAGGAAATGAAAATACAATTGGGTTGTCTATTGTTAATTCAGGTGAAACTGGAAGCTCCCCCTTAAGTCATGTTCTCCTAATTTAACATGATATAGTGAGGGAATTGATCACCAACGGTCTTAAACACAAAAAGTAGCTCATGCTTAAATGTAAAGATAGAGTTGTACGTTTCAAGAGCCAATTCCAGCATTCTGTGGCTAACCTTTCTAACAGCGTACCAAGTGGACTAAGTGGACTGATGGTTTTACAATCACCATATAAGGAAACAGTGCTTAGTATCATTCATGCTGGGAAAGAGAAAACGAGTTTCAAACTCAACCAAGTGTGCAAATAGGGTGAATTTTCTCAAACTCGGGTAATTTGACTCTAGTTAATTCACACTCCATGTCAATTGTGAGGATGGAAGTAGAACCCCATTTATCCTTTTTGGAGAAAATCAACCAGTATATTATTCCACCAACTTGAGATGAAAAATAACATTCAAAGGTACATGATACTAGAGATGACACCTCAACAATTCTCGTCCAACTTTAGTACCAGGAGTATAAGTTTCACATTTGCAATAAAAACTTTCTTTCAAGAGAGTTTCACAAAAAAATGCAGATTTTGTATTTATGGTTTTGAGGATAAAAAACAATCGACACATACTGAATACCAGAAGATGAACTACCACTAGGAAGACAATGAAATTCATGAGTGAGTGGAATGAAAATCCATACAACCCAATTCCCCCTTCTATATCTATGTATCATATAAGACCATTGAATGAACATTTCAATTCAAGAACGGCAACACCATCATCATCAAGAGAGAAAGCAACATAAAGATAAACAGGAAACCTAGGAAAAGGCATACTACTTCCAATTTCTTTAATCAAATATAGTCTTAGCCCAGGATCAGTCACTTTCTTGTAGATATACGCAATGAGTTTTGGATTATTTCGTGAATTACTGAAGTGCAACATGGAAAAATAATGTTCACAATCAAATCCTACACCATTTTGGCAAATGTATTACATTTTAACAGATGTTTCACATGAAGTTCGGGCAGTATACTTTCCATGAGGTCTTGAATATAATCTACTTTAACTACGAACCACGCGTACATAGTGCAGTAACTTTTCAATAGCTGGCTGGCAAAAGATTGTCATTGGTTGATATTAAGAAACAAAGGAAAAAGTACGAAATATTTTTAAAGAAAAAATTTCTCCAAGCTACTAAAAATCCAAAAAGAGTAAATTTCACATGTTTCTAATAGAAACTATTTAACAATAATACCAAATAATGAAAATGCTATTGAAGTTGAACTCTTCGGTTCTTCACAAAATAAAATTCGTCAATTATCGAATTTGCATTTGAACTGTCTGATAATTCTTTCAAACACTTTTAAAAATACAAACAATCAGATGAAACTCTTCTAACAAAGAGGCCAACAACTTTAACATCTTAAATAAAAATAATATATAGAAATAATAATATGATTTAATTTGCCCATAGTGGGAGAATCTAGATTCTTGCTCAGCATAGCTTACTTTTACTATAATTAAAATAGCATACGCTTAAAGTAGAGTGAGAAATATATATACTGTTCAATCCAAAATAATTCATACAACAACCACTAAACCAGAACAAGAAGTATTTAATAATTTTAAGAACTCAAAGATTCGATGGAACTCAAAATAAATTAGAATAACTTAGTTTACTACTCATAGTGGGAAGAATCAAAACTATAATGCTTTAAATTTACTTTAACTTGAAATTTATGCAAGTACTTGGTTGTTTGATATTAAAAAATAATGCAATCTACTGATTGTCCCCTAGTCTATTGGTCAATTTAAAATTAATGCAATTGTAAAATGTTGCCAAGTGTGCTACTAATGACACTCAAGTTATTGCATATAACATTCATTTTCTTTCTTTCACAATTTACTGATTATAGAGTAGCAGAGTCCAATGTTATCCCCTCACTCCAATAAGAACCTCAGGATGAGTCTTAAGTTGTGAGTGAGAATTGCTATAACCGATTGAAACAGGAGCTACTTACATGCCATTTAACTAATTGTGATATTTTTCATCAACTGCCCCAAAATGATTTTGAATCACGCAATGGAAAGGTGGTATAGCAGGTATTTCTCATTCATGCTAGTCAAGATTTCCCTATTATTTTTCATGATCAGCACAATGTTAAATTAGGTATTTGATCCCACAAATATGCAACCTCAAGATTTTTTCATTGTGAAAATATAAACCACAACGAATAAACACAGACCTTACTGACAACACAAGGATTTAACGTAGAAACTCTATACTGGAGAAAAACTACGGGAACAAGAATGTAAATGCACGATATTCTGCTGCCCTAAAAATAATCAGGCTAAAGAAAGTACCACTTAATGCGAAGTTAAAAGCACATGTTAGAAATCAAATTATGAACTTAAAATAGAATATACTCAAGACCTCATGCAAACATAGTGTCCAAACTTCAAGTGAAACATCTGTTAGAATGTAACACAATTACCAAAGTGTTGAAGGATTTGATTGGTGAACATTATTTGCTAAGTTGCACTTCAGTAATTCACGAAAGAATCCAAAACACATTGCGTATTTATATAAGAAAGTGCCTGATCTAGGTCCAATGCTCTGTTAAATTGAAGAAATTGGAAGTAGTATGTTGTTTTCTAGGTTTCCTGTTTATCTTGGTGATGATTCATCTCTTGATGATGATGGTGTTACCATTTTTGAATTTGCGTGTTCGTTCAATGGTCTTATATGTTGCACATATATAGAAGGGGGAACTTGGGTTATATGGATATGCAATCCATTCACTCGTGAATTTCAGTATCTTCCTAGTGGCAGTTCATCCTCTGGTATTCAGTATGTACCGATTGTTTTTTATGCTGAAAACCATAAATAAAAAGTCTTGCGTCTTTTCTTTGAAACTCTCATGAAAGAAAGTTTTTATGACAAATGTGAAACATATACGCCTGGTTCTGAAGGTTGGACGAGAACTGCTGATGTGCCATGTATAGTATCTAGTACCACTGAGTCTTTTTTCATCTCAAGTAAACGTCGGTAGAAGAATTTAGTGGTTGGGTTCTCCAAAGAGGACAATTAGGTTCCTACTTGCATCCTCACAGTTGACATGGCGTTTGAATTTACTAGAGTTGAATTTCCAGAGTTTGATAATTTCCACCCGTTGGCACACTTGGTTGAGTTTGAAAACCGTTTGCTCATTACTAGCATCGATGATACGAAGGACGGTTTCGTTATATGTTCATTGTAAAACCATCTGTCCACTTGGTCTGCTGTTACAAAAGTGAGCCATGGAGTGTTGGAGTTGGATCTTGAAATGTACAGCTCTAGGTTGCGTTGAAGCATGGGCTACTTTTTGTGGCTAAGACCATTGTTGATCAATTTTTCCGCTATCGCATGTTAGATTTGGAGAATATGACTTAGAGAGCTTCCTGTTTCACCTGAATTAACAAAAGATAGCCTAGTTGATATTTTCATTTATCGAATGTCTCTTCGAGTTTAAGATCTTAATTTCCTAACGATTATAGGAGCCAAGTGTGAATGAACTGCATTGTTCTTTTTACTCAGTCCAAGCCTCAAGTAGTAGATATGATCGATTTGAAATTGAGATCTTACAATTGGAAAGGCTTTCGGTAAATGAAAATACAATTAGGCTGTCTTTTGTTAGTTCAGGTGAAACTGCAAGCTCCCTCCAACTCATCTTCCCAAATTTAACATGCGATAGTGAGAGAGTTGATCACCAATCGGTCATAACCACAAAATGTAACTCACGATTCAATGCAACAATAGAGGAGTACATTTCAAGATCCAGCTCTAGCATTCAGTGCCTAACTTTTCTAATAGCGGACCAAGTAGATTGCGTGGACTGATGGTTTTGCAATTACCATATAAAGAAATCGTCCTTCGTATCATTCATGCTGATAAAGAGCAAAAGGTTTTCAAACTCAACCAAGTCATGTGCAAACGGGTGGAATTTCTCAAACTCGGGTAATTCGACTCTAGTAAATTCACACTCCATGTGAGTCATGATAATGCAAGTAGGAACCAATTTATCATCTTTGGAGAAAACCAACCAATATATTCTTTCACAAACTTTTACTTGAGATGAAAATTCAGATTCAAAGTTACTTGATACTAGATATGTCACCTCAGCAATTCTCTTCCATCCTTCAGTACCAGGAGTATATGTTTCACATTTGTAATAAGAACTCTCCTTCAAGAGACTTTCACATAAAAAATGCAAGACTTTGTATTTATGGTTTTCTCGATTAGGAAGATCATGAAATTTATGAGAGAATGGAATGCAAATCCATATAACCCGAATTCCCCCTTCTATATCTATGCAGCATATAAGACAATTGAACGAATATTTCAATTCAAGAACAACAATACAATCATCATCAAGAGAGGAACCATCACCAAGATAAACAGGAAACCTAGGAAAAGGCAAACTACTTCCAATTTTTTTAATCAGATATAGTCTTAGACAAGGATCAATCACTTTCTTATAGATATACGCAATGAGTTATGGATTATTCCGTGAATTACTCAAGTGCAACTTTGCAAAATAATGTTCACCAATCAAAACCTTCAACATTTTGGCATCTGTGTTACATTTCCACAGAATGTTTCACATGATGTTTGGACAGTATGTTTTGCATGCGGTCTTGAATATATTCTACTTTAAGTTCATTATTTGATATTGTACTTTCACAGATATTTCAGGTGAAGTTTGGACAATATGTTTTCCATGAGGTCTTGAATATATTTTACTATAACTACGAACCACGCGTGTAGTGCAATAACTTTTCAACATCAGGCTGGCAAAAGATTGTCATTGGTTGATATTAAGGAACCAAGGAAAAAGCACACAATATTTTTAAAGAAAAAATTACTCCAAGTTACTAAAAATCCAAAAGGAGTAAATTCAACATGTGTCTAAACAAATATGGATATATCCTAAAAACCTTTACCATATTGGTCCACAACTACATTGCCCTGTTTCTAAAGTTCCTTAACCAAGCCTGTAGTGACATTTCTCATCATTCACCCCAAAATGGCAATGGTTCACGGAGAGGAACGACGTATTGAAATGTATTCCTCATCATGCTGATATAAACTTTTCTATGGATCTTTAGAAAATGTACAATATCAATTTACTATGTGACGAATTGAGGTAATTACGATAAGATGAAATAGGAATTCAGCAAAAATACTAGTCCCCGCGCTACAAACAAATTTGAATGTCATGTAATAAGAAAAAAGTTTGATTTAAGTACCACATAAACCGAGAAAACTTAGAAATCAACAAAAAGTTGTAAGAACCATAAAATGGTATCGTGGTTAAGTCAAAATTCTAAAGGTCCATGCTTAGAGACCAAATAAGTGTTCTTCGTAGAAAATACCGAAACAGCTAAAAATAATATTATAAAATCCAATAAATCACAAACATAAAAAATAAATGGAAATTTCCTTTTAATATTTTAGTGGATTCCAAAGTAACCCTAAGAAAAAGAAAATAATGGATAACATTTAAGTCAATCACCTACCAGGATTCTGGATTCTATCTACGGGCAAAAAGCACTTTTGTGCTTGATCTATTATGCAGGTTACCACCTAAACTAGACAATTACTTGACAAATATGATATTGCATAAGCTTCAGAATTCACATATTCCATTGTTTTATATAGAAAATAGAGGCTCGTGCAAACCATTATTTCCTATCACTACTAGAATATTGTAGCCTTGTCCAGTCAAATAAGTTGGTTAAGTACTCAACTCACTCTGAAAGGAACTACTTATTAGTCTTCAACTTCTTGTTACACTCCAGGAAGCATAGTGGTTGATGACAAGATAAGGCCGCACAATAAAAAATTACCGAAGTAAAAAAAGACCCTCAATTTTAACCATTTTATTGTCCTTCATGAGAAGTCTATAAGAAAGTTTTGGTCCTAAGCGAAAAAATACTAAATCTAAATGGGAGCTTGCAACAATAACAGGCTGAACCACTTGATAAAACTTAATTCACCCTAAAACTGTTACCCAATCCACTTAACTGTTAAATATTTTGTCTAAGACACAAAGTACTTAACTTCTTAATCACTAACCATTCAAAATACCATAACTTGGCACCCGCAACCAATTTCAACAAAACCTTCTTCAAAAGGACAACCATTAATAATTCAGAAAACTCGAATTTGGCTAACTTAAGCAATAAGATCTAATACAATTTAAGTTAGATATGTTTCTGAATTATTGGATTAAACTAGGAAATATAAATTGTCAGTAATTAAAAGCCATATATACAAACAGAAATGGCAACAAATTGACCGCTTAAAATCTATATTCAGTTAAACCTTTAGATTTTCAACAACGTAATAACGCAAAAAGTCTTTATCTGTGCATTTCGTGATGGACAAAAGCTGATTCATTAAGTAATTGCACCCCAAAGTAAGCCAATTCTCCAAAACAGTTGGATAATGCCAGATTCTCCAAAACAGTAAAAGGAGTTTTCTGTTTCATAAATTTGCTATGTATAAAGTGTTATTTTGGAAGTTATTTGATAAGTATATACCGGGTTGTTAGGAACGTAGGATAGTTAGATGGGTGTTTTAATGGAAATTTGTAATTTTTAAAGATATTTACTTTTCGTTTAATATGATGAGATAAATGTCATATATTGATGGTTCATGTCCCAGCTATTGCTTTAATATTTTTAATCTAATATCGCAGTTTATTTTAATCTTATTTTCTTCTTTGTGACCAATTCCAAGAAGAATATTTCCGAACAAAGGGATTTAAAAAGAACAGCCTCACTAATTCCCAAAAACAAAGAAGCACGCCTCACTATTTCAGTCCAAGAATTAATTGGCAATACATGAAAATGTAGCAATGGGGTCAAAAAAATTACTCACCATTGCTATATTTTCAGTGAGCATTGATCAATGGCTACAGAAAATTTTGTAACCAGCTTTTGTTACTATTGGCCTTGTAGACATAAAGTTATGTCAGCACTGGCTACAAATTAATTAGTCACCAACAATGGTGTCAAGAAAATCACTCACCATGTAGTGTCAAATTAATCTGTAGCCATGACGTGGGGTCAAATGCATTTGTAGCCATACAATTATAATAAATGAAAATAAAAAATTAGAAAAAAGGGTGGCATCCGATTATTTTGACGCCACCCTTTTTCTTTTCTTTTTTTTTTAAAAGGCGTGGCGTCCGATTTTTTGGGCGCCACGCCTTTTTTCGTTTTTTTTTAAATCGTGGTGTCAGAATAATCTGACACCACGATTGTACCGTGGTGTGATTTTCATATTATATAAACACCCAAACAATACATAACTAATATAACACCCAAAAAAAAGGAGTGATAGAGGAGATGATTTTTCGGATTTTAGAGTGAGATTTTCATATTTTTTGAGGGAGAGGAGATGATTTTCGGAGTTTTTGAGGGAGAGGAGATGATTTTCCGATTTTTTGAGGGAGAGGGGAGGATTTTCGGATTTTTTGAGGGAGAGGGGAGGATTTTTCGGATTTTTTAGAGGAGATGATTTCCGGATTTTTTGAGGGAGAAGAGATGATTTTCGGATTTTTTGAGGGAGATGGGAGGATTTTCTGTGGTATATATATGATCATCATTGGTATATTGTTTGTATTTTACAAATAGTTCGTTAGTGCATTTTAACTGTTTTAATTAAGTGTAAGTAGTTTTGCATATGTACATAGATAAATGTAGTGATATATTTATTTTCCCATTTTAATAATAGACAACCTCCACACGCAATTGTTAAGACTACTGAAAACGATAATAACTAAAAAGTTACACACTTAAACATTACCAAATTTTTTTTTTTCAACTAATTATATCAATGGCCGAGTGGGAAATCAGTGGGATCGTGGCTAAATGTTCAACAGTCATAAAATCTAATTATCTGCCGTAAACATGCCTTTTTTTAAACTACAAATCTAATTTTCCTGTGTTATCCTAAATTTGAGTTTTATCCTAAATTCCATAATATTGCTTAACTTTTCCTATTTTTTAAAACAAAATTCCAACACTTTTACTAAAACTATCCTAATTAAAATGAAATTCTCCTAATTATTACTAATTATAGAATGACTACACATATAGAATCATGATTTACTTACCTAAACTTAATTACTAATTAATTTTACTCAAATTACTATGAAATCTATAGTTTAATTACTAATTATACAATAATAGTCATCCAAGTGTTAATTCCTAATGTATGCATGTCATTTAATTTAACTATAAATTTAATTTTGCTATTTTATGCTATATTAATATTTTTTCCTAAATTCCATAATATTTCTTTACTTTTCCTAATTTTTATAGTAAAATTCCATCACTTTTACTAAAACTATCGTAATTAAAGTGAAATTCTCCTAATTACTACTAATTATGAAATGAGTACACATAATATGGTCCTAATTACACTTTAATTATCTAATAACAAATAATTAAGATATGCTTGCATGCTTAACATTCTAACTAACACTAAAAATTGCATAAACAAATATAAAATGCTAAATATTTAATAAAAATTAAAAAGCAAGCTAATATCCAATAAATCCTATATTTTGCTAACAATACTTATAAACACAACAATATCAACATATAAAATGCATACAAACTAATTATAAGAATAAATAGAAAAAATATAAGAAATCTAAAACATACTATTCAACCATAGAAAATCGATTTTTTTTTTTTTTGCATAATAGTGTTCTCCAAACATTATACAAGAACATACCTTAAGTAATTGGTTAATTTGGAGAGGATTTGAGTGGATTTAAAAAAAAAAATAGAGTTTTGTGTAGGAAAAAGAAAGAAAATGACGAAAAGAAGGGAAACATAAAAGAAAAAAAAAAAAAAAAAAACCGTGGCATCTGATTTTTTGGATGCCACAGTTTTGTGGACAGCATGTGATGGGGCCGTCTGACATGACGGCCCCTTTTTTAATATTTTTTTTTGCTTCTTGTGGCATCAAATTTTTCGGATGCCACACCCCTTTTTTAATGTTTTTTTTTGTTCTTTGTTGTGGCATCCGAAAAATCGGATGCCATTGACACCACGATTTAAATCAATGGGGTCAAATTATTTTGACCCCATTTATTTTGTATGGCTACAAATTATTTTGCCACCATTGGACACAATGGTGACTGATTATTTTCACCCCATACTTGGTGAGTGATTATTTTCTCACCATTGTTGGCTACAAATTTTTTGACACCATTGACTTAAATTCAGCTGGTACATGGCTACAGATTTTAATCACTCGCCATATTTTTGACACCATTGCCTTGTATTCTTGTAGTGTGGGCAGAAACGAGATGAGAGAAAGGTAACCAGAAAAATATTTGCAAATCCATTGAAAGATAATAAAACATACGGACTTACCAGAATCTGTGCTCTCCTGTCTAGTGGTAAATGTTCGCGTCACCTATTAAGGAACATCAAAAGTAGCAACTAAAGTCAATGGTATGACTCCAATCTAGACATCAAGTAGCAGATATTATTATCTGGTATTCGGAACTCCAATCTAGACATCAAGTAGCTTTTGATCGCATCACATGTTAAAGAATTTCAAAGTAAGACCTAAAGCCAAGGACAAACTCCATCCGGACCCAAGTAGCATATAGCATCACTTGGGATTTAGGACTTACATATGAAGAGCCACGTGGGTTGCCTCCACCTCTTTAAAAACATCAATCGCAGTCAATGTTAAACTCCATTCAAACCTCAAGTAGCAGATATCAACTTTGGAATTTGAAACTTACATTTATTATGACAAATGCGAAATATATAGTATCTAATATTTTTTACCCTTCTCATGTAAATGTTGGTGGAAGAATGTATCCGGAGAGTGAACTGTTCCTGCTTACAAACTCTTAGGGTTATATGGAGCGTAACTCTACCATAGTTGAATTACAGTAGCTTATCATTGAGGAACACCATGTGTTAGTAGTCTTGGTTGAATTTTAAGTCAATGGCTAGTTATTAACGTGGATGATACAGAGGACTTTTTCTTATATGGTCATTGCAAAGCCACCATCAGTCTTCTTCGTCCGATCTTAGACCTGTTGCCCACGGAATGCCGGAATTGGGTCTTGAAACCATCGGGTCTTTACATTTGCACTGAATAATGAGTTACCTTTCGTAATTAGGTCCCTTGTGCTCATAGTTCTTTCAACTATTCTTAGGGAAGCAATACGCTACAGGTCAATTTGCATTCTGGTGGAGTGCTTTGAAGTGTAATACAAATGCATAAGTTATTATTTATACTTGGAGTATATAGTTTTATGTATAGTTACAATTGAACTACTCACTGAACAAACGTGTAAACATTACTACATTCAGTGTTTCGCACAAGACAGATGCACACTAGATCTACTTATGCATGCACATATCTATATCTCAAAGACATCTTGGCACCGAAAAAAAAATTTAGGCAAAATAAACCAGGAATATAAAAAGCAAGGGGCTTTTTTGCTGCCTTTTTCAAAAGATGCGGGAATTTTTGTTGTTTACCATTAAATACAACACAGGGAGGATGTTTTGCTAACCAAGACAGTCGATCTTTACATAAATACAACATTAATTACCAGGATTCATTTTGGAAATAAAGGAGTTGGAAAAACACAAAATTTACGTATACATAAATATTTGTGCTGTTTACAAATCTATACATATTCCAACCTGACTTAAATACTTCCAAAATAAATGAAACTGCTGATTCTTAATTGACTTAAACCTGCCAACAATCTATTCTAACAAAGACCATCATTTAAAAGGTCCAGGAGATGCACTGGAGAGCAGTATGTTTCATAGCAAATTCAGAAAGGAATTATTGCTAGAAACACCAATATATAGTGAATTGGAATATTCTATTAAAATTTCCGAGGAATACAAGGTAACCACAAGATCTATAAATTGTTGGATCTCGTTTATTAACAAACAAGACTATGCTGCTACACCAGGCATAGATCAGAAAATAATTCTGCACTTATATATAATCATGATATATACATGCACATAAGCTACGTCAATAAAGAAAAAAGATCACCTGTTTACATTAAGTAAAAAAAACTATATTGCCATATATAAAGTGTATCGTAAAAAATATTTGTTACTTTATTAGATTTGTTTCAATTTAAAGTTTATGTTATTTATTTTATAGGTCTCAAATTTACATTTTTGAGAATTCTTCTATGAGTTTATTTTTCATTTTAGATTTATTGTTTATATTTATAATAAAAATTCATTTTATAATCTGTAAAATAGATTGAGGGTCAATGAGAATTTCTTTAAGCAGCTCTCATTATATGCAGATAGCATATTTGTGCTTTTTATAACTTTATAATGAAGCAATACTTTAAAGAGTATTGGAATACAAATATTTTCTTTTAATTTATCCAAAGACATGTTTAATTGTTATTTTTTCTTTTCAATTGTTAGAGCCCCGATTGTTGGATTGGGGATTTGGAAATGCAGTTTTCACAGTAGTTGTTAGGATAGAATCCTAAATATGTTGTAATTCGAGTTTAGACAAACTCCTAAGAATTGGAGATGAGAGGGAGAGACTTTGATTAAAAATATTATTTATTTTTTTCTCAACATCTACAATACATTCCATTCTAATTTATAAGCAATCTAAGTAACTTCTCCAGTAACACCATTCATTATACAACTTTCACAATAACATATAACTCCTACACAATTCTATCTAACACTTTACACTACAAGAATTTGCCCATATAGAAAGTCTCGAGTTCCTTCCTATAGGCTAAAAATCCGTTTCTGTAGAGCAATAGAAAGGAAATATTTTGTTTCCAAAATTCCTTTATGTTGGTGTGGTTGCTGTTGATGACGCATACTCTCCCTCCTGGGATCGTACCTGTCTACGTGGCCTAATCCCCTGATCTCATCCAGTCTCACGACCCCCTCTCTCGGATTCTCCGACCCTAGTAGGCCTACCCTCGGGTTCCCCGACCCTGATAAATATTATAGTGTGTTGTTTGTCTTGCCCACCCCTCGTTTTGCCAACGAGGGGGGGTCGTATTTGGCACGTGCAGGTATGGCCTCCTTAATCGTTAAGCAAAGGCGACCGCCCCTTCTGCCCAACCATAGGGGGCATTTGACGTCAGACTCGACGTCATCCTCCACTATCCAAGTGCGTTGTCGCCCTTACGGGGCTCGACCGCCCTGCTTCCCCAATGAAGAGCGAGGGCTCGGGGGTTATAAAATGTATACGGAGCACGGCATGCACCGAGGGTAACATGCAGGCACCACATGCCCTACTCTACGAAGCCTACTCGAGCATCACGTGCCTATTTCTCCAAGACTCAGAAGCTCCACGTACCCTACTCTACGGGGACACGCAAATACTCTATTACCCTCGAAACCAGCATGCATGCCGACACGTGCCCCTGGTCATAAATGCATCGCACAATCTCCAACACATGTGAGTATACAGCTATAAGAGCCCCACATAGAGAGAGAAAGAGCAAGCACGAGCGAGTAAGGTCGGAAGAGTTAGAGCCCCAGCGGTAGTAGCGGTTTTTGAAGGGAGATCGTGCGAACGGAGCCCGAACCCCCAAGGGTCGTGGATAGTTGCAGCGGAAGGCCTCCCCAACGAGTCTTCCACCCCCCAGGTCCAGGATCATCTTAGGTCGGGACCGGCGTGCGAACAGCCTCGGTGACGGGCACGGACATCCAGGGGCATCATCAGTGGCGCCGTCTGTGGGAACGTCATCAGAGTCCCTGAGATAGCCTAAGGAATGAGCCTGGATTCGGTAAGTTCACACTCCGTAAACAGTACTCTTAGTTTCCAATCCCCTTCACGCATATTTGCCCAAGCTGTTATGGCTATTTCACCCCAAAATTCTGGTGAATCCATCTCTTCTTCACCGGAGGCCCCGAGTCAACACGCTTACAAATCCCCGAATCGGGGGGAAGCCCCCGACGAGGGAACTTCTACTGAAGTCCACCAGACTATGAGTGAGTTGGATCGCCTACTAGAGACCGCTGCAGAGCAAGGCGCCCGACGAGTGCGACAACAGGGAAGATTCGTTGACACTGTGATCGATGTAAGGCACATTGATCCCCACATTCTCTTCGAGTTCGTAGCTCAAGGCACCCGATCTGTAGAGTTCGCTGAATCCCTGGTAAGCCACCCCGCTCAAACCTTGGAAAAACTCATGCAGAAAGCCAAAAGATATATGTTGCTAGAAGATACGCGGCTTGCCAAGCTTGGGCTAGTGGGGCATGATGATCGTGCAAGGAATAGGCGAGGAGATAACACCCGTGGACGACATGACGTGGTAAAAAGGTACTTAGAACCCCTTCCTTTAACCCCCTTGAAAATCTCTAGTACCGAGGTATTGCAAGTAATGGAGGGACACCCAGACCTCCGATGGCCACCCTAATCTCGAAATTCAGAAACTCTGCGCCATACTGGGAAATGGTGCTTGTTTCACCGAAGCTGGGGTCATAAAACTGAGCAGTGCGATCACTTGAAAATGGAGATTGAGCGCCTCTTGAAGATGGGGTACTTGCGCCGATTCCTCGCAAGGAGGGAGGTTATTCCTAGGAATGATCAACCCACAGAGCGGCGAGAGGTAAACCAACCTCGTGAGCAGGTGCGGGAACTGCGTCGGAGTACAGAGCAACCGGAAAGAGAGAGAGAGGATTCCCAGAGCCGAAGAAGAAGAGCCGAAGAGGGATCGACACCCGAAGGACAAACCCGGCACCAGCATTTACCGTCCCCGCCCTCGAACTACTTGCACAATCCTTTGTCCGGCAGAACTATTAACGTGATCGATGGAGGCCCGTTGGCGTCCTCGTCGGCTCAAAGGAATAGGAAGTTCCTCGAGGAGACACAACAGGTTAGCTTAAAGTATCATGTTTTTTCTACTAGCATATCTGCGCCCCCTGCAATTACCTTTGGACCAGCGGATTTGATAGATGTTGTCCACCCTCACGACGACCCCATAGTGATCCAAGCCACAATCCATGGGGCCGAGGTGGCCAGGGTCCTAATTGACACGGGAAGTTCGGTAGACGTGATGTTCCTGCCTACTTTCCTGGCTTTGGGGCTTCAACTGGAGCAGATAGTACCAGAAAAGACCCCGTTGGTTGGCTTTGATGGAAGCCCGAGCAAAACTTTGGGCTCCATACCGCTCTTGATGTCGTGGGGAGAAGGACAGTTGCAAAGGACGGAAGAAGTTAGATTCTGGATCACGAACGCACTGGCTAAAACTTACAACGTGATTTGTGGGCGACCCTTCATTCGCTTGTTCGAGGCCGTACCCTAAGTTCTCCACCTGAAGGTAAAATTCCCAAGATTGAATGGAATCGGGGAGGTCAATGGAAATCAGGCACGGGCTTGATAGTGCCGGCTAAACCCCATTGCCACGGTTGAGAAAGAGGAAAGTAATGATCGGAAGAGTCAAGGCAAATCTCGGCGTGTCGAAGCGGGCAAGTTGTACCCCGCAGAAGAACTCAAAACGGTAGAAGTTGTCCCGGGAGAAGCCGAGAAGGTTGTGAAAATGGGAACAACATCGACTCACCGATAGAGATGCAGCTCCTCGAGACACTGCGTCTCTTTCAGCATGTGTTTGCTTGGGAAGGAGGACCACCAGGGCGCATCAGCCCGAAGGTATGCCAACACTTCCTCGATGTGCGCCCCGATGCCAAGCCTATCCAACAGAAGAAGCACAAGATGGGACCTGAGAGGAACAAAGTGATCAAGTCTGAGATACAGAGGTTGATTGGTCTGAACCAGATCCGAGAGGTGCAGTATCCTGAATGGCTAGCCAACCTAGTCCTGGTTCCAAAATCCAGCGGACGATGGCGAATGTGCATCAATTTCACCGATCTCAACAACGCGTGCCTGAAGGATTGCTTCCCCCTGCCTAGTATCGATCAGCTGGTGGATTCCACAACGGGATGCGCTCTGCTTTCAACAATGGATGAGGATCAAGGATACAATCAAAACCCGATGGCCGAAAGGGATCAAGAGAAAACCAGTTTCATCACGGAGTTCGGTACGTATTGCTATCTCGTTATGCCTTTCGGATTAAAGTATGCAGGGGCCATATACCAAAGGCTCATGAATACCATGTTCTCCCCGATGATCAGGAACAACTTTGAGGTGTACGTGGATGATATAGTGGTCAAGAGCCAAGAAGCTAGCCTGCACAATACCGATCTGATCGAGGCATTTCGGATCATGGACAAGTTTGGCCTGAAGGTAAATCCCCGCAACTATTGCTTCGGGATTCAGGGAGGCAAGTTCCAAGGTTTCCTCGTCACCCAACGGGGAATCAAAGTTAATCCTGAAAATGCTAAGGCAATATTGGAGATGCCGCCACCCCACACGGTCCGAGATGTGCAGCGGTACTCCCTCATCGAGAAGTTTGCCTTCGCTCAAGTCACAACCTTCCGAAAGCTAAGGTCATATTTCTTAACTCATCCTATCACCATACTTACAAAGCACCCCCTACGGGCCATACATAGTCACGCTCAAGTGTCGGGAAGGATGGTCAAATGGGCGGTAGAACTTGGAGAATACGACAGTCAGTATGCTCCGAGGCCGGCGATAAAAGCCCAGGTATTGGCTGATTTCATGGTGGAAACTAATGAGGTGCCCGAGGAAGTTCGCACGGCAAAAGCTTGGAAAGTCTATGTGGATGGATCCTCCAACAATGGTGCAGGAGGAGCAGGTGTTGTGTTTAAGTTGACGCACGAGGATCAACCCGAAGAAGTATTATCTTTTGCTATAAAGATAGGGTTCCTGTTTCTAATAATAAAGCGGAATACGAGGCGCTGTGAATCGGAATGAGGCTGGCAAAGGAGGGGAAAATGGCTCGAGTCCAGTTCTATAGCAACTCGCAGTCGGTGGTGCAGCAAGTGAAGGGGACATATGAGGCCAGGGATGAAAGAATGAAGGAATACCTGAGCACAGTACGCAAGTCTCAGAAAAGCTTTGAGGAATTTACCCTCGATCAGATCCCACGGGCGGAGAACGAGGAGGCCGACGCTTTATCCCGAATAGCTGCTGGAATGAACCCCATCGGAACACAACAGGTAACTTTCCTTACCATCAGCTCGTCTGAAAAAAGTCATGTGGCGTTGAAGGTGTTAAACATTGAAAAAGATGATCAGAAAGGATGGATGACCGAGGTGAAAGCATATCTGCTGAACCCGAAAAAATATGAGCACAACAGTGAGTTGGAGAAGAGAGCCGCTCGGTTCTTTATGAAGGATGGAGTACTGTACAAGAAAGGATTCTCGCAACCTTACCAGCGATGCTTAACCGAAGCAGAGGCCATTGAAGTAATGAGAGAAGTGCACAGAGGAAGCTGCGGAAACCACTCAAGGGGTAGGAGTCTCGCCCAGAAGATACTCCGACAGGGTTATTACTGGCCCACCATGCAGAAAGACACCACGGCATTTACGCGACAGTGTGAGCAATGTCAAAAGCATGCCTACATGTCACACCTACCCGCGGCAGCTTGGGAACCCAACCTCGTTCCTTGCCCGTTTGACAAGTGGGGTATTGACATCGTCGGACTCTTGATACAAGACCGTGGGCAAAAGAAGTACCACTTAGTGGCTGTAGATTACTTCACTAACTGGGTTGAGGCCGAGCCGATGGTGCAAATCACTTCCGCAGCAGTTACCAATTTTCTCTGGCAAAACATCGTTTGCCGATTCGGAGTACCCCGAATCTTGGTCAACGACAACGGGTTGCAATTCACTAGTGACCAACTTGCAAAGTGGTGTGATCACTGGAAGATTCATCATCGCTTTACCTCTGTAAGGTATCCCAAATCAAATGGCCAGGTCGAGGTCACGAACCACACTCTGATCCAGGGACTAAAGGTACGTCTCCTGGCATATCAGGGAAAGTGGGTCGAGAAAATCCCAAGTTTATTGTGGGCTTACCGAACCACTACCAGATCTTCCACCGGTGAGACTCCATTCAGCCTAGCTTTTGGGCACTAGGCAGTTATACCCGCGGAGATATCCACACCTAGTTGGAGAGTATAGGAATACGAGGAAAACTGCAATGACGAACACATGGTCCTGGAGCTGGACCTCTTGGAAGAACACAGGCGACAAGCTGCACTTTGAAGCGCTCATTACATGGCTCGCATGGGTAGATACTACAATAAGCGTGTGAAAGACCGAACGTACCTAGTAGGAGAGCTGGTCCCTCAAAGAGTGGGAGCATCAAAAGCCGTGGGAAAGCTGGATCCTGCGTGGGACGGGCCCTTCCGAATATCCCGCATTCTAGGGGTAGCAACGTATCAGCTGCGGGATATGGAGGGTCGGACCTACCAGCGCTCCTGGCACACATTGAACCTCCGAAAGTTCTACCCTTAGATACCGGTTACAAGATAGAGGCAACATTTCCCTTCGGAAAAACGAGAGGGAAACCGAACCCAGGTAAATAAATAAACCTTGTGAGTTTTAAGTATTAACCAGTCTATATTTACTACTTAGCCTCATGTAATTTAGACAACTATGTGCAGCTTGATTCCCAATTTTACTACGAGGGATACGTAGGAAGCTCAGAAGTTACTCGAGTTCAGCCCCAAAAATTAAAATAATATATGTACACAACACACAAGCACGAAGGTAAACTGACGATGCAGGTACAGAAAATTAAAAAACTTCATTCAAAGAGTGGGTTTTTACATAGTAGGGGTCGAAGCCCCTACGAACCACTCCGCCCGCCACCCACTCGTAGGGCGGGCGAAGCTAAAAAAAAGGGATGGAAAAGAAGAAAAAACAAAAAAGAGAAAATAACTACTGGCTAACCAGGGCCACTACACTACCAACTAAGGCCTATGAGTCATCCATCCTTCATCCTTTTTAGCGCTCCTCGCGGTGACGATTCCCGGCCCGGATAGCCGCTCCCCGCTTCTCCTCCGTCCTCTCCCTAATCACCCTCTCGGGGGACTTCTTGACCCGCTCGGAGGAGCTACTGGCGTCGTGGACGCCGCAGCAGCAGAAGCAGCAGCAGGTACAACCGGGGCAGCAAGAACCGTGGTGCGACTCCTAGGACGTCGGGGCTCGACCCTCGAATGACGAGATGCATCAAACAAAGGGATCAGCAAGTCCCGGGGCACACCAGGGAAGTTATAGACGATGCTCATGCACAGGTCGTAACCTATGCCCATGAAAATCCGAACGTCGTTACCGTCAATAACCTCGGTAAGCTTCGTCTTCTTGGCTGCGCCAGTCCGTGCGGCGGAGCGTCCCGTGGCCAACTTCTTCTCGTATTCGGCCCGGGCTGCATCCACCTCAGCCTCCTTCCAAACCTCGAACTCCATCCTCAAAGTGTGAGCCCTCACCAGCGCCGCTTCTACCTCGGCCAACCGAGCCTCGAATCGTGCCAGATCCTCCCTCAAGCCATCCATGTGTACATGATCTGCCATCAGTGAGTCCGCCAAATTCCTCAAGTCCTCCTCTATCTCCCTCAGGTTCTTTGCTTGCTCCGCCTACAGGCGCTCCCTCGACCGAGCCTCCTCCAGAGCAGCCTTAAGAGACGCCACCTCCTCTCTCAACTTGGAGAACTCCTCCTGCCAGGACACCCGCGCCTCCTCTAGCTCCTCGCGATATTTCTCTGCCACTCCCTGGTGCAAATGAGCCATCGCTTGGGCTCCTTGCACCCGCTGGGAATCACGGGAGGACTGGATCTCTCGGGAGTCAAGTTCCCGAGCCACGAACAACGTCCAGAAAAAGAAGTGGTAAGTAAAAATATATGCAGTAAACCTCAAAAGGAAAACAAGAAGTCAAGACTCACATCAAGGACACTGCGGGATAGGCGGGCCAGCAAGTGAGCACCGTCCTCGTGGCTGAGACGCTCCCGCTCCTCGGGCTCCAAGAACCCGTCCACCCAATTCAGGAGGCCCTCGGGAATGTAAATAGATTGAGAGTTACGAGGCGGCATCTGGCCCCTACTCGTCCCCTCGCCTAAAGGAACTACAGGGGTCGGCGATGGCAGAGCATTAGGAGCCTCGGGTTCAACAGAAGTGGTTGGCTCAGCAGAAGTGGCCCCCTTCGAGAAATCACCCCCGAACAGTCTTCAAACGAGCCTCGAAGGAAATCGTTCATGGAGTAATTACGTCTCGGAGTAGCACTAGCCCCTGGAGTGGGGCTAGACGAAAAAGAAGAAGAAGCTATATTATTCCCCGAGGAGAGAGCGTCAAGAGGAGCAACCAGACTCACCCGACGCCTTTCTGAGGTAGCTTGTCCCTCGGAAGCAAGAGAATCGTCATCCGAATGGATCATTTGGGCAGCCTCTGCGGAGGAATTGCCCACGGCATGCGTGGCCAACTCAACCCCTGATAATACATCGTAAGGCAAAGTCAGCACCGGACAAATAAAAGTCGTCACATTACCAAAAGAAAAAAGAAGAAAACTTACCGAAAGGAGAGCCTCGTCCCATTTGGGCACCAACAAAGTCGATATAATCAAGGCCGCCTTGGCGGCCCACAAATTTCATGGCCCAGGGGCGCTCGAGGATCGACATCGAGTCGCAGGAGGTAGAAAAGAACCCTCGGTGCTGCAGGAAAGTGGTATCTGCGGCAGGGTTAACGACGTCTACATAACTTACACCCCACCTGGTTGATATGCCCCATTGCCCACTACGAGGGCGAAGGAAGAAGTAGCGGCTCCTCCAATTACGGTTCAAGGGGAAGGCGGTCGAAACTCTGGTCAAAAAGCAGTTTACACACTGACGTGGTACCAGTTGGAAGAACGGGTAGCCCAGTCTCACAGGTCGAAGGGCAAAAGCCCCAAACAAGATGGTAGGAGACATGGGAATGTTAAAATGGTAACACAATAGAGTAAAACTCACAAGGCATCGGTAGGAGTGGGGGACGAACTGGCTCGGACAGATCTGCATGAAGGTGAACATGAGAGTCATGCAGGGATGGAAGAAACAGCGGAGACCATTGTGAACTTGATCGGAGTATACAGTCAAAAAACCGGCGGGAGGATTGAAAGCTCGTTCAGCAGGGGTCGGTATCCGCACCTCCATGCCAAGGATGCCGTACTGGTCCAGCAACGCTTGCACCGATTCGGCTGTCTCGGGAGAGGGGGTCGAACCAGCACGCCACGCCCCCAGTATCTGACCAGGATCGACCTCGCCGGAAACCAGTTGGAACCCATCCTGTGGGGCTTCATACGGGTCCCGATAAGAAAAAGCAACGGTAATAGCGTCAGCGATAGGATCGTCAAGCACAAAACCGTCATCCGCCACCCTGAGGTTGCGGGCAGCAGCAAGTTGGCTCTTCATCCTCTGACGAGTACGGGAAGCCACGGCACGACAACTGCGGCGGATACAGAAAGTCCCACCGCTCGCCGGTTGAACAACAGGTGGCGGAGTAGGAGTGTGGTGATTCGTCATCGAAATCTCGTCGAAAGACGATTCAGAGGATTCAAAGAGATTTTCAGTATCAGAGGAAAAGGATGTAGGGGAAGCCATTTGCGGAAAAGCTAGAGAGAGAGGAGATCGGATTTGCTGAAGAGAGAAGATGAAGTGACGAAAAAAGCTAAGTAAAAGAGTCTATTTATAATCTCCGAAGCGATGCTTCAATTTAGGCGGGAATATACGAAAAGCCAAATATGAAACTTGTGTGAAAATTGCTACCACCCCCGTTCACCAATAAGTGGCGCCAACAGAGGACATGTGTCGGTTATACAAAACTGTCTGCCCTTAATGTGCCTTTTCGAGGCCCTAATGATGACTGAGAGATTTTATGCGTGTAAAAGTAAATCATATCTAGGGTAGCACGAAAACCAAGATCACCGGATGGGACGTATTGGCTAAAAGAAGCAACAACAGTAAAAGGCCAAAATTGAAAAGGCTCCTCGAGCCGTTACAGCTTCTCCAAGAAGCTAAATTGAAGAGGCTCCACAAGCCATTACAACCCTTGAAGAAATTATACGAAGAGGCTCCTCGAGCCATTACAACCCTTGAAGAAATTATACGAAGAGGCTCCTTGAGCCAATACAACCCACGAAGAGGCTCCTTGAGCCGTTACAACCAACGAAGAGGCTTCCCAAGCCATTACACAATCATCGAAGAAGCTCCTTGAGCTATTACACATTCTCGAAGGAACTAAACAAAGAGGTTCCTCGAACCCACATGACCTCCACTAAAGACATTGAAGAAATTGCCTTTGAAGACCTTGGGAAAAGATTGACCGGTTCGGGTAGCGTTTCGAGGGGTTACATCAAACGCCGCTCTACTAGGTGTTCCATTATGAACCTTTGAGCACCACGCGTACTTCTGAGGGGAAAAACAACAACCCTTGTTGAAACAAGCAACGAGGGGCTAAGGGTACGCCCTGTTGATCAGCAGAAATCCCTTTAGATGTATCATGAGTTGACTTGCTCCTCGTCATACGGCTCGGGGGCTTTAGCCAAATGCTCTCTAGAGGTGTCCCATTATGAACCTCCGAGCCAAACACGCGTCCTTCCGAGGGGAAAAACAACAACCTTTGTCGAAACATGCAACGAGGGGTGAAGGATACCCTGATGACCGGTGACCGTCCCTTTAGGAGTATCACGAGTCGACTTGCTCCTCGTAATACGGCTTGAGGGCCCTAGCCAACTGCTCTAAACGAGGTGTCCCATTATGAACCTCAGAGCCCCACGCAAATTACGCAACTAGGCGACCGATTCCTTTAGGGGTATCACGGGTCCACTTGCTCCCTGTAATACACCTCGAGGGTCATAGCCAACTCTTGGGTGCCTTAACGGGAACCCGAGGAGCCCATCACGTACTTCCAAGGAGTAAAACAACAATCCTTGTCGAACCACGGCACGTGGAGCAGATGTGCTCCCGCGATTGTTTCATCCTCAAAATTCTACCCAGATTGACAATTTAAAAGAAAAAACAGGCAAAAGAAGACACACATGAAGACCTCCAAAAAAGAGAATTTTATTAATCTCGAGATATTACAATCACAAGAAAAAGAAAAATACAACACAAGAGGCCTACAATGCTATTCCCCTCGTGAGGGCCGCTTGCCATCTCTTATTGCCCTTCGACGCACCTCCAGCGTCGGAGCATCATCCTCAATCTCGGGAGCTCCGATCGTGGAGGCTACCCGCAAAGCGGTTTTCGGCGGACGAGGAACATGGGCATCTGCACGACGGGAACTTGGAGGACCAGGGCCAGTAACCAATGGCCCACCAACCATGATTTCTGTTGCCATCACCCAAATCCTTCTCGCCCTTGTCTCGGGAGAAGAACCACGGGAAGCCGCCCAACCAGCCTCGGGGAGGACGATCTGCGTAGACAGAAGCCTGGCCTGGTAGGCTTCAAGGATCGCCTGCATCTTGGAAGGGCTCGGAGGAGAACCCGGCGGTATCTCTTCTCCCGGAACCTCAATCTCTTGTGGAGAAACGGTCGTTAAGTCAGCCTCAGGTACGATCCAGTTTCTTGTTCTTAATTGTTGTACAGATCCCTTCTACCCAACCATGACCAGGGAAGCAAACACCTTCCGGAAGTAACCGTGATGGAGCGGGGAACCGATGTAACGAATGATACGCTCGAATGTATCCCTCCTGGCTTTCTCAACAATTTGCCCCCGGAGCTCCTTGTTGATTCGCCATACTTGTTCATCGATCTGATCGTCCATGGTGGCCCGGCATTCCTCCAACGCTGCCCGAAGGGTCTCTACAGCCTTCACCGCCTCCGCATACCCTGCCTCAGCCTCCTGCTGCAACCTGGAGGTCCTCTCTAGAGTATCCTTCAGAGCCACCAGCTGCAAAGCCACCTCGTCCTTTACCCCCTCGGCCACTCGGAGGCGCTCTTGCGCAAGGTTCCGAGCCTCCGTCAGCTCAGTCGCAAAGGTTTCCCATTTGCGACACCTCTTCGTACGGGACTCAAGAGCGACTCGAACCTCCTGCAGTTCGGCCAGTACCCGAGAGTGATCTGACCTCAACCTCTCAAACTCCTCCTGCGCTCGAGGGTCGGGAGCAGCAGCTTCCAGCTCCGCCACACGACCCTCCAAAGTCTGGATATGCTCCAGCAGCAAAAACTGGCGGGCACTAAACTGTAGAAAAGAAGAAGAAAGAATCAGGAGTCAAGAAGAGCAATGACAAATAGAGTAAAAGCAAAACGAGGACTTATGTCAACCACCACGTAACATGTCGAATCCTTCAACCATTGGAGTCCTCGATTCCGGAGCGACTCAACCTCGAGAAAGTCCACCGCCTGGCGCAATTGGGCGAAGCCACCACCCACGCCACGCAGTTCCTCCACCAGGGAATGCTCAACGGGACCAGGACGAGCCAACTGATCCACCGCCACCTGTGAAGAAGTCCCTTCTTCACGATTCACCACCCAATTATCGGCTCCATCACCTCGAGCCTCTGCATCCTCCTCCAACCTCTCACTCCCTGCTAGTGATCCTAACAGGACGACCTCCTCTTGCCTAGGGACCGCGTCATCCGCTGGACTGGAAGAAGTAGCGAGGGAACTTCCGCCCACGCCTCCATATGGGCCCGCCGCTGAACCCACAAAACCATCTCAAAGGGTCGGGGAAGAAGGTTCGGACCCATCTGTCTCCCCTCAACCTTCGATCAGAGAAGCAGCCCCAGCATCCTTCTCAGCAGGTTCCGAAAGAGTGTGCGAAGAAGAGCCATGGGGAAGAGAAGCGTGAGAAATCGAAGCCACCTCGTGCACTAACAGAGGGGTGGCAAGACAACCCAAATCAAAGGAAGCCGGCAAGGACTCACGAAACCAATCGAAGCGGGTAACAGGCCTCGGGATCATAGGAGCAGGATCGTGGAAGACCTCGAGATCGTCCTCCTGTAGGCTCTGAAAGTTGCCAAAGTATGGCAAACCTGAACTCACCTCACTGCTCGGTTCGGGTACCGAGCGAGCAGAGAGAGAAGGATCCTCACTCGGTTCAGGCGCTGAGTGAGGAGATGGAGACCGACCCCCACCCGGTGCAAGTGTTGACTGAGGACATGGAATGGGCTCCTCGACCCTTGTAGCAACCGTTGATTGAGAGGAAGTGGCTTTCCTTCGAGTAGACCTACTCCCCCGGGGTACTCGGGAAGGGACCACCGTATCCGTGGCTGCTTCTGCCAGGGGAGACACAAAAGAACCTGAAAAACATAAATCAAAGACACGGAAAAAGGAGTCAGAAGATACGAGGAGAGCAGAAGGCAGGGGAAAGAAAGAAAAAGCACTTACAGAACACAGGGTCCTTATTCAAATTTGGGAAATAGACCGAACGAGCCCCCTCCTGAAGACCACAGAGCTGGAACAGCCTCGGGATCTTAGTCAGCCTTTTAACATGGTACTTCACCTGGAAGTAGCCCTCATCCTTCATCTGGAGTCAAACTTTCTCGAGGTGAGAAGAATCCAACTCCGCAGGACCACTCGACCGAATGTTCGTGACCCCCTAGCTCTCGCAATTGCGCCCAAGGGCTTCACAAAGAAAAAAGAAGACTTCCAACTACCGTAGGAAGAGGAAGCATCGGTAAGAATTCTTGCCCCCGGAACGACTTGAGAAGAAAGAGGAGTAAGGTAGAAGAAGGGTGCCTTCCCCGCACCCACATCGTACAGAGACTGCAGGCGCTCCGCTGTGTAGGGAAGCCCTCGGCTTCGGCAAGTGATCTCGAACCCAGCCATGATAGAAAAGGCGTTGGGCATCAACTGACTTAGATAAAGCCCTAGGGCTTTGGCACCTCTTGGAAAAAGGATGGCACGAACATCCGCCATCGCGCATCAATCTGAGGGAAGTAAACGGTCAAATAGCCGACCGGGGGACTATTTGCCCGGTGTAGATTCTCCGGGATCAACACCGCCACATTCTCCCTCGCCACATTGTGTTTAGCAAGAAAGCTGTCGGCGGAGGCCTGAGTTACGGTGCTGGCGATGTCCCCCACACTCACAACCTGTTTCTTCGACGTCGTCCCTTTATCACCCGCTTTGGCAAGAGCAGCAGAGGCAGCGGTACGCTTACCACGACGGGTAACCGAAGGAGAAGGGAGCGTCGATTGGGATGGAGAAGCAGGAGGAGTAGAACCAGAAGTAGCGGCGGCGGCGGTGTTAACATATGACATGATCGCGGTGAATAAAAGAAGGTAGAGGAAAAGCAGCGGTTGCGAAAGAAAACAGAGAAGGCAAAAAGGCTATGAGCCCTAGGAACCGCAACGTGAGAGATCTAAATAGATCGGAAAAAAGGCGGTATAATTCCCGCTCATTACCCTAGGAGTAGCCGATGAATGACACGTATCGCTCAGCGTACGAGGGAAGTTTTAGGAATCCCGTGAAATCAGAAAGTGAGACAGACGCGCGGTCAAACGATTAAACCCCTAAAATTTTTACTCTCTGCCACGTTCTACGAACTGTGACAGAGACTGGGGGACTTATGATGACGCATACTCTCCCTCCTGGTATCGTACCCGTCCACGTAGCCTAATCCCCTGGTCTCGTCCTGTCTCACGACCCCCTCTCTCGGATTCTCCGACCCTGGTAAGCCTACACTCGGGTTTCTCGACCCTGATAAATATTATAGTGTGTTGTTTGTCTCGCCCACCCCTCGTTGTGCCAACAAGGGGGGGGGGGGGTCGTATTTGGCACGTGCAGGTATGGCCTCCTTAATTGTTAACCAAACGCGACCGCCCCTTCTGGCCAACCAGAGGGGGCATCTGACGTCAGACTCGACGTCATCCTCCACTATCCGAGTGCGTTGTCGCCCTTACAGGGTCGACCGCCCTGCTTCCCCAATGAAGAATGAGGGCTCGGGGGTTATAGAATGTATACGGAGCACGGCATGCACCGAGGGTAACATGCAGGCACCACGTGGCCTACTCTACGAAGCCTACTCAAGCATCACGTGCCTATTTCTCCAAGACTTAGAAGCTCCACGTACCCCACTCTATGGGGACACGCAAATACTCTATTACCCTCAAAACCAGCATGCATGCCGACACGTGCACCTGGTAAAGTTACATCTATACCCTCCCCTCGCTCTATAAATATGGAAGCAGGCTGGTCATAAATGCATCTCACAATCTCCAACACAAGTGAGTATACAGCCATAAGAGCCCCACCTAGAGAGAGAAAGAGCGAGCACGAGCGAGTAAGGTTGGAAGAGTTCGAGCCTTAGCGGTAGTAGCGGTTTTTGAAGAGAGATCGTGCGAACGGAGCCCGAACCCCCAAGGGTCGTGGATAGTTGCAGCGGAAGGCCTCCCCAACGAGTCCTCCACCCCCCAGGAGCTTGCCGAATCTAAGATCATCTTTGTCGGCGACCGGCGTGCGGACAGCCTCGGTGACAGGCACGGAGATCCAGGGGCGTCATCAGCTGTGAAAATCCAGAAAGGGGAGAAAGTTCCTTTTTTAGCCTAGAAAGAGAATTGTCGCTTTCTCCCGTAGAAAGGGACTAGGTACTTTCTTTGGACAACAACAACTGCGTCCCTTGCTAGGCGAAATAACTGGGCGGGAAACTCTAAATTTCGAAAAGCTGAAAAGGGAGCAATCCTTTTCTCCCATATTTTTTCAAAAAAATAAAAATAATATTGTAATGTATTATAGATCTACACCTTAAGTTATTAACTTCCACTTTTTATTATAGTTAGCTTTTGAATAGTATAAATTTAAGTATTTTAACTTGTAACTATGTGTTGTATACTATATACATATATGTATATTCTAACATATTAAATTATATATCTACACTACTTACAATATTATAACAAATAGGGTAATTATTTAAAACTATAACATATTTTTACTATTTTACATGAAATAGAAAAACAATATTAATATATATTATTAATTATGGATGAAACATAAAATTTTTATGGATGAAACAATATTATATATTATGGGTGAAACTACAGTATATAGCATTAATTACATAAAAGTATCAAAAACTATAAACAATTAAGCATAAAAAATAAAAATAAAAAAGATGAAGAAGATTGAGATAATGGTTGTATTGGAGCCTTATGAGAGGATATGAGATGGAGGAATTGTGAGTGTTTGAGGAAGAAAAACTATGGAGGGTATATATAGAATTTTAGTCAAAGTTGAAGAATTACCGGAGTTATGGATTTGGTTGACTTCTGCTGAGCCAAACAACATATTTTTTCTTATGTGTTAGCACACGGCCAGTCTAATTGCTTCCCTGGAAGATGCCAATATGAGATTTCTTATATATTTATTTCATAATTTTTGGTTCTTTATAATAGATCTTCCCCTAAGTCTGGCTTGCGGTTTCCTTGTAGTCGGTTTCGATTTTGCTTCCTTGAGAGTGTGCATTTCTTGTTAAAGTTTTGCAAATGGATATTGAACCGGTGTAAGGGAATTTGTCAGGGTTGGAACGTCCATCGTTGTTTGAATGTGTGAACTAAGAGGCATGAGTGTTCTCTCAATGAAAGCACCAATGTAAATTATGATATAGAAACCTAAACAAACTCCTTAGAATTGGAGACGAGAGGTAGACACTTTAATTATAAATACTATTTATTTTTTTCGTATCATTCAATTCTAATTTATAAGCAAGCTAAGTAACTTCTCCCACTAACACCACTAAATGCACAACTTCCCCTCTAACATATAACTCCTAGACAATTCTATCTAACACTTTACTAATATTATCTTATACAAATTAAAATACAATTTAATATATTAAATATTTAAATTTAGGCTCGTATCAGTAGCAACTAAAGTCGAGTTTTCTGTTTCCAGGCAAGCCAGATAAGCTTCATTATTGACCTGGGCCCTATGAAGTTTGGCAAAGGACATATCACATTTCCGTGGATGAACATATTAGGCTATGTAATGATAATTGCGGCCTAAGCCATTGATGATATATACAGTGGCCTTTAATGTCCGCTAAATATATAGTAACAGAACGTGATCCAAGTTTAGAGCATCCTTTAAAGACATGACACAGGTACAATTCGGCAAGCGGAGGTGTATATAAGAAGTACCCATGTTTGGGAGGAGGAATTGGCAGCATGAATTATGAGAACAAGCTCCGGGAGAGCAAACCAACATGGATCAACTAAAAACTCATCTTGCTAGAACACAAGCCATAAGCCTCAGAATCTGACGGATCCTAGCGTTTAAAATCAGCTTGGATGTGGCCTAGCTACAGATTTAAGCTGTTGAGTTGGGCGACAACTTGCAAATGGAAAGATCAATAATTGGAGGAGGTGAGGCATAATGTATAGTGATCGTGAGCAGTGCTCAGAATCAACGAAGCGGAAGGTGACACTCGCGGTGGAATTGGAGGAGGAGGCAGTGGTGGTGAGCTATTTTAAGTGGAAATATTTGGACATGGCTGCTAGGTTAGGAGGACCAAAAAAGAGAGAATCCAATATATTTGTTTTTTTTAGCGTGATACGATGTAGCGATTGAATAATCTGTATATTGATTAACTTGATTAACAAATTAATACATTAGCGTTTATATTAAAGTGAGGAACTATAATTATGGAAGTGGATAAATTCCAAAAGATGTCCTAGGATATTCCCGTATTTCCTATAAATGTATTCAGTTGTCAAAGTAGAAAAAATCTGCAATGCATGTTGTTAGTACAACCGTTATTTTTACTTGTTCCCTTACCTTGGAATATATTAACAACTTAAAAAGAATGTAAGCATATATACACAACATAGAAAATCTTGCAAATAATGCGTCAAACAAAGTGAAAGTTAATAGGAGATAGTATTTGAATGAATGGTTAAGAAAAAGTACGTAACCAAACCATCGCAAGAGACATAATGTGAACCATTAACAGGAAATTCACAAATAAAAGTAAAGCATGTAGTCCAACAAGCTCATAACTAAAACTATAACTCATTACCGGTCACACTTTCGACTTGCTGATGCTCTACACAGTTGTGGGCATCAGCTACTTTCGTGAAATACCCTGTTGAACATGATAGATATATGTCTCACTATTTCATTTTCAACACTACTTAGAGAAATAAAGCAAGGAGAGAGAAAGGTATCCACAAAATTAAGTTGCAAAATTATTAGAAAGATTAAGATTAATCACTTACCAGAATATGTGAACTCTTCTCCAGTACTTATCTATCATGTTACCTGTTAAAGAACATTAATAGCTTAAGTTAGTGGTAAGCTACAGTCAGAACCTCAATTAGCACATATAATCATTTGGAAATTAATATCTTACACTGGAAGAGGCTTTCCGTAAATGGATGAACAGCCGGGGTGTCTTGTCTTAATTCAGATGAAACTTGAAGCTCACTCCAAGTCATTTTCTTCAAGTTTAAGATGCGATAGTGAAAGCATTGAGCACCATTGGGCTTCATTAAAAAAAGCAACTCGTTCTTTCTTAAATATATATTTCTTTATTATGTTTTTAATAATAGTTTCTTTATATAGAAACTATTTGTAATTATATTTTGACCGTTAGGAGCGGGCTTTCCTTTTATATGGAAACCCGTAGTGTTTCATCTAGTATTTAAGTAGGTATAGTAGTTAGTTTTCACTCACTTGTTTCTCATCTTGTATTTTGTGCGATTGTTTTTCATTAGTAATTAGGCTTAAATTCACCGATTATTTTCTGTGTTGTTGTTAGATATGTTGCTTCTGACACTTTTTCCTGCGTTTACTCGGTCAATATTGATTTGTTATGAGTAATTTGAATGAAACTCCTTCTGTTCGCAACAACAACCCTAGCAAAGATTCGGATTCTGTCTATTTTTTAGGTGCACTTTTTCCTGCGTTTACTCGGTCAATACTGGTTCTGTTATAGTTGGTGACATATTGACTGGTGACAACTATATTTCTTGGACTCAAGGTGTTGATATGGCATTGACTATTATGAATAAAATTGCATTTATTGATGGTACACTTCCTACGCCTGCTAAGGGGCATCAGATTAACATAACAACATGGAAAAGAGCTGATAATCTAGTTAGATCTTCGTTGCTTAACTCTAATACTAAGGATATTCACCATAGCCTCCTGTATTTCAAGACTTCTATTGAGATATGGAAATAATTGAAAATTAGGTACTATAGGGCTGATTGTTCTAGGGTGTTTCATTTGCAGAAAACTTTGGCCACTATTTCACAGGGGACTCAAAATGTTACTGCATTTTATAATGTACTCAGAAGTTTGTGGGATGACTGTGATTATAGAACAGTGATTGCATGTTCTTGTGGGCGTTGTGGTTGTGATATGAATAAACATATGATTGAGTTACAACAACCAGATTGTGTGTTGGCATTTCTCAATGGATTAAATGACTCTCTGCTTCTCCAGGAAGAAAATCATAGATCAGTTCAGTCTTCTGTAACAGTTTCAGATCCTTTGGTAATGTTTATTAGAGTTGAGCATAATCAAGACAATTCTGCTAAAGTTTCATCTCAGCAGGTTTCTCAAAATAAGTTTGAAAAGAATGGTCCTAACAAAAATAAGAAGAATTTGAAATGTACTCACTATGGAAACAATGGTCACACAGTTGACAGGTGTTTTCAGATTATTGGTTACCCACCTGGTTGCGATGGACCCACAAAGTGAAAGAAATCTATACTCGGCCAATATGGCTTGATCATTCACCTGTGCCTCCTTCAACTGCAGATTCTGATAGTGCAAATCAGGTTTTATTTGAGCAGTTCTTAGCCTTCAAGAACAGCAAAGCCACTCAGAAGTGCACAGGGCACAGGTATCTCAATCTTTTGTTGATGCTGCCACAGTTGGTAACAATTTTTCTTCTATCCTTGCTTTACATTCTAACAGTAGCTTACTTGGTTGAAAAGGAATAGTGTGGGTGTTGGATTATGGTGCAACTGATCACACGATTTGTGATATTACTTGGTTTAATAAGGCACCTGAATCCATTAACATTCCCATTTCCTTGCCTACTTCTAGTACTACTAATGCTACTCTAATACAAAATGTTATTTTGCCAAGTATTTTATATCTTAAAGTTGCTTTATATGTTCCTTTATTTTCTTTTAACCTTATACCTGTTTCTAAACTGACCAAATTCTCTAACGTCTCATTGAGATTTTTGCCTATTGTATGTATTATGCAGGACATAGCATGAGGACGATAATTGGTTCTTATAGAGAACTCAATGGTCTTTATATTCTTGAAAATATTCATGCTTCTCCTTGTAATAATTCTTTCATTCATTGTATTCTGTTGTATCGAATAGGTTACTTTGGCCTGCTAGACTTGGCCATTCCTCCTATCAAAATCTTGAATTGAATAACGAAAATTCTCAAATTGCTTGTGATATATGTCATTTAGCCAAGCAAAAACGGCTTTATTTTCCTATTAGTATTAGTGATACTATAAGTGCTTCTGAGCTTATACATTGTGATGTTTGAGGTCCTTTTTCTACTCCTGCACGTGATGAATCTAAATTTTTCTTCACTATAGTAGATGATTATACGAGGTGTACATGGATTTATTTTTGAAAGGCAAAATCTGAAGTTCGGATTCATATTAATCATTTTCATAAGCTTGTGTACAATCAATTTTCCGTGAAAATAAATCAGACAATGGAAGAGAGTTTTTAATGAAGGATTTTTATTCATCTCATGGGATTATTCATTAGACTAGTTGTGTGGAAACCCCTCGACAAAATGGACTTGTTGAGAGGAAGCACCAACATTTTCTTCAAGTGACAAGATCTTTAAAATTTCAGTCCAACATACCTATCAAGTGTTGGACCTTTTGCATTGCTGCTGCTTTTATTATTAACAGATTACATTCATCTGTTATGAATAATCAAACAACTTATCAAAGGCTTTTTAACAAGCCATCAGATTATAGTTCTTTAAAGGTTTTTGGTTGTTTATGTTATGCGTATACTCTTACTGCTTAAAGACATAAATTTAATCATAGAGCACAAAATGTGTGTTCATAGGATACACTCTAGGTACTAAAGGTTTTTTGCTATTAAACTTACATTCTGCCAAGTTGTTTATTTCCAGGAATGTTATACTTTATGAGCAGGTTTTTCCATTCAAAAGTCTGATCAGTCTGGTGTTCACTCTCACTTGCAACTACTTTAAAGTTTTCTACTGATTCTTTCATTAGCATTCCGCCTCATAGAGACCCTGATGAACAACCTGATGTTGCTCGTACCAATGATCCCACTGATGTACGTTAAAACCCCAATTTTCCCTATTTTTCTTTTTTCCTCTTTCTTATGTTCTCATAAGAGATAACGATTCGATTTAATCATAAGCTTGTAAAGATTGTATATTGAATGTGTTGATTTACAATAGAGTGTACAGGAAATATAAATACACAAGGATAGCAATACAAGATAAGGAAAGATCCTAACTAGCTAAGGAAAGATCCTAGATTACAAAAATAAAGATATGATATATTCTATTCCCTAATACGCCCCCTCAAAATCGACGTTCCATCGGCTAAGGCGATTTTGTCCCGAAGAGAGGAGAAACGTAAGCGGTGAAGGGCCTTTGTAAGAAGGTCGGAAAGCTGATCATGAGTGCTAATATGAACGACTCGAACAAAGCCCTTAGCGACAATATCCCTAACAAAATGAAGATCGATAGCAATATGTTTCATCCGTGAATGCATAACCGGATGAAGAGACAAGTGAGTTGCGCCTATGTTGTCACAAAACACAGAAGGAGTAGAGCGTAAAGGAATCTGAATTTCAGCAAGAAGATTCTGAATCCATCGGACTTTGGACGTTGTTGTGGCAAGGGCGCGGTACTCAGCTTCAGTAGAAGACCGAGCAACAACACGTTGCTTGCGAGAGCGCCAAGAAATAGGATTGCTGCCAAAAAATATAATGTACGCAGAAGTTGAGGTGCGATCGAGCGGATCTCCAGCCCAATCTGCATCCGAATAAGCTGACAAAGTGAAAGGAGAATCTTTGCGAAGAAGTAAGCCGTGGGAAAATGTTCCCTTTAAATATCTGAAAACGCGCTTGATGCAAGACCAATGAAGATCGGACGGACTGGAGGCGAACTGTGCTAAGCGGTTGACAGCAAATGAGATGTCGGGGCGAGTGAAGGCGAGGTACTGGAGCTCGCCTATTGCTTGACGATATTCATGCGGATCACAAGGAGAGGAAGAAGACGACAAAGTGGACGGCTTGAGATCAGAAGCAGCCATGGGAGTAGAGACGGGTTTGGCACCATCCATACGATGCCGAGAAAGAATGTCGTTGATATACTTTTGTTGCGAGAGAAGTAATCCTTCTTTACACGTGATGTACCATATTTCGGTACCGCCACGTCATAATATCCGATACAGTACACGAACGTATTTCGGGACATATTATGCCACGTCAGCACCATTATTTTTTAATGCAAAATTACAATTCAAGGCAAAACACGGAAATCGGCCCAAGTAGGCCCAAATAGAGCCCAAGCGAGACCTATTTGGGCCCGAAAAGACCCGATTCGAGCTATATCAAGCCCAATCCGAGCTATATGGGCTCAAATTCGATCTATTTGAGGCCCAAAAGCCAAATTCGAGCTATATGGGCCCAAATTCGATCTATTTGAGGCCCAGGAGTCAAGTAAGAGCTATATGGGCCCAAATTCGACCTATTTGAGGCCCAATTCGACCTATATGAAGGCCCAATTTGAGCTATTTCAAAATAGCTCTAATTCGACCTATTTTGAATCATAGTTCTACTTGGATTGCACTTTTAGACGAATAAGGACTCTTATTACTATATAAGGGGGTCCCATGCCTCATTCTAAGGTACGTTTTTATTTTTCTAGCATTTAATTTCGAGCTATATACATCGAATTCGAGCTATAGAGCAATAATTCGAGCTATATTGCAATAGCTCTTGTTCGATCTATATAGAGTGTATTTCGAGCTATTTGAGAGTAATTCGATCTATTCGGGTTTTCTCATCACGGTTCTCAATACCATTTCGAGGTGTGCTAATTCGACCTATTGGGCTTATTTCGACCTATATATTCGACCTATTTCCGAGCTATAATTTCGAGCTATTGTCTCTGACGACAATACCTCAAATTCCGACCTATCTGACTTGAGCGTCGGAGTGCCTTCGCCGGAGGAGGCACCGGCTTAGTTTACGTGTGGTGTTGAGTGCAGGTTCCGAACTCAAAAGCTGCTTAAGCATCCAGCAGGAACTAAAGCAGTCTGACGTGGAGTGTTGGAGAGCGGACACGTATCCAGACGAAAATACCCCACATCAGTGGCGCCGTCTGTGGGAACCTTCTACACGCACTTAGTAACAAACACTGACACTCAATGGCTCAACGGAGAGCAACGGAGAAGAATGGAATGGCAGGAAGGACTAGATCACAGAGGGAGGATGATAATCGGGCACATGATGCTTCTGAGCGAACATCAGTGGCAGCACCTAGCACTCCCCTTGATCCTCCAACTCACACAGCGAATCAACCTGAAGTTCCTCCCACGGAACAACAGCTATTGAATTCCGCTCAGTTGGATCAAATCATGGCGGCATTCCAAAGAACAATGGTCCCAATGATTGTGCAGCAATTGGCTAACACTTCTGTTTTACAGAATGTTCAAGCTCCAATAGCACAACAACCAGCAACACAGCCAGCGGCACCGCAGCAAGGAAGGACTCATCCGACCCAGCGTCGTGATTCGAGGCAGTATACGCAAACTAGGATGACAAGGCCAAGGGATCCATCTCCCTCGCCTGAAAGGAGGAATCCTCGTTCAGTGAGGACCAATGCTAACCGAGCTCCCAGTCGGGCAACTGGTCGAGATAGAGAAGGAAGGGATGGAGAGGTGAATTCTAGGCAAAGAGTTCCTGATCATCGACCTGCAGCAAGTCGAACTGCCGGAAGAGATAGGGACTTGCCTGAGAGAGTCGCACCAAGATTGGAACCTGTTGTAGCGGAACATATTCCACTAAGGGAGAGGTCAAACCCCTTTTGTGAGGCGATCAGTAACTTGACGTTGAAGGAAGGAACTAATCTTCCTGTTCTGAAGAAGTATGATGGAAATACTGATCCAGTTGCACATTATGATGAATTAGATGGAGATTTGCAGGTTTTGGGGTATGGAGAGAATATGAGGGCGAAACTTATTTCGCTCAGTCTGAGAGGTCCAGCAAAGGAATGGTTCAAAAACTTGCGTTCGGGATCAATCGAATCATCTGAACAGTTTAGGACCATGTTCGTAAAGAAGTTTGCTACTTATCGCGTAAAGAAGAAATCTCCAAGCACGCTGTTTAATATCTATAGAGGACCTGATGAACCTTTGGGGAGGTATATCGAGCGTTTGAATCTGGAGATTGGTAGAGTGAATGCTCCCAATGTCGACCTGGTCATATCTGTATTGGAGCATCGTTGCCGGAGTAAAAAGCTTATAGAAGTGATAACATGGAACACGCCTGATTCCATTGAGCAAGTAATGGACCTAGCTAGTAAGGTCATTGAAGTAGAGGAGGCAACTATGAATCAAGGGTTAATGGACTCGCCAAGAATTCATGGGGGCAAAGAGAATAAAGATAGAGATTGGAGGAAGGAGCAAAGGGGAAAAGATCGAGATCGCAATCGACAACCCTTTAAGAAGTTTGAGAACTATACTCCGCTGAGGAAGCAAATTGGTGAAATCTACACCATAGAGAAAGATAGCGGGTTGCTGAGAACTCCAAAACCGTTCCGAGAGACTGAGGAGACTAAAGGATCGAAGAAATATTGTAAGTTCCACAGGCAGAATGGGCATTTTACCAACGAATGCAAGGCTCTAAAGAACGAGATTGAACGACTCATTCAAGGGGGGAAACTCATCGAGTACATCCTTGAGAATAGAGAGTCACGTGAAGAAAAGGCGTCAGCTGGACGCAAGCGAGATAGATCCCCACATGAGAAGAAGGATGAACCAAAGCGTAAACGGGGAAATGGGAATGATGAAATCGAGAATGGAATCAATGTGATAGCTGGCGGACCTACTGGCGCAGACTCAGCCAAAAGTAGAAAACGCATCTCACGAGACATATACAATGAACGACTGAAGCGTCCTGAAATAGATCTTATCTTTGCGGTGGACAAATTGGATACAAGAATCACATTCGATGATAGCGATTTCGACAGCTTGTCTCCACAAGCTAAGGAAGCGCAATACTTGAATTGCCCTATGGTGGTTTCCGCGGTGATTGCAAATCACGGGGTAAAGAGGATAATGATTGATAATGGATGTTCGTCCAACATAATCTTCATGGATGCTTTACAACAAATGAAACTTGGACAATACGAGATCACGGATGTTAACTCACCACTAGTGGGATTTGGTGGAAGTGAAGTAAAACCCATTGGAAGGATCTTGTTGCCAACTTCCTTTGGCGTGAATCCGAAGAGGAGAACACTGAACGTGGAATATCTTATCGTTGACATACCATTTGCATACAACGTACTGATTGGAAGGCCAGGAATAACGGCATTTGCTATGATCATCTCTGTTGTTCATCAGAAGGTCAAATTTCCAACGCCTGGTGGAATTGCTGAACTCACTACAAACTATCGTGATTCGTGGAGTTGTTATGTTACATCAACTAAACCTATCAAGGCAAAAACGGATCCAAATGTCGCGATAGTTGACATACATCCGAAGGAGACGCTTGAAATAGGGGAACAAGTTGATACAGAGATGGTACTTGCTGCGCAAGTAGACCAAGAGATGATGCAGGAGGATCATACCCCTTCCAGTATTGAGGACTCCTTGAAGAAACAGGATAAAGAAAAAGAAGACAAGACGACATTGCGCTATAAAAAGAAGATGGAAATGGAGCGTCTGAAACCTTCGGGAGAGTTTAAGGAGGTGATTTTGTCAAAAGATGAGCCTGACAAGATAATTAAAATTGGTAGCGAGTTGACTTCGGAGGTTGAGAAGGCATTATTGGAATGCTTGCGAAGAAACTTTGATGTATTCGCATGGACAGACTCAGACTTGAAGGGAATAGATCCTCGAGTCGCGGTACATCACCTGAATGTTAATCCAAATGCTAAACCCATCCGACAAAAGAAGAGACACTTTAGCGATGAAAAGAACAAGGCTGCGGAGTTGGAAGTACAAACAAAGCTTGCTGCAGGCCATATATTTGAAGTTCGATACTCTGAATGGCTAAGCAACGTTGTGCTTGTTCCAAAGAAGCCAACCGTATGGAGGATGTGCGTGGACTACACCGATCTGAACAAACACTGCCCGCGAGATCCTTTCCCGTTGCCCAGGATCGATCTCGTAGTTGTCTCTACAGCAGGTTGTGCGTTGCTAAGTCTTTGTGATGCACAGAGCGGTTTCCACCAAATACTGATGGCAGTAAAGGATCAACATAAAACGGCCTTCATCACTGACAGGGGGATATACTGTTATAAACTGATGCCGTTTGGTCTAAAGAATGCAGGAGCAACCTTTCAGAGGTTAGTTGCCAAGATGTTTTATCACCAAATCGGCAAAACAATGGAAGTTTATATTGACGACATGCTCATCAAGAGCCTAAAGGCGGAAGATCACGTGAAACATTTGGAAGAGGCTTTTGGTATCATGAAACAATATGGGATGAAGCTAAATCCTAAGAAGTGCACATTTGGTGTTAAGGCCGGAAAATTTCTGAGGTTCATGGTCAATGAGAGAGGAATCGAAGCTAACCCTGACAAAATTAAAGCTATAATGGATTTACCATCCCCAAAATCCGTTCGAGAGGTGCAACGATTGGTGGGGAGGATTACGGCACTTAGTCGATTCATATCGCATTCTGCTGAAAAGAGTTTACCTTTTTTCAAGAAGTTACGCAAGACACCTAAGTTCGTTTGGACTGATGATTGTGAAGAGGCTTTTCGCCAATTGAAGGTGTACCTTACGACACCGCCATTACTATCTAAGCCCAGGGACAATGAGATGCTATATCTTTACTTGGCCATAACGAAGAATTCATTAAGCACAGTATTGGTGCGCGAGGAAGACAAGAAACATTTGCCTATCTACTATGTTAGCAAAGTACTGAATGGGGCAGAGATGAATTACCTGGAGATCGAGAAGTTAGCATACGCACTTGTAATAACTGCACGAAAGCTAAGACCATACTTTCAATCACATCCGGTTACTGTCTTAACTAGCCAACCACTGAAACAAGTCATGGCAAAACCGGAGACGTCTGGGAGATTAGTAAAGTGGGCAATAGAGTTAGGAGAATATGGCCTGGAGTATATGCCAAAAACAGCGATCAAAGCACAAAGATTAGCGGACTTCGTGGCTGAAACTATCTCAGAGGCAGAGCAAGCACTTGATGTAGCAATGGTGACGGAAGAGGACAAAAGAGACAAACCTATAGTTGCAAGGGGAACTTGGACTCTGCATGTGGATGGATCGTCCACGAATGACGCTGGAGGTGCAGGAATATACCTAAGATCGGCGGATGGTAGAGAATTTGACTATGCAATAAGGCTAAATTTTCAAGTGACCAACAATCAAGCGGAGTATGAGGCTATGCTTGCTGGCATACAAATGGCGAGATCGTTGGGCATAACGAACCTTGTAGCATTCACGGATTCACAGTTGATCGCTAATCAATTTGAAGGAAGATACGAGGCGAAAGAGGCTGCAATAGTAAAGTATCTCGAAAAACTGAAGGAGGTGACATCAAATTTCGATCCTTTCTCTATCTCGCAGATCCCTCGATCAGAGAATGAACGAGCTGACTCCTTGTCACGATTTGCTAGTACCGCCGAAGTGTTTGTGGAAAGGCGGGTAACTCTTTTGGCTTCAGAACAGCCCTCTATCGCCAAGGTAGTTGAGACAGTACCAACGCAAGCATTGGATTACGTTCTTCCAGTAGACATAGAGGCATGTTGGAAGGATGAGATTATTGATTATCTTCAGAACGGGAACTTACCTAATGATCCTCAAGCGATCAGAAGGCTCAAGTATAAATCTGCAAGATTTACTATGTTCAATGGCGAACTGTACAAACGGTCATTCGAGGGACCACTCCTGAGATGCCTATCTCCCACACAGGCAAAACAAGTCTTACGCGAAATTCATGAAGGGAGTTGCGGAAATCATTCAGGAGGACGGTCTTTGGCCCAGAAAATACTCCGACAAGGATATTTCTGGCCAACTGTTATGAGAGATGCGATGGATTACTCAAGGAAGTGTAGAAGTTGTCAACTGCATGCGAAGATCATTCATACACCTGCACAACCTATGACAACAGTGAGTTATGGATGTCCATTTGATCAATGGGGAATAGATATAGTTGGACCAATGCCTAAGGCTACGGGAGGTAGAAAATGGTTATTGGTGGCTGTCGAGTACTATACGAAGTGGGTTGAAGCTGAAGCACTTGTAAACATTACAGAGGCTAATGTGAAACAATTCATTTGGAAGAACATTGTTTGTCGATTTGGAATACCAAGAGTCTTAATTTCCGACAATGGAAGGCAATTTCAAGGTTTTAAGATTCAGGACTGGTGTAGAGACATGAAAATTGAGCAATGTTTTACATCTGTGACGCATCCCGAAGCAAATGGACAAGTAGAGGCCACTAACAATACATTAGTGAAGAGTTTGGAGAAAAGGCTGGAGGGAGAAGGAGGAAATTGGGCGGATGAGTTACCAGGGATATTATGGGCATATCGCACAACTCCTCGTACCTCTACAGGAGAAACTCCATACTTATTGACATACGGATCTGAAGCAGTGATACCCGCTGAGATTGGAATGCCAACTTATCGAATTGTTACTTATGATGAGGAGCAAGCATTAAGGGCAAGACAAATGGATTTGGAATTGATCGGAGCAACTAGGGAAGCAGCATACCAACGTACTCAAGCGTACAAATCTATGATGGCGAAAGCATATGATAACAAAGTCCGTTTCAGGAACTTTCAAGTGGGGGACTTGGTACTCAGGAAAGTTGAAGCTACTAAGCATGTTGGAAAATTGAAGCCGAACTGGGAAGGACCTTACAGAGTGGAGAAAGCAAGCTCAAAAGGATATTATTACTTACAAGAATTGGGTGGAAGGACTTTGTCACGCCCCTGGAACGTCAAGAACTTACGAAGGTTTTATAGTTAGAACACTAGTTTTCTAATGGCCTTGTGGCACAATAGGATCGTAGTTTCAGTACTTCATTCGCTTATTCTTTTACGAATTACGAGTCCCTCTACGTGGATTCTCATTGTAATAGTTAGCAGCGAACTACGAGGACTTGATTCCTAGCCAACCTATATACGGCGGGATACGTAGGCAACTCGGAAGTTACTCGAGCTCAGTCCCAAAACTAATAAAATCTCTTATTTTATTCTAGTTCAGCTGTTGCCTACTATTTATCCGCATGATTACAATCTATCAAGAAACATGAAGATGAACTCAAACTGTCTACTAACTTCAAGTTTAAAAAACTTAATCAAAACGAACATTAGCTTCATATAACGAGCACTAGCCTCGTGGAGTCAAGCACAAGTCCTTGCACTCCCGCGAACATAGCTTCGCAAGCGCAAACACAGCTTTGCACAACGAGCACAAGCCTCGTGGAGTCGAGCACAAGTCCTCGTACTCCCGCGAACATAACTTCGCAAGCGCAAACATAGCTTTGCACAACGAGCACAAGCCTCGTGGAATCGAGCACAAGTTCTCGTATTCCCGCGAACATAGCTTCGCTAGCGCGGACATTAGCTTCGCATAACGAGCACAAGCCTCGTGGAGTCGAGCACAAGTTCTCGTACTCTCATAGACACTTGTTTATAAAACTTAAGTGTTTTAACAAGTACCAAATTTAAAACTTAAAAAGTAGACACATATGAGTGAAGATGTAACAAGACAAAACAAAGACTTTCAAAAGATTTTGCAAGTCAAAACTGTACTAAGCAATTGTTAAAGCGCTAAAATCGCGCGAACGTTAGCAACAAATACTGTACGGAAAGAATGTACTAGGACTAAATGTATATACGGAAAGTAAAGATGTTCAAAAAATATATTGAAAACAAGGCACATATGCCAAAGATAAGGGCACGCAGGCCACTCCATAAGATCAAGGCAGCAAATTCAACCCAAGAGCCTTCACCGCACCCTCACTCTGCTCCTGGATATCGGCGAAAGACTCGTTCAAGGGCCCAGTGTCATCCAGAGGGGAGATCTGACGAGGAGCAGCAGCGGCAACAGGGGCGTCAAGCATAGGCTGATCGCCATCAGCAGGCTGATCCAAGATCTGTGGATCGAACCCCATCTCACCCTCCTCCGGAGGATCGTCTAGAGCAGCACCAGAAGCAGCAGCGGTAGTGGAAGTAGAGGGAAGCTCGTCGGCAAAGTCGGAAAGCCATACCTGCCGCAGAGGATAAAAGGAGGTGAAGGGGTCATGCTTCGGCTCTTCGTCGACCACAGTCGCTGCAGGTTCGCCAGAAGGAGGATCGGCCAGAGTAGGATCCGTAGCAGCAGCACTAGAGGACTCGCCGACTTCCATGTCATCCTCATTCAGGCAATTGAGGACATTGAAGTCCTCCCTCTTGAACCCAGGAGCAAGAGCACCGCGGGCAATGATGTCATCAAGGGCCATGTTGTAGCCCTTGGTCGTATCAAAACCGCCCCGCTCCATGGGAATCTGCTCCCAGGTGGCTGAGCGGAAGAATTCGATGGCCACCATCACCTTGTCTTTATCGGGGAGCTCCTACGAAACAAGTAGAGGAAATGTAAGTGTGTAACATGCAAATTTCAAGGAAAAAGAAATAAAATCAAGTTTCAAATGAATACCTCAGTCATGGCCCTGTTGTAGCCATCCTCCTTAGCAGTCGCTATGCGAGCTTGTGCATCAGCCAGCTCAGCCTCAAGTCTCAGACGTTCGGCCTCAGCAGCAGCAGCAGCATCCTTCATCGTCCGGATGGTGTCGACATGATCGTCGACAAGGGCAGTGGCATGCTGGCAGTCGGTGGTGAGCTGGCTGGATAGGCGCCTTTCCTCGGCAAGCTCCCGGTCAACGGTGGCTTTCGCTGTCTTCAAGGCTTCAAGCTCCGCCTGTACTGCCTTCAGCTCATCAACGACAGCGACCAGATGCTTCTCCACTTCAGCCTTCGCCTCCTTGGCCTGTTTCTCCAGCCGTTGGGCTTGCAAGGCTGAAGAGTGGTGCCTATCCATCAAGGCCCTCTGCTGATCCTGAGTAGTCATGACCATGTTGAAGTTCTCAGCCATGGTCTGGACATTGACGAAGAACTACAAGAAAGAAAAAACGTTAGTGATAGTCACGTATGTACAAAGATAAGGGAAAGCTCTAAATCCACATACCTCACACAGAGACAAGGCCGTGCGACTGACCAGCTTCTCGTGGCCCATCGCCTGGTAATATGCCTGACGATCGAAGTCAGGCATGAATCCCTTGACAAGTCGAAGGGCGGTAGTGTCCTTCAGAGTGAACTGCCCCGACTCGACTGAAGCTCTGACGATCTCCTCCACGTCAATATCGACGTCATCAGCATCGTATGCTCGGTCCTGCGCGACGCGTTTACCCCGTCGGATCTCCTCAGCAGTAGCAGCAGACCTCTTCCTCGTTGCTGCTTCAGGGTTGGCCTCATTGAAGCGACGAGCCGCTTCAGCAACTGAGGGAAGATGCACTCTTCCAGATGAAGGTGCAGATGAAGGAGAAAGATCCGGAAGGATCGGCTCAGAACCGCCAGGGGGTGAAGCGGGAGCAGTATCAGCAGCCGACTGAGAAGGAACAGTCTCAGGCACTGGAGCTGGAGCAGGAATAGGGACAGGAGCGGCACCTCTACCACGCCCCGATCCTCGTGTCGAGACGGTAGAAGTATTACCGCTTCTTGAACTGGTACCAGCCGTCTTAGCACCACGACGACTGGTCTTCTCAGGAATGGGCACTGAGGATTGAGGAGCGTTGGCGCCACGCTTCATCGCGGCCAGCCTCTTCTTTGTCTTGTCCATCACAATTCGTTCTGAAAATCATAAACAATGCAGAGGTTAGAAGACAACAAAGGACGATAAAATCAATGAGTAAAAAGAATGAAAACATGCATAATATTATACCAAAGACAGAAGGCTCAACGCCTGCATGATAAGTATAACCGCCGGCCCGCAACACAGGGGTGGTGGTCAACTCAAAGGCATCAAATTCATGCTCTTTCAAGTTTTTTACAACCGCCAAGGTGTAGACAGGAGGATCGGGACGTCTCGGGGATGGACGGGCATCTGTCCAAAGCCGCTTGAATCGAAATTCTTGCGGCCTGGATTCTTTGATATAAAACCACTGTTTCTTCCAGTGAGCCCCGAAACTCGTCTGCAAATCAAATAAGAAGCATTGCTTCTTTCGCGAGCTCAAATAATAGAACCCGGCGTCTACACCTCTGTTGCGGAACTTCACTATGAACAGTTGCCAGAAACCGGCCACAGAGCAAGGCAGATCAAAGATGCGGGTTAGCATCGCATAAGCATACATCTGAGTGTATGCATTAGGGGTAAAATGTGAAGGAGAAGAATTGAGAGAGGACATGATCTCTGAGACAATTGGGAATATAGGAAAACGTAAACCACAATGCAGATAACCACTAAAGATAGTAAGACACCCCTCTGGTGGGTTGTTTATCCTATCATCTGGCCCAGGCACGATAATTTCATAAGTGTCGGGAATGTCATACGTATCACGGTAATAAGCTATGTCATGAGGCAGAGAAGAAGGGAACTGATCAAAATTGATCAAATTAGATGGAGCAAGTTGTTCGGGAGAGTTAGAGGCAGGTATGGGAACATTTTCAGAAGGAGGTACAAAAGGTACGATGGGGAGAGGGTTCGATTCAGCCTCGTCATCTCCTAGGATGTCTACGTCTACCTCCATATCAGACATCCTATCGTTGTTATTTCTCTCATCACTAGATGAGCTCTCGTCGCTTGAGGCATTACTACTATCACTAGTTGACGCATTCTTCCTAGCCTCAGTTGCCATAGATGACTCACTACTACTCTCTCTACTACTACTACTGGAAGATTCAAGATCAATAACTCGCGTCATAAAGAGGTTTAGGTGGAAAGTTTACCGGCACGAGGATCTAGGTCTACTGAAACTTCTTCGTGTGGGGGAATTTGTTCGTAGGACCTTTCTGCAGGTGCAAAGAGTTTCGGAGCGCCCGGTAATCGGATTCGTGCGGGTTCTGATTGACGAGGACGATTTGGGGATGATGCACGTCGTGTGTTTGACTCACGAGGAGGCCGATATGATGACTCTCGTGACGGATTGTGAGCGTTATAATAGGCTCGTTGGTGTGATCGTGGTGGTGATGGACGACGTGGAGAACGGTTACGTCGGAGTCGCGCCGTTGTGAATGAATCTGCGAAAAAGATTTGAGTATTAGCATTTTTTCAAAATTTTTCAGAATTTTTCAAAAAATTCAGAATTTTTCTAAGTGCTATAGCTCGAATTTCCCCATCAAATTCGAGCTATATTTTTCGAGCTATATGAAAATTACCCTAGGATATAAGTAGTAGGATAGTTTTTCGAGCTATTCCAGTCAAATTTCGATCTATTTGCGGTCAATTTCGAGCTATAAGGAGTATTTTCGAGCTATTTTGCTACACTTGCCAAATTTGGACAATTTTCGAGCTATTCACGTGAAATTACTAAAAATAGTAATTTCGAGCTATTATTTCGAGCTATTTCTCGAGAGCTCTGGAGTGATTCTTAGGTGCGAAATGAGGAAATGAAGCTGGGAGTGGGGTATTTATAGGAGAAATGATGCGGGAATTACCAAAATGCCCCTAAATTCGACCTATTTCTAATTTCGACCTATTTTCAGGAAATTTTTCCGACAAATTCGATGTATCTTTGTGGAGGGTAATTTCGACCAATAATCAAATTCGAGCTATTTTCTGACAAATTCGAGCTATTTTACGGAAAAAATTTTTATGGACTTCGAGTTATCTTTTACCAAGATAAATTCGACCTATACCAATTCGAGTTACCAAAAATAGAAAATTCGACCTATTTTCGAATTTTTATATTTTTGGTCACATTTTTGGTTTTTTATTTTTGGTGACTTCTTTATAGTTCGTATGACCAATGTTAGTACACATTACTCTTACGAACTGGGGGACTCCATGATGTACCATATTTCGGTACCGCCACGTCATAATATCCGATACAGTACACGAACGTATTCCGGGACATATTATGCCACGTCAGCACCATTATTTTTTAATGCAAAATTACAATTCAAGGCAAAACACGGAAATCGGCCCAAGTAGGCCCAAATAGAGCCCAAGCGAGACCTATTTGGGCCCGAAAAGACCCGATTCGAGCTATATCAAGCCCAATCCGAGCTATATGGGCTCAAATTCGATCTATTTGAGGCCCAAAAGCCAAATTCGAGCTATATGGGCCCAAATTCGATCTATTTGAGGCCCAGGAGTCAAGTAAGAGCTATATGGGCCCAAATTCGACCTATTTGAGGCCCAATTCGACCTATATGAAGGCCCAATTCGAGCTATTTCAAAATAGCTCTAATTCGACCTATTTTGAGTCATAGTTCTACTTGGATTGCACTTTTAGATGAATAAGGACTCTTATTATTATATAAGGGGGTCCCATGCCTAATTCTAAGGTACGTTTTTATTTTTCTAGCATTTAATTTCGAGCTATATACATCGAATTCGAGCTATAGAGCAATAATTCGAGCTATATTGCAATAGCTCTTGTTCGATCTATATAGAGTGTATTTCGAGCTATTTGAGAGTAATTCGATCTATTCGGGTTTTCTCATCACGGTTCTCAATACCATTTCGAGGTGTGCTAATTCGACCTATTGTGCTTATTTCGACCTATATATTTGACCTATTTCCGAGCTATAATTTCGAGCTATTGTCTCTCACGACAATACCTCAAATTCCGACCTATCTGACTTGAGCGTCGGAGTGCCTTCGCCGGAGGAGGCACCGACTTAGTTTACGTGTGGTGTTGAGTGAAGGTTCCGAACTCAAAAGCTGCTTAAGCATCCAGTAGGAACTAAAGCAGTCTGACGTGGAGTGTTGGAGAGCGGACACGTATCCAGACAAAAATACCCCACATCAACACGGCAAGGCTTCAATGCCAAGGAAGAAGGAGAGGCTGCCTAAATCCTTAAGAGCAAACCGAGCTTGGAGTTGAGAAATAATGGAGGAAAGAAGAGCCTCATCATTGCCAGTAAATATAATATCATCAACGTACACGAGAAGAAAGAGATGAGCTTCAGACTGGCAAAGAATAAAAAGCGAACTGTCGGACTGAGACTGGACGAAACCAAGGAGCAAAAGAGCGGAACGCAAGGCTTGAAACCAGGCACGAGGGGCCTGTTTTAAGCCGTAAAGCGACTTACGAAGCCGACAAACATGAGAGGGCTGTGCGGGATCAACAAAACCCGGAGGTTTTTGCATATAGACAACTTCAGAAAGAGAACCGTGTAAGAATGCATTACTCACGTCAAGTTGGCGAAGAGGCCAATTTTGAGTAACGGCGAGAGAAAGAATGACACGAATCGTGACGGGCTTGATGACGGGACTAAAAGTCTCATCATAATCGATGCCGGGCCGTTGGTGAAATCCCTTGGCGACGAGACGCGCCTTATATTTATCAATTGAACCATCGGATTTCCGTTTGATGCGAAAAACCCACTTGCAACCAATGACATTGGCGGTGGAAGGTTTGGGCACCAAATCCCAAGTGCCATGTTGAAGAAGGGCTGTAAATTCTTGAGACATGGCTGTTCGCCATTGTGGATCCCGAAGAGCGGTGGAAACACAAGTAGGCTCGAGAGAATCAGGAAGCGGATGCTTAGTGGCTGTTCGGGCAACTTTAGGACAAAAAATATTGTTCTTGGCGCGTGTTACCATCGGATGAATGTTGGTAACCGGTGGTGGAGCTGGAGCAACAGAAGAAGAAGGCGGCAAAGGCTCAGAATCAGCTGAAATAGGAGGCGGTGGAACAGCAGCAGACGGTAAGGCGGCGGTGGAGCGAACGGGCTGCAAAGGAATAGGATCCGGTGGTAAAAGATGAAGGACCGATGGCGAAGGTGATGGAGAAGAATCTGTCGATGATGAAGAAAAATCCGAGAACTTGTGTTCGCAAAAGCGAACATGGCGAGAGATGAATAAACGATGAAGTTCCGGATCCCAACATTTATATGCACTTTGCGACGTAGAATACCCCAGAAATATGCAAGGCCGAGACGGATACGATAATTTTCCCGACACATATGGTTTCAACCACGGAAAACAGATGCAGCCAAAAACAAGGAGTTTTAAATAATTCGGAGCCTTGTTGAAGAGTTTCATGAACGGCGAAGTGTTACCTATGGCAGAAGAGGGCATGCGATTGATCAAATAAATCGCTGTTTGAAAGGCGAATGACCAAAAGGAGGCGGGAAGACGAGCATGATGAAGTAAGGCACGCCCAGTCTCAACGATGTGACGGTGACGCCGTTCAGAAAGCCCATTTTGTTGCGGAGTGTGAGGGGCAGTAGTAAGCCAATTGATTCCAACTGTCGAAAAATAATTTTTGAGAGATAAAAATTCACCACCATTGTCGCTATAAAAGTTAACAATTTTCCGACCAAATTGATTCTCAATTAACGGTTTAAACTTGAGAAAAACATCATGCACTTGAGATTTTGTAGAGATCTGAAAAAGCCAGCAATAGCGACTAAATAAATCAACCATCAAGAAATAATAACGAAAACCATCAATTGACACCTCAGTGGGGCCCCAAACATCCGCATACAAATATTGTAAAGGAAACGACGCAACAAAACAATTGTCAGAAAACGGTAAGCGATGAGCTTTACTAACGTGACAAGACTCACAAAACATATCCTTCGCAGAGGATTTATTGCTAATAGGTAAATTAAAGCTGGAAATTAAAAAAGTACTAGACTTCTGCGCAGGGTGCCCCAACCGAGAATGCCAGATGGAGGTGGTCGTCCGAACGCCCAACGTTGCAAATTTTGCCTCAGATTGTAAATAGTAAGAGGGCGGTCGGATGTGGTAAACGCCGTCACTGCATATGCCCTTCGCCAGAGGGTCCCCCGTAGTGCGATCCTTAATAACAAAACAGTCAGGAAAGAATTCCATAGAAACACAATTGTCCTTGGTGAATTGATGAACGGATAATAAATTGTGTTTGGCGGCCGGAACACAAAGGACATTATTAATATGAAAATCATGAGAATTTAACTTAAAATGAGATGTACCGGTGTGAGTTATGGGAAGGCCATGACCGTCGGCAAGTTGAACTTCGTCCGTTCCATCATACTCCGAGTGAAAAGTTAAGTTGTTGAGATCAGCGGATAAACTATGCGAGGCACCGGAGTCAACAAGCCACGAGCCTTGTTGAGGGCGATTGTTGGCCGTCGGCGGTGTGCGGGCGGTGTTGGCTGTCGGTGGGAGGATGGGAGAGGCGAGACGATAGCAACGTGGAGCGGTATGACCTTGCTTCCCACAAATTTGACAAACAACAGCATCACGGTGGTAAGAGCCGTTGTTGTTTCTGCCGCGTCCCCGGTTATTATTGTGGCGTCCGCCACGGTATGGTTGGCCACCACGACCACGAGGGGATGAGCGATTTCCATTGGACGGATTGCCGTTGGGATGAGGCAAGGCAGTGTTCGCCGTGACCACTAAGGTGGATTCAGTGTCAAGGCGATTAATGTATGCCTCATGAGTGACAAGGGCCGCGTGCAATTCAGGGAACGTCAATGGACGTTCACGAAGGCGAATAGATGAAGCGATGTCCCTATATTGATGTCCAAGGCCGTTTAAAACGTAGAGAGTGACATCATCGGGATGGAGTGGTCGATCAAGCATGGCAATCTCATCGACCTTCACCTTAACGTCGGTGAGAAACTCGGTGACTGAACGAGTCCCGAGAGTGATGGAGTTTAGGGCATCTTTTAGTGCCATGACGCGGGTACGATCAGGCCTGGCAAACGCTCCCATCAACAAAACCCAAGCCTCAGACGAAGTCTTGGCAGAGTGGATCATAGGTACAAGCTCCGGAGAGATTGAACCAATAAGGGCAGCAAGAAGCAATTGATCCTGCTGAAACCACAAGGTATAAGCCGTCTCATCGGATGGATCGGGGCAAGGAACGTCGCCTTGCAAGTAGCCAAGTAAATTAAGGCCGTTGAGTTGCGCAACAACCTGGAGACGCCAAGATAGATAGTTGGACGCCGTGAGACGGAGGGTGAAGTGGTGATGGGCTGTTACGGGAATTAAAGTGGTGGGAGTGGTGGTTGGCGGTGGTGCAGGCACCGAGTGGTTAGAACTGTGGGCAGCGGAAGATTCAGCCGAGGACACCATGGTGGATCGAAAAAAAAAAAAAATCGGTGGATTATGTGGAAGAGGATCGTGATACCATGTAAAGATTGTATATTGAATGTGTTGATTTACAATAGAGTGTACAGGAAATATAAATACACAAGGATAGCAATACAAGATAAGGAAAGATCCTAACTAGCTAAGGAAAGATCCTAGATTACAAAAATAAAGATATGATATATTCTATTCCCTAATAAAGCTATAATGTAGATTAAATTTTGACTATGTCTTATTAATATCCTACTTTCCTAGGACTCTTGTTTTATTTGTATTTTGATTGTATTTAAGTCCACTTTCTTTAGGTGTCCTTGACTTATTAGAACATTAATATTATTAGATTAAATGTTTAAGGCTTTTATGTTTGTATTTATATATATATATATATATATATATATATATATATATATATATATATATATAGATAGATAGATATAGATATAGATTACGTAGACTCGTTTCATAAATAAATACTCAATAAATACTTTGTTTAATATATATACATATAATAATCAAACTAGGGATTTATCTTTCACCACAAGCTAAAATACACGCCGCCCGTTGTTCTTTTGCACTCGCACATCGGCCTCAGGTAATAGCTTCAAATTTCTCCCTATAACTTTTAGTGTACCGATTCAAATACGTGTTGCACTGGAATAAGCTTTTGCTTTCCATGAATTTGGGAATGAAGCATTATTATATTTTTGTAAGAATCTCCTGGGGTAGTACAAGATGTTATACATGGGACTTTGAATATTTAATTGATTCGATGTAATGCTATAGTGCTTGAAAACTTACACTAATTTCTTAAATCATGCCCCACATATATATATGCATGTGTTTGTGCTCTGTTAATAGGCTTTGAATAGGAGTGAATCAAAATATCCTTACCATGGGACTTCATGCCTTGAAAACTAGAATCATAGAGAAATTAATTACAAGAATAGTGCATGTGATTCAAAATATATATATGAATTGTACATGTATAAATTGGTGAGTTTAAATGTAATTGATTCATGTTTACGTACGAATATTTTTTTTCACAGTTGTAATGTATTCGGATTAGTGTTCGTCTGTGCATATATATGTTATATTATGAATAGTTGCATATATGTGTATCTATATGATATGTGTATATATATATATATATATATATATATATATATATATATATAAGTAAATTAGAATTACTAATGGGTGTTATTTGACTAAATTAGAATTAGAACATTAATGGATATATCTTTTCGCCTATTAGGTGGTTTGGTTTAGCCTTTGGATATTGTGTCCCTTTGCACGGTGATTCAGGTGAGTGTTCGTAAATTTATACTTACTTTTGAAAAACTGGAAGGATGCATGTATATCTATGTATGACTGTAATATGTATGTATTAGTTACTCAAATGTTTTATGAAAGCATGTGACATGTTAAAGTTTCTGAAAAGTAATTGCTTCACTTATGATGAACAATGTCCCGTCAGTTCTGTTATGTTCCGTTCTGTTCTGCTTGTTGGATCCAACTTTAGCTTGGGTGTGCTTGGGGTGAGACCGGGCAGCAGAGGGCTCGCGGGTTGAGTCTCATGCTCCCATGGCCCATTCCCTCTTATATACAACGGGAGGTCGTTGTTATCTTTGTTGGGTCGTAGGTTTTACACATGAACCATGGCATGTGCTTCTGTATAATTGTAAGGTCGCTCCTTACACGGGGCGATAAGGCAATGAATCTGGAAAGGGTTGTATGGGTGGTCTGCATCAGCAAATAAACAGGACGCTCATCATCATTAGAGACTAAATTTTTCCGTAAAGTTGTTTTAAGATAAATTACCTGCGTTTTTCAGAGTTAATATGACTGCATGATACGTCTTGCTCTCCTGTTTCAAATCTTTTCAAAATAAAGATTTTTTCAATAAAAGCACGATCTCAACACACTCATGGACACTCACTGAGATTTTTATCTCACAAAATATTTTATTTTCCTTCCTTTCATATTTACGTGACTATTAGGGAAAAACTTGGGGAATTTGATGTGCTTGAGAGTCTAGAATAAATGCTATGTTTTAGCTTTCGAATGTCGCTAGTTGATACTGTAAGTAATGTAAGTGAGATTCTTCTGTATTTGTCAATTTGACTCTTAGATATCATGTCAACTGTTCATTGTTTTAAAAGTTTAGTTGTTCATGTGTTGTTCAGTATAGGCTTAGATTTTGGGGTTGTTACATGTACAGTCTGAGATTCATACTCCTGATATATATTCTCTCTTTGATGATGCAGATGAGACAAGTAGATCTGTTCAGAATGAAAATGTATAGAGTTTTACTATTCATGAGAATCATATATCTGATAATGTTCCACCCTTGATAACAAAGATACCTGCTATTGATCACTCATATGAGCATGAAATTTCTTCACAGCTTGAATTTCATCACCTCACATAAATGTCATAAATGCTTCTGGTTTGGATAGTAATATTCAACCTCTTCAACAAAGAAGATCCACAAGAGCAGTTCATACTCATACTTATCTTCAATCATATGAATATAAATTGCCTACTTTACGTAAAGCTAATGCTTCTATCACATACAATATAAGACATCCTATTCAGTCTCACATAACTACTGAGAGGCTTGGTGAGAGTCATAAGGCTTTCACAGCCTCAATCACTCAAGATATTGAGCCCACTTCTTATACTCAGGCAAGTAAGTCACCTGAATGGCTTGGGTTCTCACAGATCTACCTCTTGATTCTCATTGCATAGGTTGTAAATGGGTGTTTAAAATTGAACACAAGGATGATGGTAGTATTGAAAGATACAAGGCACGATTAGTTGCTAAAGAGTACACCCAAGAAGCCCAAGAAGAGGGATTAAACTACTTCAATACATTTTCCCTTGTGGCAAAATTAACCAAAGTGAAAGTTCTTCTAGCTGTAGCTGCTTGCAAAGGTTGGTATTTACATCAACTTGATATGAATAATGCTTTACTTCATGGAAACTTGGTGGAAGAAATCTATATGAAGCCTCCACCTGGTTATTGTAGTCCTAAAGATAAAAGAGTTTGCTTGTTGAAAAATAGTCTCTATGGCCTTAAACAAGCTAGTAGACTGTGGTACAATAAGCTAACCACAGGTTTAATTGCTTTCGGCTACATTCAATATGTATCTGATAATTCATTGTTTATAAAGAAAAATAACCATTGTTTTACTGCTCTCTGTATATATGCAGACGATGTTATTGTTGCAGGTAAAAACATACAAGAGATCTATAGTCTTAAAGCTCAACTTGATGAAACAATCAAAGATTTTGGAGTGCTAGAGTGTATTTTAGGGATTGAGGTTGGTAGAAGCAATCTATACTCCAATGGATTCAACCTCTAAATTGAAAGATGTGGATCCACCTTACTTAGAAGATCCTACTATCTACAGGCGCCTAGTAGGAAGATTTCTTTACCTGAAAATCACACGACCTGATCTGAATTATAGTATTAAGTGTTTGACACAATTCATGTCAAAACCATCTGTGTCTCACCTTGTTGCTGCTGAAAGAGTGTTAAGGTTCATCAAATCCAGTCCAGAAAGAGGAGTTTTTTATCCGACAAACAATGAGCTACATCTAAAGGCTTTTTTTGACAGTGATCGGGTATCCCGTGTTGATAGTAGAACAAGTGCAACAGGGTATGGCATTTACCTTGGGGATTCTCTTGTCTTATGGAAGGCCAATAAGCAGCCAAAAAGTCAGCAGGGTACAGGGCTATTGCAACTTGTGAAGTTATGTGGTTAACTCAATTAATGAAAGACTAGTGCTTCACTCAACTCAAGACTTCACTGCTTTTACAGACAACAAAAGCACACATTGGATTGCCATCAATCATGTACATCATGAGAGAACAAAACACATACAAATAGACTGTTTTTTTTGTTAGAAAAATGGTGCATTGTGGCTCCATCAAAATGTTGCATATTTCAAGTGATCATCAAGTGGCTGATGTGTTACAAAGCCATTATCTCTTCAGCCTTTCAAGCTCATGACATCCAAGATGGGCATTCATGATATACATGCCCTCGTGAGGGGGGATCTTAAATATATATTTCTTTATTATGTTTTTAATAATAGTTTCCTTTTATAGAAACTATTTATAATTATAGTTTGACCGTTATGAGCGGGCTTTCCTTTTATGGAAACCCATAGTGTTTTTGATCTAGTATTTAAGTAGGTTTAGTAGTTTGTTTTCACTCCTTTGTTTCAATTTAATTTCAGAGATATTCTCTCTATGTAAAACATTCTCCCGATTTCATCATGGAATCTTTTAATTCTTTCGTTTAATTTCTATATTTTGATTCGATTATCTCAATCTTCACTACAGCTTAGAGCCTATCGCTTGAAGATCCAATTCCGCCATTCTATGGCTAACACGCATAGGACGGGACCAAGTAGACTGATGGTGGTCATGCAATGACCATAAAAACTAATTGTCCATTGCACCATCCACAAAAATTCAGTAACAACTGATTTTCATATTCGACCAAGGCTCCAAAGTAGACGAATTTCTCCACAATAGGCTCTGGCAAGTTAACACTAGTAAATTGACCCTCCATGTCAATTGAGTCGATGCGAGTAGGAATCCATTACTCGCGTTGTTGCAACAAACCAACATATAATTTCTTCCATCAACATTTACATGAGCTAGACACCAATGGTTAGTGTCATTAGATACTAGACCACGAGTTTATATTTTGCATTTGTTACAAAAACCTTCCGATTCCTGGGTGTCACCAAAAAAATGCAAGACTTTGTATGTAAGGTTTTCAGAATTACAAAACAATGGATACACTAGGAGTTGTCACAGATGGACCACCAATAGGAAGAACATGATATTCTCCAGTGGAAGGATTGCGAATCCACATGGTTAACTCTTCCGTTACCATGCATGTGGAGCATAAGAGAACATTAAATCAAGATATTAGTTCAAAAAAGGAAATGTCAAGAACAAAACCAGGAAAACAGACGAATGGCGTACTGCATCCACTTTGTTCAATAAGATAGAGTGGTTTACCAGGTTTAGAGGGTTCCTTATACACATATGTTATTATTTTTTGATTCTTCCGGGAACTTTTGAAGTGAAACTTAGCAAAATAACATTCACCAATCAAATCCTTCCATAATTTGGACAATGTCCTACATTTTAACAGATCTTTCACATGAAATTCGAATAGCATATTCGCCACGAGGTCTTAAATTTCACCTACTTTATTGATATAATCTGATCCAGGAAATATGTCCTTCTCTTTAAATATTTTGACATGCTGACCATATCATCGTCATTCACATATATTGGTCTACATGAGTGCTAAGTGGTAGAATGCACAAAAGATTTACTGACGACCTTTTACGGCAGATCAAGTCACTTAACCTGAGACAAAGTGACTTAAAGGCGATATACTACTTCCCCAAGAAAAAGTTCACAAGATAGAGCAAACATGTCTAACGTTAAAGAGAAGGACATATGTCCTGGATCAGATTATGTCAGTAAAGTAGGTGAAATTCAAGACCTCGTGGCGAATATGCTATTCAAATTTTTTGTGAAAGATCTGTTAAAATGTATATCAATTGCCAAATTGTGGAAAGATTTGATTAGTGAACATTATTTTCTTAAGTTGCACTTCGAAAATTCCCGGAAGAATCCAAAACTGATAACATGTGTTTATAAGAAATCCTCTAAACCTGCTACACGACTCTATCTTATTGAAGAAAGCGGATGCAGTACGCCATTCGTCAGTTTTCCTGGTTTTGTTCACAACATTTCTTCTTTTGAATTGATATCTTCCTTCAATGGTCTGTTATTCTTCACATGCATGGTAAAGGAAGAGTTAACCATATGGATTTGCAATCCTTGCACTGAAGAATATTATGTTCTTTCTATTGGCAGTTCCTCTGTGACAACTCATAGTGTATCCATTGTTTTTTTAACAAATGCAAAATATACACTCCCGGTAATGAAGCTTGGACGACAATCGGTGATGTGTCATGTCTAGTATCCAATGACACTAACCATGGGGGCCCAGCTCATGTAAATTTATATGCTGGTTTGGTTGCAACAGAGCGAATATTATATTCCTTATTGCATCGACTCAATTGACATAAAGGGTCAATTTACTAGTGTTGACTTACCAAAGCCTATTATGGTGAAATCCGCCCCCTTTGCATCCTTGGTTGAATATGAAAATGAGTTGTTACATGTTATTGTGGATGGTGCGGTGGGCAATTTGTTTATATGGTCATTGCATGACCACCACCAGTCTACTTGGTCCCATCCTAGACACGTTAGCCACGGAATGTCGGAATTGGATCTTCTAGCGATCGGCTCTATAGCTGAAGTGAAGAACGAGTTACTTTTTTTAATGGTGCTCAATGCTTTCACTATCACATGTTAAACTTGGAGAAATGACTTGGAAGGAGCTTCAAGTTTCATCGTAATTAAGACAAGACACCCCGGTTGTTCTTCCATTTACGGAGAGCCTCTTCAAGTGTAAGATATTAATTTCCAAATGGTTATATGTACTACTTGAGGTTCTGACTGGAGCTTACCACTAACCTAAGCTATTGATGTTCTTTAACAGCTAACATGACAGATTAGTACTGATAAGAGTGCACATATTTTGGTAAGTGAATAATCTCAATCTGTCTAATAGTTTTGTAACACAGTCTTGTAGTTACCTTTCCCTCTCCTTGCTTTATTTCTCTAAGTAGTGTTTAAAGTGAAATAGTGAGACGTATATCTATCATGCTCACTATGGTAATTCACGAAAGTAGGTGAAGCCTACAACTGTGTAGAGCATCATCAAGTTGAAAGTGTGACCGATAATATTATAGTTTCAGTTATGAGCTTGTTGGATTACATGCTCTACTTTTATTTGTGAATTTTTGGTTAATGGTTCACATTATGGCTGTTGAGATGGTTTGGTTGCGTACTTTTTCTTAATCATTCGTTCAAATACTATCTCCTATTAACTTTCACTTTGGTTGATGCATTAGTTGCAAGATTTTCTATATTTTGTAACATGGATAATAGTTGACAATTAGTTGACAAATATGATATTCCATAAACTTCAGAATTCACATATGCCATAGTTTATGATAGAAATAAGAGGCTCATAGACTTGAGCAATCTATTGTTTCGCCATCACTACTAGAATATTGTATCATCCTGTCAAAGGAGTTGGTTAAGTACTCAAGTCACAATGAAAGGAACTACTTATTACCCTCAACTTCTTCTTAGACTCAAAGAAGCATAGTGGTTGATGACAAGATAAGGCCGCACAATCAAAAATTACCAAAGTAAAAAAACACCCTCGAGTTTAGCCATTTTATTGTCCATCATGAGAAATCTACAAAAAAAGTTGGTTCTTAAGTGAACAAATACTAAATATAGTAAATGGGAGATTGCAACAATAATAGGCAGGACCACTTGATAAAACTTTAATCACCCTAAAAGTGTTACCCAATCAAGTTAATTGCTAAATATTTGGTCCGAGACACAAAGAACTTAACTTCTTAAATCACCAAGCATTCAAAATACCATAACTTGGCACCCCCAGCCAATTTCAACAAAACCTTCTTCAAAAGGACAACCATTAATTAAAAAAACTCAAATATTGCTAACTTAAGCAATAAGATCTAATAGAATTTCAGTTAGATATGTTTCTGAATTATTGGATTAAACTAGGAAATATAACTTGTTAGTAATTGAAAACCATATATACAAACAGAAATGGCAACAAATTGACAGCTTAAAATCTATATTCAGTTAAACCTTTAGATTTTCAACAACGTAATAACGCAAAGAGTACTTGTCCGTGCATTTCGTGATGGACAAAAGCCGATTCATTAAGTAATTGCACCCCAAAGTAAGCCGATTCTCCAAAACAGTTGGATAGTGCCAGATTCTCTACCCTAGCTGTTACAAAGAAATTCTAAACATGAAGAGATGCATGACTGGAAAATTCAGTAACACAACTGCAATATTTGAATTCCTTTTCAAGATTACTTTTTTCTCTACTTTCTACTTCCGGGTTCTCATGACCGATAATTTTACTAACACAATAGAACTTAGGATGCTTCATAGTAAAGGGATAATTACAACAAAGTCACTGAATATTGGTAAATCGCAATTAGTCTTTGTAGTTTAAGTAATTATAAAATGAGTTGTGTGTTTGATAAATTTGCTACATATAAGATGTTACTATAGAAGTTATATGATAAGAATATACTGGGTTGTTAGGAACTTAGGATAGGTAGATGGGGGTTTTAATGGAAATTTTAATTTTTAAAGAGATTTACTTTTTGTTTAATATGATGAGATAGATAAATGTCATATATTGACGGTTCATCTCCCAGCTATTGCTTTCATATTTGTCATCTAAGATCATAGTTTATTTTTATTGTATTTTCTTCTTTTTGACCAATTCCAAAGAGAATCTTACCGAACAAAGGGATTTAAAAAGAACCGCCTCACAAATTCCCAAAAACAAAGAAGCACGCCTCAGTATTTCAGTCAAAAAAATTAGTTGGGCAGAAACGAGAAGAGTGAAAGGTAACCAGAAAAATAAGCTGCAAATCCATTAAAAAATATTAAAACTTACTGACTTACCAGAATCAGTGCACTCTTGTCTAGTAGTAAATGTTCGCGTCACCTATTAAAGAACATGAAAAGTAGCAACTAAAGTCAATGATATAACTCCAATCTAGCCCTCAAGTAGCAGATATTATTATGTGGAATTTGGAACTTACATTTGAAGCGGCTTTTGATCGCGTCACATGTCAAATAATATCAAAGTAAAACCTAAAGCGACTGACAAACTCCATCCAGACCAAAGTAGCATATATCATCGCTTGGGATTTAGAGCTTACATCTGAAAAGCCACATGGTTGCATCCACCTATTTAAAAACATCAATCGCCGTCAATGCTAAACTCCATTCAAACCTCAATTAGCAGATATCAACTTTAGAATTTGGAACTTACAATTATTATGACAGATGCGAAATACATAGTATCTAATATTTTTTACCCTCCTCATGTAATTGTTGATGGAAGAATGTAGAGTAAACAGTTCCTGCTTACAAACTCTTAGGGTTACATGGAGGGTAACTCTATCATAGTTGAATTACAGTAGCGTATCATTGAGGAACACCATGTGTTTTTAGTCTTGGTTGAAATTTTAAATTAGTTGCTGGTTATTAGAGTGGATGATAGAGAGGACTTATATTATATATGGTCATTGCAAAGCCACCATCAGTCTTCTTGGTCCGATCTTAGACCTGTTAGCCACGGAATGCCGGAATTGGGTCTTGAAACCATCGGGTCTTTATAGTTGCAGTGAAGAATGAGTTACTTTCGTAATTAGGACCCTTGGTGCTCATAGCAATTTCAGCTTTTCTTATGGAAGCAATAAGCTTCAGGTCGATTGCCCTCTCGTGAAGTCATTTGAACTGTAATACAAAGGCATAAGTTATTTTTTGTACATGGAGTGAATAGCTTTATGTATGGTTAGAATTGAACTTATCACTGAACTAACGTGTAAACATTACAACATTCAGTCTTTCGCACATGACAGATGCACACTAGATCAACTACTTATGTAGGGACATTTCTATATTTCAAAGAGATCTTGGCACCAAAAAAAAATTTAGCCAAAATAAACCAGGAATATAAAAAGCAAGGGGGGTTTTTGCTGACTTTTCTTAAAATGCTGGGATTTTTGTTGTTTATCAATTACAAACAACACAGGAGGGATGTTTTGCTAATCAAGACAGTCGATCTTTACATAAATACAATATTAATTACCAAGATTCATTTTGGAAATAAAGGAGTTGGGAAAACGCGGAAATTACCTATACATAAATATTTGTGCTGTTTACAAATCTGTACTTATTCCAACCTGACTTAAATAGTTCCAAAATAAATGAACCTGCCGATTTTTAACTGACGCAAAACCTGCCAACAATCTATTCTAAGAAAGACCATCATTTGAAAGGTCCAGGAGATGACACCCGGCAAGCAGTATTTTTCATAGTAAATTCAGAAAACACTTATTGCTAGAGGCACCAATATATAGTGAATTGGAATATTTTGTTAAGATTTCCGAGGAATACAAGGTAACCACAAGATCTATAAATTGTTGGATCTCGTTTTTACAAAATAATTCTGCACTCATATACAATCATATATGTATACATGCACATAAGGTACATCAGTAAAAAAGAAATCACCTTCACCTACATTGAGCATGACTTTAGGAGGCCTTGCACTTCAACAGTTGACCTAGCTAGGTTAAAGTTAGGCAAAGAGGAATTTATATAGGGCAAAGAATGATAATTACAAGGCAGTCCTTGAATATTGGTAAATTCTTACAAAATAATTTTGAGTATTTACCACTTCGGACCAGTTCTTTTAGCAAATTTCAACCATTATTCCTATTTTTCCTTTTTGATAATTTGCAATATTTTGAAAAACTGGTCATGACTCGCCTCGAGCTAATTTGACTTTGAAACATTTTGACACGCCTTTTTGACGCTGTGCTCCGAACTGTTGGCCTTGCACCCTCGAAGAAAAATGAAGTTGATTTTCACTATTAATTTATATCATAGAAATAGATTATTTAACCTAAGTAACATGTACATTGAAAACACTTAATTTTCTAAATACTTTTTAAAACTCAATTGACCAGCTTCGTTAACTTATAGGTTTTAATCCTAAATAAGATTTTTGATCATTTTCCAATGGGTTCTTTTTTAGTTATAAATCTTAGTATTTAATGTTTTACATTGGACTTTGTTAATTACTTTTATAACATGTTTTTAATATGAGAGTCTATGGAAATATATGTAGGAAATTAACTCCTGTAATATGTGAACAAGTTCTATTGTGTTTTTGAAAACTGTATATTGACACCAATAATTTCTTTTATATTTATTTCAAGAACATCTTTGCTTACTATTTTTTATTTTTTATTTATGTATTATATTACAAATATTTTATTATTACTACATATATCTCTTTTGAGGCTAACTCCGCCTCTAACTCCATGAGTGTTCCATTATACACCCAATGCTTCTTTTGAATAATCACCCAAGGCTTTTGAAGACACTCGTTTTAGTACCTTGAAAATAATAAGTTGCACCTAAGATATCCCGAGGGATAAAATGAACAAAAGGATCATAAATGAACTACACTAACTTTTTTAATATAATAGAGAAACAAAAATTGTACAACGGCGGAGTCCTGCCTTTCGTGTGCGATCGAGGATGACCAAAATGCGGCCAAGACTGGGACCTTGTATTTGCCTTTTGTCATCACAGGGTCGCGATCAATCGTTGTCCACGATTGCTAATATGGACATAGAATTAAGTGTGGGTAAATTAAAACTTTACGACTCATCTTTACTGCTAATTGTATATTTCCTATTTGACTATATTTTATTATTTTATTTTTGTCTCACATTTTTATAATAAGATTTTGCTAGTAATCTGTAATTGATACATAGATTGCATTTTAAGTTTTTACTTGATAAGTACATATAATGCATGCATACCATTCTTACTCATTGAATCCATTGTGAGCGACACAAGTGGTACTCGACAATTGGTGATCTTCTGCTTGAAGAGGTACTCGACAAATGGAAGTAAATTCAGGTATCTTTTCTTAATTTAGATAAACTTGAAGCTCCCTCCAAATCGTTTTGTTCAAATTTGACATGCGGTAGTGAAAGCGTTGAGCACCAATGAGAGGATTGGGCAACTATTATGTAAACAAATTAAATAAAAATAAAACTATCAAATGAGTAAAGTAGAATCCTTAATATTAATAACCATATTTTCGTAAAAAATAATAGAAACTGTTTAACAATAATATAGAATAATGAAAATGCTATTAGAGTTGAACTCTTTGGTTCTTCACAGAATAAAATTCATCAATTACCGAATTGACATTTGGACTTTCTGATAATTCATTCAAACTCTTTTAAAAATACAAAGACTCATACGAAACTCTTCTAAAAAAGCGGGCAACAACATTAACATCTTAAATAAAAATAATATATAGAAACAATAGTTTAATTAGATTTTCCTATAGTGGGAGAATCTAGACTCTACCCACCATAGCTTACTTTTACTATAAAATTGAGTGAAAATTGCAAAAAATATTTCTTTAAAGTGGTCTACTTGCGAAATTGGTCCTCTAAAGTGACAGTGTCCAATTTTCCTCTAAAGTGGCTAGTGATGCAATTTTGGTCCTTCGACGCCTGAGTCAACGATTTTGACTCAAAAATTCGACGGATTCTTCGAGTTTGACCCTTAATTTTGGGATTTTTTTTTTCATTTTCACCCCAAATGTTTTCAAATAATCACATTTAAACCTTAAAACATTTCAAAAATTTATTCGGTAGAATTTAAGTTAAACATATTTCAAAACACTTAAATTTTGTGTTTAAATAATTACATTGTCTTTAATTAATACACCAATTAAGATAAATTAAGGAAAGAATTTGAGCGTCAAATGCGTTAAGTAAATACATAGTGTATATAGGCCACAACCTCAAGATAAATTAGTATTTCTAAATCGATGATGTATGTATTTTAAAGTCTATAGAATTAAGAGGTGCAATTGATTTTGTTGCGGGTTTCTGATTCTTATTGCCTATTAATTAGGGTTTGTAATTTGGGGAGAAATTCGGAGAATGTGGAGAAATTGGATTTGGGTTCTGTGTTATGTCGTCCTATTGCTAGCTCTTTGAGGAGTTGACGAGTGGATTTGGAATTTAAAGAGGTTTTTATTAGTCTTAAAATGGTAGCTAAGGAATTAAAAAAAAGGTATTAAAGAGAATTTTCAGAGAAAGTGACTTGTTTTTTTCTATTCCTTCCTTAATTTTTTTATCGAAGTACAAACTGAAGACAATTGTAAAAACAATCTTTAAAACAAAAAAAAAAAAAAAGAATTTGAAATATGATTAACATAAATTTTACACAATAAATATTTGGAAATGTTATAGTATTTAAATGTGTTTTTTGAAAATATTTGGGGTTCAAATGAAAAAGTGCCAAAATTAAGGGTAAAACTCGAAGAATTCATTCAATTTTTGCTCAAAACAGATGACTCCGGCGTTGGAGGACCAAAATTGCGTCAAGCCACTTTATAGGACATAAATTGGACACTACCACTTTAGGGGACCAATTTGGCAAGTAGGCCACTTTAAAGTACCATTTTTTCAATTTTCCCTAAAATTGACTCTGTAATTTTTTAAATACCTTTAACTTCGAGATCCTACTTTATACTATACCAACCCTAAACAAAATCAATTTATAACATTTATTTTCCTAAAGTATAACAAACACTTTGTGTGCATAAAAAGAACTATGCTAGCCCACTTTCAAGCCTCTACAGTGATTTTTTGTTAAAATATACCAATACGAAAGTAAACACTTGATGTTCATGTATATTCAAAAAATTATCAGTTGGATTTGAATACACTATAAACATCACCAGTTGATTTGCTTGAAAGCTATATATATATATATTCCTTTTTTGATACTTTGCAATATTTCTAAAAACTCCAGATCAGCTACCATAGAGCTAATTACTGGGCTTAAGAAGTATGCTCAGATGCAAAACCAAAAAAAAAAAAAACAAAAAAAAGAAGAAGAAGACTTTACTCTTTACGCCTAAAGCTGTTAAATTTACACTTCAAGAAAAAAATGTAACTAAGGTTGATTCTTGTTCCTTTATTTACATTCTTCCGTCCTTATTTTGCCAAAACAATTATACTGCCATATATAAAGTGTATCCTAAAAAACAATTGTTACTATATTAGACGTTTTTAAATTTAGAGTTTAAGTTCTTTATTTTATAGGTCTCAAATTCATATATTTGATAATTCGTTTAGGAGTTTATTTTTAGTTTTTGATTTATTGTTTATATTTTTTATAATATGTAAAATACATAGAGCGTTGTATGCGAATATCTTTAAGCAGCTCTTATTATATGCAGATAAAATACTTGTGCATTTTCTAACTTTATGTTGAAGCAATACTTTAAAAAGTATTGGAATACAAATACTTTCTTTTAATTTATTTAAAAGACATGTTTAATTGTTATTTTTTCGGTTTAATTGTGAGAACCCTGATTGTTGGATTGGGGACTCAGAAATGCAGTATTAACAGTAGTTGCTAGAGTATAGAATCGTAAATATGTTCTAATTCGAGTTTAGAACGAACTCCTAAAAATTGGAGATGAGAGGGAGAGACTTTAATTAAAATACTATTTATTCTTTCTCACCATTTACAATACATACAATTCTAATTTAATATTAAGCTAAGTAACTTCTCCACCAGCACCACTAATTACAGAACTTCCACACAAACATATAACCCCTACACATTTTATTGAACACTTTACTAGTATTATCTAATACAAATTAAAATATAATTTAATATAGGGCTAATTGCAGCAAACCCCCAAAACTATGGGGGTCGGAGCACTTTATACCCTGAACTATCGATTTGTGCAAAAACCCCCCTGAACTACCCGATTTTGTGCGTTTTACCCCCTGAACCGTTGACCGGCTACTGTAGCAAAAAACGTGCTCGGCACGTGATCGCCGGAAGGGCAATTTCGTCTGTTCAATATTTTGGAATTTGACACATAGAAAAAGTCCCACCCTAAACTTTCATAGTGTACCCCCCCGAAGTATTGAAGATGCCCCCATGAACTATTGTACCGTACCCCCTAGGTTATTACATTGTTCAAATTTAATGCCCCCTGAACTTTGTTAAGATGCCCCCTGAACTTTGTAAAGATGCCCCCTGAACTTTGTAAAGATACACCCTGAACTACTATTTTTCTGCATTGTTACCCCCTGAACTAAGGTAATTGTTCGGGAGCACCCCCTAAACTTAAAAAAATGTGCGTCAATACCACTTAAACTAATATACTTGTGCACAAGTGCCCCCTGACTTATAATTTTGTAAACTCCTTTTCATTTGTTTTTCTTCTTGTGCCTAAACGTGTAACTAACATGTCACTAATTAGACCGATAAAACCAACAAATCCTACACAATAAGCCATTTACAACAATGTGTTTGCCATTAAAACACATCGAATGCTGCCAAAATAATTGAGGTGCATGCCATACCATACACATTCTAATATAGGGCTATTGTTTGCCATTACAAAACATGGAATGGTGACAAAATTAACCTGGACAGTTCAAGGCCAACCAAAACACATACATTTCATCCTAAAACTACTACTTCCTCACATCCAATTTTCTTTCAACAGACCTAGTTGCGTACACCGTGTTTGCTTCCATCCAAGCCTTTTCCTTGGCCCACCGTGCATTCATCTCTTTCTCTAGTTTAGCCTCCATAGCAGCTGGATCGCTCATAGAAATGCCAACACTCTTTTCCTTTCCTTCACCCCCTGGATTTTGCTGTTTCTTTTTAGAGACATCATTTTTTGGCTACCCAAAAACATGAACAAATTAGGGGACTACTAACAAACAGTACTTATGCAACCTTCCAAAAAATATGCTAACCTCAACATCAACACTCTTCTCCTTTCCTTTACCCCCTGGATTCTGCTGTTTCTTATTAGAGACATCATTTTTTGGCTACAAAAACATGACCAAATTAGGGGACTATTTTTCAAACAGTACTTATGCAACCTTATAAAAAAATGCTAACCTCAACATCAACACTCTTCTCCTTTCCTTTACCCACTGCATTCTGCTGTTTCTTTTTAGAGACATCATTTTTTACCTACAAAAAGCACTAACATGTTAGTGTTACTTAGAAACATTACTTACCCATCTAAGAGAAAGTGCTAACCTCAACATCAACACTCTTCTCCTTTCTTTTCACAGCTGGATTTTGCTTTTTCTTCTATAAAACATCATTTTTTATCTACAAACACCATGAACAAATTAGTGTTACTTAGAAAATTACTAGTTATGAGACCATTCCATGTTTCTATAGCAAGTTAATGTAAAACTAACCATGACTGTGGTCTCTTTCAATGGCACCACCTCCTACTTTTTAGTTGCTTCTTTTCCTTTAACATCTTGTTCATTTTCTTCCTCAACAAATCTCACCACCCTCTTTCTTGTCCTAATAGGAGGCAGCTCCATTTCACCTCCAGCCTGCTGCATGTCCAACAGTACATTATTGTTTTTTGCTTCCTTTTTTTCCAGATTAGTAAACACTCCAGATGCTTTATCCTTTTTTGGTGTGGCCTTTTGTATTCGAAGAAATTGAACTCCAGGATATTGCTCTTCACCTTGCCTCTTACTCCTTGTAGTCATTGGGGAGGCCCTTACTCCTTTTCTATTCTTGTTAGATTTGGGAATTACTTCAACATTCCCCTCACTTATATGCTCTTCAACAGTTTGTGGAGGCACTTGAGCCTCATCCACTTTGCCATGCTGAGCTACAACTGCATCAACCTGTGGCTCACTCATCTGCTCTGTTACAAGTGGAGGGGGCACAGCAGCATCAACTTTTATGGTCCTTGGCCTTTTATTGTTCATGGTCCTCTTGCTTTTTGGTGCTGCTGGTAGAGCCTCATCAAGTTGCTGCACCCAATTGGTCTGCAAGACATAAGATCATCATTTTTGTCATTACAATCAAATCAACTATTTGCAACACCCAACTTTTACCATGTTATATTACCTCAGATTCTGTTATTTTTTCTTTAAATTTCAGTTTCCCCTTCTTATCTGTTCCAGTGGCATGTGGGGCTTGGAGATCAACTTCATGCATCTCAGTAGCTGGAGTCTCATTTGTTTGAGACTCAACAACTTGCACTTCATTGGATATATGATCATTCACTACCAATTTCTCAGCCTCCACACCATTGTTGTTGGTTTGTGAAGTTAACACATTGTCAAGTTGCTTCACCCAAGTGTCCTGTATGGCATAGAATATAAACAGTTAATTTACATAAGAATACAAATATAGAAAGGGTAATTGGTTGTCCTTGTTTTTGATTCTGTGAAGTTACCTCAGCTTCTTTTTCATTGGTTGTGCTCATTTCTTTCACTTTTCCTTTTCCTTTCTTCTTCTTACCAGTTGGAGTCTCATTTGTTTGAGTCTCAACAGCTTGCACACCACTGGATTGAGACTCATTGACCACCACCTGTGGTTCCTTTCCTTTTCCACCTGTGGGATCAATCTTTACCATGGCCTCATATTTCTTAGCCAACCACGTAGAATTTGCAGCCTTCACATGCTCAAATCTACAACACTCATGTTTTCCACTGTAAGTTTTGACCTGCATTGTCTTTGTTTTTCCCATCTGAGATGCAAATATTTGCCAAGTACAAGAGAGATGCTTGCATTTAACCTGCACTCTGTCTTTGTCATTCTTAGTAAACTTAATGTCTCTCCCAGCTTTGATTGAATACTGTCTAACTGCTGCTCTGAAGGTCTTAGTGTCATCAAAGCATAAACAAACAAAAAACTCTGGCTTTGCCATGTCCAGTTTTGGGTTGAAAACATCATATCCCTGATACTCATAGTGGCTCTTCTTACTGGAGGCACTTGCTCTCTTAAAACTGATATGTGGCACCATTATTGGTCTACTAGCAAACTGCTCCTGTTCTGTGCGCTCAAACCTCTCATAGTCTTTCTCATCATCAGTGACATCACATTCACTATCAACAATGACATCTGAGTAATCAGAGTCACTACCAACTGAATTCTTATAATCCACAGTCTCTCTATCAACTATCAACTCATCAAATGCACCCACACTGAACTCAGCTTCTGCACCATCTCCCTTATTATCTCCACCTCCAACAGCCTCTTCTCCACCATCTCCCCCTACACTATGATCATCTTCTCCACCCTCTCCCTCTACACTATGATCATCTTCTTCTACATCTTCACCATCAGCTTCATATTCACTATCACTAGATTCATCACCATCTCCCTCTTCTCCATCTTCACCATCACTATCTACATCACCATCAACAACACCTTCATCTGCCTCTCCCTCATTATCCTCCCTACCCTCATCTACTTCAGGCAAACTTTCTGTTGCAATACCCTCTCCCACTTCAGGCAGATTGCCATTTGTAGCTCCCTCACCTACAACTTCCTCACTCATAACTGCCACTCCAGTACTACCTAGAACAAAAACCCCTACCATTCTATCCTTACTGATATATTTGCAGATGTTCATTGCATCCTTATCTGTAAGGAGTAGGTCTATGCTAGTACACTCATTAGGGCCAGTAGTACTTGCAAACAATCCATAACTTCTCTTCTGGGGTACCCTACTTCCCTTGCCATGGTATGCAACTCAAGGAGAGACATTTTATCCTCACAGCAATAATCAAAGTCAGTGTACTGCCCTCCAACATAGCACAAATCAGGAATATTCACAAATTCTCCATGATGATGCATCCTCAGTGTGAAATAATCACTGTTACTCCCTACATAATGATACCATATAGACTATATTATTCACGTGCATCAATATAAAACACATGCAGGGTTTATACAGTGTAATAATGTTTATATGTGTACTAGGGTTCAGGAATAAACTAATCATTTGCACGTAAACAAGGATTAAAATACCAAAAACTGTTACAATAGGACAAAGGCAGTTCACAGACATAAAAAAACATAAGGGACCACACATGTGGTCCAAACCCATAAAATATACTAAAGATCAAGTTTTTCGGTGGATAAACAAAAGTAAACTTTTTAAAAGTACGAGTATTTGGTCCCCACACTACAAAACTAATAAAATACTACAGTAGATTAAACAAAAGCTTAAAAAAATTTACCATAATCTGGCGTGCATCTCCCTTCTAGGATTTCGTCGCCTTCGGCCCTCGCTCTCCAGTCCAAAACCATTGTAGAAAATATCAATCGAGTAATTAACTAAAAACCTTAACCAAACAAGCCAATTTCAGAGAGAAATCAGCGAAAACGAAAAATTTGATAAACCCTAATTTTTTCTAAGTGTCGCGATTTTTTCCCTCTTTTGAACGTCTGATTGTATGTTTTAGGGGGTAGATAATTGATGGTGATAAGTGGTTATAAAATGACGAAAAAACCGCCAGCTAAATCACGTGAAAGTCACGTGACAGAATCACAAAGGAATATTCCGGTTAAAAGTTGTCGGTCAAAGGGTCAGGGGGTAAAACGCACAAAATCGGGTGGTTCAGGGGGGTTTTAGCACAAATCGATAGTTCAGTGTGTAAAGTGCTCCGACCCCCATAGTTTGGGGGGTTTGCTGCAATTAGCCCTTTAATATATTAAATATTTAAATTAGGCCCGTATCAGTAACAACTAATGTCGAGTTGTCTGTTTCCAGGCAAGCAAGATAAGCTTCATTACTGACCAGGGCCCTATGAAGTTTGGCAAAGGACATATCACGTTTCCGCTGACGAATGGATTAGGCTATGTCACGATAATTGGGGCCTAAGCCATTGATGATATATACCGTGGCCGTTAATGTCCGTAAAATATTTAGTGACAGAACGTGATCCAAGTTTAGTACTGTCGAGAGCATCCTTTAGAGCCATGCCTCGAGTACGATTAGGGCGAGAGGAGGTATACATGAGAAGAACCCATGTTTTGGAGGAGGTAATTGCGGCATGAATTATGAGAACAAGCTCAGAGAGAGCGAACCAACATCGAGCATCTAAATATTCATCTTGGTAGACCACAGGCCATAAGCCTCAGGATTTGATGGATCCTAGTGTTTAAAATGACCTTGTATGTAGCCTACCAGATTTAAGAAGCTGAGTTGGGCGACAACTTGCAAATGGAAAGATAAGTTATTGGAGGAGGTGAGGCATAGTGTATAGTGATCGTGAGCAGTGATCAGAATCAATGATGCGGAAGGTCACACTCGCGGTGGAATTAGAGGAGGAGGCGGTGGTGGTGCGCTATGGTAAGTGGAAAGATTCGGACATGGCTGGTAGATTACGAGGACCGGAAAAGAGAGAATCGTCATTTTTTTTAGCGCTATACCATGTGGAGATTGAATAATCTGTATATTGATTAACTTGATTAACAAAGTAATACATTAGAGTTTATATAAAACTGAGGCACTATAATTATGGAAGTGGTGATAAATTCCAAAAGATGTCCTAGGATATGCCCGTATCTCCTATAAATGCATTCAGTTGTCAAATAAAAAATGTCTGCTGTAAAACCGTTATTTTTACTTGTTCCCTTGCCATGGAATATATTAACAACTTAAAAAGAATGCAAACAAATATACACAACATAGAAAATCTTGCAAATAATGCGTCAACCATACTGAAAGTTAATAGTGATGGTATTTGAATGAAGGGCTAATCCCGTCAAACCCCCCAATCTTTGGTTGGTTTTTTAAAGTGCACCCTGAACTATCGTTTTGTTCGAAATGCACCCTAACCTATTCAATTTTGTTCGATTTGCACCATGTAGCGCTGACCGGCACTTTTGCAGAAAATCGTGTCAGTCACGTGATCGCCAGACGGGCATCTTTGTCCGGCCAAAAAAAAGTATTTTTTAAAAAATATAGATTACACCCCAATCTTTCTTCGTGTACCCCTCTCCACTATTCATTTTTTACCCCCCCATGTATTGTTATGCCCCCTCATGTATGGTTATGCCCCCTAACGTATTTGTTTGCCCCGTGAACTATTCGGAACAACCCCCTAACCTATTTTTGCGAGAATTTGCACCCTAAATGATTGTAAATGTGGCAGACCACGCCCTGAACTATTTTATTTTTATAGTCTTGCACCCTGAACTTTTTTGATTATATGCTCTTGCACCCTAACGTTTTATTTATTTTGCAAAATACCACCTAAACTTTAGTTTTTTTTTCCTAAATCATTTGTCATAATAAACAATATATTACAATATTTGTTCAACCCTGTTAATTATCATAACAAACAACATATTCATACTACTATGAAAGCAGGTAAAGTATTTAAATAACCATTCATAGATCTTTCAGTCTTAAATTTTACGTTTAAACAGTAGTTGCGATACCTAGTCTAGACAGGTATATAAGACCGTAAAATAAGACAACAGATACGTACGTATAGATCCCTCTAACTGGCGCAATCCTTTCCCGTTGAACTCCCTTCAACTCTTGTCAGCTCGCCACTTTCTTGAATTGAATCAAATATGAAAACTTTAAAATCAAAATAAAACGGAACACCTAAAGATGTATATTTTGTTACACAAGTGTTCTACATTGATTCCTAGTATTTCTACTATTTATAGGATAGCTCTCCTTGAAAGATCCCGAGATCCGCAGCCAGTCTCCCAATCCAGTCGGGACAAGATCTTTCCAAATATACCCGAATCTTTCCTTAGATAAGGTTTCTTTTCCTTTGATAAGTCTTTGTTTCCTTTTGATAAGATCTTCATGATCTTCGTTATTCTGCAGATCAAAGACAAAACAGAACTCCACAAGGAATAGATTACTTAAGATATAAACAAGAGTTTGATAAAGATTAACATTCCATAAGATAAGATTCTAAGAGATCAAGTTAAATCTTTACAAACTTACTCAAATATTCACTCGCCTTTACAAGATAAATTCCATAAAATCAAGAGCGAATATTTCAATAGATAAATCAAACTAAAATAAAACCAAAATTTTCCTTTAAAATACTTTTGCAAACAAGGAAATAAATCGAGTTTGACCTGCAGTCCTGACTGTCCTAGTAATGTATGAATCGTGTCGGACTTGCAGTCGGTCCTAACAATCTCCCCGATTTGACTTGTTTGGCAAAACTCTTTTAAAATCCAAGGAAAATGTAGACATGTTGAAAAATAACAAGTTAGTAAAGACATAGGCAGATAAAACAACTAACGAGTCATGACAGCAAAAAAGAACTTGTTGCAACAGCAGTGCAACATTCTGCAAAACAACTTAGAAATAAATAGTTCATAACCAATGTTCTTAAGCAGAATAATTAATCAAAATAAAAAAATAAGATAAGCAGCAGTAGCCGAGATGATCTCCCCTATTCTTCAATCTCCCCCATTCTCCATTTTGCTACTCCCCCATTTTGCCAGAACAGGTCAAGGCTTGGCCGCTAATTGGGCAAGTGACTCGTTCATGGACTCCAGCAATGTAATCACAAGGGCAAGTTGCGACTGAAGGTTGTCGAGACTGCCCTGGGGAACAGATGGACCAACTTCATTATCCCTAGCTGTTGGGACAGTGGGCCGGACAAGAGAACCAAGAAGTGCTTGAACAATGTGACTCGGGGCATGATAAGGTTGGGTCGGCGCGTCATCTTATCTCTCTTGACCCGGATATCCATTTGGGATTTTAGCGTCCGATAGATCAGAGATGGATAGTCCAGGGTCATCTTAATATTTTGGTCGAATGCTTCAAGTTATATACGCTCTAAGACTAGTTTCCCCAGATTAATGGGGCATTCGAACCAATCCGAAACAAGACATAAGCAGTTAATGGACTCAAGGTAGAAGTATGAGACATGGCAAACCAGTTTCTTACCATGAATCCATAGATCAGACCATACCACGGTGCAAGGGAACCTCGTTGGAGATTGCCATTCTTGGGCCACTTCATGGGTTGGCCAGTGATGGTTGATGCAACTGCATTCAAGTCTTCCTCCAGTTCCAACTCGGAGTCGCGATCTGTTGTCACGTCATGAAAACCCAACTGCATGTTCAGGATTTGAGGACTGATGTGGAAGATGTGGTTCGTCACGAACGCTGAATGTTCCTTGGCTGAGCCCGGAACACCAAGTTGAGTATCCAGATTGGCATAAAAATCATGCACAATCTGGGTGACAAATGGTTGGACCCTGCGAGTGGATTCAAGAAAATCTCTCCCTTCCAAGAACTCTAATATCCCCGTTCCCGCATATGATTCATCATGAAGAGTAACTTCATTAACAGGAATGCGACGGGCAAAAGGTGGATACCTCAGTTTGGCATGAGCCGTGTAGAACCTCTCAGACAAAGCATTCTTCACCAGAAAAGGCTCATCGGACGGTGGAACACTGGGAGGACGGCATAGCCTCCATCAGCTTCTTCAGACTGGACCTGACTGCCTGCATTAGTATCAGACTTGTCTCCAGACTGGTTGACCTCATCAGACAAAGACTTAGCTGGTCGTTTTTGCTGTTTGCGGACTGGACTAGAATCTATATCAGATACCTCGATGGGAATAGAGTTCGAGGCAGCAGCATCAATAGATTGGGGACGTTTGTGAGAAGCAGTCTGGGTACGTCTCCCGACTCGGCTCACGACACCCACTGCAACAGGTTTGGACTTTTGGCGAGCGGATTGGGTGTGCTTTGGAGGTTGAGTCTTCTGCTTTCCTTTAGTTGCAGCGGAAGGGCGGCGAGAGGATGCAGGTGCAGGTGCTGGTGGAGTCCTTGAAGGAGACGGAACCAATGGTGACGGTGGTGTGTCAGCCGGCGGCGGAACAGAGTCACGTGGTGGAGGAGAAACATCAAGTAGAGGTGATGGTTCTCGTGCCTGAGATGGGGTGGCACGTGGCGTGGGATCTGCAGCCGGTGGTGGTGGTGTGGTGTCTTGCGGCGGCGGTGATGCATCAGAAGATGGCGATGGAACATAATCTGGTGGAAATCAGACTAGTAGCGGCTCCGGTTGCAAGACAGTGGACAACTTGTTGTCCGTGGAGGACTCGCTATCGTAGTCAACCAGTGGGGTCGACTGAGACGGTTCACCTATAGACTTGTTTTTCACCATATTAAATATTTTCTTGAGAAGTGATGGTGAGAAAAAAGACATAAAAACACACCAAAAAAAAATAAACACAAGAGAGAGAGAATAGGAATGGCGTGAAAGAAGAGATATAAGATATATAAATAGATATAATCAAATCAACACGATATCTTCTATAACTCTATCCCCAAGTTCCCATAATTGATAAGACTCTTCCCAAGACATAATCAAGGAAAGATTCCAACAGATTACACGCAACTCAATCTCTAATAATGCGGCAAAAGATATGGGCGAGAAAACGTGCCAAAATTAAACGTGCCAAAAGATATTGCACCTGATAAAATAACACAAATTAAAAGACACAAACAGAAAGTAACTCAACAAATTACACATAACTCACCGAGTACCGATTCAACTAGTTTTAGTGGATGTCGAGACACCCTGTCATGACAGACCGTAAGACTGAGTACAAGCAGCCAGAACCGAAGAATACTCATGAACCAGATGAATACAAAAAATATGTGTGTCTGTGTGAATTCTCATAAGATAAACAGATGAAAGGGAAGAGAATTTGAAAGGGGCCAAAATCGTTTTGCAAGATATCTCTTTTCAAACAATACTATTGCACCATGTACACACACCTGAGCCTTTGGCATGGAGGTAGCTTTTGCTCATAACTTTATGTAGAATATGGTAGCTCTTTTCAATGAAATGATGACCATGAGATATGAATTGAATGCTTTCACACATATTCATTGAGTTTAGGCAGCTTTTTCCTCCATATATTTTTCTTTTGAAGCTCTTTTCTTCTGGCTCATGTTCTCTTTGTTCTTTTCTTTTCACAACTCTTTTGCACACTCATTCTTTTCTTTTCATGCTCAATCCTTCTGTTTTTGATATGATGAGGTAGCAAAAGTGGACAAAGTCCATGTCAAAGAGATAATAAAAATAAATTAAAAACAAAAATTGCCCATTGCAAAATCCTTCGATTTCACTGATTTAATTGAGGGAAAGATGTGCACTGTGTATCAATGCAGTTCTAAGTACGCTCCAAAACCGGCTGTCCAACAGGTATGCATGTAAGTCATGACAGTTAATTCAACAAACAAAAACATCTCAGTTAAATCGGGCACGCGACCAGCGCTTAGTGCAGACAAATGCTGAGAGACTTTCTGAGGGTCTCAAAGCTTTGTGAAACAAGTTCCTTCATATAAATAACAGCAGTTTGTCTTTCAGTTGCAACATGCTTAATGACTGCACATTCATTATCAACCAAATCACATATGAAGTGGTGCCATATATCCATCCGTGTTTAGTGTGCATAAGTGCTTAACATGATTACGAGCATTGATAATTGCACTAATGTGGTTACTAATGACCAAGACATCATGTTGCACAACATTCTAGTTCTTAAGCATATGATCAACCCAACCAACATTAAGTAATATGTCAAGAGTACGCTTAGTTAGGTAGAGATGACTTCATGTTCTGCAATTGGAGAGACTGAGGTCTATGAAATTGCAATCTGTCTTATTGATGACCCATTTAGGAGTTGCCACAGGAATCATCAACTGTTTAGCAGTTTCACGGCCAAGATTCTTGATAGGAATTTTGAGAAAATTTGGATTGATCGATGACCAATCTGTTGGCTCATTGACTAACCTGCGAACCAAGAAAATAGATTAGTTCATTAACTGTAGGGGAAATATATTTGTTTCAAACAAAGTTTGTGAACTGTTCTGTAGGGAGTCGTGACTGCATTAGAGTGTAGAAATTTTCAGCAGTCCGCTTTCCTATAAAAACACAAAACTTTTGGTCATCAATCACATGACATTCATCTTGTGAAAAGGTCACAACCATCTTTTGATCGCATAGCTGGCTTATGCTAATCAAATTTTGTTCAAGTCCAAAACCATGGAACACATTGCTAAGTTTCGGACACCTGTTGATATTGCGTGTTCCTTTTGCAACCACTTGACCCTTTTTACCATTCCCAAACTGAACTGTTCCACTTGGACAAGTAACATAATTAGTCAAAAGGTTATTGTTCCCTGTCATGTGATGTGAGCATGCACTGTCAAGATACCAATAACTGGGTGAGGCGTTTTCAACAGAAGAAAATGCAAAATACATATTTTTATGATTAGAACATTTCACCCTTATGTGATTTGTTGGCTCAGAATCTTCATTGGAGTCATCTAACACTATTCTTTTTTGAGTCTCCTGAGTTGTTGTGACTCGTGGTCCAACAGGTTTTGGAGCTATGTTCCTCGATAAGTTCTGCTTGAGGTTAGGACAACGTGAACGAATATGTCCTTTAACACCACAATGATAACACACTCGGCTTGATTTGCGAGCTGGTTGTGACCTGCACACTAGACTAGTCTTATGAGCTGGACTAGACCTGTGATCAAAAGCATGAGACTGTGAGCATTTAAGAGCACGTGTTAAACTAAGATTTTCATCATCTATATTAGATAAACAAAAATTCTCCCTGTTTATACAGTTCGGTGGATGGTAACCAAGACCAGCATGATTTGAATCTGTTCTTTGATGGTGTAACTCCTGATCCGACTCATCTGAGAAGCTCCTGGAGACCCTTGTGAATTGATGACAGAGCTTTCTGAAAGTCATTTTTTAGATCTTCGAACAGAGCGATGGAGTCTTTTGCTCCTTGAACCTCAATTTTGAGAGATTTAACTTTTCTGCTCAGCTGAAAATTTTTGCGCATTTCTCTAACAACCAAATGTCGAAGAGATTTGATTTCAAAGAATGGATCAAGGAAGTCTTCTTCCTCATAATCTGTTATAACTTCGTTTCCCTGACAAGTTAAGACAGGTCGCGAGTCATGACTGATAATGGAAGAAAATGCAAAGAACGTTTCCTCATCAGATTCATATTCACATATATCTGTCTCGTCATCACTGCATATGGATATCATCGTGTTTCTTTCAGAGACCACTTCAGAGTCATCCTGGTCAGTCGCAACAGGTCGAGAGTTAGGATGGATGATAGAGGAGAGTTCTATGTTTGCTCTTCCTTCTGCCTCATCTTCACTTTCGTTTGACTCTTCATCTCTCCAGGTGCACACCATGGCTTTGTTCTTGTTCTTCGGGAGAAGATTTGCACAATTAGCTTGAATATGAGCATTGCCTTGACATTCCCTGCACTGAACACCTCTTCCTCTTCTTTTGTTACTAAGATCATTAGCAGCAGAAGGTTTTAATGTATCATTAGAGTGTATAGGAAAAGTGTTCGTACCTTTATTTTTCCATTTGGAAAAATTTCGGAGTACTTTGGTGAGAAACGCGACAGACTTCTCAAACTCCTCCTTATTGTCACTTTGAGGTTTGTCTTTAATTTCAGCTTTAAGTTCAACACCTTTTGTAGTGACTCCATTCAAATTCTTTTTTCAACTCAAAGGTTGAAAGTGCACCCATCAGTTCTTCTAGTGACAAGTTCTCCATGTCTCTTGCTTCTTCAATCGCCTCAATTTTCATATCGAATCTTGAGGGAAAGGTGCGAAGAGTTTTCTGTACAAGTTTGGACTCACTGTACTCGTCAGCAAGGAGGAAGGCTTCATTTGCAATGTCTCTGAGTTTGGCATTGTATTGAGCAATGGTTTCATGTTCCTCCATCTTGAGTTCCTCAAACCGTGTACCAAGGATTTTTCTTTTGGATCTTTTCACGGATAGAGTACCTTCATGGGCAACGCGAAGAGCATTCCATGCATCCTTAGCGGATTCACACTTTAAAATCAGTTTGAACTGGTTGAGGTCGACTCCATTCAGTATTGCATTGATTGCAATGGAGTTGTAACTCGCATCTAGATCTTCTGCGTCAGACCACTCGAGCTCCAGCTTTGGCTTTCCATCTTCATCTTTTGGTGGAGTCCATCATTTGAGAATGCTTTTTCACGCTTTCTGATTTTCCCGTTTGATGAAAGCTTTCATGCGGACCTTCCACTATGAGTAGTTGAACTCATTCAAAAGCGGTGGCTTTGATGATGATGATCCTTCAACGTTTTGTGCCATCAAATCTGCAAGATCTAAATAAAACTAGAATCTCAGCAATGTAAGTAGGTGACAGGCTCTTGATGCCAATTGATAGATCTTTAAGTCTTAAATTTTATGTTTAAACAGTAGTTGTGATACTTAGTCTAGACAGGTGTATAAGACAGTAAAATAAGACAACAGATTATTTAACGTGGTTCGGACTATGTCCTACATCCATGAGGCTTTTGCCCAAGAGAACAAACTTCTTTCATCGAACAAAAGTTATTACACCTAATGGTTTTACTCTAACACCAAATCCCTCTAATGTTGATACCACCAAAACCTTTTTTCCTCTACTCCGTTTGAACCCGTAAGACCAAACTCCCGTTGTGATCTTCTTATGATCAAGCTTCCAAGCGAACTGCATGTATGTATAGATCCCTCTAACTGGCACAATCCTTTCCCCTTAAACTCCCTTCAACTCTTGTCAGATCGTCACGCCCTTGAATTGAATCAAGTATGAAAACTAAGAAATCAAAATAAAACAGAACACCTAAAGATGTATATTTTGTTACACGAGTGTTCTACATTGATTCCTAGGATTTCTACTATTTATAGGATAGCTCTCCTTGAAAGATCCCGAGATCCGCGGCTAGTATCCCAATCCAGTCGGGACAAAATCTTTCCAAATATATCTGAATCTTTTCCTTAGATAAGGCTTCTTTTCATTTGATAAGTCTTTGTTTCCTTTTGATAAGATCTTCATGATCTTCGTTATTCTGCACATCAAAGACAAAAAAGAACTCCACAAGGAATAGATTAGTTAAGGATATAAACAAGAGTTTGATAAAGATTAACTTTCCGTAAGATAAGATTCTAAAAGATCAAGTTAAACCTTTACAAACTTACTCAAATATTCACTCGCCTTTACAAGATAAATTCCATAAAATCAAGAGCGAATATTTCAGTAAATAAATCAAACTAAAATAAAACCAGAATTTTCCTTTAAAATATTTCTGCAAACAAGGAAATAAATCAAGTTGGACCTGCAGTCCTGACTGTCTCAATCAAGTTTGAATTGTGTCGGACTTGCGGTCCTAACAACCATCATAGCATTAGCTTAAGATATAACTTGATCAACAGTTATTACTAACCATACCAATACATAAACATGAGCTTGCACATGCCATAAATAGTAGAAGTCAATTCAAAACATGCCAATACCAAACATGTCAAAGGCTAGTAATACTTGCCAATACAAAACATTGTTCAAGACAAAATGAAGCCAAACACTTCAATCCACATTGTTGACTTCTCCCTCTCATATTTTCTTCGAGCAGACCTTTCACCCCGGTTCATATCAGCCTTCGTCTGAGCCCATTGTGCTGGCATTTCCTTTTCCATAACACCCATATATGACTGTAGTTTTGTAGACATTGCCCCATCCCACTCCTTATCTTTGACACTGTAAGTTGGCAGTGGTGTTTGCAGTTCCTTCTTCCATTTCAGGTATAAAAGAACATGCACAAGTTAAGCACTGTATGTGCCCTAAATGTAATAAAACATGCATTCATATACATAATACAACACTAACAATATCATTTTACTATTCTTGTGAGTATATTCCTTTCTTCTTTGATACCACCTCTCTGGGTTTTTTGGAGTTGCCCGCCATTTCTTGATCATCTCCCTCCTTTAGAAATCTTACCACGTGCTTTCTTTTCCTAACAGGAGGCAGATCCAGTTCTTCCTGAGGAAGGATATCCATTGCTTTCTTGTTCTTGGAAGTAGGATTTGGTCCAGGTGACACTTCAACGCAGAAGTTGACCCCGTTTTAGTTGTCTGATCCTCCAACACAACCCCATCGTGTAGATTCACCACTGCCGCCTTTTGCACAATACGTTGCTTCTTCATCCTTTTATAGGTCTTTGGTGCTTGGGGAGGTTCTAGTTTTATGTTCTGGTTGGTATTGGGGTTGGATATCACATCATCGGCCTCATCCTTTTGAGCTTGCATCTCTGTTCCAGATCCTGCAACAGGCTTTTCAGGCACAACCATGTCATCTTTTGGAATCACAACAGCCATTTTCTTAGTCATAGTCCTAGCAGCCACTAGTCCAAACCCTTGCTTCTTCTTGCCATGTGACTCCACATCTTGCACCTCAACATTTGGCACAGGCTCAACTTGTTCATCACCAGTTTGCACCAGTGTTGGTTGTGACTCATGCACATTCACATTACCATCCTTCTTATTGGTGTCCTGCATGACATACAACATGATTTAAAACAGTATAATGGTCATGATTGCCTAATTGACACTTTGTAATGATAAATACCTCTACTATGTCATCTCTGGTGCCACAACTCCAATTTTCCTAGTCCTAGTCCTAGTCTTAGTAGCCACTGGTCCAGACCCTTTCTTCTTCTTCTTGCCAGGTGTATCATTGTGCGGCACCTCAGCATCCAAAACACTACCATCCGTCTTCTTGGGGCCCTATAAGTCATATACAACATCACAATTCAAAACATATCAAAGTGACATAAACTATTTGACACTTTCGGCTGCTAAATAACTCTACATTGGCATCTATTGGAGCCACCTTTTCAGTTTTTTTAGTCCTTTTCTTGGCAGGCACTACTGCAGCCCCTTTCTTCTTCTTTCATGGCGTAACTATATCTTGCACCTCAGCAGTGGAAACAGCCTCGATTTGCACATGTGCAGCATCCACTTGGCTTGCTCCAACTTCATGCTCATTCATGGTATCATCCTTCTTCTTGGTGTTCTATACGACATACAACAATTTAAAACACGTGAAATTGTAAATCACTATTTTCCATTCCAAAATGGCCTACACTTCATGGTAGCCTTCTGAGACTTTTCCAGCAGTTTTAGAATGTTAGGACAGAATTCAGTCTTCCATTTCGTTGCCTGGTCTCTTTTTGACATAAACTCTCTTCATCAAAATCAACCTCATTTGCTCCAACATATCAATGATTGATCTTGTTCTGGCCTCAACTACAAGAGCATTGAAGCTCTCACATAGGTTATTCAGCAATATGTAACACTTTGCATGTGTTCTGAAGTAAGACCTGGACCACCCTGAAGAGGGCCTTTTTACCAGACATTTGTATGCCTCCAAATCTTTGCTTCTGAGTTCCAACATCACTTTCTCAAACTCCTTTATCTTTGTAGACCTTGTAACCTTCCATATCATACCCTTGAATGCCAATCCCTTAAAAGCATGCTTGAAGTTGTTGTATAGATGCATCACACACAATCTGTGATCACATCTTGGCATCATTAATGTGACTGCATCAATCAAACCCTTCTGCTTGTCTGACATAACTGTCCACCAATGACTTCTATCCACTGTAATCCCCAAGTCCTTCACCAAAAGCCTCATGAACCACACCCAAGACTCCTGTTTCTCCTTCTCTACTACTGCATATGCAAAGGGATATATGTTGTTGTTGGCATCTATCCCTACTACAGTGAGAAGTATTCCCCCACAGTAACTCTTGAGGTGACAACCATCAAGGCATATCACTCTTCGGCAGCCTTCCAAAAACCCCTTTCTCAAATTGGCCCAACCTATGTAAATCCTATTGAACACTGACCCTTCATCAGTTTCCTTTGTTTTAATCTTCACTGTATTTTGAGGATCACTCCTCTTCATCTCAGCTGCATATCTCCATAGTAGAGAATATTGATCCTTCTCAGTGCCGATGGTCATGATTTTCACCTTACTCTTAATCCTATACATTGATTTCTGGAAAATATCAAGCCTTCTTGAAGCAGGTGTATTTTCATAGACTCCACTTTCCAAGTAGGATCAATCTTGACCATTTCTTGGTACTTTCTAGTCAGGCATGTAGAAGATGCAGCACTAACTTTATCAGACCGGCAACACTCATGTTAAGAAGTGTATGTCTTCACTTGTATGGTCTTGTCTTTTCCAATGGCAGATGCAAATATTGACCAAGGACATGTTTCTTGCTTGCACTTGACTTGTACCCTTAACTTGTAATTCTTTGTAAACTTGACATCTCTTCCACATTTGATTGAATGGTACCTGACTGCAGCTCTGAATGTCTTCATATCATCAAAGCACAACGCAACAAAAAATTCTGGATCAGCCATGTCTACTTTTGGATTAAGGACATCAAACCCCCCATACTCAAAGCGACTCTTCTTGCTACTGGCAGATCCTGTAGGTGGTTTTCTGGCCCTAAGATGTGGTGCCAAAATTGGCCTCCTTGCCCATTGTTCTTGTTCTTCACGTTCATACCTTTCATACTCCCTATCATCATCTGTTATATCACACTCATTGTCAACAATTAGATCTGAGTGGTCAGAATCACTTCCCACAGAATTTAAATCATCACAATCCCCTTCATCTATGTCATTAATAACATCATCAAATGCACCATCTTCTACATAATCCCCAGCACTAACACCAACCTCAATATCTTCACCACCCTGTGCACCCTCATTAACATGCTCCTCCCCTCCATCTGTACCCTCATTAACATTATCCCCAGCCCTACCCTCTGCACCATCATATAATTAACCCTATCCTCTGCATCCTCATCAACACTATCCCCAGCCCCACCATCAACAGATTGTTCATCATTTTCTGTACCCACAGAATCAGTTCCATCTTGTTCCTCATTCTCTTCACCCTCATTACCCACACCACCAACCCTATCACCATCTAAATCTCCCTCCAGTTCTGCATTATAACCTGTGAAATCAATACCCTCATCCACACTAGGCAAGTTACTCTCTACAGCCTCAACGTCACCCATATATCCGGTGCTTTCATAAACCTCATCAGGCATTATACCATAAACATTAATTCCCACTAGCCTGTCCTTATCAATATATTTGCATATATTAACTGCATCCTCATCACTCAGTAGCAAATCAAGTTCAGCACAGCTATCTACTCTTCTTGTACAACCAAACATCTCATAATTTGTAGTTCCTAAGTTAACTTCCTCAACCATATGGCGCAACTCAACCATTGACATCCTATCTTCACTACAGTAGTCAAAGTACAGAAACAAAATAATATTTAAAGGTCAAATTCTGCTACTTTAAGAATAAAATATGCATTTAGAGTAAGGACAAAGAGTAAACAATAAAATGTTAGTTAAAATATTACTAAAAACAACTAACAAAAACAAAAACAATAACACAAGGGACCACCTCTGTGGTCCAAAATCCCAGCTTTGCCGGTAATAACAACTCTACCAATGTATAAACTATGGCATTCTACCAAAAAGTTAAAGTATTTGTCCCATGCTATGAAACCAACAAAACCTGACCATGCTTGCGGTCACAAACCCAAAAAATGACTATTAAAAAACCCCACAATTACGAAAACACATCATACCAACACTTACTTTTAGTATACTATCCCCCACTATGCAAACCAACAAAAACCTTAACATATTTAAACAAATCGTTGAGGAATCTTACCATAATCTGGCGTTTCTCTGTCTGGTGGTATGTTGTCGCTTTCAGACCGCGTTCTCCAATCCATTTTCTACACTTTTTCAGGAATACGAACGTAAAATGGAAAAGAATGTCCAATTCGTGTTGAACTCTATCAAATTGAAGAGAATGTGAAAAACCCTAATTTTTTCCCCAATTCTTCGCGCTCTGTATGAGTGTTGAAACCTTTCGAATTCTACACCCTGAAAATTTGTTAAGGTAAAAGAAAAAGAAATAGTTTAGGGTGAAAATTAAACGTAAAAGATAAAAAAAAATTAAAAAGACAAAAACACCCTTTACAAAATCACGTGAAAAACACGTGACAAAATCAAAGAGGGAATATTCCGGCGAAAGTGGCCGGTCAACGCTCCAGGGTGCAAATCGAACAAAATTAAATAGGTTAGGGCGCATTCCGAACAAATCGATAGTTCAGGGTGCACATTGAAAAACCACCCAAAGATTGGGGGTTTGACGGGATTAGCCCTTGAATGAATGATTAAGAAAAAGTACGCAACCAAACCATCCCAACGGCCATAATGTAAACCATTAACCGAAAATACACAAATAAAAGTAAAGCATGTAGTCCAACAAGCTCATAACTGACACTATAACTCATTATTGGTCACTCTTTCGACTTGATGATGCTCTACACAATTGTCGTCTTTGGCTACATTCGTGAAATACCGTGTTGAGCATGGTAGATATACGTCTCACTATTTCATTTTAAATACTACTTAGAGAAATAAAGAAAGTAGAGGGGAAGGTAACCAAAAAATTTAGTTGCGAAACTATTAGAAAGATTAAGATTAATCACTTAGCAGAATATCTGCACTCTTATCCAGTAATACTCTGTCATGTTACCTTTTAAAGAACATTAATAGCTTAAGTTAGTGATAAGCTCCAGTTAAAACCTCAAGTAGCACATTTAATCATTTGGAAATGAATATCTTACACTTGAAGAGGCTCTCCGTAAATGGAAAAACAACCGGGGTGTCTTGTCTTAATTCAGATGAAACATGAAACTCCCTCCAAGTTTAACATGCGATAGTGAAAGCATTGACCACCATCAAGCTTCATTAAAAAATGTAACTCGTTCTTCACTACAGCTATAGCGACGATCGCTTGAAGATCCAATTCCGACATTCCGTGGCTAACACAACTAGGACGGGAACAAGTAGACTGATGGTGGTCATGAAATGACCATATAAACAAATTGTCCAACCGCACCATGCAATGCCTGTGTAGCATAAGATATGCTATCAGTTTTGGATTTTTCCGGGAATTTTTGAAGTGCAAGTTATGAAAATAACGTTCACCAATCACATCCTTCCACCATTTGGCAACTGTCTTACATTATAATAGATCTTTCATAGGAAATCTGAATACCAAATTTGAAAAGCATAGGAAATTCGGGGAAGTAGTATATCATCTTTAAGTCACTTGATCTTTGGTTAAGTGACTTGAACTGCAATAAGAGCTCGTCAGTAAATTTTAGATGCATTCTACCACTTAGCACTCAGTACAAGAGCCTGTGGAACACAGATTGACATGCTGACCATATCATCCTCATTCACATATATTTTTCTCCAAAACCTCTTGCATTTATAATGTATACGTACCTCATTTTCTTGTTTCTCAGAGTTCGAACTCTATCTTCTAATCTTCAAAACACAAAAGTAGTAGAAAATTTGACATGAAAAATTGCGGGTGCAGTTATAAATAACTTAACAGCTTCTACCAAAATGATCCTAGTAAACAAAATGACAAAGATGCCACTGTGCCCTCGGATCTCAATGTGAAAGTGAAAAAAAGGCCTCTTCAAGACTTGATTGGTTTATTCTTTTCAGTTATTTGTAAGGATTTAATTTTGTGCCTCACACCAAACTATTCTGCTATTTTAGCAAAGAAATTCTAAATACAGGAGACACACATACAAAATATGCATAACAACATGGAGGTTTGGAATGTAGTAAGCAAAACTCAACGAGCGCAAAATTAATTCTGAGAGCAAATTCTAGATTTATACGCAAAAGGCCGACATATTCAAATTTATACTTGTTTTCCATTATTTTATATAGTCTTCAGTCTGCACAACACCCCTTGGATCGTGATCAATTTATCTCAAATGATTAAACTAGAAATCTTCTGACATGGTAAGTAAAGGCTGCACACGTGATACATACATGTTCTATAAGAATTTCAAGATATGGGAAACAACACAATGGACCAATTTCGTTGATAACAATGCCACATTGTTCATCCAACATGCAGGTGCGGCCTCGAAAAGCTCCACATATTCTTTTGGTAATTTAGCACCCCGCACTGGAATCGTGGATTAAATGCAACACGGACGGTTGTGCTCTTGGGGCTCCAGGAATCGGTGGTGCAGGTGGAATTTTCAGGAACGCAAGGCGTTTTCCGCATGGTTGCTTCACGGTCCGTCTTGAATCGGGTTTCGCTTTTGAGGCAGAGATTTGGGCTGCTATCTTTGCAATTTTTAAAGCAATGGAATTTAACTGGAAGTGTCTTTGGATTGAGAGTGACTCCACCTATGTGTCAAATTACTAGATTCACGTTTGGATTAGGTACCATGGAAATTGAGAGGACGTTGGTTGACTTGCTTGAACTACATCAGCTCCATTCAGTTTCGGACGTCACATATTTTTCGTGAGGTAAACAAGGCTGTCGACGCGCTTGCATATTTTGGAGCTACACACGTTGGGGATCATTGGTAGAATTCATGTCCATCGTTTTTTTATGACTATGTTAATAATGGCTTGTTAGAAGTTGTGGTTCAACAACTTGGAAATGTAACTAACAAAACAGTCTGGAAGTGGCGGGAAAGGCTGTTGGATTTCAGCTTGCAACTTGAAGCGGTTAAGTAAGTTACATGAGCTGGTTTTCAGCTGATTTGTATGCGTGTGTATAGTGTATGTATAAGAGATATACAGAGGTGTATATATAGCTTAGAATCAGCAGAAAACAGAGCGAGTAAGAACATTACTCACTTTGTAAAATCAGAAACAAACTCTCTCACTTTGAAGGAATACAGATCACTCCCATGGATGTAGAATAGAGTTCACACTGAACTCTTATTCTAACCAAGTAAAAACTCATTGTGTTGTGTGTGTTTGATTGCTTTAACATTCACCTTCTTCTTGTTCGGTTATCAAACAAACTTGTTGGTTTTGTTAACTGTTTGCGCGCGATCGTTTTGCATTGGTGATTGAGTGAATTGAATCAAGATCACAGTTGATCTTGTTGGTTGATTTGTGTTGTTATTCACTACAAAGTGGTGCGGTGAGCGTGGATCAAACAACACAATGGCATCTGCTAAATTCGATGTGGAGAAATTCACTGGATCAAATGACTTTGGGCTGTGGAGATTTAAGATGAGGGCTTTGTTGGTTCAACAAGGATTGTTAGATGCACTTGATGAATCCTCAATAGACAAGGAGATGGATGAGAAGGCCAAGAAGGCTATGCTGGACAAGGCTCACAGTGCCATCATTCTCAGTAGGAGACAAAGTCTTGAGACAAGTCTTAAAGGAGAAGTCGGTTGCAGGGATTTGGATCAAGCTTGAGAGACTTTACATGACAAAATCTCTGGTAAACCGTTTATATCTTAAGTAGGACTTATATTCATTTAAAATTCCAGAAGATAGACCTGTAGAAGAGCAGATTGATGCATTCAATAAGTTGATCTTGGATCTTGAAAACATTGATGTGTCTTTAGATGATGAGGATCAAGCTTTACTACTGTTAAGTTCACTACCTAAGTCTCGTGCTCACTTTAAAGAAACTCTGATATATGGTAGAGAGTCTTTGACATTAAATGAGGTGCAATCTGCACTAAACTATAAGAAATTGAATGAGAGAAATGAGCAAAAGGCTTCTGTGAATGGTGAAGGATTAGTAGTTAAGGGGAAACACCACAAGAAAAAAAATAAAGGAAAGAAAGAGAAGGACAAGACACCACAGAAGGAAGGAAACAATGAGAGAAAGTGTTACGTATGTCATAAACCTAGTCACATTAGAAGGTTTTGCCCTGAGAGGAGAAAAGGGCACTGAGAATTCTAAGGAATAAGGTGATGCAGCTATAGCACATGATGGCTATGATTCTGGCTGGTCATACCACATGACACCAAACAAGAGATGGTTTGATGAGTATGAAGAAAAAGAGGGTGGTTCAGTGATGTTAGGAGATAATAAACCCTATAAGATACATGGAATTGGATTTGTGAGATTCCAGATGCATGATGATCATTCCAGGCTGCTAAGAGAAGTCAGGTTTGTTCCAGATTTGAAAAGGAACCTGATATCTCTGGGAGAGTTAGATAAGAAAGGTTATCAATTCAAGTGCAAAGATGGCATTCTGAAGGTACTAAAGGGTTCAATGGTTGTCATGAAAGGGTACAGAAAGAATGGCTTGTACACTTTCTATGGAAAAGTTACTCAGGAAGGTGTATCAGCCAGAGTAGGGTCATGTAAGTGAGAGAGGATTGACATAGCTCTGCAAACAATGATTGATTGGTGTTGACAACTTGGAGAAGCTGGTTTCTAATAAGACTGTGTATATGGCAAAGCTTGAAGGGTAAAGTTTGCCACAGGACAACACAATACCAAAGAAAGGCTTGATTACATCCATGTAGACCTTTGGGATCCTTCAAGAACTGCATCACACTCACGAGCCAGGTATTTTCTATGCCTTGTGGATGACTACTCGAGAAAGATATGAATCTACACATTGAAAAGTAAGGATGAGGTGTTTGAGACCTTTAAATCTTAGTCTTGATGGAGAATCAAAAACGAAGAAAGATCAAGAGGTTGAGAGCAGAGAATGGCTTGAGTTTTGCTTTGAAAACTTCAATAAATTCTGTAGAGAAGTTGGTATAGCTAGACATAAGACAGCAGCTTATACACCTCAGCAAAATGGCCTTGCAGAACGGTTCTATAGAACCATCATGGAGAGGGTAAGATACATGCTTCACAGTGCATTACTACCTAAAGTGTTTTGGGCGGAAGCTGTGGTAACAGCTCCATCTCTGATAAATAGGTGTCCTTCTAATACTTTGAACATGAAGAAACCTGAAGAAGTATGGTCTAGGCATGCACCTGATCTTAGCATGCTCAGAGTGTTTGGGTGCAAGCCTTTTGCACACATTAAAATAGGATAAACTAGATCCTAGAGCTCTTAAGTGTATGTTCATAGGATATCCTGAAGGTGTGAAGGGATACAAGCTATGGTGTTTTGAGTCTGGCTATAAAAGGTGCATAATCAGTAGAGATGTGGTGTTCAATGAAGGAGAAATGGCCCTTGGTAAAGAGAAAACCATAGAAACTATAGATAAGACTGAAAAATATAATGATACACTAGATAGGATTCAAATGGAGGTGGAGTCTAATAACAATGATACTCAAGCTAGTACTTGGCTTCTGAATGATGATGATGAAGAATCAAAACAAGACCAAACTCCTCAACAAGCTAGAACACCAGAACAGCCGGATGAAAGGGAATATATGCTGACAATAGGCAGAACAAGGACATAGCTGAAAGCACCTGAAAGGTATGGTTATGCTGACTTGTTAGCTTATTCACTTGTAGCTGCAAGCAAGGTTTTGGAGAAAGAACCAAAGCACTATAAAACTGCTCTAGCTAGCAGGAGAAAGGGTTAGAGGCTATGAGAGAAGAGATGAAATCCCTGATGAAGAACAACACTTGGGAATTGATAAAGAAACCAGCTGGAGCTAAAATGGTAAGCTGTAAATGGATCTACAAGGTGAAAAAAGAAATTCCAGGTGTTGAAGATAGTAGATACAAAGTCAGGTTGGTAGCTAGAGGTTTCACTCGGAGGGAGGGGATCGACTATAATGATGTATTCTCACCTGTAGTGAAACACAGGTCAATCAGAATACTTGTAGCTATGGTTGCTCAATTTGATCTGGAATTGGAGCAAATGGATGTCAAAACATCATTCTTATATGGTGATCTTGAGGAGACCAGTTTTATGAAGCAACCAGAGGGCTTTTGAGATGAAGGATAAAGAGGATCAGGTTTGTAAACTCAACAGGTCCCTTTATGTTTTGAAACGGGCACCTAGACAGTGGAATAGGAGGTTCAATGAGTTCATGAGAAAGATCAGCTTTACAAGAAGCAAATTTTACAGTTGTGTCTACTTCATGTTCAATTTCAGATGATAGTTATGCAATATTGTTGCTGTATGTGGATGACATACTGCTGGTGAGCAACAGGAAAGAAGAGATTGCAACTATCAAGACTGAACTAAGTAGTGAGTTTGAAATGAAGGACTTGGGTCTTGCAACAAGGATTTTGGGCATGAAAATCACCACGAAGAGAAGTGGAGGACTTATGTACTTATCTCAGAGTGATTACTTACATAAACTACTTGGAAAAGTTTGGGATGAAAGAAGTTAAAGTAGTTGAAACTCCATTGACTCAACAGTTCAAACCCAGTAAAGAAAAGTCACCAAAGACTCATGAACATAAGGAGTTTATGGATAAACTTCCTTATGTAAATGCAGTAGGATCATTGATGTATGCAATGGTGTGCACAAGACCTGATCTTCCTTATTCAGTTAGCATGATAAGCAGGTTCATGGCAAATCCAGGCAAGAGTCATTGGCAGGCACTCAAGTGGATTTTGTGGTATCTGAGAGGCACATTTGGAAAGGGTCTAACCTATGGTGGAGCTGGAGATCAGAGGTCAGGAATTGAGGGATTTGTGGACTCTGACTATGCTGGATGTTTAGACACCAGGAAATCACTCACAGGATATACCAAGTAAGTTGGAAAGCTTCATTGCGAAAGGTTGTAGCTCTGTCAACATCAGAAGCTTAATATATTGCCTTGGCATAGGCAGTGAAGGAGGCATTATGGCTTGATGGTTTTGCTAAGGAACTGAGGTTGCAACAAGAGGTGATCAAAGTGCATTGTGACAACCAAAGTGCAATACACTTGTCCAATAATCAAGTTTACCATGAGAGAACAAAGCATGTAGACATCAAGTTGCATTTTGTCAGGGAGATTGGAGCAAGAGGAGCTGTGTTAGTGAAGAAGATTGACACTAAACATCCCTCAGACATGATTACAGAGGTTCTCCCAAGAAAAAAGTTCAAGTATTGTTTGGACTTTATTCAGTTGAACTGAATGGAGCCTGAGGGCTGGAGGAGGTGTCTGGTTCTTGACAGGAGATGAGGGTTGATGAACCAAGGTGGAGAATGTTCGAAGTTGTGGTTCAACAACTTGGAAAAGTAACTAACAAAATTAACTGGAAGTGGCGGGAAACCCTGTTGGATTTCAGCTTGCAACATGAAGCGGTTAAGTTAGTTAGAGGAGCTGGTTTTCAGCTGATTTGTAAGCGTGTGTATAGTGTATGTATAGGCGATAAATAGAGGTGTATATATATCTAAGAATCAGCAGAAAATAGAGCAAGTAACAGCATTACTCACTTTGTAAAATCAGAAACAAACTCTCTCACTTTGAAGGAATAGAGATCACTCCCTTGGATGTAGAATAGAGTTCACATTGAGCTCTTATTCGAACCAAGTAAAACATCGTTGTGTTGTGTGTGCGTGATTGCTTTAACATTCATCTTCTTCTTGTTGGTTTATCAAACAAACTTGTTGGTTTTGTTAACTGTTTGTGCGGGATTGTTCTGCATTGGTGATTGAGTGACTTGAATCAAGATCACGGTTGATCTTGTTGGTTGATTTGTGTTGTTATTCACTACATGGCTCATATAATAGGGAGAATTTTCTCTTTCGTTGACCTCCGGGTACTCTACAACTATGTGATAAATTTTATTTTTTTTAATAATATTGTGGACTTGTTGTTCGTCTGGTGCTCTAAGGGTGCCAACTTAGTTGGGATGGTTGGACACTAGTCGACGCTCGGTCTCCATCTCTTACTCAAGAAAAAAAAATGCAAATCAAACAATTCAAAAGGCACTGATGTTAGAAATCATCATTCTGTTGGTATAGTACACGAGCAAAATAGAAAAAAAAGAACATTTATTTTTAATAAAATTGGAACCGAAACTCGAAAGATACGTTCATAAAAGACATACATATAAAACCAAGAACAAAAAGGAGAAGTGAAGACTTACCAGGTAAGTCGTTGCGGCTTGCTCTCAGTAGGTACTTGTGGCATCAAAGATTGTAAGGAAACACATTGAGAAGCCAATGTAAACCATAGGCTAATGTTCTAGGTTGTGACTAGGTATGGCCAAAAGTATCTGTTTGGACCATTTAACTAATTTTGGGAAGAAGAATGAACCAAACTTATATTGTGCACTAACTTCTATAAATCTGGCTGGCAAAAGATGTCAATGTAGATATAAAGCCACCAAGGGAAACATGCTTTAAATATTAATTGGAATAAACTCATATATGCGCGAATTGAAACTTATTCACCTAAAATAACAAACATAGTATATTTTAAAAATCGTAATTACTCCAGAAACAATAAATCAGAACATATTAGATTCAATTGTTTCTAACAAAGTACGGATATATCCGAAAACCTTAATACACAAACAACAATGCCCTGCTTGGAAAGCTCTTACATAATAGGAATAAAATATAGTCGTCAAGATTCTATTTACCCATAAATGTGCAAATAGCAGTTTTTCTTGAAATCTATCCAACATTACTAGAGTTTGGCCTTCTGTATATTAATGTGTTCCCCCTCTAACTTTAATAAGACTTTTTAGTGGGAAATATAAGGGGTCCTAACTTCTACATTGTATCATAGCCACTTCTGTCCACGTCAATGTTGAGCTTGCCTAAAACCCGCATGTTAGGATCCGGTGCTTATTCCGGCTTACACATGAGGGGGTTCTTGAAATATATCCCACAGTGCTAGGAAACTCTTCTGGAAACACAGGCCATAAGCCTCATCTTGCTAGAACACAAGCCATAATAAGCCTAATCTTGCTCTAGCTTTATACTTGTGGCGGCGGAGATTGTGAAACAACACAATGGGAATCCAAGAAGAACCTCATGCTGAGTCTTTAGTTGTGACTAAGAATTGCTATAACCGATTAAAACCGGAGCTATTGACAAGCCATTTAACTAATTGTGATATTTTTCATCAACCGCCCCAAAATGATTTTGATTCACGCAAAGAAAAGGTGGTATAGCAGGTATTTCTTCATGGTCAGCACAATTTTATATACTTCATGCTCAGCACAATGTTAAGTTAGGTGTTTGATACTACAAATATACACCCCCATGATTTGTTCCTTGTGAAAATATAATGCAAAACAAATAAACACTGACCATAATAACAACAAAAGGATTTATCGTAGAAACTACAAATCTGGAGAAAAAACTAAGGGAACCAAGGCGTAAATGCACGATATTCTGCGGCCCTCAAAAAATTTCAAGCCAAAGAAAGTGCGACTTATTGTGAAGGTAAGAGGACTTGTCGTAAATTGAATCATGAAATTAAAATAGAATATATTCAAGACCTCATGCAAACATACAGTCCAAACTTCGAGTGAGACATGTGTTAAAATGTAAACACAGTTGCCAAAACTTTCAAGGATTTGATTGGTGAACATTATTTTGCAAAGTTTCACTTCAGTAATTCATGAAAGAATCCAAAACTCATTTTGTGTTTGTATAAGAAAGTTCTTGATCGAAGTCCAAGACTCGTTTTGGTTGAAGAAATTAGAAGTTGTATGCTGTTTTCTAGGTTTCCTGTTTATCTTGGTGATGATTCATCTCTTGATGATGATTGTGTTGCCACTTGAATTTCCGTGTACATTCTATGGTCTTATATGCCGCATAGATATAGAAGGGGGAAGTTGGGTTATAAGGATATGCAATCAATTCACTCATGAATTTTCATTATCTTTTTAGTGGTAGTTCATCTTCTGGTATTAGTTTGTGTCGGTTGTTTTTTATCCTGAAAACCGTAAATACCAAGTATTGCATTTTTTCTTTGAAACTCTTCTGAAGGAAAGTTTTTATTACAAATGTGAAACATATGCTCCTAGTACTGAAGGTTGGACGAGAATTGCTTATGTGCCATGTCTAGTATCTAGTACCGCTGCGTCTTTTTTCATCTCAAGTAAATGTTGGTAGAAGATTTTACGGGTGGTTTTCTCCAAATAGGAAAAATAGGTTCCTACTTGCATCCCCACAGTTGACGTGGAGTGTATTTCACTAGAGTCGAATTAGCACCGTGTGAGAAACTCCACCCGTTTGCACACTTGATTGAGTTTGAAAACAGTTTGCTGTTTATTAGCACGGAATGTCGGAGTTTGATATTGAAATGTACAGCTCTATCGTTGCATTGAGCATTGAGCGACTTTTGTTAGTTAAGACCGTTGGTGATCAATTCTTTCGCTATCGCATGTTAAATTTGGAGAATATAACTTAGAGGGAGCTTCCAGTTTCACCAAAAGATAGAACCGTTGATATTTCCATATATCGAGTGTCTATTCAAGTGTAAGATCTTTATTTCCAAACGATTATATCAGCCAAGTGTGAATGAACTGTATTTTTCTTTTTTCTCCAGTCCAAGCCTCAAGTAGAAGTTATAATCGTTTTGGAATTAAGATGTTACACTTGGAAAGACTCTCAGTAAATGAAAATACAATTGGGTTGTCTATTGTTAATTCAGGTGAAACATGAAGTTACCCCTAAGTCATCTTCTCCTAATTTAACATGCAATAGTGAGGGAATTGATAACCGATGGTCTTAACCACAAAAAGTAGATTATGCTTCAATGTAAAGATAGATTTGTACATTTCAAGAGCCAATTCCAGCATTATGTGGCTGATGGTTTTGCAATCACCATATAAGGAAACAGTCCTTCGTATCACTCATGCTGAGGAGAGCAAACGGTTTTCAAACTCAACCAAGTGTGCAAACGGGTGGATTTTCTCAAATTCTAGTAAATTCACACTCCATGTGAATTGTGAGGATGGAAGTAGGAACCCATTTACCCTTTTTCGGAGAAAATCAAGCAGTATATTCTTCCACCAACTTTTATTGGAGATGAAAAATAATATTCAAAGGTACTTGATACTGGAGATGACACCTCAACAATTCTCGTCCAACCTTCAATACCAGAAGTATAAGTTTCACATTTGCAATAAAAAATTTCCCTCAAGAGAGTTCCATAGAAAAGATGCAGACTTTGTATTTATGGTTTTAGAATAAAAAACAATCGATACATATTGAATACCATAAGATGAACCGCCACTAGGAAGATCATGAAATTCACGAGAGAATGGATTGCAAATCCATATAACCCTAATTCCCCATTCTATATCTATGTAGAATATAAGATCATTGAACGAAATTGTCAAGACAAGAACGGCAACACCATCATCATCAAAAGAGGAATCATCACCAAAATAAATAGGAAACCCAGCATACTACTTCCAATTTCTTTAATCAAATATAGTCTTAGACCAGGATCAGGCACTTTCTTGTAGATATACGCAATGAGTTTTGAATTATTCCGTGAATTACTGAAGTGGAACTTGGAAAAATAATGTTCAGATGTTTCCATGTGGTCTTGAATATATTCTACTTTAACTATGAACCATGTGTACATAGTGCAGTAACTTTTCAACAGTTGGTTGGCAAAAGATTGTCATTGGTTGATATTAAGGAACCATTGGTTGATATTAAGGTACCAGGGAAAAAGTACACGATATTTTTAAAGAAAAAATTACTCCAAGCTCTTAAAAATCCAAATAGAGTAAATTCCACATGTTACTAAATAAATTATTTAACAATAATACAGAATAATGAAAATGCTATTGGAGTTGAACTCTTCGGTTCTTCACAAAATAAAAATTCATCAATTACCGAAGTGACATTTGAACAGTCTGATAATTCTTTCAAACAGTTTTCAAAATAAAAATAATCAGATGAAATTCTTCTAAAAAAGAGAGCAACTACTTTAACATCTCAAATAAAAATAAAATATAGAAACAATAATTTAATTTAATATGCCCATAGTGGGAGAATCTAGATTCTAGCCCACCATAACTTACTTTTACTATAAAATTGAGTGTAATCGGGATTCCAGCCCACCATAGCTTGCTCTCAATTGATACCTGTGGCAGCACAGATTGTAAGAAAACACAATGAGAAGGCAACATAAGATTTTTTAAAAAGTCCTATTAATAAAATGCATACATGTAATATAAGAAACTAGCTTCGTACTTGTGGCGGTGGAGATTGTGAAACAACACAATGGGAAGCCAATAAGAACCTCTGCAAACCGAGTCTTAAGTTGTGATTGAGAATTACAATAACTGATTGACACGGAGCTATTGACAAGCCATTTAACTAAACGTGATACTTTTCATCAACCACCCCAAATGATTATATTCACGCAAAGGAAAGGTGGTATATCAAGTATTTCTGATTCAAGCTAGTCAAGACTTCCCTATTATTCTTCAGGGTCAATGGAATGTTAAGTTAGGTATTTGATCCTACAAATAGGCACCCTCAGGACAAGGATTTAAACAACACAAGGATTTTATGTAGATACTCCAAATCTTGAGAAAAAGTACAGGAACTAGAGCGTAAATTGCACGATATTGAACGGCCCTAAAAAAAATTCAAGCTAAAGAATCTACGACTTACGACAAAGGTAAGAGGACACGTCAGAAATCAAATTATTAACTTAAAATAGAATATAATTCAAGACCACATTCAAACATACTGTCCAAACTTCAAGTGAAACATCTATTAAAATGTAACACAATTGCCAAAATGTTGAAGAATTTGATTGGTGAACATAACTAGCTAAGTTGCACATCAGGAATTCACGAAAGAATCCAAAATACATTCCGTATCTATGTAACAAAGTGGCTGATCAAAGTCCAAGACTCTGTTTTAATTTACCCTGGGCTACTTAAGAGTTAAGTTTTAAATAAACGTATATTTGAAAAATTTAAATACACTTACATTATGTAGAATGAGAAAAATACGCATTCCATAAAATACTAAAAAGCTACATACCGATATACCATTAAACATGAGGAATGAAAATGCTTTTAGAGTTGAGCTCTTCGGTTATTCGTTGAATTGATAGCTCACTTTCAACGTAAATAATCATATTGTCTGCCAGTAACTCTTCCATTTTATGCCTAAATAATAGACGTTTGAATTTAAAAGGCAAAAAAAAATTAATATCCCCTTTTCGGGTCAAAATCCATAAACAATGTCCAACTTTAATTTTTTTTTTTCATAACTTCGGGTTCAATTTCCCACTCCTCTCTAATGTTCAAACCTCACAATATTTGGAGATTTCATTAAAGTTCTCATTTTTCAACTTTCTACATTCTAATTTTGACAAAGCTCTTAAATTCAAAATTCAAAATCTTTAGAGATTTCATTAAAGTTATCACTTTCAACATTCTACATTATAACATTGACAAAATAGGAAACTACAGAGTACAAATCAAAAGCATTTGGGTGTCTACTTTGTTAAAACATTTAAAATAAGAAATCTAAAGAACAAGTATAAGTTTACAAGAATGACCACAAACCCAAAATATGCATATTTTGAAAGTTTTCTTACCTTAGACCAAAGATTAGGGATTTAGACTTGTTGGGTAATTTTATTTCTCCCTTCTCTTTGCTTGATGTGTTGATTTTCAATATAATCTAAGTTTTTTTCCCCTTTCTCTTTTGTGTGGCCAGCACATGTTTTTTTTTTTACGTGTGATTTCATTTAGTTGCTTTTCTTTAGAGTGATTTTGCAATTGTAAATTGTAGTGTGGGCCAACCTTAACTACTTGGGCTAAGAATAATCAATAACTTACATGATCCGTTACACATATGGGTTCAAATATATTATGGTGTGGGCTAAACCATATATATATATATATATATATATATATATATATATATATATATATATACATAGTTACCCAATGTTTACCCTGGGCTAGAGCCCTACCCAGCCCAAGGGTAGGCCGCCCCTGGATATGCAATCCATTCACTCATGATTTTCATTATCTTCCTAGTGGCAGTTCACCTTTTGGTATTCAGTGTGTATCGATTGTTTTTGATCCTGAAAACCATAAATACAAAGTCTAGCTTTTTTCTTTGAAACTCTCATGTAGGAAAGTTTTTATTACAAATGTGAAAGATACATGCCTGGTACTGAAGCTTGGACGAGAATCGTCGATGTGCCATGTCTAGTATCTAGTACTGCTGAGTCTTTTTTCATCTCAAGTAAATGTCGGTAGAAGAAAGAATTTACAGGTTGGTTTTCTCCAAAGAGGACAACTAGGTTCCATTCTTGCATCCTCACGGTTGACATGGAGTGTGAATTTACTAGAGTTGAATTACCAGTGTTTCAGAATTTCTACTCGTTTGCGCACTTGGTGAGTTTGAAAACCGTTTGCTCTTTATTAGCATGGATGATACGAAGGACTGTTTTGTTATATGGTCATTGAAAAACCATCAATCCACTTAGTCCGCTGTTAGAAAAGTTATTTACGGAATGTCAATGTTGCATCTTAAAATGTACAGCTCTGTCGATGCATTGAAGCATGAGCTACTTTTTGTGTCAAGACCGTTGTTGATCAATTCTTTTGCTATCGCATGTTAAAGAGAGTGACTTAGAGGGAGCTTCAAGTTTGACCTAAATTACCAAAAGATAACCCAGTTGATATTTTCATTTATCATGCGTCTCTTCAAAAGTAGATCTTAATTTCGAAACGATTATAGCCGCCAAGTGTGAATGAACTGCATTTTTCTTTTTTCTCAAGTCCAAGCCTCAAGTAGCATATATAATCTTTTTGAAATTAAGATCTTACACTTGGAAAGAATCTTGGTAAATGAAAATACAATTGGGTTGTATTTTGTTAATTCACGTGAAAGTGGAAGCTCCCTCAAAGTCATCTTCTCCAAATTTAACATGCACATAGAGAGAATTGATCACCAATCGGTCATAAGCACAAAATGTAACTCAAGCAACGATAGAGCCGTACATTTCAAGATCCAACTCCAGCATTTTGTAGCTAACTTTTATTATAGCAGACCAAGTAAATAAGTTGATTGATGGTTTTGAAATTACCATATAAGGAAACAGTCCTTTGTATCATTCATGCTGATAAAGAGCAAACAGTTTTCAAACTCGACCAAGTGTGCAAACGGGTGGAATTTCTCAAACTCATGTAATTCGACTCTAGTAAATTCACACTTCATATGAATCATGAGAATGCAAGTTGGAACTCATTTATCGTCTTTGGAGAAAACCAACCAGTATATTCTTCCACAAACTTTTACTTGAGATGAAAAATCAGATTCAAAGGTAAATGATACAAGAAATGGCACCTCAGGAATTCTCGCCCAACCTTCAGTACCAGAAGTATATGTTTCACATTTGTAATAAAAACTTTCCTTCAGGAGAGTCTCATTGAAAAAATTGAATACTTTGTATTTATGGTTTTCTCGATTAAAAACAATCGATACATACTGAATACCAAAAGATGAACTGCAACTAGGAAGATCATGAAATTTCATGAGAGAATGGATTGCAAATCCATATAACCCAAATTCCACTTCTATACCAATGCAACATATAAGACCATTGAAAGAACATTTCAATTCAAAAACGGCAACACCATCATCAAGAGAGGTTTCATCAGCAATATAAACAGGAAACCTGGAAAAAGGCATACTACTTCCAATTTCTTTAATCAAATATAGTCTCAGACAAGGATCAGTCACTTTCTTACAGATATACAGCATGAGTTTTCGATTATTCCATGAATTACTGAAGTGCAACTTACAAAATGATGTTCACTAATCAAATCCTTCAACATTTTGGCAACTGTGTACACTTTAACAGAATCTTTCACATGAAGTTTGTACAGTACGTTTTCCGTGAGGTATTCAATATATTCTACTTATGTTCATAATCTGATATTCTACTATAACAGATGTTTCACGTGATGTCTGGACAGTATGTTTTCCATGAGGTCTTACATATATTATACTTTAACTATGAACCACGCGTACATAAAGCAATAACTTTTCAACATCAGGCTGGAAAAAGATTGTCATTGGTTGATATTAAGGAATCAAGGAAAAAGTACAAAACACTTTTAAAGAAAAAATTACTCGAAGCTACTAAAAATCCAAAAAAGAGTAAATTCCACATATTTCTAAACAAAATATGGATATATCCTAAAAACCTTTACCATATTGATCCACAACCACATTGCCCCAAAATGGCAATGCTACACGCAGAGGAACGACGTATGAAATGTATTCCTCGTCATACTACTTATTAGTATTCAACTTCTTCTTAGACTCCAAGAAGCAAACTGGTTGATGTCAAGATAAGGCCGCACAATCAAAAATAACCAAAGTAAAAAAATACCCTTAAGTTTAACCATTTTATTGTCCTTCATGAGGCGTCTATAAGAAAGTTTTGTTCCTAAGCAAAAAAAATACTAAATCTAGTAAATGGGAGCTTGCAACAATACTAGAGAACCACTTGATAAAACTTTAATCACCCTAAAACTGTTACACATTCCACTTAATTGCTAAATATTTAGTTTGATACACAAAGGACTTAACTTGTTTCACTAAGCATTCAAAATACCATAACTTGGCACCCGCAACCAATTTCAGCAAAACCTTCTTCAAAAGGACAACCATTAATTTGGAAAACTCAAATATTGCTAACTTAAGCAACAAGACCTAATAAAATTTCAGTAAATATGTTTCTGAATAATCGTATTAAACCAACAAATATAACTTGTCAGTAATTAAAAAGCCATATAAACTGAAATAGCAACAAATTGACAGCTTAAAATATATATTAACTTAAACCTTTAGATATTCAACAACGTAAAACGCCAAAGGTACTTGTCTGCGCATTTCGTGATGGACAAAAGCCGATTCATTAAGTAATTGCACCTCAAAGTAAGCCTATTCTCCAAACAATTGGATAATGCCAGATTCTCTACAAAGGAATTTTAAACACGAAGAGATGCATGACTCGAAAATTTAGTAACACAACTGCAATATTTGAATTCCTTTTCAAGATTCCTTTTTTCTCTAGTTTCTACTTCCGGGGTTTCATGTCCGATAATTTTACTAACACAATAGGAATATAGGATGCTTCAAAGTAAAGGGATAACTAAAACGAAGTCTCTGAATATTAGTAAATCGCAAGTACTCTTTGTAGTTTAAGTAATAATGAAATGAGTTGTGTGTTCTATAAATTTGTTACAGATAAAATAGTATTATAGAAGTTATATGATAAGTATAGACAAGGTTGTTAGGAACATGGGATAGGTGGATGGGTGTTTTAAAGGAAATTTGTAATTTCTGAAGATATTTATTTTCGAATAATATGATGAGATAAATGTCATATATTCATGGTTCATGTCCTAGCTATTGCTTTCATATTTCGCATCTAATATCACAGTTTATCTTAATCTTATTTTACTCTTTGTGACCAATTCCAAGAAGAATCTTTTCCGAACAAAGAGCTTTAGGAAGAACAGTCTCACAAATTCCGAAAAACAAAGAAGCACGCCCCTCACTATTTCAGTCCAAAAATTACTTGGGCAGAAACGAGAAGAGAGAAAGGTAACCAGGAAAATAAATTGCAAATCCATTAAAAGACGATAAAACTACTGACTTACCAGAATGAGTGCTCTCATGTCTAGTAGTAAATGTTCGCGTCACCTATTAAAGAACATAAAAAGTAGCAACTAAAGTCAATGATATGACTCCAATCTAGATCTGAAGTAGCAGATATCTTTATTTAGAATTTGGAACTTACATTTGATGCGGCTGTCGATCGCGTCACATGTTAAAGAATATCAAAATAAAACCTAAAGCCAGTGACAAACTCCATCCAGACCCAAGTAGCATATATCATCGTTTGGGTTTAAGAACTTACATTGGAAGAGCCATGTGGTTGCATCCACCTATTTAAGAACATTAATCACAGTCAATGATAAATTCCATTCAAACCTCAAGTAGCAGATATCAACTTTAGTGCCAAAAACGCGGAATATTAAAAAACAATAGGCAAAATAAACCAGGAAAATAGAAAGCTAGGAGGGCTTTTGCTGCCTTTTCCAAAAATGCGGGAATCTTGGTTGTTTACCAATTACAAACAACACACGGAGGGGTGTTTTGCTAATCAAGACAGTCGATCTTTACATAAATACAATATTAATTATCGAGATTCATTTTGGAAATAAAGGAATTGGGAAAACGCGGAATTTACCTATACATAAATATTTGTGTTGTTTACAAATCTGTACATATTCCAATACTTCCAAAATAAATGAACCTGCCGATTCGTAATTGACGCAAAACCTGCCAACGATCTATTCTAACAAAGACCATAATATAAGAGGTTGAGGAGATGACACTACAAAGCAGTATTTGTCATAGCAAATTCAGAAAACAATTATTGCTAGAAACACTAATATGTAGTGAATTGGAATATTCTATTAAGATTTCCGAGGAATACAAGGTAACCACAAGATCTACAAATTGTTGGATCTCGCTTATAAACAATTATTGTTGGATCTATGCTACACCAAGCATAGATCGGAAAATAATTCTGCACATACATATAATCATAGATATATAATCTACGTCAGTAAAAAAAAAAAAAAAAATCACCTGTCTACATTGAGTATGACTTAAGGCGGCCTTGAACTTCAACAGTTGAGCTAGCTAGGTTAAAGTTGGGCAAAGTGGAATTTATATAGGGCAAAGAATGATAATTACAAGGCAGTCCTTGAATAAAGTTAAATTCTTCCAAAATAATTTTTAGTATTTAGCACTTTGGACCAGTTCTTTTAGCAAATTTCAATCTTCAATACCTATTTTTCATTTTTGATAATTTGCAATATTTCAAAAAACTGGTCATGACTCGCCTCGAGCTAATTTGACTTCGAAACATTTTGAGACAGCTTTTTGACGCTGCGCTGCGAACTGTTGGCCTTGCACCCTCGAAAAAAAAATACAAAATCAAGTTGATTTTCTCTATTAATTTATAATATATAAAAAGATTATTTAACATAAGTAACATATATATTGAAAACACTTACTTTTCTAAATAGACTTCTTAAAACATAAAATTGATCAGCTTCTTTAACTTATAGGTTTTAACCCTAAATTAGATTTATGATCATTTTCCAATGGGTTCTTTTTTAGTTACGAATTTTAGTATGTTCTGTTTTATATTGTACTTTGTTAACTACTTTTATAACATGTTTTTGATACGAGAGTCTATGGATATGTAGGAAATTAATTCCCGTAATATGTCAACCAGTTCTATTGTGTTTTTTAAAACATTATATTGACACCAGTAAGTTCTTTTATATTTATTTCAAAAACAACTTTCCTTATTGGTTTTTAATTTTTATTCATATATTCTGTTATAAATACTTTATTATTATTACTTTGTACCGTGGAAATAATAAGTTGCACCTAAGATATCCGGAGGGATAAAATGGGTAAAAGGATCATAAATGAATTAGAGTAGCTTTGTTTTATAGGGAAACAAAAAAAGGACAACAGCGGAGTCCTATTGAAACAAAAATAGGACAACAGCGGAGTCTTGCGTGTGCGATCGAGGATGACCGAATTGCCGCCAAGGCTGGGTCCTTGTAATTTGCCTTTTGTCATCAAAGGGTCTCGATCAATCTCTGTCCATGATTGCTAATATGGGAAAAGAATTAAATGTGGTAAAATAAAACTTTGCAACTCATTTTTATTAGCTAATCTTTCAAACTCTGATAATCTTTCAAACTCTTTCAAAAACACAAAGACACGTATGAAACTCTTCTAAGAAAGCGGGCAACAAATTTAACATCTTAAACAAAAAAAGTATAGAAACAATAATTTAATTAAATTTGCCCATAGTAGGAGAATCTAGATCCTAGCCCACCATAGCTCAGTTTTACTATAAAATTTAGTGTGTAATTTTTTTAAATATATTAACTGTTAGGACCGCAAGTCCAACCGATTCAAACTTGACTGAACAGTCAGGACTGCCAGGTCCAACTAGATTTTATTTCCTTGGTTGCAAAATTATTTTTAAGGAAAATTCGGTTTTATTTACTTTGATTTATTTACTTAATTATTCGCTCTTAATTATATGGTAATTATCTTTTTTTAGACGAGTGAATATTTAGGTAAGTTTGTAAAGATTTAACTTGATCTTATAGTATCTTATCTTATGGAAAGTTAATCTTTATCAAACTCTTTATTATATCCTTAACTAATCTATTCCTTGTGGAGTTCTCTTTTGTCTTTGGTGTGCAGAATATACGAAGATCATGAAGATCTTATGAAACGGAAACAAAGACTTATCAAAAGGAAGAATCGCCTTATCATGGAAAGATTCGAATATATTCGGAAAGATCCTGTATCGACTGGATATGGAGACTGGCCGAGATTCAAGGAGATCTTTCAAGAGAGCTATCCTATAAATAGTAGAAATCCTCGGAATCAATGTAGAACACTCATGTAACAAAATATACATCTTTAGGTGTTATCTTTTTATTTTGATTTCTTAGTTTTCGCCCTCTTGAGTCAAATCAAGAACGTGAGAAGCCAACGAGAGTTGAAGGGAGTTCAACGGGAAAGGATTGCGCCAGTTAGAGGGATCTATACGTACGTGCAGTTCGCTTGGAAGCTTTCTCATAAGAAGATCGATACGGGAGTTTTGATCTTACGGGTCAAACGGAGTAGACGCGAAAAAGGTTCCGGTGGTATAACCATTTGAGGGATTCAGTGTAAGAGTAAAACCAGTTGGTGTAATAACTTTTGTCCGTTGAAAGAAATTTGATTCAGGCGAGAGCCTCGTGGATGTAGGACATAGTCCAAACCACGTTAAAATCTGTTGTCTTACTTTACTGTCTTTTATACCTGTCTTACTTACCTGTCTAGAATAGGTATCTCAATTACTGCTTAAAATGTAAAGTATTAGACTTAAAGATCTATAAATTGGCATCAAGAGCCTATCACCTACTTACATTGGTGAGATTCTGGTTTTATTTAGATCTTGCAGATTTGATGGCACCAAACGTTGAGGGATCATCATCATCAAAGCCGCCGCTCTTAAATGAATTCAACTATTCATACTGGAAGGTCCGCATGACAGCTTTCATCAAAAGGGAAAATCAGAAAGCGTGAAAAAGCATTCTCAAAGGATGGACTCCACCACTAGATAAAGATGGAAAGCCGAAGTTGGAGCACGACTGGTCTGACGCAGAAGATCTCGACGCGAGCTACAACTCCATTGCAATCAATGCAATTTTAAATGGAGTTGACCTAAATCAGTTCAAACTGATTTCAAAGTGTGAATGGGCCAAAGATGCATGGAATGCCCTTCGCGTTGCCCATGAAGGTACCCCATCCGTGAAATGATCCAAAAGACAAATCCTTGGTACACGGTTTGAGGAACTCAAAATGGAGGATCATGAAACAATAGCTTAAAATAATGCCAAACTTAGAGACATTGCAAATGAAGCCTTCCTCCTCGGTGAGGACTCCAAACTTGTTCAGAAGACTCTTCGCACTTTACCCTCAAGATTCGATATGAAAATTGAGGCGATTGAAGAAGCAAGAGATGTGGAGAACTTGTCACTTGAAGAGCTCATGGGTGCCCTCTCAACTTTCGAGTTGAAAAAGAATTTGAATGGAGTCACTTCAAAAGTGTTGCACTCAAAGCTGAAATCAAAGACAAACCTCAATGTGACGATGAGGACGAGTTTGAGAAATCTATCGCGTTTCTCTCCAAAGGACTCCGAAAGTTTTCCAAGTGGAAAAATAAAGGTACGAACACTTTCCCTTATAACTCTGATAATTCATTAAAATCTTCCGCTGCTAATGATCTTTACTACAAAAGAAGAGGAAAAGGTGGTCAATGCAGGGAATGCCAAGGCTATGGTTACATACAAACTGATTGTGCAAATCTTCTCCCGAAGAATAAAGACAAAGCCATGGTGTGCACTTGGAGTGATGGAGAGTCATCTGAAAGTGAAGATGAGGAAGGAGAAAAAGCAAATATTGCACTCTCCTCTGTCATTCGACCTGACTCATCACCTGTCGCGACTGACTAGGACGACTCCGAAACTGCTTCAGAGATTAAAACGATGACATCTATATGCAGTGATGACAAGTTTGATTGTTGTATTGATGAACCTGAAGAAAGAACATTTTTTGCATTTTCTTCTATTATTGATCATGACTGACCACCTGTCTTGACTGATCAAGAAACCAACGATGATTCCAAGGACGAAAATTCTCCTAATCCATTTTTGGAAATCAGACTTCTTCGAAATTTGTTGTTTTCAGAGATACGCAAGAACATTGATCTCAAATGTCAAGTCATGACCCTCAAAACTGATGTGCACAGTATAAAAGAATCAATCACCATTTTTGAGGATTTGGAAACACACTTCCAAGATGTTCTTAAGATTCTCAATAAGGTTGTCATAGACAATCAGGACAAGGAATCTGATCAAAGTACTAGTCCTATTCATACTGGTCTGGACAAGGAATCTGATCAAAGTCCTAGTCCCATTCATGCTGGTCTTGGTTACCACCCACCGATCGGTCTAAGCAGGGAGATTCCTAGTTTATCTGATATAGATGATGATAGCTTAGCACGTGATCTTAAATGCTCACAGTCTCATGTTTTTAATCGCAGGTCCAGTCCAACTAACAGGCCCAGTCCCGTTTGGTGGTCACGACCGACTCGCAAGTCTAGCAGAGCCTGTTATCATGGTGGTGGTCAAGGACATATTCGTTCACGCTGTCCTGACTTAAAAAAGAACTCATCAAGGAGCACAGCAAAGAAACCTATTGGACCACGAGTCACGACAACTCGGAAGACTCCACGAAAAACAGTGTTAAAAGACTCCGATGAAGATTCTGAACCAACGAATCACATAAGGGTGAAATGTTCTAATCATAAAAATATTCATTTTGCATTTTCATCTGTTGAAACGCCTCAACTGATTGTTGGTATCTTGACAGTGCATGCTCACATCACATGACAGGGAAAAAAACCTTTTGACTAACTATGTTACTTGTCCAAGTGGAACAGTTCAGTTCGGAAATGGCAAAAATGGTCAAGTGGATGAAAAAGGAACACTCATTCTTAACGGGTGTCCTACACTTAACGATGTGTTCCATGTTGATGGACTTGAGCAGAATTTGATTAGCATAAGCCAGCTATGCGATCAAAAGATGGTTGTCACATTTACACAAGATGAATGTCATGTGGTTGATAACCAAAAGTTTTGTTTTTTACAGGAAAGCGGACTGCTGGAAATTGTTATATCCTAAAGCAGTCACGACTTCCTATAGAACAGTTCACAAACTCTGTTTCAAACAGACTTATTTCTCCTAAAGTTAGTGAACTAATTTGTTTTTATGGTTCGCAGGTAAGTCAATGAGCAAACAGATTGGTCTTAGATCAATCCAAGTGTGTTCAATATCCTATCAAGGGCCTTGACCGTAAAACTGCTGAACAATTGATGATTCCTGAAACAACTCCTACATGGGTTGTCAATAAGACAAGAGGCAACTTCATACACCTCAGTTTCTCCACTTTCGGAACAGGAAGTCATCTATACCTAACTATGCATAATCTTGTCATATTACTTGATATTGGTTGGGTTGATCACATGCTTAAGATTTTTGTTTTTGTGCAAAGTGATGTGTTGGTCTTTAGTAACCACAATTGTGCTATTATCATTGCTCAAAATTATGTTAAGCACTTATGCACACAGCACACGGATATGTGGCACCATCTCATACGTGATTTAGGTGATAATGAATGTGTTGTCATTAAGCATGTCGCGACTGGAAGACAAACTGCTGTTATTTTTATGAAGAAACTTGTTTCACAAAGCTTAGAGACCCTCAGAAAGTCTCTCAACATTTGTCTCCACTAAGCGCTGGTCGCGTGCCCGATTTAACTGAGATGTTTTTATTTGTAGAACTAACTGTCATGACTTACTTGCAGACCTGTTGGACAGCCGGTTCTGGAGCGTACTTAGAACTGCATTGATACACAGTGCACATCTTTTCCTTAGTTAAATCAGTGAAATCGAAGGATTTTGCAACGGGCAATTTTTGTTTTTATTTTGTTTTTATAATCTCTTTGACATGGACATTGTCCACTTTTGCTACCTCATCACATCAAAAAATAGAAGGATTGAGCATTAAAAGAAAAGAATGAGTGTGCAAAAGAGTTATGAAAAGAAAAGAACAAAGAGAGCATGAGCCAAAAGAAAAAGTGCTTCAAAAGAAAAATATATGGAGGAAAAAGCTGCCTAAACTCAATGAATATGTATGAAAGCATTCAATTCATATTTCACGGTCATCACAAAATTGAAAAGAGCTACCATATTCTACATAAAGTTATGTGCGAAAGCTACCTCTATGCAAAAGGCTCAAAGTGTGTGTACAAGGTGCAATTGTATTGTTTGAAAAGAGATATCTTGGAAAATAATTTTTGCCCCTTTCAAATTCTCTTCCCTTTCATCTGTTTATCATATGAGAATTCACACACACACATTTTAATGTATTCATCTGGTTCATGAGTATTCTCCAGTTCCGACATGTTCTATACTCAGTCTTACAGTCTGTCATGACAGGGTGTCTCGACATCCACTTACACCAGTTGAATCGGTCCTCGGTAAGTTATGTGAGTAATTTGCTGAGTTACTTTCTGTTTGTTTCTTTTATTTGTGTTTTATTTTGTTTTAATATTTTATTTTATTAAGGAGGTGCATTTTTTTATTTTTTATTTAGTCTTTAAAACGCGATATGTTTAATTTTGGCATGATTTGTTTCCCGCCTATCCTTTGCCGCGTTTTTTAGAAGAGATTGAGCTGCGTGTAAATTGTTGGAGTCTTTCCTTGATTAGTCTTGGTAAGAGTCCTATCACTTATGGGAAGTTGTGGATAATGATTATGGAAGATATGACATTGATTTGATTTTATCTATTTATATGTCTTACCTTTTTATCATATCTCACGCAATCCTTATTATCTCTCTCTCTTGTGTTTATTTTTTGGTGTGTTGGTTTTGTTTATGTCTTCTTTCTCAACTTCGTTTCTGAAGAAAATCTTTAACATGGTGAAAACTAAGTCAACAGGTGAACCATCTGAGTCGACCCCACCAGTCGACCATGATAGTGTATCCTCCACGGGCAACGAGTTGTCCCATGTCTTGCAACCGACTCCATTGTCAGTCTGAATTCCACTGGGTTATGTTTTGCCAGTCCGTGCTACTGCGCCACCGCCGCCGCAAGACACCACACCACCGCCACCGGCAACAGAGTCACCACCCCGTGCCGCATCTCCTCAGGCACGAGAGTTCTCTCCTCCTTTGGATGACTCTCACTCTGTTCCACCGCCCGAAGATGCTTCGCCGTCACCAGCACTTGTTCCTGCATCCTCTCGCCGCCACACTGCCGCGGCCAAAGGGAAGCAGAAGGCTCAACCTCCAAAGCGCACCCCATCTGCTCGCCGAAAAGCCAAACCTGTTGCAGAGGGTGTCGCGAGCCGAGGCGGGACACGTACCAAGACTCCTACTCACAAATGTCCCCGATCCGCTGCTACTGCCTCGGACTCTGCTCCAATTGAGGTCTCTGACACCGATTCCAGCCCAGTTTGCAAACAGCAGAAACGACCAGCTCAGTCCTTGTCTGATCAAGACAACCAGTCAGGCGACCAGTCGTCCTCTGAGGAAGGCAGCCACGCCCAGACTGAAGAAGAAGCTGAATGAGGTTACGCCGTCCCTCCCGTGTCTTAACGTCCGATGAGCCTTTTAGGGTGAAGAAGGCTATCTCCAACAGGTTTTACACCACTCATGCCAAACTCAGGTATACTCCTCTCACTGGCCGCATTCCTGTTCGTGAAGTTCAACTTCATGACGATTCTTATGAGGGTACGGAGGTTATTGAGTTTTTGGAAGGGAGAGGGTTTCTTGAATCCACTCGCAGGGTGCAACCGTTTGTAACCTAGATTGTGCACGAGTTCTATGCCAATCTGGATACTCAACTAGGCGTTCCAGGCTCTGACAAAGAACATTCAGCATATGTGAGGAAGTTCATCTTCAAGATCAGTCCTCAAATCCTGAACATGCAGTTGGTGTATCCTGATGTGCAAACCGGTCGCGACTCCGAGCTGGAACTGGAGTAAGACTTAGATGCAGTCGCGTCAACCATAACCGGCCAACCCATGATGTGGCCAAAGAATGGAAATCTACAGCGAGGTTCCCTTCTTCGATGGTATGGTCTGATCTACGGTATAATGGTAAGAAATTTGTAACCTATGTCCCATACTTCTACTGTTAGTCCGTTAACTGCTTCTTTCTTGTTCCGAATTGGTTCGAATGCTCCCATTAATCATGGGAAACTGGTCTTTGAGAGAATTCGACTTGAAGCATTCGACCATAAGATTAAGATGACCTTGGGCTATCCATCCTTGATCTACCGCACGCTCACATCTCAAATGGATATCCGGGTCACCAAGGATAAGATGACGCGCAGGCCCAATCCTTATCATGCCCCGAGTCACCTTGTTCAAGCTCTTCTCGGTTCTCCGATCCGGCGACCTGTCCCAACTGCCAGGGATAATGAAGCTGGACCGTCTGTTCCCCAGGGCAGTCTTGACAACCTAGAGTCGCAACTTGCCCAGGTCATTACATTGTTGGAGTCCATGAACCAGTCCCTTGCCCAATTAGCGGCAAAGCCTTGACTAGTTCTGGCAAAATGGGGGAGTAGACAGAAAATGAAGAATGGGGGAGATCTTCCCGGCTGCTGCTATTTATCTTAGGTTTTTATTTTAGTTTGTTTTATTATACCGCTTAAGAACAATTGCTTTTTATTGCTTATTTTATTAACTTGTTTTGCGGAGTGTTGCACTACTGTTGCAACATGTTTTTATTGGTGTTAAGACTAGTTAGTTGATTTATGTGCCTATCTCTTACTAACTTGTTTTATTTCAGCATGTCTACATTTTCCTTGGGATTTAAAAGTGTTTTTGCCAAACAAGTCAATTGGGGCAGATTGTTAGGACTGAAAGTCCAACCGATTCGAACTTGATTGAACAGTCAGGACTGGTCCAACTAGATTTTTATTTCCTTGTTTGCAAAATTATTTTAAAGGAAAATTCGGTTTTATTTACTTTGATTTATTTACTTAATTATTCGCTCTTAATTATATGGTATTATCTTGTTTTAGACGAGTGAATATTTAGGTAAGTTTGTAAAGATTTAACTTGATCTTATAGTATCTTATCTTATGAAAAGTTAATCTTTATCAAACTCTTTATTATATCCTTAACTAATCTATTCCTTGTGGAGTTCTCTTTTGTCTTTGGTGTGCAGAATATACGAAGATTATGAAGATCTTATGAAACGGAAACAAAGACTTATCAAAAGGAAGAATCGCCTTACCATGGAAAGATTCGAATATATTCGGAAAGATCCTGTATCGACTGGATTTGGAGACTGGCCGAGATTCAAGGAGATCTTTCAAAAGAGCTATCCTATAAATAATAGAAATCCTCGGAATCAATGTAGAACACTCATGTAACAAAATATACATCTTTAGGTGTTATCTTTTTATTTTGATTTCTTAGTTTTCGCCCTCTTGAGTCAAATCAAGAACGTGAGAAGCCGACGAGAGTTGAAGGTAGTTCAACGGGAAAGGATTGTGCCAGTTATAGGGATCTATACGTATGTGCAGTTCGCTTGGAAGCTTTCTCATAATAAGATCGATACGGGAGTTTTGATCTTACGAGTCAAACGGCGTAGACGCGAAAAAGGTTCCGGTTGTATCAACATTTGAGGGATTCCGTGTTAGAGTAAAACCAGTTGGTGTAATAACTTTTTTCCGTTGAAAGAAGTGTGATTCAGGCGAAAGCCTCGTGGATGTAGGACATAGTCCAAACCACGTTAAAATCTGCTGTCTTACTTTACTGTGTTTTATACCTGTACCTGTCTAGACTAGGTATCGCAACTACTGCTTAAAATGTAAAGTATTAGACTTAAAGATCTATCATTAACTTTGAGATCCTAAGTTTATACTATACCAACCGTAAACCAAATATATATAATGTTTCTTTGCCTAAAGTATAATAAACACTTTGTGTGCATAAAAAGAGCTATGCTAGCCCACTTTCAAGCCTCTACAAAGATTTGTTTGTTAATTAAAATATACTAATACAAATGAAAGTAAAGACTTGATGTTCATGTATATTCAAAAGATTATCCGTTAGATTTGGATACACAATAAACATCACCAATTAATTTCCTAGAAAACAATATATTTATATATATATATGTATACATATACATATATATATATATATGGTCAATGGCGATCACCCCCCCATCGTTTTGGGCCATTTTGCGATGTCCCCCCTATCGTTTCAAATTTCAGACTTTGCCCCCTAACGATTCATTAAGTGTGCGGTTTGCCCCCTGAAACGTTGACCGGTAGAATATTCCACCGGAGATTCCAAAACGTGCCCAACACGTGCCCGACGGAAGGGCATTTTTGTCCGACCACTTTTGACTACTACCCCCTAATGTTTATGCGCCAACATTTCCCCCCCTAAAGTTTGAGTTAGACAATGCCCCCATAACATTTGCACAAAATGAGCAGAGTGCCCACTAACGTTTGTTGCAGTGTAAAAATTTGCCCCCTAAAGTTTTCCAAACTTAAGCAGATTGCCCCCTCACGTTTGGATTATTGAGCGATATTCCCCCTAACATTTGTACAGTTTGAGCGGTATGACCCCTAACGTTTGTATTAATGGTAAGATGTGCCCCCTTACGTTTGTAAACTTTTGTACTTTGCCCTCTAACATTTGTACGCTTTTAGTAGATTACCCCATAACTTTTGAAAAAATATACCACCCTACTTGTTTATAGTGTTCGCATTGAACACACGTTTGCTACTGTTTGTAACAAGCTCATCACCAAACAGCACAATTCAACACATTAATAATGATAAAAGACCATTCATAAAGTAACTTAAAATACACTTACAATCTCAAAACATCCAAATGTGCTCCGACTTAGCAAAATGATACAAGCAACTATATAAAAAGATGTCAATTACAAAAGTTAGCTGCCAAAATACTCCAATTATACTTAACCCCGTTTCATTCCATGTTTCATTCCAGCTTATTTCTTCCTTGCAGCTTCTTTTTTCTCTGCAAGATAGTATCTCTCTGCAGCTTCTTCCTTGTTTGCCAATTGTTTTGCACCATACTGCTTAGAGAACGATGGGGCATGCCCACCATCCATTTTTTCTCATCCTGTAGCTCGGGTCGCCAACCTGTACGCTCTTCTCCTATGCCTCTCAGGCTCAAGTTCAGGCTCTAAGTCATACTCAAAGCATGGTTCTTCAGCCCCATGCACTTGATCTGCTGCAACTCCTTCAGCTTCATGCATGGTTTCCTTTCCTTTTCCTTCACTTTTCTTTTGTTTCTCTCCTTCAGCTTCATACATGGTTTCCTTTGCTTTTTCCTTTGCTTTTCTTCTGTTTCTCTTCCTTTCTGACCATGTCTTTAAGCTGCAAAATACACATATCTTTAGCACCATCTTCAAAGTATTGAAAATTAGGCAAGTTTGGCAGAAAAGTACCATGGTAAGAGTTGCTTCTGCTATTGCCTCTTTTGTATTCATCACCTCCCTTTACTTCTTTGGAGGTTTCTTACCAGACATGTCCTCCACCAGTCTGAAAACTCTCTTCCATAACCTAACTCCATGCACTAGTACCTCACTATCAACCTTCTGCCCTTTCCCAGACACTTCAATCCTTTCATCTACTACTGTTGGCACAGTTACCATCTTCTCAACCTCTTCCACCCTTGCTTTTGTTGCATTCTCACTGTCACCCTCATTAAGAACACTCTTTTTTATCTCACCCACAACCTTCTTCTTCCCTTTCCCAACAACTCTCTTCTCAACCACAATATCTTTTCCCTCTTCAGAAACTCTTGTTACCCCCCTCTCATTATCAATCCTATGCACCCTCTTCCTGGTCATCATTCCATGCATACCACCCTCATGAATACCAACACCTATACTCACCTTGGGCCCAATAGTCTTTGTAGCTGGTGGCACCTTACTAGGGTTCGGTCCTTCAATATTCTCATTCACACTTCTAGCTTTACTACATTTTCCCTACAAAAATTAAAACATTAATATGCTAAGTTCAACAACGTACTCATCACCAAATACAACATGTATAGAGGCACATACCTTTGTTGGACTCTTCACCTTTCTTTTCATCAACTCAGACAGAGGCACATCCTCTGGCACATTATTAGCAGTAGGACTTGGCACACAAAATACATCATTTGGCACATTATCAGGAGTGAGAATTGGCACACCAAATACATCCTCTGGCACATTATCAGCAGTAGGACTTGGCACACCACCCTCATGATTTGGCTCAGATACATATGTGGAGCAGCCCTCCCCACTTGCATGAAATATGTGCTCCCCACTATCATTCACATGTGGTGGTATTCCTTGAGCAACCCGTGTTTGCTTCTTGGCTCTTCTTGACTTAGTATTCTTCTTAGATGTCCACTATGGCACAATAAAAGTAGAGTCAAATCACTAGCTAACACATGAATAACAGAAAAAATAAGGCATCATTATATAACCTCTATTTCATCTGGACCACCCACGTGTGGTGGGACTTCCATCCTTTCATCTTCAGCACCTTGCATAGCCTTCCTCTTAGGACATGATCTCTTGTTATGTCGTGGTTCACCACATAATTTAGACATCATTATGATGCCTTTTTTGCACATTCTCAAAGTTTCTCCACCTGCTGCCTTCTTCTTCTGTTCATCTATCTCTTGAGTTGTTTTCTTTCGATCATTCTTCTTAGGCTTGACAGGCATTCTCTCATAAACAGGTGGTGCAGGTGATGATAAGTTTGAGTGGGGCCATTCTGAAGGTGCATGAAATATGTGCATGCAGTGCGTGTAGCTCTTCATGTAAGTGAATGTCTTGTAACAATCATCAACCCACACTTCTGGCTTATAACCCATAAACAACATGGAAGAAACAACATGTTCACAAGGAATGCCAGTAAACTGCCACTTTCTACATGTATAGGTCTTTAGCTCTGACTACTAAAAAAAAAGACCATTAGAAATGGCTCTGGCCGTTTCTAATGAGCAATAGAAACGGGCAGGCAGTTTGTATTGCTCGTTTCTAATAACTCCGTTTGTAATGACTTTTAGAAACGGGAAAACGTTCCCGTTTCTACTTTTAGAAACGGATCAGTAATAAATCTTTACAAACGGGCAAGCCGTTTGTAAAGATGCTTGAACACTAGAAACGGCTTGCCCGTTTCTAAAGATTGGTGATCTATAGAAACGACCACCTTATTTCTAAAAAAAACAATACCAAAATTACCCCTAGACTTTTAGAAATGGCCTAGCCGTTTCTAACAAGAAAATATGAAAAAAATACGGGAATAGTTTGGAAAACGGGCAGCCCATTTCGTAGTATTAGAGACGGGCAGCCCGTCTCTAGTACTCTCAAAGTATTAGAGACGGGTTGCCCGTCTCTAATACTCTGAAATTTATTTATTTATTTTTTTTTATTAACGGGTAGCCCGTATTCTAATATTATTAAAAAAAATTAAATAAAAATTATTGGCAGAAAATCTGCCAATAATAATTATTAATTAAGATTATAATATTCTGTTTAATAGTGTTAGTTTTTCAGTCAATTACTTAATTACCTACATTATTTATTTAATAACATTTATAACATAGTATAAGTTAAATATGATTGTTAATTATGATATAATACATTTAATCTATATATTTTTTGAAATTTAAAAAAACTATATCTTTAAACTATATACTATTGAATAAATATAATTATAAACTTATAATTTAGAGTAGAGATTAAAAGAAGAGGAGAGAATTTGATATATAGATGTAAATATGTATGTGTCTGATGTTTGAGAAAATGAAGAAGAGGAGTATTTATAGGTGAAAGTGGGACTATTAGAAACGGCTCTCTCGTTTCTAAAAGTTTTCGAACCTTTAGAAACGGCGGCCCCGTTTCTAAAAGTATTTTAAAAATTTTGAAATCCCGCCAAAACCTTTAGAAACGGCTAACCCGTTTCTAAAAGTTTTTCAAAAATTTTGAAATTCCGCCAAAACTTAAAAAAAAATGACCAAAACCTTTAGAAACGGCAAAGCCATTTCTAAAGGGTTTTCGAAATTTTGTTTCTAAAGGTTTTCACAATATCCTTTTCACAATATTTTTTTTCAATTACCAATCTAACTAATTTCGTGCTTATGTAATATTTGTTCAATTAAGTTAAACTTATTTGACAAAAATCAAGATTAGTTATATTTAGTTGATTCTTATATATGTAATTAATTAATTAGGAGTTGTCCATCCAAACAAGTTCAATTAATTTATTAAAATTTAAGATTAGTTTTGTCTAATTAGTTCAATTCCAATATAATGTTGAGTTATGAATTCTATTCTTAATTAATTCAACAAAAATAAAGAGTAGTTTTCCATGTACAGAGTTCGATTCTTACGTAATTAGGAGTTATTCATTCAAAGAACATCTATTCATGATAAAAATCAAGATTAAATCTAAGTAATCTGGTTCTTGTGTAGTATTTGTTCAATTAAGTTAAGCTTATTTGAGAAAAGTCAAGATTAGTTATATTTAGTTGATTCTAATTGTATATGTAATTAATTAATAAGGAGTTGTCTATCCAGACAAGTTCAATTAATTTATTAAAATTTGATATTAGTTTTGTCTAATTTGTTCAATTCTAGTGTAATGTTGAGTTATGAATTCTATTCTTAATTAATTCAACAAAAATAAAGAGTAGTTTTCTATGTACGGAGTTCTATTCTTACGTAATTAGGAGTTATTCATTCAAATAACATCTATTCATGATAAAAATAGAGATTAAATCTAAGTAATCTGGTTCTTATGTAATATTTGTTCAATTAAGTTAAGCTTTTGTGAGAAAAGTCAAGATAGTTATATTTACTTGATTCTAATTATATATGTAATTAATTAGGAGTTGTCTATCCAAACAAGTTCAATTCAGTTATTAAAATTTAAGATTAGTTTTGTCTAATTACTTTAATTCTAATGTATGTTGAATTATGAATTCTATTCTTAATTAATTCAACAAAAATAAAGAGTAGTTTTCCATGTACATAGACCTATTCTTACGTAATTAGGAGTTATTCATTCAAATTACATCTATTCATGACAAAAATCAAGATAAAATCTAAGTAATTTGGTTCTTATATAATATTTGTTCAATTAAGTTAAGCTTATTTGAGAAAATTCAAGATTAGTTATAGTTAGTTGATTCTAATTATGTATGTAATTAATTAGGAGTTGTCTATCCAAACAAGTTCAATTAATTTATTAAAATTTAAGATTAGTTTTGTCTAATTAGTTCAATTCTAATGTAATGTTGAGTTATTGAATTCTATTTTAATTAATTCAACAAAAAAAAGAGTAGTTTTCCATGTACGGAGTTCTATTCTTACGTAATTAGGAGTTATTCATTCAAATAACATCTATTCATGATAAAAAACAAGATTAAACCTAAGTAATCTGGTTCTTATGTAATATTTGTTCAATTAAGTTAAGCTTATTTGAGAAAAGTCAAGATTAGTAATATTTAGTTGTCATTCACGTGCCTATGATGATGCACGATTGGGCGTACATTCATCCCTTACTCCGCAGCCATCTGTCTCGCACGCGCGTCCCCATCCTCATCCACCTCCTAAAATGACTCATATAGCTGGTGGATGTCCAAGGTGTCGTCAACATGATCGACCCCCAGATCCGATGGCAGGTCCATGTCTAGCTGATGAGCCTCGCTGAGTAGAAGGCCCTGGGGCAAATGGATCTGGCTGAGTAGAAGGTCCAGGGACAAATGGGTTCGGCGGCTGCTGGAACTGCGCCCGAATAGCTGCCATCTCCTGCGTGAGCTTATATATCTGTTGCTGCATCGCAATAAACTGAGACTAGAATGCGAAGCCCGTGACACAAGCCTTCTTCGGCTCCTTGGTAGTCCGGACACCAACAACATCAAGATCTAAGGGCCTGGCGAGTCCCTTAATCCTACTCTTTTACGTCCCACCCACTGCTCTCGCCTATGTCAGATAGTTGAACACCGTAAATGTCCGTACAATCCTAGATGTACCTCTCCTGTGTAAACGAAATCGAGAGTTAGCCTAAATCATTAAGACTATCGAAGTTAAAAAGTACAAAAAAGAAACTCACGTATATAACCCTGTTATCGTTGTTGATAAACTTCCTCCTCCCATCACCCGTCATCCTGGTCCTCGTCTCGAGTCACGTGAGGCCCGTTTCTAATAAGTTATTAGAAACGGGCCGCCCGTTTCTAAAGCGCATTAGCGCCAGAAAGATTTTCATTTTGGCGCCGAAGAAAATTGGTTTGGGCTTGAGAAATGGACCGCCCGTTTCTAAAGCCCGAGCATCCTATTACTAGAAATGGGCGGCCCGTTTCTAGTAATAGGATATTATCACAAACGGGCCGCGCATTTGTAGTAATAGTATTACAACCGGGCGACCCATTTGTAATACTAAAATGATTATTACAAACGGGGCGCCCGTTTGTAATAATCATTTTTACAAACGGGCTTTTGCCCATTTGTAAAAGGTCCAATTCTGAGGCCCATTTTTCTTCTACTGTCTAGATTGACTGCTCTACTATCACCTGACTACTAACCTCAAACTAATGCAGTCCATTCCACATTGGTGAATGGCCTACACCTCTCTTTCTGGCCTCATTCACCATCTTCTCTATGTTGTGGCAAAGTTCTTTCCATTTCTTTGCCATGTCTCTCTTCACATAAACCCCCATCATTAATATCAATCTGATTTGCTCCAACATGTCAATTATTTGTTTAGTCCTGGCCTCCACAATAAGTGCATTGAAACACTCACAAGGGTTGTGTTGAGCAATATATTACACTTTGGTCTTGGATTGAAATATGCTCTGGATCAGTGTGCAGAAGGTCTTTTGGGTAACTACTTGAAAGCCTCTTTGTCCTTCTTCTTGAGCTCATTCATAGTCTTCTCAAACTCAAGAATCGTTGTGGATTTGGCTGCCTTCCACAATAGATACTACAAAGACAACCCCTTGTGTGCCTGTTTGAAATTGTTGTATAAGTGCATCACACAGAATATGTGATCACTATATGGCATGGATTGTATTATTGTCCAGGCACCAGTTCCATCCTCTGTTATACCCAGGTCACGAATCAGAAGGTTGACAAACCAATTCCATGTCTCTCCCTTTTCCTTCTCCACCACAACATATGCAAATGGGTACATGCTATTATTAACATCTATACCCACAGCTGTTAGAAGATTACCACCACAGTAAGTCTTCAAGTGACAGCCATCAAGGCATGTCACTGGCCTACAACCCTCTAGGAAGCCTTTCTTCAAACTTCCCCAGCAAAAATAGAATCTCTTGAAGACAAGACCCTTTTCTGTCCTCCTTGTTTTTATCCTGACTGTTTTCTCCCTGTCACTCTTTACAATCTCTGCAGCATATCTCCACAGCAGGTTGTACTGCTCATGCTCATTCCCAACAATCATTGCTTTCACTCTTGCTTTTGCTCTATACAGTTGAAACCTAGAGAACAGAATGTTGTGATTCTTCTGAGCTGTCTGTTTGAAGGAGTTCACCATTCAATATGGATCAGTCCTGATAGTACTCTCTTACTTGTCTGCCAGCCATGTAGATGTGGCTGCACTCACCCTTTCAGACCTTGTACAATCATGCAATCCATTGTAAGTCTTCACTTGGAATGTCTTTTCCCTTCCACTTTCAGATGCAAAAATTTTCCATGTGCACAAAGGATTCTTGCACTTCACGTCCTAATATCCGATACAATACCCAAACGTATTTCGGGACATATTATGCCACGTCAGCACCATTATTTTTTAGTGCAAATTTACAATTCAAGGCAAAACTCGCAAATTAGCCCAAGTAGGCCCAAATTGAGCCCAAGCGAGATCAATTTGGGCCCCAAAAGGCCCAATTCAAGCTATACAAGCCCAATCCGAGCTATATGGGCTCAAATAAGATCTATTTAGAGGCCCAAAAGTCCAATTCAAGCTATATGGGCTAAAGTTCGATCTATTTGAGGCCTAGGAGTCCAGTTCGAGCTATATGGGCCCAAATTCGACCTATTTAAGGCCCAATTCGACCTATTTGAAGGCCCAATTCGACCTATTTCAAAATAGCTCTAATTCGACCTATTTTGAGTCATAGTTCAACTTGGATTGCACTTTTAGACGAATAAGGACTCTTATTACTATATAAGGGGGTCCCATGCCTCATTCCAAGGTACGTTTTTATTTTTCTAGCATCTAATTTCGAGATATATACATCGAATTCGAGCTATAGAGCAATAATTCGAGCTATATTGCAATAGCTCTTGTTCGATCTATATAGAGTGTATTTCGAGCTATTTGAGAGTAATTCGATCTATTCGGGTTTTCTCATCACGGTTCTCAATACCATTTCGAGGTGTGCTATTTCGACCTATAGAGCCTAAATTCGACCTATTTGGGCATAATTCGACCTATAATTTTGAGCTATTGTCTTTGACGACAATACCTCAAAATCCGACCTATCTGACTTGAGCGTCGGAGTGCCTTCGCCGGAGGAGGCACCGGCTTAGTTTACGTGTAGTGTTGAGTGCAGGTTCTGAACTCAAAAGCTGCTTAAGCATCCAGCAGGAACTAAAGCAGTCTGACGTGGAGTGTTGGAGAGCGGACACGTATCCAGACGAAAATACCCCACATCAGTGGCGCCGTCTGTGGGAACCTCTATACGCACTTAGTAACAAACACAATACTCAATGGCTCAACGGAGAGCGACGGATAAGAATGGAATGGCAGGAAGGACTAGATCACAGAGGGAGGATGATACTCGGGCACCTGATGCTTCTGAGCGAACATTGGTGGCAGCGCACAGCACTCCCCTTGATCCTCCAACTCACACAGCGAATCAACCTGACGTTCCTCCCACGGAACAACGGCTATTGAATTCCGCTCAGTTGGATCAAATCATGGCGGCATTCCAAAGGACTATGGTCCCAATGATTGTGCAGCAATTGGCTAACAATTCTGTTTTACAGAATGTTCAAGTTCCATTAGCACAACAACCAGCAACACAGCCTGCGGCACCGCAGCAAGGAAGGACTCATCCGACCCAGCGTCGTGATGACTCAAGGCAGTATACGCAAACTAGGATGACAAGGCCAAGGGATCCATCTCCCTCGCCTGAAAGGAGGAATCCTCGTTCAATGAGGACCAAAGCTAACAGAGCTCCCAGTCGAGCAACTGGTCGAGATAGAGAAGTAAGGGATGGAGAGGTGAATTCTAGGCAGAGACTTCCTGATCATCGACCTGCAGCAAGTCGAACTGCCGGAAGAGATAGGGACTTGCCTGAGAGAGTCGCACCAAGGTTGGAACCTGTTGTAGCAGAACATATTCCACTAAGGGAGAGGCCAAACCCCTTTTGTGAGGCGATCAGTAATTTGACGCTGAATGAAGGAACTAATCTTCCTGTTCTGAAGAAGTATGATGGAAATATTGATCCAGTTGCACATTATGATGAGTTAGATGGAGATTTGCAGGTCTTGGGGTATGCAGAGAATATGAGAGCGAAACATATTTCGCTCAGTTTGAGAGGTCCAGCAAAGGAATGGTTCAAAAACTTACGTTCGGGATCAATTGAATCATCTGAACAGTTTAGGACCATGTTCGCAAAGAAGTTTGCTACTTATCGCATAAAGAAGAAGTCTCCAAGCACGCTATTTAATATCTATAGAGGACCTGATGAACCTTTGGGGAGGTATATCGAGCGTTTGAATCTGGAGATTGGTAGAGTGAATGCTCCCAATGTCGACCTGGTCATATCTGTATTGGAGCATCGTTGCAGGAGTAAGAAGCTTATAGAAGTGATAACATGGAACACACCTGATTCCATTGAGCAAGTGATGGACCTCGCTAGTAAGGTCATTGAAGTAGAGGAGGCAACCATGAATCAAGGGTTGATGGACTCGCCAAGAATTCATGGGGGCAAGGAGAATAAAGATAGAGATTGGAGGAAGGAGTCAAGAGGCAAAGATCGTGATCGCAACCGACAACCTTTTAAGAAGTTTGACAACTATACTCCACTGAGGAAACAAATTGGCGAAATCTACGCCATAGAGAAAGATAGCGGGTTGCTGAGAACCCCTAAACCGTTCCGAGAGACGGAGGAGACTAAGGGATCGAAGAAATATTGTAAGTTCCACAGGCAGAATGGGCATTTTACTAACGAATGCAAGGCTCTAAAGAACGAGATCGAATGACTCATTCAAGGGGGAAAACTCATCGAGTACATCCTTGAGAATAGAGAGTCACGTGAAGAGAAGGCGTCATCTGGACGCAAGCGAGATAGATCCCCACACGAAAAGAAGGAAGAACCAAAGCGTAAACGGGGAAATGGGAATGATGATATCGAGAATGGAATCAATGTGATTGCTGGCGGACCTACTGGCGCAGACTCAGCCAAAAGTAGAAAACGCATCTCACGAGACATATACAATGAACGACTGAAGCGTCCTGAGATAGATCTTGTCTTTGCGGTGGACAAGTTGGATACAAAAATTACATTCGATGATAGCGATTTTGACAGCTTGTCTCCACAAGCTAAGGAAGCACAATACTTGAATTGCCCTATGGTGGTTTCCGCAGTAATTGCAAATCACGGGGTAAAGAGGATAATGATTGATAATGGATGTTCGTCCAACATCATCTTCATGGATGCTTTACAACAAATGAAACTTGGACAATACGAGATCACGGATGTTAACTCACCACTAGTGGGATTTGGTGGAAGTGAAGTAAAACCCATTGGAAGGATCTTGTTGCCAACATCCTTTGGCGTGAATCCGAAGAGGAGAACATTGAACGTGGAATATCTTATCGTTGACATACCATTTGCATACAACGTACTGATTGGAAGGCCAGGAATAACGGCATTTGCTATGATCATCTCTACAGTGCATCAGAAGGTCAAATTTCCAACGCCTGGTGGAGTTGCTGAACTCACTACAAACTATCGTGATTCTTGGAGTTGTTATGTTACATCGACTAAACCTATCAAGGCAAAAACGGATCCAAATGTCGCGATGATTGACATACATCCAGGGGAGACGCCTGAAATAGGCAAACAAGTTGATACAGAGATGGTGCTTGCCACGCAAGTGGACCAAGAGATGATGCAGGAGGATCCTACCCCTCCCAGTATTGAGGACTCCTTGAAGAAGGTGGAAGAAGAAAAAGAAGATAAAACGACATTGCGCTATAAAAAGAAGATGGAAATGGACCGTCTGAAACCTTTGGGAGAGTTTAAAGAGGTGATTTTGTCAAAAGATGAGCCTGATAAGATAATTAAAATTGGTAGCGAGTTGACTTCGGAGGCTGAGAAGACACTGTTGGAATGCTTGCGAAGAAACTTTGATGTATTCGCATGGACGGATTCGGACTTGAAGGGGATAGATCCTCGTGTTGCGGTACATCACCTGAATGTTAACCCAAATGCTAAACCCATCCGACAGAAGAAGAGACACTTTAGTGATGAAAAGAACAAGGCTGCGGAGTTAGAAGTACAAACAAAGCTTGCTGCAGGCCATATATTTGAAGTACGATACTCTGAATAGCTAAGCAACGTTGTACTTGTCCCAAAGAAGCCGAACATATGGAGGATGTGCGTGGACTACACCGACCTTAACAAACATTGCCCACGAGATCCTTTCCCATTGCCCAGGATCGATCTCGTAGTTGACTCTACAGCAGGGTGTGCGTTGCTGAGTCTTTGTGATGCACAGAGCGGTTTCCACCAAATACTAATGGCAGTAAAGGATCAACATAAAACGGCTTTTATCACTGACAGAGGGATATACTGTTACAAGGTGATGCTGTTTGGTCTAAAGAATGCAGGAGCAACCTTTCAGAGGTTAGTTGCCAAGATGTTTTATCATCAAATTGGCAAGACAATGGAGGTATACATTGATGACATGCTTATCAAAAGCCTAAAGGCAGAAGATCACGTGAAACATTTGGAAGAGGCTTTTGGTATCATGAAACAATATGGGATGAAGCTAAATCCTAAGAAGTGCACTTTTGGTGTTAAGGCCGGAAAATTTCTGGGGTTCATGGTCAATGAAAGAGGAATTGAAGCTAATCCTGACAAAATTAAAGCTATAATGGATTTACCATCCCCCAAATCCGTTCGAGAGGTGCAACGATTGGTGGAGAGGATCACGGCACTTAGTCGATTCATATCGCATTCTGCAGAAAAGAGTTTACCCTTTTTCAAGAAGTTACGCAAGACGCCTAAGTTCGTCTGGACTGATGATTGTGAAGAGGCTTTTCGCCAATTAAAGGTGTATCTTACGACACCACCATTACTATCTAAGCCCAAGGATAATGAGATGTTATATCTTTACTTGGCCATAACAAAGAATTCACTAAGCACAGTATTGGTGCGCGAGGAAGACAAGAAACATTTGCCTATCTACTATGTTAGCAAAGTGCTGAATGGGGCAGAGGTGAATTACTTGGAGATCGAAAAGTTAGCATACGCACTTGTGATAACTGCACGAAAGTTAAGACCATACTTTCAATCACACCCGGTTACTGTCTTAACTAGTCAACCACTGAAACAAGTTATGGCAAAACCGGAGACGTCTGCGAGATTAGTGAAGTGGGCGATCGAGTTAGGAGAATATGGCTTGGAGTATATGCCAAAAACAGCGATCAAAGCACAAAGATTAGCGGACTTCGTGGCTGAAACTATCTCAGAGGCGGAGCAAGCGCTTGATGTAGCAATGGTGACGGAAGAGGTCAAAAGGGACAAACCTATAGTTGCAAGGGGAACTTGGACTCTGCATGTGGATGGATCGTCCACAAATGACGCTGGAGGTGCAGGAATTTACCTAAAATCGGCGGATGGTAGAGAATTCGACTATGCAATAAGGCTAAATTTTCAAGTGACCAACAATCAAGCGGAGTATGAGGCTATGCTTGCTGGCATTCAAATGGCAAAATCATTGGGTATAACGAACCTTGTAGCATTCACGGATTCACAGTTGATTGCTAATCAATTTGAAGGAAGATATGAGGCGAAAGAGGCAGCAATAGTAAAGTATCTCGAAAAACTGAAGGAGGTGACATCAAATTTCGATACTTTCTCTATCTCGCAGATCCCTCGATCAGAGAATGAACGCGGTGACTCTTTGTCACGATTTGCAAGTACCGCAGAAGTGTTTGTTGAAAGGCGGGTAACTCTTTTGGCTTCAGAACAGCCCTCTATCGGCAAGGTAGTTGAGACAGTACCAACGCAAGCATTGGATTACGTTCTGCCAGTAGACATAGAGGCATGTTGGAAGGATGAGATTATTGATTATCTTCAGAACGGGAACTTACCTAATGATCCTCAAGCGATCAGAAGGCTCAAGTATAAATCTGCAAGATTTACTATGTTCAATGGCGAACTGTACAAACGGTCATTCGAGGGACCACTCCTGAGATGCCTATCTCCCACACAGACAAAACAAGTCTTACGCGAAATTCATGAAGGGAGTTGCGGAAATCATTCAGGAGGACGGTCTTTGGCCCAGAAAATACTCCGACAAGGATATTTCTGGCCAACTGTTATGAGAGATGCGATGGATTACTCAAGGAAGTGTAGAAGTTGTCAACTGCATGCGAAGATCATTCATACACCTGCACAACCTATGACAACAGTGAGTTATGGATGTCCATTTGATCAATGGGGAATAGATATAGTTGGACCAATGCCTAAGGCTACGGGAGGTAGAAAATGGTTATTGGTGGCAGTCGAGTACTATACGAAGTGGGTTGAAGCTGAAGCACTTGTAAACATTACGGAGGCTAATGTGAAACAATTCATTTGGAAGAACATCGTTTGTCGATTTGGAATACCAAGAGTCTTAATTTCCGACAATGGAAGGCAATTCCAAGGTTTTAAGATTCAAGACTGGTGTAAAGACATGAAAATTGAGCAACGTTTTACATCTGTTACGCATCCCGAAGCAAATGGACAAGTGGAGGCCACTAACAATACATTAGTGAAGAGTTTAGAGAAAAGGCTGGAGGGAGAAGGAGGAAATTGGGCGGATGAGTTACCAGGGATATTATGGGCATATCGCACAACTCCTCGTACCTCTACAGGAGAAACTCGATACTTATTAACATATGGATCTGAAGCAGTGATACCCGCTGAGATTGGAATGCCAACTTATCATATTGTTACATATGATGAGGAGCAAGCATTAAGGGCAAGACAAATGGATTTGGAATTGATTGGAGCAACTAGGGAAGCAGCATACCAACGTACTCAAGCATACAAATCTATGATGGCGAAAGCATATGACAACAAAGTCCGTTTCAGGAACTTTCAAGTGGGGGACTTGGTACTCAGGAAAGTTGAAGCTACTAAGCATGTTGGAAAATTGAAACCAAACTGGGAAGGACCTTACAGAGTGGAGAAAGCAAGCTCAAAAGGATATTATTACTTACAAGAATTGGGTGGTAGGACTTTGTCACGCCCCTGGAACGTCAAGAACTTACGAAGGTTTTATAGTTAGACCACTAGTTTTCTAATGGCCTTGTGGCACAATAGGACCGTAGTTTCAATACTTCATTCGCTTATTCTTTTACGAATTACGAGTCCCTTTACGTGGATTCTCATTGTAATAGTTAGCAGCGAACTACGGGGACTTGATTCCTAGCCAACCTATATACGGCGGGATACGTAGGCAACTCGGAAGTTACTCGAGCTCAGTCCCAAAACTAATAAAATCTCTTATTTTATTCTAGTTCAGCTGTTGCCTACTATTTATCCGCAAGATTACAATCTATCAAAAAACAGGAAGATGAACTCATACTGTCTACAAACTTTAAGTTTAAAAACTTAATCAAAACGAACATTAGCTTCGTATAACGAGCACTAGCCTCGTGGAGTCGAGCACAAGTCCTCGTACTCCCGCGAACGTAGCTTCGCAAGCGCAAACATAGCTTTGCACAACGAGCACCAGCCTCGTGGAGTCGAGCACAAGTCCTCGTACTCCCGCGAACGTAGCTTCGCAAGCGCAAACATAGCTTTGCACAACGAGCACCAGCCTCGTGGAGTCGAGCACAAGTCCTCGTACTCCCGCGAACGTAGCTTTGCAAGCGCAAACATAGCTTTGCACAACGAGCACAAGCCTCGTGGAATCGAGCACAAGTTCTCATATTCCCGCGAACATAGCTTCGCAAGCGCAAACATTAGCTTCGCACAACGAGCACAAGCCTCGTAGAGTCGAGCACAAGTTCTCGTACTCTCATAAATACTTGTTTATAAAACTTAAGTGTTTTAACAAGTACCAAATTTAAAACTTAAAAAGTAGACACATATGAGTGAAGATGTAACAAGACAAAACAAAGACTTTCAAAAGATTTTGCAAGTCAAAACTGTACTAAGCAATTGTTAAAGCGCTAAAATCGCGCGACACATATGAGTGAAGATGTAACGAGACAAAATAAAGACATTCAAAAGACTTTTCAAGTCAAAACTGTACTAGCAATTGATAAAGCGCTAAAATCGCGCGAATGTTAGCAACATATACTGTACGGAAAGAATGTACTAAGACTAATGTTATATACGGAAAATAAAGATGTTCAAGAATATTAACGACAAGGCACAAATGCCAAAAATAAAGGCACGCAGGCCACTCTAGAAGATCAAGGCAGCAGATTCAACCCAAGAGCCTTCACCGCACCCTCGCTCTGCTATTGGATATCAGCAAAAGACTCGTTCAGAGGCCCAGTGTCATCAATAGGGGAAATCTGACGAGGAGCAGCAGCGGCAGCAGGAGCATCAGGCATAGGCTGATCGCCATCAGCAGGCTGATCCAAGATCTGAGGGTCGAAACCCATCTCACCCTCCTCCGGAAGTTCATCTGGAGCAGCAGCGGCAGTGGACGTGGAAGGCAGCTCGTCGGCAAAATCAGAGAGCCATACCTGCCGAAGAGGATAAAAGGTGGTGAAGGGATCATGCTTTGGCTCTTCATCGCCCACAGTCACAGCAGGTTCACCAGAAGGAGGATCGGCCGGAGTAGGATCCGCAGCAGCGGCACTAGAGGACTCGCCGACTTCCGTGTCATCCTCATTCACGCAATTGAGGACATTGAAGTCCTCCCTCTTGAACCCAGGAGCAAGAGCACCGCGGGCAACAATGTCATCAAGGGCCATGTTGTAGCCCTTGGTCGTATCAAAACCGCCCCGCTCCATAGCAATCTGCTCCCAGGTGGCTGAGCGGAAGAACTCGATGGCCACCATCACCTTGTCTTCAACGGGGAGCTCCTACGAAACAAGTAGAGGAAATGTAAGTATGTAACACACAAATTTCAAGGAAAAAGAAATAAAGTCAAGTATAATAGCAATACCTCAGTCATGGCTCTATTATAGCCATCCTCATCAGCAGTCGCGAGACGAGCTTGTGCATCAGCCAGCTCAGCCTCAAGCCTCAAACGTTCTACCTCAGCAGCATCAGCAGCATCCTTCATCGTCCGGATAGTGTCAACGTGGTCGTCAACAAGAGCAGTGGCATGCTGGCAGTCAGTGGTGAGCTGGCTGGATAGTCGTTTTTCCTCGGCAAGCTCCTTGTCAATGGTAGATTCGCTGCTTTCAAGGCTTCCAGCTCAGCCTGCACGGCCTTCAGCTCATCAACAGCAGCAGCGACGAGATGCTTCTCCACTTCAGCCTTCGCTTCCTTGGCTTGTTTCTCCAGCCGTTGAGCCTGCAAGGCTGAAGAATGGTGCCTATCCATCAGAGCCCTCTGCTGATCCTGAGTCGTCATCACCATGTTGAAGTTCTCAGCCATGGTCTGGAAGTTGACGAAGAACTACAAAAGAGGAAAAAGTTAGTGATATTCAAGTATATATATAAAACAAAGATCAAGAAAAGCTCATAAATACACATACCTCACACAGAGACAAGGCAGTGCGACTGACTAGCTTCTCGTGGCCCATCGCCTGGTAGTAGATCTGACGGTCGAAGTCAGGCATGAATCCTTTGACAAGTCGAAGGGCAGTAGTGTCTTTCAGAGTGAACTGCCCCGATTCGACTGAAGCTCGCACGATCTCCTCCACGTCAATGTCGAGATCGTCACCATCATAGGCTCAGTCCTGCGCGATGCGCTTACCCCGTCGGATCTCCTCAGCAGTAGCAGCAGATCTCTTCCTCGTTGCTGCCTCAGGGTTGGCCTCATTGAAGCGACGAGCCGCTTCAGCAACGGAGGGAAGATGCACTCTTTCAGACGAAGGTTCTAATAAAGGAGAAAGATCCGGAAGGATTGGCTTAGAACCGCCAGGTGGTGATCCCGGAGCAGTATCAGCGGTCGGCTGAGAGGGAACAGTCTCAGGCACTGGAGCTGGAGCAGGAACAGGGGCAGGAGCTGAACCTCTACCACGTCCCGACCCTCCAGTCGAGACAGTAGCAGGAGCATTACCGCTTCTCGAACTGGTACCAGCCGTCTTCGCACCACGACGACTGGTCTTCTTAGGAATGGGCACTGAGGATTGAGGAGCGTTTGCGCCACGCTTCATAGCGGCCAGCCTCTTCTTCGTCTTGTCCATAACGATTCGCTCTGAAAATCGTACACAATGCAAAGGTTAGAAGACAACGAAGGAAGATGAAAAATCAACAAGTAAAAAGAACAAAAACATGCATAATATTATACCAAAGACAGAAGGCTCAACGCCTGCATGATAAGTATAACCGCCGGCCCGCAACACTGGGGTGGTGGTCAACTCAAAGGCATCAAATTGATGTTCTTTCATGTTTTTAATCGACGTCAGGGTGTAGACAGGAGGATCGGGGCGTCTCGGCGATGGACGGGCATCCGTCCAAAGCCGCCTGAATCGAAATTTCTGCGGCTTGGATTCCTTGATGTAAAACCACTGTTTCTTCCAGTGAGCCCCGAAGCTCGTCTGTAGATCAGATAAGAAGCACTGCTTCTTTCGCGAGCTTAGATAGTAAAATCCGGCATCTACACCTCTGTTACGAAATTTTACTATAAATAATTGCCAAAACCCGGCCATAGAGCACGGGAGGTTAAATACGCGAGCCAGCATCGCATAAGCATACATCTGTGTGTATGCGTTGGAAGTAAAATGTGAAGGAGAGGAATTGAGCGAAGACATTATTTCTGAGACTATAGGGAAAATGGGAAAACGTAACCCACAATGCACATAGCTACTAAATATAGTAAGACATCCTTCAGGCGGGTTGTTTATCCTATCGTCTAGGCCAGGAACGATAATTTCATAGGTCTCATGAATGTCGTAAGTATCACGATAGTACGCTATATCGTAAGGAAGCGAAGACGGAAATTGATCAAAGTTAATCAAGTTGGGTGGAGCAAGCTGTTCCGGAGAGTTTACGGCAGGTATAGGCACATTATCAGCAAGAGGTAAATAAGGCACAATGGGAAGAGGGTTCGATTCATCCTCGTCAACTCCTAGGATGTCTACGTCTACCTCCATATCGGGTGCCCTATCATTGCTATTTCTCTCATTACTAGATGAGGTCTCATCACTGGAGTCGTCACTATTGCCGCTAGTCGACGCCTTATCCTTAGCCCTAGACGACTTAGAAGACTCATAACTACTTTCTCCACTGCTAACGGAAGACTCAAGATCTATAACTCGCGTCATAAAGAAGTTTAGGATGGAAGTTTACCGGCACGAGGATCTAGATCTACTGAGACTTCTTTGTTCGGGTGAATTTGCTCGTAAGACCTCTGCGCAGGTGCAAATAACTTTGGAGCACCGGGTAATCGGACTCGCGCAGGTTCGGGTTGTCGAGGACGGATTGGGGTTGACGGACGCCTTGTGTTTGATTCACGAGGGTTCCAATATGACGAATCTCGTGCTTGATTGCGTGCGTTATAGTAGGCCCGTTGGTGCGATCGTGGTGGTGATGGACGACGTGGAGATCGGTTACGTCGAAGTCGCGCCGTCGTGAACAAATCTGCGCAAAAAATTTGGATATTAGCGTCTTTCAAAATTTTTCAAAATTTTTCAGAAATTTGAAAATTTTTTCTAAGTGTTATAGCTCGAATTTCCTCAGCAAATTCGAGCTATATGTTCGATCTATCAGCCACTCACCAAAGGATACACGTGTTGGGGTGTTTTTCGAGCTATTCACGCCAATTTCGATCTATTTAGGAAAAATTTCGAGCTATTTGGAGGTTTTCGAGCTATTTTCGCAAACTTACAAAATTTGGAGGTTTTTTTTTTTTTTTTTTTTTCGAGCTATTTCAGTGAGCTTTCTATTTTTGGCAAATTCGAGCTAATAATTCGAGCTATTTCTCGAGAGCTCTGGAGGAATTCTTAGGCGCGAAATGAGGAAATGAAGCTGGGAGTGGGGTATTTATAGGCGAAATGATGCGGGAATTACCAAAATGCCCCTAAATTCGACCTATTTTCGGAAATTTTTTCTGGTAATTTCGATGTATCTTTTTGGAGGGTAATTTCGACCAATATGGAATTCGAGCTATTTTCTGTCAAATTCGAGCTACTTTACGGAAATTTTTTTATGGACTTCAAGTTGTCTTTTTCACAGATAAATTCGACCTATATCAATTCGAGTTATCAGAAATAGTAAATTCGACCTATTTTCGAATTTTGATATTTTTGGTCAAATTCTTGGGTTTTTACGCCAACGCCGATCTCGTTGCACGATTCTCGGTTCTGTGACTTCTTTTTAGTTCGTATGACCAATGTTTGTACACATTACTCTTACGAACTGGGGGACTCCATGATGTACCATATTTCTGTACCGACACGTCATAATATCCGATACAATACACAAACGTATTTCGGGACATATTATGCCACGTCAGCACCATTATTTTTTAATGCAAATTTACAATTCAAGGCAAAACTCGGAAATTGGCCCAAGTAGGCCCAAATTGAGCCCAAGCAAGATCAATTTGGGCCCGAAAAGGCCCAATTCGAGCTATAGAAGCCCAATCCGAGCTATATGGGCTCAAATAAGATCTATTTAGAGGCCCAAAAGTCCAATTCGAGCTATATGGGCTAAAGTTCGATCTATTTGAGGCCTAGGAGTCCAGTTCGAGCTATATGGGCCCAAATTCGACCTATTTAAGGCCCAATTCGACCTATTTGAAGGCCTAATTCGAGCTATTTCAAAATAGCTCTAATTCGACCTATTTTGAGTCATAGTTCAACTTGGATTGCACTTTTAGACGAATAAGGACTCTTATTACTATATAAGGGGGTCCCATGCCTCATTCCAAGGTACGTTTTTATTTTTCTAGCATCTAATTTCGAGCTATATACATCGAATTCGAGCTATAGAGCAATAATTCGAGCTATATTGCAATAGCTCTTGTTCGATCTATATAGAGTGTATTTCGAGCTATTTGAGAGTAATTCGATCTATTCGGGTTTTCTCATCACGGTTCTCAATACCATTTCGAGGTGTGCTATTTCCACCTATAGAGCCTAAATTCGACCTATTTGGGCATAATTCGACCTATAATTTCGAGCTATTGTCTTTGACGACAATACCTCAAATTTCGACCTATCTGACTTGAGCGTCGGAGTGCCTTCGCCGGAGGAGGCACCGGCTTAGTTTACGTGTGGTGTTGAGTGCAGGTTGTGAACTCAAAAGCTGCTTAAGCATCCAGCAGGAACTAAAGCAGTCTGACGTGGAGTGTTGGAGAGCGGACACGTATCCAGATGAAAATAACCCACATCAAGCACCATTATTTTTTAATGCAAAATTATAATTCAAAGCAAAACTCAAAATTAGGCCTGTGCAGGCCCAATTTAGAGTTATTCAGGGCCCAGGTCAACTTATAATTCTACTTGGAATGGACTTCTAGCTAAGGAAGGACTCTAAGTGGTATATAAAGGGGAGGAGAACTTATATTCCTACTTGGAATATACTTCTAGCTAACGAAGGACTCTAAGTAGTATATAAAGGAGTCATATTCATCATTCACAGAGGAAGTTTTGGAGAGTCAATCACGAGCTGGATTTTGACTAGTGAAGTCGAGCTATCAATTCATGTCCGAATTCGATGCATTGTATATGTCTGGAAAGCCGTTTGCCTTTAGTTTCCAGATCAACAAGCGGATCAAGATTCCGAGGTCCATAAAAGGAGATATAGCAAAAACGGTGAGGCTGCGCAAAGCTGGAGAATAAGTCGAAAGTCAAGAGTCTGGAGCTGTATTTCGACTAGTACATTCGAGCTATCAATTCAACTCCAAATTCGATGGGTTTTACATTCCTGGAAAGCCTCTTGAGTCTAGTTTCCAAATCAAAAAGCGGATCTAGATTCCGAGGTCTAGAGAAGGAGATATAACAAAAACGGTGAGACTGCGCAAAGCTGAAGAATAGGTCAAAATTCGACCTATTTGGCCTATTTCGACCTATTTGGCCAAATTCGACCTATTTGACCCAAATTCGACCTATTTGGCCCAAATTCGACCTATTTGAGGCCCAATTCGACATATTTGAAGGCCCAATTCGAGCTATTTCAAAATAGCTCTAATTCGACCTATTTTGAGTCATAGTTCTACTTGGATTGCACTTCTAGCTGAATAAGGACTCTTATTACTATATAAGGGGGTCCCATGCCTCATTCTAAGGTACGTTTTTATTTTTCTAGCATCTAATTTCGAGCTATATACATCGAATTCGAGCTATAGAGCAATAATTCGAGCTATATTGCAATAGCTCTTGTTCGATCTATATAGAGTGTATTTCGAGCTATTTGAGAGTAATTCGATCTATTCGGGTTTTCTCATCACGGTTCTCAATACCATTTTGAGGTGTGCTATTTCGACCTATTGAGCCTAAATTCGACCTATTTGGGCATATCTCGAGCTATTTGTTCGAGTTATTGTCTCCGACGACAATACCTCACCTTACGACCTATCTGACTTGAGCGTCGGAGTGCCTTCGCCGGAGGAGGCACCGGCTTAGTTTACGTGTGGTGTTGAGTGCAGGTCCTGAACTCAAAAGCTGCTTAAGCATCAAGCAGGAACTAAAGCAGTCTGACGTGGAGTGTTGGAGAGCGGACACGTATCCAGACGAAAATACCCCACATCAGATAGTATAGTAGATGAAACCATGCAGGAATTAGTTGAAGAGGGCATAAACCTTGACGCTCCCTCTCCTATGGACAACCTTTTAAACTTTGCCGGTATTCGTCCCATGAACACCCATGGAGCCTCATACTATAGGTCTATGTATGATGTACCTGACCCATATGAGATTATCTTTCCAGGCCCTGAAGATCGATTAGACACTCCTCCTCCTGGCTGTTTGACCATCTTTCATAATTTTCTATCATGTGGTCTTAGATTTCCACTTCACAATGTAGTTCGTCAGATTCTGCTGCGTTTGCCTTCTTGTCCATCCCATTTCACTCCCAATACCTACTGCATCATCCATGCCTTTACTATTTTGATGAGGGTATATAAGTTACCTTGCACTGCTGATTCTTTCTTCCAAATGTTCCTTAGCAAATTTAAAACAACCGGTGAGGATGCGGGTTTTTATTTTTTGACTGCTAGGAAGAACAATAGTTTCCTAACCGGTCTCCAGTCTAGCTTTGGGAAAGAGTGGAAGAATCAGTGGTTCTACATAAAAGAGTCCATGCCTGGAGAATTCAACTTCAGGCGAGATTGGACTGATGGAGCTCAAGCCCCCCGGTGTCCTCCTGCCTCTTTATCTTCTGATGACATACTCATGTTGAGAAGTCATAAATTCGATGCATCGTCCCTGACGAAGAATACCATTCTACGCTGGGGGGTACTCCGTCGTTCCATATAAGGGAACAGTTGATTTTGGTATATTTGTCTTTTATTCCTACTTGTCTCCTTTACCAAGTCACTCTTATACTTCAAATGTTATACTAATCCTTTGTTATTTGCTTCTTGCAGAAAAGATGGTTATCAGCAAATCAAGGCGTAAGCTCGCTGCTATGCAGGAAGTATTTGATGATCTGGCATCAGGTAGTGCCGATGCCGAGACTGGGGTCCCCGAGCCAGCTCTTGCTGTTGTCCCTCCTTCTTCTGAAGCGACTGCCCCTGTTACTGTTACATCTCCTGCTGGCACCTCGTTGCCTAGTGCTCCTTCATCCGCGATTCCACCTCTGAGTTCTAGGATTAAGACGACTGGCGGATCCTCTCAGCCGGCTCCTACGCCTTTGACTACTGCTAGCGGTCGGGAACGCAACCCTGCAGTGATTAAAGCTGTGCGTGATGGCAATCTTGCTGGTCCGGATCCGAATGCACGCAAACGCCGTGCACCTTCAGATGACCGCCGCCGCGAGAAGCGCCCTGCTCATGACGATTCTAACAGATAGACTTCTGACGATTTGGATATCAATGTCGAGGAAGTACATCACGCTTCCATGAATGTTGGCTATTACAAGCTAACTGATACTGCTGCCATGCGTGCTTGCAAAGGCTTCCTTTCTTCCTTTGACAGGAAAAGGTATTTTGAAGAAGTTGGTCCTGAGGGCTTGTGCAGCCGCACTGCTCTAGCTTTCTCCACTGTAAGTGCTAATCGAGTTTTACTTTTAATAGCTTCGTTTAGTCTTCAAAATACTTGTCTTGACCCTTTTTTGCCTCCTTTTATTTTCAGGCGATGATGAATATGCAGACTATGGTGGAGAATTTTGACATCTTTAATGATGCTCGAGCCGAGTACAACTCTCGATTGGACCATTACAAGTCTACCGCATCGCAGGCTCAGATTCTGGAGGAGCAAGCCAAGAAGGAAACTCGTGAGGTAGAAGCTACCATGAAATACGTCGTGGAGGAGCTCTGGTTGGCACATGCAGAATTGAAGAAATCCAAAGAGGCTCATGCTGCAAGTGAAGCCAAGTTGATGGCGTTATCCAAGGACTTTGACAAGCTTCAGCAGGCCAAGGACGACTTAGGGATGAAGGAAATCTGCACCAAGGGGGAGCCCGCTGCTTTAGCTACCCGTTTGAAGGTTGTGGAGGATGAGCGTGACGCGGCGCTGGCTCAAGCGGCTACCTTTGAGAGATTGGCCATGATCGGGCTAAGGCTGAGGTTCTTTTTCACCTCTTTCCTCTTATCATGATTTGAGTACGTAATTGTCTTATTTAGACTTTCTTTTTCTTGTCATGTTGCAGGGTTTGTCAGCACATGATAAAGTTGCAGCAGTTGCTGAATTATTTCGCTCTTCCGCTTGGAGTACCATATGTACTGTGCGCGAAGGCTTTGATTTATCTAAGGGATATGATTATGCCTTAGATGATGTGGAGCGCAAAGGTGGCTTTGCTCCCGGTCGCAAGAAGAAAGACTTTGACATCCTTGATCGACTTGCTGAAGGAGTACCTGACTCAGATGACGAGGATGTTTCAGAGACTGAGAGCGTTGGTCCTTCTGAGACTTTCCAGCGCGTACCACAGATGAGATCCGTCTTGCTCCGCGATCACCTACGAGCGCAGGCGAGGTCCAGAGCCAAGAAGGAAGCCGCTTCGCGTGCTGCTGGTTCTACTTCTAGGGTTCCTCCCGCCCAGGTTTCTTCGAGTGAGGTTCTCGAGGAGGGAGAGCTTCTGCCTTCCTCTTTACCTGTCGACATGCCCTTGGGGGTTCCTCTTGCTTCTACTGACCTCGTGACTATCTCAGTTCCATCTTCTGACCTGGAGCTGATCCCGGTGATGTTGCTGTTTCTGAGCCTGCTCCTGCTCCGATTTGGGTGCGTCCTGAGGATGATACGTCCCCGTTAAATGAGTCGATGGATGTTATTGCTCGACAGAGTCGAGGTGCATTGAAGTCGGTTGGCCTCCGTTTGAAGAAATAGTTGAGTAGTTGTGAGGCCAGCCTGTGCGTTGTGATTTTTGGGCCTGCGTGCCATTATCTCTTTTATGCACATTCTAACATTTTGTCATTGTGGTGTTGATATTTGTTTGGTATATTCCTGTTGACATTGCGCCATTGTTGCGCTTATCCTTTGCTTTAATAGATATTTGATTTTTAGAAATGTCTTTGTGTTCGTTTATCCTCTGTGCCAAGTTTTGTCTATTCTTGTTCGTCTTTCGAGTTTTGTAGTCATCCTTTTGGTGAAAAGATTGTGTCTGATGTGGGGTATTTTCGTCTGGATACGTGTCCGCTCTCCAACACTCCACGTCAGACTGCTTTAGTTCCTGCTGGATGCTTAAGCAGCTTTTGAGTTCGGAACCTGCACTCAACACCACACGTAAACTAAGCCGGTGCCTCCTCCGGCGAAGGCACTCCGACGCTCAAGTCAGATAGGTCGGAATTTGAGGTATTGTCGTCAGAGACAATAGATCGAATTTATAGCTCGAAATATGCCCAAATAGGTCGAATTTAGACCAAATAGCTCGAATTTGGGCCTAAATAGGTCGAATTTGGGCCCAAATAGGTCGAATTTAGGCCAAATAGGTCGAATTTGGGCCTAAATAGGTCGAATTTGGGCCTGAATAGGTCGAATTTAGGCCAAATAGGTCGAATTTGGGCCTGACTAGGTCGAACTGGGCCTCAAATAGCTCTAAATATGCCCAAATAGGTCGAATTTGAGCTCTATAGGTCGAATTAGCACACCTCGAAATGGTATTGAGAACCGTGATGAGAAAACCCGAATAGATCGAATTACTCTCAAATAGCTCGAAATACACTCTATATAGATCGAAGAAGAGCTATTGCAATATAGCTCGAAATTATTGCTCTATAGCTCGAATTCGATGTATATAGCTCGAAATTAGATGCTAGAAAATAAAAACGTACCTTAGAATGAGGCATGGGACCCCCTTATATAGTAATAAGAGTCCTTATTCGTCTAAAAGTGCAATCCAAGTAGAACTATGACTCAAAATAGGTCGAATTAGAGCTATTTTGAAATAGCTCGAATTGGTCCTTCAAATAGGTCGGATTAGGCCTCAAATAGGTCGAATTTGGGCCCATATAGCTCTAACTGGACTCCTGGGCCTCACATAGATCAGATTTTAGCCCATATAGCTCGAATTGGGCTTTTGGGCCTTCAAATAGATCTTATTTGAGCCCATATAGCTCGGATTGGGCTTGATATAGGTCAACTGGGTCAAATAGGTCGAAATAGGCCAAATAGGTCGAATTTCGACCTATTCTTCAGCTTTGCGCAGTCTCACCATTTTTGTTATATCTCCTTCTCTGGACCTCGAAATCTAGATCCGCTTTTTGATTTGGAAACTAGACTCAAGAGGCTTTCCAGGAATATACAATTCATCGAATTCGGAGTTGAATTGATAGCTCGAATTCAATAGTCGAAATCCAGCTCCGGATTGACTCTCCAAAACTTCCTCCCCTTTATATACCACTTAGAGTCCTTCCTTAGCTAGAAGTCCATTCCAAGTAGAATTATAAGTTGACTTGGGCCCTGAATAACTCTAAATTGGGCCTGCACAGGCCTAATTTTGAGTTTTGCTCTGAATTGTAATTTTGCATTAAAAAATAATGGTGCTGACGTGGCATAATAATCCCAAAATATGCTCATATATTATATCGAATATTATGACGTGGCAGTACCAAAATATGGTACATCATGGAGTCCCCCAGTTTGTAAGAGTAATGTGCAGAAACATTGGTCATACAAACTATAATATCTCAAGAAACTCCGATAATCGTGCAACGAGTCCGTAAAGATTTGAAAACTCAGAGTTCCGGCTGGAAAACTCAGATTTTCGACTCATGACGTGAGTTTGCTACTGAATGACGTCTTTTACACTGTAAGATTTTTAGTAGTCGAGTTTCATGATCAGGTAAACTGCATGTCTCTGGGCCTTGTATTTATAGCGACCAAACTGTTTGGCGTAGGGTATTGATCTTTATCACCTAAGCTGCTTAGCTTAGGGTGTTTATATGTTTCTTGAATCGAGGCTAGTGCTCATTTCCCATTTCTTTAACCTCCAAGCTACTTGGCTTTGGATTTTGTGTGTTTACCAACTAAGCTGCTTGTGGCTTAGGGTATTAAAATCTTCATGAGTTGAGGCTAGTTCTCATACTTTGCGTGTTTGTGCAATAAAATTTTTGTAAGTGTGGAAACTTACGAATTTTAGTGCTTGCGCTAAAGTTTACGAGTGCTTGTGCTCGAAAATTTTATAAGTGTGGAAACTTACGAATTTGAGTGCTTGTGCTCAAATTTACGAGTGCTTGTGCTCGTTTTACGCGTGCTAGTGCTCGTTTATCCGAGTGCTTGTGCTCGAAAATATTGCAAGTGTATAAACTTACTAATAAGTGATTGAGTTCTAGTGCTCAATCGTACGGAGGCTAACGTCCGTTTTACGAGTGCTAGTGCTCGTTTATCCGAGTGCTCGTGCTCGGCTTTACGAGGCTTGTGCTCGTTTTAAGAGTGCGAGGCTTTGCTCGGCTTTACGAGTGTGTTAACTCGTATTAAGTGTGCGAGGTTTTGCTCGGCTTTACGAGTGTGTGAACTCATATTAAGTGTGCGAGGCTTTGCTTGGCTTTACGAGTGTATTAACTCATAAATAACGTGTAAGTTAAATAATGTGTAAATTAAATAACGTGTAAGTTAAATAATGTGTAAGTTAAATGTAGGCGAACAATCAAACTTGAATAAAATAGGAAATTTTATAAGTTTTGGGACTGCGCTCGAGTAACTTCCGAGTTGCCTACGTATCCTGCCATGCTTAGATGGTCAAGAATCAAGTCCACGTAGTTCAGTGCTAAAGATTACAATTGAGGTTCCCATGCAGATACTAGTAATCCATGAGATAAAAAGTAATGATAACATCCAAACTACGGCCCTAATGTGCCAACAAGACAATAAAAGAATTGGAATGATTGGTGTCTTACTTGTAGTATTCATGCTTTGCGCATCGAAAAATTTAGATTTAGCCAAGATTGCGTTGTCCACAGATTGATTGATTCGAGCGGCTGATACCAACTTCCTCATCTCAGATTGATCCGCCTGAGATTACGTCGATCCAATTGTCATCAACATCGCTGAGGTTGCCCTTTTTGCACCTTGGTTCATCCTCCTTTTGTTGCTGAGAGCGACTTCTCTTTCTACCCCCAGATGGTTTGTCGTCTCGTGGTTCTCGATCCTCAAGGACAAACTCAATAAGTTTTCCATATTGAATGAGTCGTTCAATTTCGTTCCTCAAGGCCTTGCATTCATTAGTATAATGACCATGCTGTCTGTGATACTTGCAATATTTTCTTGACTCCTTCATCTCGTCAGTTTCCTTGAAGGGTCTAGGTACATTGAATATCCCACGATCCTTTGTGACAGCAAAGATTTCAGCAATGTCATTTCTCAAAGGAGTATAGTTATCAAACCTCTCGAAAGGTGATCGGCCTCGATCACGATCTTTGCCTCTGTCATCCTTTCTCCTGTTTCTATTCTCTTTACCTCCATATGATGTCGGTGAATCGACTAAACCTTGGTTCAGAGTAGCTTCTTCCATGTCAGTCACTCTGCGAGAAAGATCCATGATTTGCTCAATAGTAGTTGGTGCTTCCCAATTTAACACTTCCACCAACTTTTTACTTTGACATCGATTTTCTAGTACAGATATAACTAGATCAGCAGTAGGAGATTGCACTCGTCCAATCTCTATATTAAGGCGTTCTATGTACTTCCCCAAAGTTTCATCAGGTTTTCTGTGAATATTGAACAGAGTACTGGGAGATTTCTTCTTCATCCGATAAGTAGCAAATTTCTTGACGAACATCTCCCTGAACTGTTCTGCGGATCTAATAGTTTGTGGAAGCAAATTCTTGAACCATTCTTTGGCAGTTCCTCTTAGACTAAGGGAAATCAGCTTTGCCCTTAAATCCTCATTGTACCCCAAGACTTGCAGTTCTGCATCCAAGTCATCAAAATGCATTGCTGGGTCAGTCGTCCCATCATACTTCTTCATATCAGGAAGTATAGTGCCTTCCTTCAGTGTTAATCTACTGATTGCCTCACAAAAGGGGTTCGGCCTCTCCCTTAGTGGAATATGTTCTGCCACAACAGGTTCTAATCTTGGTGCAACTCTTTCAGGCAAGTCCCTATCTCTTCCGGCAGTTCGACTTGCTGCAAGTCGATGATCAGAAACTCTCTGCCTTGAATTCACCTCTCCATCCCTTACTTCTCTATCTCGACCAGTTGCTCGATTGGGAGCTCTGTAAGCATTAGTCCTCACTGAACGAGGATTCCTTCTTTCAAGCGAGGGAGATGGATCCCTTGGTCTTGTCATCCTAGTTTGCGTATACTGCCTTGAATCATCACGACGCTGGGTCGGATGAGTCCTTCCTTGCTACGGTGCCGCAGGCTGTGTTGCTGGTTGTTGTGCTATTGGAGCTTGAGCATTTTGTAAAACAGAAGTGTTAGCCAATTGTTGCACAATCATTGGGACCATAGTCCTTTGGAATGCCGCCATGATTTGATCCAACTGAGCGGAATTCAATAGCTGTTGTTCCGTGGGAGGAACGTCAGGTTGATTCGCTGTGTGAGTTGGAGGATCAAGGGGAGTGATGTGCGCTGCCACTGATGTTCGCTCAGAAGCATCAGGCGCCCGATTATCATCCTCCCTCCGTGATCTAGTCCTTCCAGCCATTCCATTCTTATCCGTTGCTCTCCGTTGAGCCATTGAGTGTCAGTGTTTGTTACTAAGTGCGTGTAGAAGGTTCCCACAGACGGCGCCAGTGATGTGGGGTATTTTCGTCTGGATACGTGTCCGCTCTCCAACACTCCACGTCAGACTGCTTTAGTTCCTGCTGGATGCTTAAGCAGCTTTTGAGTTCGGAACCTGCACTCAACACCACACGTAAACTAAGCCGGTGCCTCCTCCGGCGAAGGCACTCCGACGCTCAAGTCAGATAGGTCGGAATTTGAGGTATTGTCGTCAGAGACAATAGCTCGAATTTATAGCTCGAAATATGCCCAAATAGGTCGAATTTAGGCCAAATAGCTCGAATTTGGGCCTAAATAGGTCGAATTTGGGCCCAAATAGGTCGAATTTAGGCCAAATAGGTCGAATTTGGGCCTAAATAGGTCGAATTTGGGCCTGAATAGGTCGAATTTAGGCCAAATAGGTCGAATTTGGGCCTGAATAGGTCGAACTGGGCCTCAAATAGCTCTAAATATGCCCAAATAGGTCGAATTTGAGCTCTATAGGTCGAATTAGCACACCTCGAAATGGTATTGAGAACCGTGATGAGAAAACCCGAATAGATCGAATTACTCTCAAATAGCTCGAAATACACTCTATATAGATCGAAGAAGAGCTATTGCAATATAGCTCGAAATTATTGCTCTATAGCTCGAATTCGATGTATATAGCTCGAAATTAGATGCTAGAAAATAAAAACGTACCTTAGAATGAGGCATGGGACCCCCTTATATAGTAATAAGAGTCCTTATTCGTCTAAAAGTGCAATCCAAGTAGAACTATGACTCAAAATAGGTCGAATTAGAGCTATTTTGAAATAGCTCGAATTGGTCCTTCAAATAGGTCGGATTAGGCCTCAAATAGGTCGAATTTGGGCCCATATAGCTCTAACTGGACTCCTGGGCCTCACATAGATCAGATTTTAGCCCATATAGCTCGAATTGGGCTTTTGGGCCTTCAAATAGATCTTATTTGAGCCCATATAGCTCGGATTGGGCTTGATATAGGTCAACTGGGTCAAATAGGTCGAAATAGGCCAAATAGGTCGAATTTCGACCTATTCTTCAGCTTTGCGCAGTCTCACCATTTTTGTTATATCTCCTTCTCTGGACCTCGAAATCTAGATCCGCTTTTTGATTTGGAAACTAGACTCAAGAGGCTTTCCAGGAATATACAATTCATCGAATTCGTAGTTGAATTGATAGCTCGAATTCAATAGTCGAAATCCAGCTCCGGATTGACTCTCCAAAACTTCCTCCCCTTTATATACCACTTAGAGTCCTTCCTTAGCTAGAAGTCCATTCCAAGTAGAATTATAAGTTGACTTGGGCCCTGAATAACTCTAAATTGGGCCTGCACAGGCCTAATTTTGAGTTTTGCTCTGAATTGTAATTTTGCATTAAAAAATAATGGTGCTGACGTGGCATAATAATCCCAAAATATGCTCATATATTATATCGAATATTATGACGTGGCAGTACCAAAATATGGTACATCAGTGTCTTTGTTACGATTTTTATCATCTATCTTGTGAAGTGATCATCTTTTGAGGAGACTGCGAGACGCAATGCTCGTCTTACTTTGACTCTGCGAGGCACAATGCTCGTCTTATGAATGGTCTGCGAGGCACAGTGCTCGACTTACGCACTGTCTGCGAAGCGTAATGCTTGACTTACGGACGGACTGCGAGGCGCAATGCTCGTCTTACAAATAGGTTGCGAGGCACAATGCTCGTCTTACGGATAGGCGGTGAGGCACCATGCTCGGCCTACTGAACGTCTGCGAGGCACAATGCTCGTCTTACAAATTGTCTGCGAGGCACAGTGCTTGACTTACGGACTGTGTGCGAGGCATAATGCTCGGCTTACGGACGGATTGCGTGGCGCAATGCTCGTCTTACGAAAAGGTTGCGAGGCACAATGCTCGTCTTACGGATAGGCGGTGAGGCACCATGCTCGGCCTACTGAACGTTTGCGAGGCACAATGCTCGTCTTACGAATTGTCTGCGAGGCACAGTACTCGACTTACAGACTGTCTGCGAGGCATAATGCTCGGCTTACGGACGGATGCGAGTCGCAATGCTCGACTTACGAATAGGTTGCGAGGCACAATGCTCATCTTACGGAGTCAGTCAATTGATACCTATGTTGATAAGAATGTTAATATGACGTAGACAAACAACCATACTTAAATCAAATATGAAATTTTATAAGTTTTGGACTGAGCTCGATTAACTTCCGAGTTGCCTACGTATCCCGCCATGTATAGGTGGCTATGAATCAAGTCCCCGTAGTTCACTGCCAAGTATTACAATTGGAGCTCTTGCGTCGAGACTCGTAATTCGTAAAAGAATAAGTAAATAAAGCATTGAAATTACGGTCCTAACTTGCCACACAGCCTGTTGTTCTGCTAGCTCTTCTAACTGTAAAACCTTCTCAAATTCTTGACGTTCCAAGGGCGTGACAATGTCCTTACTCCCAATTCTTGTAAGTAATAGTATCCTTTTGCGCTTGCTTTTTCCACTCTGTATGGTCCTTCCCAATTTGGCTTCAATTTCCCCACATGCTTGGTGGCTTCTACTTTCCTTAGGACCAAGTCCCCCACTTGAAAGTTTCTGAACCGAACTTTGTTGTCATATGCTTTTGCCATCATGGATTTGTAAGCTTGAGTGCGTTGGTAGGCTTCTTCCCTTGTTGCTCCTATTAGCTCGAGGTCCATTTGTCTAGCTCTTAGTGCTTGTTCCTCATTATATGTGACGATTCGATAAGTTGGCATTCCGATCTCCGCGGGTATTACTGCTTCCGAACCATACGTTAACAAATACGGAGTTTCGCCCGTAGAAGTTCGTGGTGTTGTACGATATGCCCATAATATTCCTGGCAACTCGTCTGCCCAATTTCCTCCTTCACCTTGCAACCTTTTCTCCAAACTCTTCACGAGTGTGTTGTTTGTGGCCTCTACTTGCCCATTAGCTTCTGGGTGCGTGACAGATGTAAACCTCTGCTCAATCTTCATATCCTTGCACCAGTCTTGAATCTTGAATCCCTGGAATTGTCTTCCATTGTCTGATATTAGTACCCTTGGGATTCCGAACCTGCACACAATGTTCTTCCAGATGAACTTCTTCACATTGGTCTCTATTATTGTCACAAGTGCTTCAGCCTCAACCCACTTGGTGTAGTATTCAACCGCCACCAATAGCCATTTCCTTCCGCCGGACGCCACTGGCATTGGTCCTACAATGTCAATTCCCCATTGATCGAAGGGACATCCATAGCTCACGATTGTCATTGGTTGTGCAGGTGTATGAATGATTTTTGCGTGTAGTTGACAACTTCTACACCTCCTAGTATAATCCATCGAATCTCTCATAATCGTTGGCCAAAAGTATCCTTGTCGGAGTATCTTCTGTGCCAAGGACCGCCCTCCAGAATGATTTCCACAGCTTCCTTCGTGAATTTCCCTCAAAACTTGCTTTGCCTGGGTGGGTGACAAACATCTTAAGAGTGGTCCCTCAAAGGATCTTTTGTAAAGTTCTCCATTAAACATGGTGAATCTCGCTGATTTATATTTGAGTCTTCTCACGGCTTGTGGATCAGTTGGCAATTTTTCGTTTTGTAGATAGTCTATTATTTCATCCTTCCAACACGCCTCGACTTCTACTGGAAAAACGTAATCTAGAGCTTGCGTTGTCGTTGACTCCAGGCCTTTGCTAATTGACGGTTGGTCTGCGGCTAACAATGTTACTCGTCTCTCCACAAAGACTTCTGCAGTGCTTGCAAATCTTGATAATGAGTCGGCCCGTTCATTCTCCAATCGTGGAATCTGTGATATAGTGAATGTCTCAAAGTTAGATGTCGCCTCCTTCAGCTTTTCAAGGTACTTCACTATTGCTGCCTCCTTAGCTTCGTATCTACCCTCAAATTGATTCGCAATTAATTGAGAGTCTGTGAATGCCATAAGTTTAGTTATCCCAAGCGATTTTGCCATCTGAATACCGGCTAGCATGGCTTCATACTCTGCTTGATTATTTGTGACTTGGAAATTCAATCTAATGGCATAATCGAATTCTCTTCCATCTGCCGATCTTATGTAAATTCCTGCGCCTCCCGCATCAACTGTGGAGGATCCGTCCACGTGTAGAGTCCAAATCTCCTTTGCTGCCCCGGTCTTATCCTTTTGACTGCTTTCCGTCACCATAGCCACATCGATTGATGGTTCTGCTTCCGAGATAGTTTCTGCGACAAAGTCCGCCAGTCTTTGTGCTTTGATTGCAGTTTTTGGTAAGTACTCCAAACCATATTCTCCTAGCTCGATTGCCCACTTGACCAGCCTCCCAGATGTTTCTAGCTTTGCCATGACCTGCTTCAATGGTTGATTTGTAAGCACTATGACTGGGTGTGACTGAAAGTATGGTCTTAGTTTCCTTGCAGTTATCACCAATGCGTAGGCCAACTTCTCAATTTCCAAGTAATTGAGTTCTGCTCCGTTCAAAACTTTGCTCACGTAATAAATCAGCAGATGTTTCTTATCTTTATCTGGGACCAACACTGTGCTGAGTGAATTCTTCGTTACAGCTAAATAGAGATATAATATTTCGTTATCCTTGGGCTTTGATAATAGTGGTGGCGTTGTAAGGTAAGTCTTCAGTTGACGAAATGCCTCCTCACAATCCTCCGTCCAGGCAAACTTTGGCGTTTTTCTCAACTTCTTGAAGAAAGGCAAACTTTTCTCCGCGGAATGTGATATAAAACGACTGAGTGTCGTTATTCTCCCCACCAATCGTTGGACTTCACGAACCGATTTGGGAGATGGCAAATCCATTATAGCCTTGATCTTATCCGGGTTCGCTTCTATGCCCCTTTCATTTACCATGAAGCCTAGGAATTTTCCCGCTTTGACTATGAATGTACACTTCTTTGGATTTAACTTCATCCCGTACTGCCTCATGATCCCAAAAGCTTCTTCAAGATGCTTAACATGGTCTTCCGCCCTTAAACTTTTGATAAGCATATCATCTATGTAGACCTCCATTGTCTTACCTATTTGATGGTAAAACATCTTTGCAACCAATCTCTGGAATGTTGCTCCTGCGTTCTTTAATCCAAATGGCATTACTCCGTAACAGAATATCCCCCTGTCTGTTATGAATGCGGTTTTGTGCTGATCTTTGACCGCCATCAAGATTTGATGAAAACCACTCTGTGCATCACAAAGGCTAAGTAGTGCACATCCAGCTGTTGAATCAACCACGAGATCAATCCTAGGCAACGGGAAATGATCTCGTGGACAATGTTTGTTCAAATCCGTGTAGTCCACGCACATACGTCATATGGTTGGTTTCTTTGGCACAAGGACAACATTGCTTAGCCATTCCGAATATTGAACTTCAAATATGTGACCTGCTGCTAACTTTGTTTGCACTTCCAATTCTGCCGCCTTATTCTTCTCATCATTGAAATGTCTCCTCTTTTGCCGAACTGGTCTTGCATTTGGATCGACATTGAGGTGGTGTACTGCAACTCGTGGGTCTATGCCTTTTAAATCCGAATCAGTCCATGCAAATACATCAAAGTTTCTCTGCAAACATGCTATCAACGCTTTCTCCATCTCCATTGGCAGTTCACTTCCAATTTTGATGATCTTCTCAGGCTCATTATCCATTAGAATAACTTCCTTGAATTCTCCAGAAGGCTTCATGCGTTCGATCTCCAATTGTTTCTTGTAACGCAAAGTGGTTTTATCCTCCCTTTCTTCCTTTGTCGGTTTCAGTTCAACTCCCTTCATGGGAACATCAGAATCTTTAGGGGTTTCTCGCTGATCCTCTTGTGTTGCAAGCACCATCTCAATATCTTTACTCTCCGTAACTTGTGGCGTCCCCGCATCTTGAGCTTCAATCAGATCTATGTCAGGTGCAGCTTTTGCCTTGGTAGGTTTTGTTGATGTAACATAACAACTCCATGAATCACGATAGTTTGTTGTCAACTCTGCGACTCCCCCAGGAGTTGGAAATTTTATCTTCTGATGAACTGTTGAAATGATCATAGCAAATGCGGTTATTCCTGGTCTTCCAATTAATACATTGTACGCAAACGGCATATCAACAATGAGATATTCCACATTCAATGTTCTCCTCTTTGGATTGACACCAAAAGATGTTGGTAGCATTATTCTTCCAACAGGCTTGACTTCACTTCCGCCAAATCCTAATAGAGGCGAATTCACCTCCGAGATCTCGTACTGTCCAAGCTTCATTTGCTGTAAAGCATCCATGAAGATAATGTTAGATGAGCATCCATTATCTACCATAATTCTTCTTACAGCGTGATTTGCAATCACCGCGGTAACCACCATTGGGCAATTCAAGTACTGAGCCTCCTTAGCTTGTGAAGATAAGCTATCAAAGTCGCTATCATCGAATGTGATCCTTGTATCCATTTTGTCTACTGCAAATACCAGGTCTATCTATGGACGTTTCAAACGCTCATACTGTATATCATGTGAAATCCGTTTCCTGCTTTTGGTCGAATCCGCACCTGTAGGTCCTCCGACAATCACATTTACTCCGTTTTCGATATCATCGTTACCGTTACCCTTCCTTCTTCTTGGTTCGTCCTTCTTTTCTTTTGGGGAACGACTTCGCTTTCGTCCACCCGTTGATTTCTCATCCCTTGGTTGCCTATTTTCCAGTACATAATCAATAAGCTTACCCTCGAGAATGAGCCGTTCAATCTCCATTCTCAAGGCCCTGCAATCGTTAGTGATATGTCCATTTTGTCGGTGAAACTTATAATATTTTTTGGATTGCTTCATCTCTTAAGTTTGCACCATGGGTCTTGGAGATTTGAACCTCTCCTTATCCCCTACTATCATATAAATTTCGCCAATTGGTTTCTTCAAAGGAGTCCAATTATCAAACCTCTTGAAAGGTTGTCGGTTGTGATCACGATCTTTCCCCCTAGGATCTCTCCTCCAGTATTTATTCTCCTTTCCTCTAGGAATTTCTGCTAGGTCTGTTAATCCTTGATTCATGGTGATCTCCTCCACCTCAACCACTTTATTGGCGAGATCCATTACTTGCTCTATCGAATCAGGAGCGTCCCAAGTTAACACTTCAATCAGCTTTGCACTCTGGCAGCAGTTTTGGAACACCGAGATAACCAAGTCCACAGTGGGAGCATTCACTTTTCCAATTTCCAGATTTAGACGTTCTATATATTTTCCCAGCGTCTCTCCCGGCTTCCTGTAGATATTGAACAAAGTACTTGGAGACTTCTTCTTTAACCGATAAATGGCAAACTTCTTAACGAACATGCTTTTGAATTGTTCAGCTGATTCAATCGAATGAGATTTCAAATTCTTGAACCATTCTTTAGGAGTTCCCCTTAAGCTTAGTGAAATCAGCTTTGCCCGTAAATCATCATGGTACCCCAAAATCTGCAGCTCGAGATCCAAGCCATCATAATGTGTTGCAGGATTAGTTGTTCCATCGTATTTCTTCATGTCAGGAAGTCTGACTCCCTCCTTCAGTGTCAACTTGCCAATCGCTTCAGAAAATGGAGTTGGTCGCTCGGTTGATGGAATATTTTCAGCGATTACTGGTTCCGGCCTTGGTTTTGTTTTTTCATGATGGTCTCTATTCTTGGTTGTCGTGTGACTAGCTGCAGGTTGATCTTCAGAATCTCTCCGCTTAGAATTGACTTCTCCTCCCTTGTCATTTGCCCGGCTTGGGGCCTTGTTCCCTGCAGCCCTCACTGAACGCGGGTTTCTGCGTTCTTGGGAAGGTGATGGATCCCTCCGTGTTTGTCTTGTCATCCTTGATTGTTGTTGTCCTGAATCAGCTCGACGTTGTGTGTGATGAGACCTTTCTTGCTGTGTTGATGTTTGTCGTGCATCTGGCGCTGGAACGTTTTGCTGCAATCCAGTGTTGGCCAGTTGTTGCACGATTATTGGTACCATGGTTTGCTGTAATGCTGTCATGATCTGAGTCAGTTGTGCAGGATTCAACAATGGTTGTTCTACGGGAGGCACTATTGGTTGGTCCGTCATAGTGCGGGCTTGATCCAGAGGGGCATTGGGAGCAGCTACCGAAGTGTTCTCAGAAGCGTCAGCAACTCGATTCTCATCTTCCCTCTGTGATCTTGTTCTCCCAGCCATTCCGTTCTTCTCTGCGGCTTTGCGGTGAGCCACTGAATTAGTGTTGATGTTTGCTCCTAAGTGCGTTTAGCGGTTCCCACAGACGGCGCCACTGATGTGGGGTATTTTCGTCTGGATACATGTCCACTCTCCAACACTCCACGTCAGACTGCTTCAGTTCCTACTGGATGCTCAAGCAGCTTTTGAGTTCGGAACCTGCACTCAACACCAAACGTGAACTAAGCCGGTGCCTTCTCCGGCGAAGGCACTCCGACGCTCAAGTCAGACGGATCAGAATTTGAGATCTTGTTGAACAAGGCAACAAGTCGAATGAACTGGGTGAAATAGGTCGAATGAACTGAGAGCTATAAGTTGAATAAGCAGAAAGCAATAAGTCGAATGTGAATGGCCAAACAAGTCGAATGAATTGTGTTAAACAAGTCGAATAACACAGAACAAAACAACTCGAATGCAAGCCAAAATAGGTCGAACTCGAGCTATTGACGAACAACTCGAATGACCTTGTGGAATAGGTCGAGGTCGACTTATATAACTCAAACTTAGAGCTTTGAATAATGTAAAACGTACCTTAGAATGAGGAATGGGATCCCTTTATATAGGCATAAGAATCCTTATTCAGCTTGAAGTGCACTCCAAATTGAACTATGAGTTGAATAAGTCAAACTTGGATTCCTAAAAAATAGCTCGAATGAACTCTTCTGAATAACTCAAATGACCTGCTAGGAAATAACTCGAATGAACTAAAAACAGCTCAAACTGGGCCTGGAACAACTCGAATTGGGCTTGTGCAATTCGAATTGGGCCCCAAATAACTCGAAATTGGGCATGCATGGGCATAATTTTGAGTTTTGCCATAAATTTTAATTTTGCATTAAAAAATAATATTGTTGTCGTGGCATATGATACCGAATATTACGCCATGACGATACCGAGATTTGACACATCACTATTCTTATCATTTTTAACAAACTACGAATCCCTCCCATTGTTAATGGAATGCTCTCTAAGTGATTTCCTGAAAGTAGTCACATTATCAAAACACAAACCAACAAAGAACTCTGGTTTATCCATGTCCACTCTAGGGTTAAACACTTGGTAACCATCATACACATTAGGGTCCCTTCTTGAACTTCTAGAGATATACTTTGATCCAATCACACTCCAAAACTGCTCCATGTTTTGATCTCTGACCACATACTCTTGCTCATCATCAGTCTTGTCACATTCATTGTCAACTAACCCCTCAGAATGTTGGGAATCACGTCCCACAGAGTTGTTATCATCTAAATCTTCATCCGCCTCATCCACAATCAGCTCATCATATATCTCCTCCTCATTGTTACCATCATCCTCACCACCAGCATGTTCAGACCCCCCATCATTCTGACCCATATACTCAAGAGCTTCCCCAACTTCAGGTAACTCCCTCTCACCCTCCCTCTTATTTTCTCCATAACTAGCATCACCTTCATACTACATCTCACCCTATTTTTCCATCCCACTGTAACCAAACACTACAACAATCCTATCTTCATTCAGATAAGTAACTATTTTGATGGTATCTACATCAGTTTGTAAAAAAGTCTAACAAAATGTCATCCATCTTCCAAGTGGAATTTGCAAACAACTCATATGTGTTTTTAAGCAACCCTACTTTTGTGGCCATTTCTTTTAACTCAATCATTGACATCTCATCTTCACAGCAGTAATCAAAGTAGACTAACTTACCACCAATGTAGGTGCACTTTGCCTCTTTTTTAAATTGACCACCATAGTGAAACCAAATGGTAAAGTGCTCACTGTTTGGCCCTGCAGTGAGAAATGTTATGAGATTAGTGTCATAAATTGGCAAACTTATGTAAGCTCTAACAAATGTGCATCAACAATAATTACAGGATATGTTTAATAGTATTTTAACCAAACTTTTACACAAATTACCACAACTACAGACAAACATGCACTTTAACATGCATTGCAGCAAAAACCCTTAAAAAACACCAAAGTAATGAATAAAATAGCATAAAGTTCAGTTCTTTTTACAAAAACGAAACACTGGGGACCACTGTGTGCGTCGAAACCCTTAAAAACAATAAACTATTTTAAGAAAATGATTAAAAATACACACTACACCCAAAAAATACATAGATTAAAGCATTAAACAAATATACCCTAACATGCAACCTACAACATTTTGTATTAGAAAGAGGGAACAAGAACCCACCATAATCGGGCACATTTCTCCCATGTGGTATGTCTTCCGCATCGGTTCTCATTCTCCAAACCATTTTTGTGCTCAAAATGCGGAAAACTTTAAGCAATTCGGTATGAAATCGGACAATTTTTAAAACCCTCATTTTTTCCCCAAATATGGAAAGGTTGAAAGTTCTGAGCGATTTCCCCTTAACCTTTTCAGAATTTCCCTATCACATGTATAATTGGCGGGATATGGAAATGACGGGCGTGCCCTCGACACTATAATCTTGAGTATTTACCACTTCGGACCAGTTCTTTTAGCAAATTTCAATCTCAATTCCTATTTTCCTTTTTGACAATTTGCAATATTTCGAAACATTGGTCATGACTCACCTCGAGCTAATTTGACTTCGAAACATTATGAGACACCTTTTTGACGCTGCACTCCAAACTGTTGGCCTTGCACCCTCGAAAAAATACAAAATGAAGTTGATTTTCTCTATTAATTTATAACATATAATAAGATTATTTAACGTAAGTAACATATATATTCAAAACATTTAATTTTCTCAATAGACATCTTAAATTTAATTGATCAGGTTCTTTAACTTATAGGTTTTAATCCTAAATTAGATTTTTGATCATTTTCCAATGGGTTCTTTTTTAGTTATAAATTTTAGTATTTTATGTTTTACATTGTACTTTGTTAATTAGTTTTATAACATGTTTTAATATGAGAGTAATATGGAAATATATGTAGGACATTAACTCCTGTAATATGTGAATAAGTTCTTTTGTGTTTTTTAAAACTTTATTTTGACACCAATAATTTCTTTTATATTTATTTCAAAAACATCTTTGCTTATTATTTTTTATTTTTTATTTATATATTCTATTATAAGTATTTTTTTATTATTACATATAAATATTGTGAGGCTTATTCCGCCTCTAAATCCATGAGTGTCCCTTTATACACCCAATGCTTCTTTTAAATAATCACCCAAGGCTTTTAAAGACACTCGTTTTTGTACCGTGAAAATAATAAGTTGAACCTAAGATATCCGGAGGGATAAAATGGGTAAAAGGATCATAAATGAATTAGACTAAATTTTTTTTATAGGGAAACAAAAATAGAACAACGGCGGACTGCTGCCTTTCATGTGCAATCGAGGATGGCCAAATTGTCGCCAAGATGACCTTGTAATTTGCCTTTTGTCATCACAGGGCCACGATCAATCGTCGTCCACGATTGCTAATATGTATATAGAATTAAGTGTGGGTCAAATAAACCTTTGCGACTCATCCTAATTGTGTATTTCCTATTTTACTATATTTTGGTATTTTGTTTTTTTCTCACATTTTGGTAATAAGCTTTTACTGGTAATCTGTAATTGATACATAGATTGCGTTTTAAGTTTTTACTTGATAAACACATATAATGCATAGTCAAAATTTAAGATTTTAAACTTGAAGACGCTCTCGACCGATATAATCATTAGGAAATTAAGATCGTATGCTTGAAGACGTACTAGACAAATGGAAGTAAATTCGGGTACCTTTCTTAATTTAGATGAAACTTGAATCTCCCTCCAAATCGTTTTCTCCAAATTTGACATGCGATAGTGAAAACGTTGAGCACCAATGAGAGGATTGGGCTGCTATAATTTAAACAAATTAAATAAAAATAAAAATATCAAATGAATAAAGTAGAATGCTTAAGGGTAATATCCATATTTTGTACAAAATAACAGAAACAGTTTAACAATAATATAGAATAATGAAAATTCTATTGGAGTTCAACTCTTTGGTTCATCACATAATAAAATTCATCAATTACGGAATTGACATTTGGACTTTCTGATAATTCTTTCAAACTCTTTCAAAACTACAAAGACTCGTATGAAACTCTTCTAAAAAGCGGGCAACAACTTTAACATCTTAAATAAAAATAATGTATAGAAACAATAATTTAATTAAATCTGCCCACAGTGGGGGAATCTAGATTCTACCCATGCCATAGCTTAATTTTACTATAAAATTGAGTGAGTAATTTTTTAAAGGGATAAAAGCATCAAACCTCCTGTACTATAGGGGGTGTAGCGATTTGCCCCTTGAACTTTTTTTTTTTTTGGCGACAAGCCCCCTGTACTATGGATAAACAAGATGTTTTGCCCCCTGATCAAATTTCCGGCCAATTTTTGCGAGAATTTGAAACGTGAACATGATGGTTCATTACTATTTAACCTCAAATTCAATAAAATGCTCTTTTTTCACTTTGATTTTTGTTATATTTTCTTAATTTTTCAAACCTTAGTTTCAATTATCCAAATTTATGGTTTAGAAATTCAGAAAATATAACAAAAATTGAAGTGAAAAAGATGCATTCTATTGAATCTAGGTTAAATAGTGATGAGCCATCATGTTCACGTTTAAAATTCCGGCGAAAATTGGCCGAAAATTTCTCAGGGGGCAAATTATTTTTTCAAGTCAATAGTTGAGGGCGCAAAGTGCTTATTTATCCATAGTACAGGAGGCTTGTTGTCAACAAAAATAGTTTAGGGGGCAAATCGCTACACCCCCTATAGTATAGGGGGTTTAACGCTTTTATCCCTTCTTTAAATACCTTTAACTTCAAGATCCTAATTTTATACTATACCAACCCTAAACCAAATAAATATGTAATGTTTCTTTGCCTAAAGTATAATAAACACTTTGTGTTCATAAAAAGAGCTATGGTAGCCCACTTTGAAGCCCCCAAGATGATTTTTTTTGTTAAAATATGCCAATACAAATGATAGTAAAGACTTGATATTCCTGTATATTCAAACAATTATCAGTTGGATTTGAGTACACTATAAACATCACGGGTCGATTTGCTAGAAAACAATATATATATATATATATATATATATATATATATTCATTTTTGATACTTTGCAATATTTCTAAAAACTCGAGTCAGCTAATTACGGGTCTTAAGACGTATGCTCAGATGCAAAAAGAAAAAAGAAGAAGTCTTTACGCCTCAACTTGTTAAATTTACACTTCAAGAAAAGAAAGAAACTAAGGTTGATTCTTGTTAATCTCTTTACATTCTTCCGTCCTAATTTTGCCAGAAAAATTATACTGCCATATATAAAGTGTATCCTAAAAATTATTTGTTAATTTATCAGATTTGATCTTGGGCCCAGCGTTGCCAGGCGGTAATACCCGAAGGGGGGAAGATGTTTAATTTTAAAGTTTATGTTCTTTATTTTATAAGTCTCAAATTTATATTTTGATATTTCTATTAGGAGTTTATTTTTAATTATTGATTTATTGTTTATGTTTTTTATAATATGTAAAATACATTGAGGCACTATGAGAATTTCTTTAAGTAGCTCTTATTATATGCATATAACATATTTGTACTTTTTATAACTTTATATTGAAGCAATACTTTCAAAAGTATTGGAATACCAATACTTTCTTTCAATTTATTTAAAAGACATGTTTAATTGTTATGCTTTCTGTTTAATTGTTATAACCCCGATTGTTGGATTGGGGATTTGGAAGTGCAGTATTAACAGTAGTTGTTAGGATATAGAATCCAAAATAGGTTCTAAATCGAGTTTAGAACGAACTCCTGAAAATTGAAGATGAGAGGAAGAGACTTTAATAAAAAAAAACCATTTAATTTTTTCTCGTGATTTATAATACATACAATTCTAACTTATAAGTAAGCTGAGTAACTTCTCCACTAGCATCACTAATTACACAACATCCACACTAACATATAACTCCTACACAATTCTATCGAACGTTTTACTAATATTATTTATTACAAATTATAATATAATTTAATATATAAAATATTTAAATTTAGGCCCGCATCAGTAGCAACTAATGTCGAGTTTTCTGTTTCCAGTCAAGCAAGATAAACTTCATTATTGACCTGGGCCCTATGAAGTTTTGCCTATGAAATTGATTATATATACCGTGGCCTTTAATGTCCGTTAAATATTTAGTAACGGAATGTGATCCAAGTTTACAATTGTCGAGAGCACCCTTTAGAGCCATAACTCGTGTACTATTAGGGCGAGCAGAGGTATACATGAGAAGGACCAATGTTTTTAAACCATAAAGGGATCTGTTGAGTTTGCAGACATGATCCTCTTTATCCTTCACCTCAAAACCTTCTGGTTGCTTCATAAGAATAGTTTCTTCAAGATCACCATACAAGAAAGCTGTTTCGACATCCATTTGCTCCAATCCCAGATCAAATTGAGCATCCATTTGATATTTCTATTAGGAGTTTATTTTTAATTATTGATTTATTGTTTATGTTTTTTATAATATGTAAAATACATTGAGGCACTATGAGAATTTCTTTAAGTAGCTCTTATTATATGCATATAACATATTTGTGCTTTTTATAACTTTATATTGAAGCAATACTTTAAAAAGTATTGGAATACCAATACTTTCTTTCAATTTATTTAAAAGACATGTTTAATTGTTATGCTTTCTGTTTAATTGTTAGAACCCCGATTGTTGGATTGGGGATTTGGAAATGCAGTATTAACAGTAGTTGTTAGGATATAGAATCCAAAATAGGTTCTAAATCGAGTTTAGAACGAACTCCTGAAAATTGAAGATGAGAGGAAGAGACTTTAATAAAAAAAAAAACATTTAAATTTTTCTCGTGATTTATAATACATACAATTCTAACTTATAAGTAAGCTGGGTAACTTCTCCACTAGCACCACTAATTACACAACATCCACACTAACATATAACTCCTACACAATTCTATCGAACGTTTTACTAATATTATTTATTACAAATTATAATATAATTTAATATATAAAATATTTAAATTTAGGCCCGCATCAGTAGCAACTAATGTCGAGTTTTCTGTTTCCAGTCAAGCAAGATAAACTTCATTATTGACCTGGGCTCTATGAAGTTTTGCCTATGAAATTGATTATATATACCGTGGCCTTTAATGTCCGTTAAATATTTAGTAACGGAATGTGATCCAAGTTTACTATTGTCGAGAGCACCCTTTAGAGCCATAACTCGTGTACTATTAGGGCGAGCGGAGGTATACATGAGAAGGACCAATGTTTTTGGGGAGGTAATTGCAGCATAAATTATGGGAACAAGTTCCGGGACAGCGAACCAACATTGAGCAACTGACAACTCATCTTGCTAGAACACAGGCCATAAGCCTCAGAATCTGACTGATCCTAGCGTTTAAAATCATCTTGGATGCAGCCTAGCAGATTTAAGCTGTTGAGTTGGGCCACTACTTGCAAATGGAAAGATAAATAATTGGAGGAGGTGAGGCATAATGTATAGTGATCGTGAGCAGTTATCAGAATCAATGAAGCGTGAGGCGACACTCGCGGAGAAATCGGAGGAGGCGGTGGTGGTGCACTATGTTAAGTGGAAAGATTCGGACATGGCTGCTCGGTTAGAAGTACCGGAAAAGAGAGAATCGTGATTTTTTCTAATATTTAGCATGACACCATGTAGAGATTTAATAATCTGTATATTGATTAATTTGATTAACCAAGTAATACATTAGAGTTTATATAAAAGTGAGGAACTATAATTATGGAAGTGGATAAATTCAAAAAGATGTCCTAGGATATTCCCTTATCTCCTATAAATGTATTCAGCTGTCAAATAAAAAAAATCTGCGATGCAGTTTGTTAGTACAACCGTTAATTTTACTTGTTCCCTTGCCATGGAGTATATTAACAACTTAAAAAGAATGCAAGCATATATACCTAATATAGAAAATTTTGAAAATAAACCAAAGTGAAAGTTAAAAGGAGAAAGTATTTGAATGAATGATTAAGAAAAAGTACGCAACCAAACCATCTCACCAGCCATAATGTTAACCATTAACAGAAAATTAATAAATAAGAGTAAACCATGTAATCCAACAAGCTCAGCACTGAAACTATGACTCATTATCGGTCACACTTTCGACTTGATGATGCTCTACACAGTTCTTGGCTTCAGCTACTTTCGTGTAATACCCTGTTGAGCACGATAGATATACGTCTCACTATTTAATTTTAAACACTACTTAGAGAAATAAAGAAAGGAGAGGGAAAGGTAACCAAAAATGTGTGCACTATTATCCAGCACTAATTTGTCATGTTACCTGTTCAAGAACATTAATAGCTTAAGTTAGTGGTATGCTCCAGTCAGAACCTCAAGTATCATATGTAATCATTGGAAATTAATATCTGACACTTGAAGAGGCTCTCCGTAAATGAAAGAACAACCGCGTTGTCTTGTATTAATTCAGATGAAACTTGAAGCTCCATCCAAGTCATTTTCTCCAAGTTTAACATGCGATAGTGAAAGCATTGAGATCCATCGGGCTTCATTAAAAAAATTAACTCGTTCTTCACTGCGCTATAGAGCCGATCGCTTGAAGATCCAAGTACGACATTCCGTGGCTAACATGACTAGGCAAGACCAAGTAGACTAATGGTGGTCATGTAATGACCATATAAACAAATTGTCAACCGCACCATGCAATGCCTATGAAGCATAACAGACCATTGAAGGAAGCTATCAGTTCAAAAGAGGAAATGTCGTGAACAAAACCGGGAAAAAGGACGAATGGCATAATTCATCCACTTTCTTCAATAAGATTGAGTCGTGTACCAGGTTCAGAGGCTTCCTTATAAACATATGCTATCAGTTTTGGGTTCTTCTAGGAACTTTTGAAGTGCAACTTATGAAAATAATGTTCAGCAATCAAATCCTTCCACAATTCAGCAACTGTCTTACATTTTAACATATCTTTCACAGGAAATTTGAATAGCATAGTATGCACGTGGTCTGGAATTTCACATACTTTACGGACATAATCTGATCCAGGACATATGTCCTTGCCTTTAACGTAAGACAGGCCTGCTCTATCTTGTGAAATTTTTCTCGGGGATTAGTATATCGCCTTTAAGTCACTTGATCTCTGGTGAAGTGACTTGAACTGCAATAAGAGGTCTTCAGTAAATTTTTTGTGCATTCTAACACTTAACTCAGTACAAGAGCCTGTGGAACACAGATCTGACATGCTGACCGTATCATCCTCATTCAGATATATTTTTCTCCAAAACCTCTTGCATTAATAATGTATACGCACCTCATTTTCTTGTTTTCAGAGTTAGAGCTCTGTCTTCGAATCTTCAAACACAAAAGAAGTAACAAATTTGACATGAAATATTGCGGGTGGAGTTATAAATAACTTAATAGCTTCTACCAAAATGATCCAAGTAAACAAAATGGCAAGAATTTGAGTGTCTTCATGAATGTCTTGGTTACCACGGTGGCCTCAGATCTCGATGTGAAAGTGACAAAAATGCCTCCTCAAGACTTGTATGGTTTATTCTTTTAAGTTATTTTTAAGGATTTAATTTTGTGCCTCAGACCAAACTATTCCACTATTTTAGCAAAGATATTCTAAATAGAGGAGTCACGCATACATAATATGCATAACAACATGGAGGTTTGGGACGAGAGTAAGCAAAACTCAACGAGCACAAAATTAATTCTGACAGAAAATTCTATATTTTTGCGCAGAAGGCCAACATATTCAAATTTATACTTATTCTCCATTATTTCATATAGTCTTCAGTCTGCACGACACCCCTTGGATCGTGATCAATTTATCTCAGCTTCTGACATGGTAAGTAAAGGCTGCACACGTGATTCAACATGTTCTATAAAAATTTCCAGACATGGGAAACAACACAATGAACCAATTTCATTGATAATAATGCTAAAACCATTCATACAGCATGTCAATGAAACAATTCAAAAGGCACTAATGTTAGAAATCACCACTAGAGTCTATTGGTATAGAACACGAGTGAAGTAGAAAAAAAAAGGAACATTTGTTGTTGATAAAGCAAAATGAACCGAAACTCGAAAGATACATTCATAAAATACATACATATAAAACCAAGAACAAAAAGGAGAAGTGAATATTTACCAATTAAGCCGATGCGTCTTGCTCTCAGTTGGTACTTGTGGCGACAGAGTTGCAAGAAAACACAATGAGAAGCCAATGTAAACCCTCGGCTGATGTTCTAGGTTGTGACTAGGTATGGCGAAAAGGATATGTTTGGACCGTTTAACTAACTTTGGTAAGACGAATGAACCAAAAGAACATTGTGCAGTAACTTCTCAAAATCTGGCGGGCAAAAGGTGTCAATGTAGATATAAAGGCACAAAGGAAAAAATTCTTCAAAATTTATCCGAATAAACTCATAAATGCACGAATTGAAACTTATTCACCTAAGTTATAACAAACATAGAATCTTTAGAATATATTAAATCCCGCGTGTTAGGATCCGATGCTCATTTTGGCCTACACTAGAGGGGGCTTCTTGAAATCTATCCCACAATGATTGGAAACTCTTCTGGACTTCTGTATATTAATGAGTTCCCCCCTCGAAGATCACAAGAAAGATTGTTATAATCTTCTCCAGCAGTTGCTAATGAGAATTCCTGTGTTCTTGTTGAATCGGGTACAGAGACAGCCAGGAGGTTTGCCTAGACAGACTCGCATTTCTCATCGAAGAAATACATGAAAAGGATAATAATAAAAACTTTCCTAACCCATCTTTGTAGAGCCATGCATTGTAAGTGATCCCAACCTGCCCTGAGCACGTCTTCGTTCGGTCATTCCTTCTTTACTTGTTCGCTATGGCTTGAGAGTGAATCACACAAGACTTCGGAAAAACAAGTTCATGAGTCGTGGGCCTTCTACCTCCATGCGGCATTGCTCGTTCATGCTTTTGTCCATTGCAGAAAATTCCCACAGCTAAGGCCCCTAAATGATCGCTCAGTGATAAAGGAGGTAGGGGAGCAGAGACAGCAAGAGCTTTTGACTCTGTTCAAGACATAGTTGTAGTGAAAACAACACATATAAACCAACAATATCACCTTTGATCTTGATTCAATTCACTCAACAACAATGCAAACTTGATCAAGCACAAACAGTGTATAAACCAACTGATTTGATCGGATAAAACCAAGCACAAGAAGATGAAATCTAAAGCAATCAAACAAACACACAAGACAACGATTTACATGGTTCGAATAAGAGTTCAATGTGAACTCTATTCTACATCCAAGGGAGTAATCTTATTGCTTCAAAGTGAGAGCGTTTCTACTGAATTTACAAGATGAATAATGTTGTTACTTGCTCTGTTTTTCTGTTGAATCTAAGCTATATATACACCCATGTATATCACCTATACATACACTATACACACGCTCACAATTCAGCTGAAAACCAGCTCCTCTAACTAACTTAACCGCTTCAAGTTGCAGGCTGACTTCAACAGCTTTTCCGGCCAACTTTGTGTTCTGTTTTGTTAGTTATTTTCTATTTGTTGAACCACAACTTTCAACATTCTCCACCTTGGTTCATCAACCTCATTACCTGTCTATAACCAGACAACTCCTCCAGCCCTCAGGCTCCATTCAGTTCAACTGAATAAAGTCCAAGCAGTACTTGAACTTTGTGCTTGGGAGAACCTTTGTAATCATGTCTTAAGGATTGTGTTCAGTGTCAATCTTCTTCACTTACACAGCTCCTCTTGATACAATCTCCCTGACAAAACGTAACTTGATATCAACATGCTTGGTTCTTTCATGGTACACTTGGTTCTTGGATAAGTGTATTGCACTCTGGTTTTCACAATTTACTGTGATCACCTCCTGCTGTAACCTCAGTTCCTTAGAAAACCATCAAGCAATAATGCCTGCTTCACTGCCTCAGCCAAGTCAATATACTCAGTTTATGTATTTGACAAAGCTACCACTTTCTGCAGTGAAGCTTTCACTGTTGTACCAAATGCAGTAAAAACATATCGTGTGAGTGACTTTCTGGTGTCTAAACATCCAGCATAGTCAGAGTCCACAAACTCCTCAATTCCTGACCTCTGATGTTTAGCTCCACCATAGGTTAGACCCTTTCCAAATGTGCCTCTCAAATACCTCAGAATCCAGTTGAGTGCTTGCCAATGACTCTTGCCTGGATTTGCCATGAACCTGCTTATCATGCTAACTGAATAAGCAAGATCAGGTCTTGTGCACACCATTGCATACATCAATGAGCCTACTACATTTGCATAAGGATGTTTATCCATAAACTCCTTCTCTTCATTTTTACTGAGTTTGAACTGTTGAGTCAATGGAGTTTCAACTACTTTAGCTTCTTTCATTCCAAACTTTCCAAGTAGTTTGTGTAAGTAATCACTCTGTGACAGATATAAAAGTCCTTTACTTCGTTTTCTAGTGATTTCCATGCCCAAAATCTATGTTGCAGGACCCAAGTCCTTCATCTCAAACTCACTGCTCAGTTCACTCTTGATAGTTGCAATTACTTCCTTACTGTTGCTTACCAACAGTATGTCATCCACATACAGCAACAATATTGCATAGCTATCATCTTCATTGAACAATATTGCATACCCTAGGTGACTGTTTTTAAACCATAAAGGGATCTGTTGAGTTTGCATACATGATCCTCTTTATCCTTCACCTCAAAACCTTCTGGTTTCTTCATAAGAATAGTTTCTTCAAGATCACCATACAAGAAAGCTGTTTCGACATCCATTTGCTCCAATCCCAGATCAAATTGAGCAACCACAGCTAGGAGTATTCTGATTTATCTGTGTTTCACTACAGGTGAGAATACATCATTATAGTCAATCCCCTCCCTCTGAGTGAAGCCCCTAGCTACCAACCTTGCTTTGTATATACTATCTTCAACACCGGGAATTCCTTGTTTCACTTTATAGATCCATTTACAGCTTACTAGCTTAGCTCCGACTGGTTTCTTTATCAATTCCCAAGTGTTGTTCTTCATCAGAGATTTGATCTCTTCTTTCATAGCCTCCAACCATTAACCTTTCTTCTTGCTAGCTAGTGCAGCTCTATAATGCTTTGATTCTTTCTCCAGAACCTTGCTCAAGCTACAAGTGAATAAGCTAACAAGTCAGCATAACCATACCTTTCAGGTGCTTTCAGCTGTTTCCTTGTTCTATCTCTTGTCAGCATATATTCCCTTTCTTCCTCCTGTTCTGGTGTTCTAGCTTGCTGAGGAGTTTGGTCTGGTTCTGATTCTTCATCATCATCATTCAGAAGCCAAGTGTACCAGCTTGAGTGTCAATGTTATTAGACTCCACCTCAAACTGAATCCTATCAAGTGTATCATTCTGTTTTTCAGTCTTATTTGTAGTTTCTGTGGTTTTCACTTTACCAAGTGTCATTTCTCCTTCATTGAACACCACATCTCTACCGATTATGCATATTTTATGGCCAGACTCTAAGCACCATAGCTTGTATCCCTTCACACCTTCTGGATACCCTATGAACATACACTTCAGAGCTCTAGGCTCTAGTTTATCCTGTTTTATATGTGCAAATGCCTTGCAACCAAACACCCTGAGCATGCTAAGATCAGGAGCATGCCCACCCCACACTTCTTTAGGTATCTTCATGTTCAAAGCTGTAGAAGGACACCTATTTATTAGATATGCAGTTGTTACCACAGCTTCTGCCCAAAACACTTTAGGTAAAGATGCACTGTGAAGCATGCATCTTACCCTCTCCAGGATGGTTCTATTGATCCGTTCTGCAAGCCCATTTTGCTGAGGTGTATAGGCTACTGTTTTAGTTCTAGCTATACCAACTTCTCTACAGAATTTATTGAAGTTTTTAGAGCAAAACTCAAGGCCATTATCTGTTCTCAACCTCTTGATCTTTCTTCCTGTTTGATTTTCCATCAATACTATCCAAGATTTAAAGGTCTCCAACACCTCATCCTTAATTTTCAAAGTGTAAATCCATATCTTTCTAGAGTAATCATCTACAAGGCATAGAAAATACCTGGCTCCTGAGTGTGATGCAAATCTTGAAGGACCCCAAAGATCTGCATGGATGTAATCAAGCCTTTGTTTGGTATTGTGTTATCCTATGGCAAACTTTACCTTGCAAGCTTTTCCATACACACAGTTCTCACAAAAAACCAGCTTCTCCAACTTGTCAACACCAAGTAATACTTGTTTTTATAGCTCTGCTAATCCTCTCTCACTGACATGACCCAACCTCCTATGCCATAGCTGAGTTTTTGTGATTTCAAACCCTACTGTGGCAGATACAGCTTCCTGAGCAACTTTTCCATAGAGAGTGTACAAACCATTCTTTCTATACCCCTTCATGACCACCATTGAACCCTTTAAAACCTTCAGAATGCCATTTTTACACTTGAATTGAAAACCTTTCTTATCTAACTCTCCCAGATATATCAGGTTTCTTTTCAAGTCTGGTACAAATCTGACTTCTTTCAGCAGCCTGAGATGACCATCATGCATCTTGAATCTCACAGATCCAATACATGTACCTTACAGGGTTTATTATCTTCTAACAGCACTGAACCACCATCTATTTCTTCATACTCTTCAAACCATCTCTTGTTTGGAGTCATGTGGTATGAACAACCAGAATCCATGACTCATTCAAGTTCAGGTTCTCCTTTAGACACCATCAGGATATCTGCAGACTCATAACCATCATGTGCTATAGCTGCATCACCTGACTCCTTAGAATTCTCATTGCCCTTCTTCCTCTCAGGGCAAAATCTTATGATATGACGAGGTTTGTGACAGAAGTAACACTTTCTTTCAGTTTTTCCTTCCTTATCTGGTGTCTTGTCCTTCTCTTTCTTCCCTTTATTGTTTTTCATGTGGTGTTTCCCCTTAACTACTAATCCTTCACCATTTACAGAAGCCTTCTGCTCATTTCTGTCATTCAGTTCCTTAGAATTTAGTGCAGATTGCACCTCATCTAATGTCAAAGACTCTCTACCATATATCAAAGTTTCTTTAAAGTGAGAATCAGACTTAGGTAGTGAACTTAACAGTAGTAAAGCTTGATCCTCATCATCTAAAGATACATCAATGTTTTCAAGATCCAAGATCAACTTATTGAATGCATCAATCTGCTCCTCTACAGGTTCATCTTCTTGCATTTTGAATGAATATATAGCTTGTTTAAGATATAAACGATTTACCATAGACTTGGTCATGTAGAGGCTCTCAAGCTTGATCCAAATTCCTGCAGCTGACTTCTCCTTTGAGACTTGTCTCAAGAGTTTGTCTCCTAGACTGAGAATGATGGCACTGTGAGCCTTATCAAGCATAGCCTTCTTGGCCTTCTCACCATCTCCTTATCTATTTAGGATTCAGCAAGTGCATCCAACAAACCTTGTTAAACCAACAAAGCCCTCATCTTCAAACTCCACAGCCCAAAATCATTTGATCTTGTGAATTTTTCCACATAAAATTTAGCAGATGCCATTGTGTTGTTTGATCCACGTTCACTGCACCACTTTGTAGTGAAAACAACACAAATAAACCAACAAGATCACCTTTGATCTTGATTGAATTCACTCAACAACAATGCAAACTTGATCAAGCACAATTAGTGTATAAACCAATTGATTTGATCATATAAAACCAATGAGAATAAGATGAAATCTAAAGCAATCAAACAAACACACAGCACAACAATTTACTTGGTTCGAATAATAGTTCAATGTGAACTCTATTCTACATCCATGGGAGTAATCTTATTGCTTCCAAGTGAGGGAGTTTCTGCTGAATTTACAAGATGAATAATGCTGTTACTTGCTCTGTTTTTCTGCCGAATCTAAGCTATATATACACCCCTGTACATCACCTATACATACACTATACACACGCTCACTATTCAGCTGAAAATCAGCTCCTCTAACTAATTTAACCGCTTCAAGTTGCAAACCGGCTTCAACAGCTTTTCCCGCCAACTTTGTGTTCTGTTTTGTTAGTTATTTTCAAGTTGTTCAACCACAACTTTCAACAATAATTGACCAATGAGGCCCTATCGATTAGTATTACACAGAAGAAATCAATTATAGATAAGATCTAACGGATAACAATCGGGATCTAGATCCCATGATCCTGAACCGATCTTACCTAGGATCACAAATCTCATGTTTTTCTATGACCCTTTGAAAATGAATAACATTACTAAGATAAGATCGAAGCCGAATAAATTGGATTTGGAAATAATACTACTCCCAGACTTCCTAATATAAGACCCGATCCCAGAAAGACAAAAATAAAATCATGTATTGGTCCAGGTAAATCCATTTGATTTTAGAGAAAAATATTATTTTTCGTAAAACATCTCATTAATACCTCCCAGAAACTTCTTCGATACTGGCCGACCACTGTTGAGAAACCAATCCAAGAAATTGGTTATGATTTCGAATCGGATGATTTGATTGCCCTTCCCCGACCCTTACTGCCCAACCTGAGAACGGAAAGCTAATGTGTTCCACTTATTGAATAAGGTTTTATGGTCTGTGCGTGACCCCGGGATGTCGAAGGCGCCCTTGGGGTGATCTCGTAGTTCTACAGGATGGAGATGATCTGTCGGTCCATGGATTTTCCTTCGTTTTCTTTTGCCGCATTTCACTCAAAGGGTTGAAGGGAGATAGTGCATCAAGCTGTTCGCAAGGTGGTAGGGACGCCGCGATTCTGGGGATCCACTGTTTTTGTGAGGAATCCACTGTTTATCGAAAGGAGAGACTTGTTTGGAATTTGATGAATTGAGATCTCTCCGGAAAGAATATTTTTGATCATCAGAAGAACAATTAGGCCAAAAATTAGGATACATTCTGGGAAAATCAAACTTCCATTGAAGAGAAGGAAATGAAAGACTTTCATAACAATAAGAGAAGAGCATTACGCCACGACTTCCTTAGCAAGGCATTCTCTTCCTTTGAAAAGCTAACCCTTGGTAGAGAGGGATCACCACTTTCTTCATCATCATAAATGGCCTCATCAAAACACATGGAATCCCCCATCATCGTTCTCTGTCCACTCCTGCCAAGCCGAATCTTTACTTTGATTGCCACCTGACAGCATATCTTTGTAGGATGCAGGATTCGCACCAAGAACCGCCCCGGAAGTCCCATATACCTTCTTATCCAAGGAGACCTTCCAGTTAATCTCTGTAAACCCCTCTCAGAAAAAGAAAATAGAGACAAAAAGTACCAAAGCAGTCTTGTATCAGACTACCTATCGTCTTGTAGTTGGATCCAAATTTTTGGAATGCGCAAAACGAAAGACCCTTGCAGGACCACTCGAGAGATGAAGCAGGATCATCATCACATCCTGCTCAATGGACGCTATTCAGCAGCAGATGAAGGACTGACTCTTTAAATTTAAACAAAACTTCTCTACTTTCGCTATAAAAAAAAAAAAAAAAAGAAAAAACAAAGAAAGAGGTGGGAAAGTGAGTCATAAAAACAAATAAAGAAAATAGTCGTCTTAAAAAAAATATACTTATTAGGGCTAGGAATGCTATACAAGGGATTCTCCAAAGCTCTAGAAAAAAGAAAAAGTAAATAAAAGGTTTTTTAGAATTTTATTTTTATTGATCCTACATAACCCACAACAAGAAGTTGTTTCTTTTACGCACTTGATGTTGATAAATTCGCGTGTCTGGAAATTCATTAAACCCTTTTACGCACTTGATGTTGATAAATTCGCGTGTCTGGAAATTCATTTCGGCCAATTGAACCTTCTCGAAATGTTTCTTTTTAAGAACCAAAACGATTTGTGCCAAAATAACAGATGCCAAGAAGAACAAAGACCTTCGACACGTAATGGATCTTGAAGTCCTATTTCTGCATCTCCCTGACCAACGACTTTCCGACGTTATTGACAAACAGCGGGGCATGGAACAAAATGAAATTCATCATGACAGGTGTTCACCAAGTCTAAGAATGGGCCGGCCTCGAGATGTGGTATCTGGAACGAGTGTGAAAAGCAAAGGGAAAGACATCAACCAAGCTGCTGCAGAATCAGAGCACATGGTGGTTTTCGGAAAAAATGGAGCTTCGGAGATCACAATAAAGATTGGTAATCATCTTTCTCAGTAGTTTCTAATGGAAATTCCTCCCTTCTTGTTGAATTGGGTAGGAATGGCATGCAGATTGATGATGCCTAAAAAAGACAAGTAGAAAGCCATCTGGTAAAGCGAAGGGATTCAAGGATGTGAGGAAAGGAGGACATAATTTATGCTTTATTCTTCAAGGTGAAAGGAACAAAAACTGCAAGAACTCGAGCCCCTCCTACCTCCCCTACGTTCTTGACAACCCATCTTTGTCTCAGTAGAGTCTTTTAGTGGCATGTTTCGGTGTTCTTCCCCATTACTTAGAAAAAGTGGAAGAAATAGGTTGATGGGGAAAAAATACTCCCCACCTTGGAAATGAGAAAATCTACTAAAAAAATAAAATGAAGTATCTTATGTTTTTGGTGAATAAAAAGCCTCAATGGGAAAAGAAAATGAAGCACCTACCAACGCATCTTCATAGACCAAGAACTACGAGATCACCCCCTTCATTGTGGTTACAGGAGTCTATCCGTCGCGTATAGGCTTTAAGGGTATCGTGGCATAACCGTCGAGGCATCTAGGGTTCCTCCAACATTGTAATATCTTACACCGGGTAAATCCTTAACCCTTCCCCCACTTACTAAGACTAAAGAATGTTCTTGTGAATTATGGCCAATACCGGGTATATAAGAATCTAGAGGTCCACGCCATGGATGATACGATGGAAAGAGACAAAATTTGCTACAAATGGAGAATTGCTTCTGATCATAAATTCAGGTAATTGGATTTTCACCAATGAAAACCATAAACTTCATACGCAATAAAGAAGTTCCTTATAAACATCCGCTTTCTTTAAAAGATTCTGAACAGTTCGTGTGGATACTTTGGATGTGTAACATAACAAGTAATTACTTTCCATTCTCTTAATTGATAATTGCCAATTGAATAAGTATGAGTAAAGGATCCATGGATGAAGATAGAAAGTCAATTTCCAATCTCAAAAAATGAGCAAGAGTCAAAAAAGGGGTAATTCAAATCCACTCTAGTTAATCCATATCGAAATAGTTTTCTTCTAGAAAACTTTTAACGGTGTACAAACTTTGGAAAGGTTTTATTTGATGAAGCATCCCAAAAATCCTCATTGCGTTAGGTTTTGCTAGGAATTCCTGTTTATTCTGTAATGTATATGTGTATACTACATTTATATCTTTAATCGTGATTCGAGTAGTTGTTTATTTCCCCTTCCTTTATTTTGTGGAAAGTGGCTTCCTTCAATGAAATCTCGTACTATGTCTCCATTTCATTTAATTTTGTTTAGATTATATTTACTCTATGACCATGTGTATCTTGGAAACTGGTGTAGTTTCAGAGTAACTCGCACAACTTGTGTTGGTAAAACTTCGTGGTTGTGCAATATTAGAGGATGAACACTCTTCTCGTACTAATGCTTGAGATTTAGCCTTGATATGCTCGTTAGAAATTCCCCAAAATTCTCTTTTGTTTTCAAAGAGAAAAACGACATAATTTCCCAATGCCAGTCAATTTTAATGTGTTGGAATCTGAATGATTGGCATAGTGTGTTTTGATTTTGAATTGGGAACAACCTAAGCTATCTCCATAAAATTTCGAAGTAAGGTAATCGCCTCATGGACCTCCCTCTCTAGCACATTCGAGGTTTTAATCACTAATTGAAAGGCACCACATCCCCTCTTAGCCACATGTGGTTTAATCTCTAAAAGCACATGAATTATCTGAAATACTTTGTAGTCAACAAGGCTCTGAAATCCTTCAAATGTTCGATTGGGAGAACATGACTTGGAGATAGCTTCCCGTTCCACCGGAATTAACAACAGATACACTAGTTGATATATTCATTTATCGAATGTCTCTTCGGGTGTAATATCTTAATTTCCAAACGATTATATCAGCCAAGTGTGAATGAACTGCATTTTTCTTTTTACTCCAGTCCAAGCCTCAAGTAGAAGATATAATTGTTTTGAAATTAAGATCTTACACTTGTAGGCTCTCAATAAATGAAAGTACAATAAGGTTGTGTTTTGTTAATTAAGGTAAAACTCCAAGCTCCCTCCATGTCATCTTCCCCAAATTTAACATGCGATAGTTAGGGAATTGATAACCAATCGGTCATAACCACAAAAAGTAACTCATGCTTCAATGCAACGATAGAGCCGTACAATTCAAGATCCAACTCTAGCATTCTGCGGCTAACTTCTAACAGCGGACCAAGTAGACTAAGTGGACTGAACGGGAAAATTGCATTTTTGATACACTAACTTGGCACCATTTCTTTTTTCATACCTTAATTTAGGTTGACTAAGGCCAAAACCCCTAAATTTAGTCTCACGTGAAAAATTACTGCAAAATTTTGAAATCGCCGCCGCCGGGGTACCAAAATTAAAAAAGAGATAAAAGCGTTAAACCCCCTATACTATAAGGGGGTGTAGCAATTTTCCCCCTGATATTTTTTTTTGTCAACAAGCCCCCTGTACTATGGATAAACAAGACTTTTTGCCCCCTGATCGAATTTTCGACCAATTTTTGCCGGAATTTGAAACGTGAACATGAGCGTTCATTATTATTTAACCTCAAAATTCAATAAAATGCCATTTTTCATTTCGATTTTTGTTATATTTCCTTAGTTTTCAAACCATAGTTTAAATTATCCAAATTTAGGACTTGGAAATTCAGAAAGATATGACAAAAACTGAAGTGAAAAATGTCATTTTATTGAATCTGAGGTTAAATAGTGATGAACCATCATGTTCACGTTTCGAATTCTGGCGAAAATTGGCCGAAAAGTCGATAAGGGGGCAAATTATTTTTTCCACTCAATTGTTGAGGGGGCAAAGTGCTTATTTATCCATAGTACAGGGGGCTTGTTTCCAAAAAAAAAGTTCAGGGGGCAAATCGCTACACCCCCTATAATATAGGGGGTTTAACGCATTTATCCCATTGAAAAATTGCCAAATTAGGGTACCAACGTCGTGATCTGCTAAATTATGGTATGAAAAAAGAAATGGTGGCAAGTTAGGGTATCAAAAATATAATTTTCTCGGGCTTAACTTCTTAAATCACTAAGCATTCAAAATACCATAACTTGGTACCCGCAACCAATATCTACAAATCCTTCGACAAAAGGACAACCATTAATTCAGAAAACTCAAATACTACTAACTTATTCTATAAGACCTAATAGAATTTCAGTTAGATATGTTTGTGAATTATTGGATTAAACCAAAAAATAATAACGTGTCAGCAATTAAAAAGCCATATAAACTGAATTAGCAACAAAGTGAAAGCTTAAAATCTATATTCAGTTAAACCTTTAAATTTTCAACAACGTAATAATGTAAAAAGTACTGGTCTGTGCGTTTCCAGATGGACAAAGGTCGATTCATTAAGTAATTTCACCCCAAAGTAAGCCGATTCTCCAAAACAGTTGTATAAGGCCAGATTCTCTCCCCTAGCTGTGACAAAGGAATTCTAAACATGAAGAGATGCTTTTCAACTGCAATATTTGAATTTAGTAACACAACTGCAAAATTTGAATGACTTTTCAAGATTCCTTTTTTCTCTACTTTCTACTTCCATGTTTTCATGACCGATAATTTCACTAAAACGATAAGACTATAGGATGCTTCAAGTAAGGGATAAATTAAACGACGTCTCTGAGTATTGGTAAATCGCAAGTAGTTTTTGTAGTTTAAGTAACTGTAAAAGCAGTTGTGTGTTTTATAAATTTGCTACATATAAAAGGTTATTATAGAAGTTATATGATAAGTGTGTACAGGGTCGTTAGGAACTTAGGATAGGTAGATGGGTGTTTTAATGCAAATTTGTAATTTTTAAAGACAATTACTTTTCATTTAACATTATGAGATAAATGTCATATATTGATGGTTCATGTCCCAGCTATTGCTTTAATATTTTTCATCTAATATAACTGTTTATTGAATCTTATCTTCTTGCTTGTGACCGATTCCAAGGAGAATCTTTTCGAACAAATGGATTTAAAAGAACCGCCTCACAAGTTCCCAAAAACGAAGAAGCATGCCTCACTATTTCGGTCCAAAAATTGCTTGGGCAGAAACGAGAAAAGAGAAAGGTAACGAGAAAAGTAAGCTGCAAATCCATTAAAAGATAATAAAACATACTTGCTTACCAGAATCAGTGCTCCCCTGTCTAGTAGTAAATGTTGGCGTCACCTATTAAAGAACATCAAAAGTAGCAACTAAAGTCAATGATATAACACCAATCTAGACCTCAAGTAGAAGATATCAATATTTGGAATTTGGAACTTACATTTGAAGCGGCTTTTGATCGCGTCACATGTTAAAGAATATCAAAATAAAACCAAAAGCCAATGACAAACTCCATCCAGACCCAAGTAGCATATATCATCATTTAGGATTTAGAACTTACATATGAAGAGCCACGTGGTTGCATCCACCTATTTAAAAACATCAATCGCAATCAATGATAAACTCCATTCAAACCTCAAGTAGCAGATATCAACTTTGCAATTTGGAACTTACATTAATTATGACAAATGCGAAATATATAGTATCTAATATTTTTTACCCTCCTCATGTAAATATTGGTGGAGGAATGTATCCTGAGAGTGAACAGTTCCTGCTTACAAACTCTTAGTGTTATATGGAGGGTAACTCTATCATAGTTGAATTACAGTAGGTTATCATTGAGGAACACCATGAGTTTGTAGTCTTGGTTGAATTTTAAAATCTGTTGCTAGTTATTAGCGTGGACGATACAGAGGACTTATTTGTTATATGGTCATTGCAATGCCACCATCAGTCTTCTTGGTTCGATCTTAGACCTGTTAGCCTCGGAATGCCGGAATTGGGTCTTGAGACCATCTGGTTTTTACAGTTACTTTGGTGCTCATAGTTCTTTCAACTTTTCTTATGGAAGCAATACGCTTCAGGTCAATTTGCCCTCTGGCAAAGTTCTTTGAACTGTAATACAAAGGCATAAGTTATATATATATATATTATTTATACATGAAGTGATTAGTTTTATGTATAGTTACAATTCAACTAGTCATTGAACTAACGCGTAAACATTACTATATTCAGTCTTTAGCACATGACAGATGCACACTAGATCAACTACTTATGTATGCTCATATCCATATCTCAAAAAGATCTCAGCACCGAAAAAAAAAGGCAATATAAACGAGGAAACAACACAATGAACCAATTTCTTTGATAATAATGCCACATTGTTCATACACCATGCAAATCAAACAATTCAAAAGGCATTAATGTAAGAAATCATCACTGTAGTCTGTTGGTATAGAACACGAGTGAAGTAGAAAACAAAAAAAGGAACATTTATTGTTAATATAACGATATGAACTGAAACTCGAAAGGTACATTCATGAAATACATACATATAAAATCAAGAACAGAAAGGAGAAGTGAAGATTGACCAATTAAGTCGTTGCGGCTTTCTCTCAGTTGGTACTTGTGGCGGCAGAGATTGCAAGAAAACACAATGAGAAACCAATGTAAACCGTTGGCTGATGTTCTAGGTTGTGTCTAGGTATGGGAAAAAGGATATGTTTGGACCGTTTAACTAACGTTGGTAAGAAGAATAAACCAAACGTACATTGTGCAGTAACTTCTCAAATCTGGGTGGCAAAAGATGTCAATGTAGGTATAAAGGCACCATGGGAAAAATGCTTTAAAAAATTATTGGAATAAACTCATAAATGCACGAATTGAAACTTATTCACCTAAAATAACAAACATAGAATCTTTAGAATCTTAATTACTCCAGAAATGATAAACCAGGATAGATAAGATTCAATTGTTTCTAACAAAATATGGATATCTCCGAAAAGCTTTGTGGTATTAATAGACCAACAACGACGCCCTGCTTCCAAGGCTCCTAACATAATAGGAATAAAATATAGTCGTAAAGATTCTATTTACCCATAAATGTGCAAATTGCACTTTTTTACCAAGAGTAAAAACCACAATATCCGAATAACCCTCAAAATCTATCCCACGTTACTTGGGAATCATCTGGGCTTCTGTATATTAATTAGTTTCCCCTCTACCTTTAATAAGGCCTTTTAGTGGGAAATATAAGGGGTCCAAACTTCTACATGGTATCAAAGCCACTTATGTCCAAGTCAATGTTGGCTTGCCTAAAACCCGCGTGTTAGGATCCGATGCTCATTTCGGCCTACAATTGAGGGGCTTTTTGAAATGTATCCTACATTGATTACAAACTCTTCTGGACTTCTGTATATTAATGAGTCCCCCCCCCCCCCTCTCTCACATAAGGCCTTTTAGGGGGAAACACAGGCCATAAGCCACATCTTGCTAGAACACAGGCCATAAGCCTTATCTTGCTCTAGCTTGGTACTTGTGGCGGTGGAGATTGTGAAACAACATGGGAAGCCAATAAGAACGTCAGGCCAAGTCTAATGTTGTGGCTATGAATTGCTATAACTGATTGAAATGAGAGCTATTGACAAGCCATTTAACTAGTTGTGATATTTTTCATCACCGCCCCAAAATGATTTTGATTCACGCAAAGGAAAGGTGGTATAGCAGTTATTTCTCATTCATGCTAGTCAAGACTTCGTTATTATTCTTCATGGTCAGCACAATGTTAAGTTAGGTATTTGATCCTACAAATTTGTACCCCCAGAATTTGTTCATTGTGAAAATATAAAGCAAAAGAAATAAACACTGACCATAATAACATCATAAGGATTTAACATAGAAACTTTAAATCTGGAGAAAAACTAAGGGAACCAGAGCGTAAATGCACAATATTCTGCAACCCTCAGAAATTTTCTAGCAAAAGTAAGTACGACTTATGGCGAAGGTAAGAGGAAATGACTTAAATCAAATTATGAAATTAAAATTGAATATATTCAAAACCTCGTGCAAACATACAGTCCAAACTTCGAGTGGAACATCTGTTAGAATGTAACACATTTGCCAAAAGGTTGAAGGATTTGATTGGTGAACATTATTTTCAATGTAGTACTTCAGTAGCTCACGAAAGAATCCAAAACTCATTGCGTGTTTATATAAGAAAGTTCCTGATCGAGGTCCAAGACTCTGTTTGATTGAAGAAATTAGAAGTAGTATTCTGTTTTCTAGGTTTCCTGTTTATCTTTGTGATGATTCATCTCTTGATGATGATGGTGTTGCCAATTTAATTTGGGTGTTCGTTCAATGGTCTCATATACTGGACATATATAGAAAGGGGAAGTTGGGTTATATGGATATGCAATCAATTCACTCATGAATTTCATTATCTTCCTAGTGGCAGTTCATCTTCTAGGATTCAGTATGTATAGGTTGTTCTTATCCTGAAAACCATAAATACAAAGTCTTGCGTTTTTTCTTTGAAACTCTTCTGAAGGAACATTTTTATTATATATGTGAAACATATAATCCCGGTACTAAAGGTTGGACGAGAATTGTTGATGTGCCATGTCTAGTATCTAGTACCGCTGAGTCTTTTTTCATCTTAAGTAAATGTCGGTGGAAGAATTTACTGGTTGGTTTTGTCCAAAGAGGACAAATAGGTTCCTACTTGCATCCCCATAGTTGACTTGGAGTGTGAACTCACTAGAGTCGAATTACCAGAGTTTGAGAATTTCCACCCGTTTGCACACTTGGTTGAGGTTGAAAACCGTTTGCTCTTTATTAGCATGGATGATACGAAGGACTGTTTCCTTAATTGGTCATTGCAAAACCATCAGGCCACTTAATACGGAATGTTGGGGTTGGATCTTGTGATGTAGAGCTCTATGTTGCATTGAAGAATGAGCTACTTTTTGTGGTTAAGACCGTTGGTGATCTATGCTTTTGCTATCGCATGTTAAATTTGGAGAATATGAACTGGAGAGAGCTTCCAGTACCTGAATTAATAAAAGATAGAGTTGATATTTTCATTTACTGAATGTCTCTTCGAGTTTAAGAACTTAATTTCCAAACGATTATATCAGCCAAGCGTGAATGAACTGCATTTTTCTTTTTAATCCAGTCCAAGCCTCAAGTAGCAGATATAATCATTTTGAAATTAAGATCATACACCTGGCAAGACTCTCGGTAAATGAAAATACAATTAGGTCGTTCTTTGTTAATTCAGGTGAAATGGCCAGCTCCCTCCAAGTCATCTTCCCCAAATTTAAGATGCGATAGTGAGAGAATTGATCACCAATCGGTCATAACCACAAAACTTAACTCATGCTTCAATGCACCAATAGATTCGTACATTTCAAGATCCAACTCTAGCATTTTGTGATTCTAATAGTGGACCAAGTAGACTAAGTGGAATGATGATTTTGCAATCACCATATAAGGAAACAGTCCTTCGTATCATTCATGCTGATAAAGAGCAAAAAGTTTTCAAACTCAACCAAGTGTGCAAACGAGTGCAATTTGTCAAACGCGGGTAATTCGACTCTTGTAAATTCACACTCCATGTGAATGGTGAGAATGTATATTCTTCTACAAACTTTTACTTGAGATAAAAAATCAGATTAAAGTTACTTGATACTAGAGATGGCACCTCAGCAGCTCTCGTCCAACCTTCAGTACGACGAGTATATGATTCACATTTGTAATAAGAACTTTCCTTCAAGAGAGTTTCACAAAAAAAAAATGCAAGACTTTGTAATTATGGTTTTCTAGATCAAAAACAATCTATACATACTGAATACCAGAAGATGAACTTCCATTAGGAAGATCATGAAATGCAGGAGAGAATGGAATGCAAATCCATATAACCCAAGTTCCCCCTTCTATAAAAATGCAACATATAAGACCATTCAACGAACATGTCAATTCAAGAACAGCAACACCATCATCATCAAGAGAGGTTTCAGCACCAAGATAAACAGGAAACAAAGAAAAAAGCATACTATTTCCAATTTCTTTAATCAAATATAGTCTTACACCTGGATTAGGCACTTTCTTATAGATATATGCATTGAGATTTGAGTTATTTCGTGAATTACTGAATTGCAACTTTGCAAAATAATGTTCACCAATCTAATCCTTCAACATTTTGGCAATCTTTTAACATTTTAACAGAATGATTCACATGAAGTTTGGACAGTATGTTTTCCATGAGGTCTTGAGTTTATTCTACTTTAACTATGAACCACGCGTACATACTGCAGTAACTTTTGAACATCTGGCTGGCAAAAGATTGTCATTGGTTGATATTAAGGAACCAAGGAAAAAGCTACTAAAAATCCAAAAAAGAGTAAATTCCACATGTATCTAAACAAAATACGGATATATCCTAAAAGCCTTTACCATATTGATCCACAACTACATTGCCCGGGTTCTAGAGTTCTTGAACCAAGCCTATGGCGACAATTTTCATCATTAACCCCATAATGGCAATGGTTCACGTAGAAGAACGATGTATGAAATGTATTCCTCGTCATGCTAATAAAAACTTTTCTATGGATATTTAGGGTATGTACAATATCAATTTTCCATTTGACGAATTGAGGTAATCATGAAAAGATGAAATAGGGAATTCAGTCAAACTATTAATCCCCTCTCTATTTACAAATTTGAATGATGTGCAATACCGAGAATGTTTTTATTAAGCATTATTAAGCACCATGTAAATAAAAAAAATTAAGAAGTTAGCGAATTCGTAAGAACCATAAAACCGTATCGTGGTGAAGTCAAAATTCTAAAGGTCCATCCTTAGATACCAAACAAGTGTTCTTTATAGCAAACTCATTAAAAATATATCCAATAAATCACAAACTTCAAAAATAAATGGAAAGTTCCTTTTAATATTTCAGTGGATTCCAAGGTGAAACATAAGAAAAAGAAAATAATGGATGACATTTAGGTCAATCACCTATAAGGATTCTGGATTCTAGCTACTGGCAAAATGTACTTTTGTTCTTGATCTATTATCCGTTTTACCACCTAAACCAGACAATTAGTTGACAAATATGATATTGCATACGCTTCATAATGCACATATGCCATAGTTTATGATAGAAATAAGAGGCTCATAGACTTAAGCAAACTATTATTTCTCATCACTACTAGAATATTCTAGTATCATCCACTCAAATCACAGTGAAAGGAACTACTTATTAGTCTTCAAATTCTTCTTGCACTCAAAGAAGCAAACTGGTTGATGACAAGATAAGGCCGTACAATCAAAAATTACCAAAGTAGAAAAGCACCCTCAAGTTTAACCATTTTACTGTCCTCCGTGATAAATCTATAAGAAAATTTTGTTCATAAGCGAACAAATACTAACTCTAGTAAATAGGAGCTTGCAACATTAATCACCCTAAAACTGTTATCCAGTCCACTTATGCTAAATATTTGGCCTGAGAGACAAAGCACTTAACTTCTTAAATCACTAATCGTTCAAAATACCATTACTTGGTACCCGCAGCCAATATCAACAAAGCCTTCTTCAAAAGGACAACCATTAATTCAGAAAACTCAAATATTGCTAACATAAGAAATAAGACCTAATAAAATTTCAGTTAGATATGTTTCTTAATTATTGGATCAAACCAAAAAATATAACTTGTCAGTAATTAAAAAGCCATATAAACTGAAATAGCAACAAATTGACAGCTTAAAATCTATATTCAGTTAAACCTTTAGATATTCAACAACATATAATGCAAAAAGTACTTCTCTGTGCATTTTGTGATGCACAAAAGCCGATTCATTAAGTAATTTCACCCCAAAGTAAGCCGAATCTTCAAAACAGCTGGATAATGCCAGATTCTCTACCCTAGCCATTACTTTTTTTTTTTTTGGGTAATTTCTACCCTAGATATTACAAAGGAATAAGACAACGGCATTATTGAATTCCTTTTCAAGATTCCCTTTTTCTCTAATTTCTACTTGCGGCTTTTCATGACTGATAATTTCACTAACACAATAGGACTATTGGATGCTTCAAAGTAAAGGGATAAATTAAACGAAGTCTCTGAATATTGGTAAATCGTAAGTAGTCTTTGTAGTTTAAGTAATTGTAGAAGGAATTGTGTGTTTTATAAATTTGCTACAAATAAAATGTTATTATAGAAGTTATATGATATGTATATACAGGGTTGTCAGGAGCTGAGGATAGGTAGATTGGTGTTTTAATGGAAATTTTGGGAATTTTTAAAGAGATTTACTTTTCATTTTATATGATGAGATAAATGTCATACATTGATGGTTCATGTCCCAGCTATTACTTTAGTATTTTTCGTCGAAAATCACAGTTTACTTTAATCTTATTTTTCTTCTTTGTGACCAATTCCAAGAATAATCTTTCCAAAAAAAGGGATTTAAAAAGAACCGCCTCGCAAATTGACCGTTAAGAGGGGGCTTCCCTTTTATGGAAACCCGTAGTGCTTCTCATCTAGTATTTAAGTAGGTTTAGAAGTTAGTTTTCACTCCCTTGTTTCAATTCGATTTCAGAGATATTCTCTCTATGTAAAACACTCTCTCAATTTCATCATGGAATCTTTTGATTCCTTCGTTTACTTTCAATTTAATTTGATTATCTCAATATTCATATTCTTCACTGCAGCCTAGAGCCTATCGCTTGAAGATCCAATTCCGACATTCCGTGGCTAACATGTCTAGGACGAGACCACGTAGACTGATGGTGGTCATCCAATGACCATAAAAACAAATTTTCCATCGCACCATCCACAATAACTAGTAACAACTGTTTTTCATATTCGACCAAGGCTGCAAAGTAGACGAATTTCTCCATAATAGGCTCTGGCAAGTTAACACTAGTAAATTGACCCTCCATGACAATTGAGTCGATCCAAATAGGAATCCAATATTCACGCTGTTGCAACCAAACCAACATATAAATTCTTCCATCAGCATTTACATGAGCAGGGCGCCCATGGTTAGTGTCATTAGATACTAGACATGACACATCACCGATTGTCGTACAAGCTTCAGTACCATGAGTGTTTATTTCACATTTGTTACAAAAACTTTCCGACTCCTGGGTGTTGCCAAAAAAGGCTAGACTCTGTATGTAAGGTATTCAGAATTAAAAAAACAATGGGTACACTAGGATTTGTCAGAGATGGAATACCAATACGAATAACATGATATTCTTCAGTGGAAGGATTGCGAATCCACATGGTTAATTCTTCCGTTACCAAGCATGTGAAGCATAACAGACCATTGAAGGAAGATATTAGTTTAAAAAACGGAAAATGTCGTGAACAAAACCAGGAAAACCGACGAATGGCGTACTGCATCAACTTTGTTCAACAAGATAGAGTCGTGTACCAGGTTTAGATGCTTCCTTATAAACATATGCTATTACTTTTGGATTCTTCCGGGAAAATTGGAAGTGCAACTTATGAAAATAACGTTCACCAATCAAATCCTTCCATAATTTGGCAAATGTCTTACATTTTAACAGATCTTCCACAGAAAATTCTAATAGCATATTCGCCACGAGGTCTTGAATTTCTTCTACTTTACTGACATAATCTGATCCAAGACATATGTCCTTACCTTTAACACCAGACATGCTTGCTCTATCTTGTGAACTTTTTCTCGGCGATGTAGTATATCTCCTTTAAGTCACTTGGTTTCTGGTTAAGTGACTTGAAATGCATTAAGAGGTCATCAGTAGATTTTTTGTGCATTCTACCACTTAGCACTCATGTAGAAGAATATATGTGAATGAGGATGATATGGTCAGCATGTCACATATGTGTTCCAAAGGCTCTTGTACTTGTGCTGAGTGCTAAGTGGTAGAATGTACAAAAATTTACAGACGACCTCTTTTTGCAGTTCAAGTTACTTAACCAGAGATCAAGTGGCTTAAAGGTGATATACTACTTCCCCAAGAAAAAGTTCACAAGATAGAGCAAGCATGTCTGACGTTAAAGGTAAGGATATACATCTTGGATCAGATTATGTCCGTAAAGTAGGTGAAATTCTAGACCTCGTGGCCAATATGCTATTCGAATTTCCTCTGAAACATCTGTTAAAATGTATGTCAATTGCCAAATTGTGGAAAGATTTGATTAGTGAACGTTATTTTCGTAAGTTGCACTTAAAACATTGCCGGAAGAATCCAAAACTAATAGCATATGTTTATAAGAAATCCTCTAAACCTGGTACACGACTCTATCTTATTGAAGAAAGTGGATGCAGTACGCCATTCGTCGGTTTTCCTGGTTTTGTTCACGAAACTTCTTCTTTTGAACTGATATCTTCCTTCAGTAGTCTATTATTCTTCCGCAAGCATGGTAAAGGAAGAGTTAACCATATGGATTTGCAATCCTTCCACTAAAGAATATCATGTTCTTCCTATTGGCAGTCCATCTCTGATAACTCTTAGTGTATCCATTGTTTTTTAATTCTTAAAACCTTACATACAAAGTCTTGCGTTTTTTTGTGACACCTAGGAGTAGGAAGGTATATGTAACAAATGTGAAATACACACTCCTGGTACTGAAGTTTGGACGACAATAGGTAATGTGTCATGTCTAGTATCCAATGACACTAACCATGGGGGCCCATCTCATGTAAATGCTGATGGTAGAATTTATATGCTAGTTTGGTTGTAACGGAGTGAATATTAGATTTCTACTTGCATCGACTCAATTGACATGGAGGGTCAATTTACTAGTGTTGAGTTACCAGACCCTATTATGGGGAATTTGCCCCCTTTGCAGCCTTGGTTGAATATGAAAATGAGTTGTTATATGTTATGGTGGATGGTGCGATGGACAATTTGTTTATATGGTTATTGCATGACCACCACCAGTCTACTTGGTCCCATCCTAGACATGTTAGCCACGGAATGTCGGAATTGGATCTTCCAGCGATCGGCTCTATAGCTGAAGTGAAGAATGAGTTACTTTTTTTAATGAAGCCTGATGGTGCTCAATGATTGCATTATCGCATGTTAAACTTGGAGAAAATGACTTGGAGGGAGCTTCAAGTTTCATCGGAATTAAGACAAGACACCCCAGTTATTCTTCCAATTAAGGAGAGCCTCTTCAAGTGTAAGATATTAATTTCCAAATGGTTATATGTGCACTTGAGGTTCTGAGTGGAGCTTACCACTAACTTAAGCTATTAATGTCCTTTAACAGCTAACATGACATATTAGTTCTAAAGCTGTTACACAATCAACTTAATTGCTAAACATTTGGTCTGAGACACAAGGAACTTAACTTCTTAAACTACCAAGCATTCAAAATACCATAACTTGGCACCCGCAGCCAATTTCAACAAAACCTTCTTCAAAAGGACAACCGTTAATTCAGGAAACTCAAGTATTGCAAACTTAAGCAACAAGACCTGATAAAATTTCATTTAGATATTTTTCTGAATTATTGGATTAAACCAAAACATATAATTTCTCAGTAATTAAAAAGCCACATAAACTGAAAGAGCAACAAATTGACAGCTTAAAATCTATATCCAGTTAAACCTTTAGATTTTCAACAACTTAATAACGTAAAAAGTACTTGTCTGCGCATTTCATGATGGACAAAAGCTGATTCATTAGGTAATTGCACCCCAAAGTAAGCCGATTCTCCAACACAGTTGGATAATGCCAGATTCTCTACCCTAGCTATTACAAATGAATGCTAAACATGAAGAGATGCATGACTGGAAAAATTCAGTAACACAACTGCAATATTAGAATTCCTTTTCAAGATTCCGTTTAATGTAAATTTGTAATTTTTAAAGAGATTTACTTTTCGTTTACTATGATGCGATAAATGTCATATATTGATGGTTCATCTCCCAGCTATTGCTTTCATATTTGTCGTCTAAGATCACAGTTTAATTTAATCTTATTTTCTTCTTTGTGACCAATTCTAAAGAGAATCTTTCCGAACAAAGGGATTTAAAAAGAACCGCCTCACAAATTCCCGAAAACAAAGAAGCACACCTCACTATTTCAGTCAAAAAATCTATTTGGGCAGAAATGAGAAGAGAGAAAGGTAACCAGAAAAATAAGTTGCAAATCCATTAAAAGATAATAAAACTTACTGACTTACCAGAATCGGTGCTCTCTTGTCTAGTAGTAAATGTTCGCGTCACCTATTAAAGAACATCAAAAGCAGCAACTAAAGTCAATGATATAACTCCAATCTAGCCGTCAAGTAGCATATATTACTATGTGGAATTTGGAACTTACATTTGAAGCGGCTTTGGATCGCGTCACATGTCAAAGAATATAAAAGTACAACCTAAAGCCAATGACAAACTCCATTCACACCCAAGTTGCATATATCATCGTTTGGGATTTAGAACTTACATTTGACGAGCCACATGGTTGCATCCACCTATTTAAAAACATCAATTGTAGTCAATGATAAACTCCATTCAAACCTCAAGTAGCAAGTATCAGCTTTGGAATTTGGAACTTACATTTATTATGACAAATGCGATATATATAGTATCTAATACTTTTTACCCTCCTCATGTAAATGTTGGTGGAAGAATGTATCCGGAGAGTGATTTTTTCTGCTTACAAACTCTTTCATAGTAGAATGACAGTAGGTTATCATTGAGGAACACCATGTGTTTGTAGTCTTGGTTGAATTTTTAAATCAGTTGCTAGTTATTAGCGTGGACGATACAGAGGATTTATTTCTTATATGGTTATTGCAAAGCCATCATCCGTTTTCTTGGTCCGATCTTATACCTGTTAGCCATGGAATGCCGGAATTGGGTCTTGAAACCATCGGGTCTTTACAGTTGTTGTGAAGAATGAGTTACTTTCATAATTAAGACCAGTGGTGCTCATAGGTCTTTCAACTTTTCTTAGGGAAGCATTACGCTTCAGGTCAATTTGCTCTCTGGCGAAGTGCTTTGAACTGTAATACAAAGGGATACGTTATTATTTATACATTGAGTGAATAGTTTTATGTATAGTTACAATTGAACTAGTCATTGAACTAATGTGTAAACATTACTACATTCAGCCTGTTGCACATGACAAATGCACACTAGATTAACTACTTATGTACGCACATATCTATATCTCAGAAAGATCTTGGGACCGAAAAAAAATAGGCAAAGTAAACCAGAAATATAAAAAGCAGGTGGCATTTTTGCTACCTTTTCGGAAAAACGCGGGAATTTTGGTTGTTTACCAATTAAAGACAAAACAGGGGGGATGTTATGCTAATCAAGACAGTCGATCTGTACATAAATACAATGTTAATTATTACCAAGATTCATTTTGGAAATAAAAGAGTTGGGAAAACGCGGAATTTACCTATGCATAAATATTTGTGCTGCTTACCAATCTGTACATATTCCTATCAGACTTAAATACTTCCAAAATAAATGAGCCTGCCTATTCTTAATTCACGCAAGACCTGCCAACAATCTATTCTAACAAGACAATCATTTAAAAGGTCCAGGAGATTACACTGCAAAAAAGTATTTTTCTTAGCAAATTCAAAAAACAATTATTGCTAGAAACACCTACATATAGTCAATTGGAAAATTCTATTAAAATTTCCGAGGAATACAAGGGAACCACAAGATCTATAAATTGTTGCATCTCGTTTATAAACAAACAGGACTATGATGCTACACCAGGCATAGATCGGAAAATAATTCTGCACTTATATATAATCTTTGACATATACATGCACATAAGCTACGTGGGAAAAAGAAAATCACCTGCCTACGTTGAGTATGACGTTGGGCGGCCTTGAACTGCAATGGTTCAGCTAGCTAGGTTAAAGTTGGGCAAAGAGGAATTTATATAGGGCAACGAATGATAATTACAAGATAGTCCTTGAATATAGGTAAATTCTTACAAAATAATTTTGACTATTTACCACTTCTGACCAATTCTTTTAGCAAATTTCCATCTCAATTCCTATTTTTCCTTTTTGATAATTTGCAATATTTCGAAAAACTGGTCATGACTCGCCTCGAGCTAATTTGACTTTTAAACATTTTGAGACACCTTTTTGAAGCTGCGCTCCGAACTGTTGGCCTTGCACCCTCGAAAAAAAACAAAATGAGGTTGATTTTCTCTACTAGTTTATAATATTTTAAAGGATTATTTAAGAAACATATATATTGAAAACACTTAATTTTCTCAATAGACTTCTTAAAACTTAATTGATCAGCTTCTTTAAGTTTTAGGTTTTAATCCTCAATTAGATTTTTGATCATTTTCCAATGGATTCTTTTTTAGTTATAAATTTTAGTATTTTATTTTTTACATTGTACTTTGTTAACTACTTTTATAACATGTTTTTAACTCCCGTAATATGTGAACAAGTTCTTTTGTGTTTTTTAAAACTTTATATTGACACCAATGTTTTTTCTTTTATACTTATTTCAAAAGCATCTTTGCTTATTTATTTTTTATTTATATATTCTACTATAAATATTTTATTATTATTATTACATATAAATCTTGTGAGGTTTACTCCACCTCTAACTCCATGAGTGTCCCATTATACAACCAATGCTTCTTTTGAATAATGGCCAAAGGCTTTTGAAGACACTCGTTTTGGTACCGTGAAAATAAGAAGTTGCACCGAAGACATTTGAAGAGATAAAGTGGGTAAAAGGATCATAAATGAATTAGACCAAATTGTTTTATAGGGAAACAATAATAGGACAACGGCGGAGTCCTGCCTTTCGTGTGCGATCGAGGATTGCCTTTTGTCATCACATGATCGTGATCAATTTGACATGAAACTTGAAGCTCCCTCCAAATCGATTTCTCCAAATTTGACATGTGGTAGTGAAAGCGTTGAGCACCAATGAGAGGATTGGGCTACTATTACTTAAACAAATTAAAAAAATATATATCAAATGAGTAAAGTAGAATGCTTAATATTAATATCCATATTTTGGTAAAAAATAATATTATTGGAGTTGAACTACTTGGTTCTTCACAGAATAAAATTCATCAATTACGGAATTGACATTTGGACTTTCAGATAATTCTTTCAAACTCTTTTAAAAATACAAAGACTCATAATAAACTTTTCTAAAAATGCGGGAAACAACTTTAACATCTTAAATAAAAATAATATATAGAACAATTAATTTAATTAAATTTGCCCGTAGTGGGAGAATCTAGGAAATTGAGTGTGTAAACTTTTAAATACCTTGAACTTGAAGATCCTAAGTTTAAACTAGCTATACCAACCCTAAACCAAATAAATATATAATGTTTCTTTGCCTAAAGCATAATAAACACTTTGTGTTCATAAAAAGAACTATGCTAGACCACTTTGAAGCTTCTAAGATGATTTTTTTTTTTTTTAAATCTACCAATACAAATGAGAGTAGTGACTTGATGTTCATGTATATTCCAAAAATTATCAGTTGTATTTGAATACACTATAAACATATATATATATATATATATATATATATATATATATATGTATATAATTATTTATATATATATATATTTATTTATTTATTTTTTGATACTTCGAAATATTTCCAAAAGCTTGAGATCAGCTACCCTAGAGCTAATTATTGGGCTTAAGACGTATGCTCAAATGCAAAAAAAAAAAAGAAAGAAGTCTTTACTCCTTAAGTTGTTAAATTTACGCTTGAAGAAAAGAAAGAAACTACGGTTGATTCTTGTTAATTTTTTTACATTCTTCCTTCGTTATTTTGCCAAAAATATTATACTGCCATATATAAAGTGTATCCTAAAATATATTTGTTACTATATTAGATTTGTTTAAATCTAACGTTTATGTTCTTTATTTTATAGGTCTCAAATTTATATTTTTTATAATTCTTTTATGAGCTTATTATTAGTTTTTGACTTATTGTTTATATTTTTTATAATATGTAAAATACATTGACGATCTACGAGAATTTCTTGAACAGCTCTTATTATATGTAGATAACATATGTGTCCTTTTCATAACTTTATACTGAAGCAACACTTTAAAAAGTATTGGAATACCAATATTTTGTTTTGAATTTATTTAAAAGACATGTTTAATTGTTATTTTTTCTGTTTAATTGTTAGAACCCCGATTGCTGGATTGTGGATTCGGAAATGCAGTATTAACAGTGGTTGTTAGGATATTGGATTCTAAATATGTTCTCAATCGAGTTTAGGAAGAACTCCTAAAAATTGGAGATGAGAGGGAGAGACTTGAATTAAAAATACTTTTTATTTTTTTCTCGTTATCTACAATACATACTGATGTACCATATTTTGGTACTGCCACGTCATAATATTCGATATAATATATGAGCATATTTTGGGATTATTATGCCACGTCAGCACCATTATTTTTTAATGCAAAATTACAATTCAGAGCAAAACTCAAAATTAGGCCTGTGCAGGCCCAATTTAGAGTTATTCAGGGCCCAAGTCAACTTATAATTCTACTTGGAATGGACTTCTAGCTAAGGAAGGACTCTAAGTGGTATATAAAGGGGAGGAAGTTTTGGAGAGTCAGGCCGGAGCTGGATTTCGACTAGTGAATTCGAGCTATCAATTCAACTCCAAATTCGATGAATTGTATATGCCTGTGAAGCCTCTTGAGTCTAGTTTCCAAATCAAAAAGCGGATCTAGATTTCAAGGTCTAGAGAAGGAGATATAACAAAAATGGTGAGACTGCGCAAAGCTGAAGAATAGGTCGAAATTCGACCTATTTGGCCTATTTCGACCTATTTGGCCAAATTCGACCTATTTGGCCCAAATTCGACCTATTTGACCCAGTTAACCTATATCAAGCCCAATCCGATCTATATGAGCTCAAATAAGATCTATTTGAAGGCCCAAAAGCCCAATTCGAGCTATATGGGCTAAAATCCGATCTATGTGAGGCCCAGGAGTCCAGTTAGAGCTATATGAGCCCAAATTCGACCTATTTGAGGCCTAATTTGACCTATTTGAAGGACCAATTCGAGCTATTTCCAAATAGCTCTAATTCGACCTATTTTGAGTCATAGTTCTACTTGGATTGCACTTTTAGACGAATAAGGACTCTTATTACTATATAAGGGGGTCCCATGCCTCATTCTAAGGTACGTTTTTCATATTTCAAGCATTCATTTCGATCTAGATAAGTCGAATTTGAGTTCTCAAGCCTAATTCGAGCTATTTGAGGCCCAGTTCGACCTATTTGGGCCCAAATTCGACCTATTCAGGCCCAAATTCGACCTATTTAGGCCCAAATTCGACCTATTTAGGCCCAAATTCGACCTATTTGGCCCAAATTCGACCTATTCAGGCCCAAATTCGACCTATTTGGGCCCAAATTCGACCTATTTGGGCCCAAATTCGACCTATTTGGCCTAAATTCGACCTATTTAGGCCCAAATTCGACCTATTTAGGCCCATATTCGACCTATTTGGCCTAAATTCGACCTATAATTTCGAGCTATTGTCTCTGACGACAATACCTCAAATTCCAACCTATCTGACTTGAGCGTCGGAGTGCCTTCGCGGGAGGAGGCACCGGCTTAGTTTACGTGTGGTGTTGAGTGCAGGTTCTGAACTCAAAAGCTGCTTAAACATCCAGCAGGAACTAAAGCAGTCTGACGTGGAGTGTTGGAGAGCGGACACGTATCCAGACGAAAATACCCCACATCACATACAATTCTAATTTAGTACAACGATTATTTTTACTTGTTCCCTTGCCATGGAATATATTAACAACTTAAAAACAATGCAAGCATTTATACATAACATATAGAAAAGCTTGCAAATAATGTGTCAACCAAAGTGAAGGTTAATAGAAGATAGTATTTGAATGAATGATTAAGAAAAGGTTTTGATTAGCAAATACAAGGTTCTACCAACAAAAATGAAAACTCCAAATTTATTTATATTTTCAAACTATAACAAGCCTTACATAGATTATTATCACGTTAAAGAAAATAAAAATAGAAATGAGTATTTTGTCGCGAGAATTCTTTAGGAGAATAATACTTTTTAAACTAATAAATATCAGTACTAATAAAGTATAAAATGTAATACATGCAAAAACAATGGATAATGTCAAGTAGAAATGGGAAAAGACCGGCTAAAATAGTAATAAAGTCGTAATCTTCTCCATATTTTTTATTTGGGTGGTAGTATCCCCCCTCCCCCCATAAAAAAGAAAAGAAGTGACCAATCATATTTATTTCACAGCGTCTAATCTTCAAAATTCATCAAATTGAAGAGCGATTTGAAGTCCAATGGTTCAATAAATAAAGCGAAAAGTATACTTGTAAGAGACAATTATTTATTTCATTTCACTCGTTCTCTCCTTTCCTGCCCTACTTGACCCATGGCTGCCAACTCAATCATCATGGAAATGTCATTTCTTCTCTGGTCACTTGCCGCTCAACTCACTCGCTCCCACCATCCTTCCCTGCCTTCTAGGACAGTCCTCTGCCGCTTATAGGGCTCCAAAGGTTATTTCTTTCTCATTTTCATTAGTGTATGTTGCAAAAGTTCATTGTGTATTTCTTAATATACTCATGTCATATGTTGCAAATGTTTTCATCTTAAATTATGTTTGGAATACGAAAGTGTGTGTTTACATGAATTTACTTGATTTGTGTTTGAGTGTAATTTTCAATGTGTTAAATCTAATGTCTGACATAGGGTTTTGATTTTGAATTGGGAAAAACCTAAACTATATCTCTATAAACTTTTCGAGTAAGGTAATATCCATGTGGACCTCCCTCTACAGCACATCCATATAATAGGTTTAAATGACCCATTGAAAGGCACCACATTGCCTCGTCTATAACCACATGCGGTTTAATCTCTAAAAGCACGTGAATCATCTCCAGTACTTCGTAGTCTACAAGGCTCTCAAATCCTTCAAATGTAGATGCAACCATTGGAATATTAAATTCCTTTACAATTTTTCAATAAAACCAAAGCACCATCCACAACATTTGGTACATATTCTTTGATATCAAGGTCTAGCCCAATATTTAAAAAATCACACTCAACATCTTCCATGTTAAACATACATCTGATATCCTTTTTACTGCACTGCAAAAAGTTCTAGAGTGAATATTTATAAAATCACACTCAAATAATGTTTTTCTCGATAATTTGATAGCAACTCTATTAAAAAGGATTACCAAATATGGCTAAATCGTGGAAGATATCGTGTAGGAAATTGATATACCATATTTTGGTACTACAAAACGACAATTCATATGAGATTCAAATCTCAGATATTCTACAATATGTCGAATGTTCTATAAAATTCGCAGCGCATTTATCCTACAGTTTAATCCACTACGAATTGGGGGACTACTGATATACCATATTTCGGTATTACACGTGGCATTATCTGATTAAGACATGTCATGAGTATGGAATGCACCTGAACAATGGGTTGTCAACACACCTATGCGTCATAAATGACGATGATGCCTATAAGTCACATGTTTGACGCCGACAGCGTCAAATATGACGCTGACATAAATGACGCAGATGCCTACGCGTCATAAATGATGCCGATGCCTATAAGTTACATGTTTGACGCCGACAACATCAAATATGACGCTAACAAGCCGTCATCATAAATCTCAAAGATTTGGTCAAGATTTGATCCTTATATTTAGGAGATAATTAAGGAGCCAATTTGCCTATAAATACCCCCTCATAAATCATAACAAGGTATGCCATTTTTACTCTTCAGAGTTCCTGAAGTTGTTCAATGTCATAAATGACGTTGACCCTACTGTCTAATTTGACAGCTAACACCGTCATAAACGACGGGTTTAGCTGCTACTCTTAATCTCTACTGAGTTAGGCATCGGAGGGTCTACGCCAGGTCAACCCCTGGCTTAGCTCATGTGCAGTGTTTGAGTGCAGGTTACCCGAACTCGAAGCTGATTCAGGAGCTGGATCAGTCTGAGGCAGAGTATTCAGTAAGCATACGAAAAATACCCGCATCAGTGGCGCCGTCTGTGGGAAACCGCATAACGTACTCAAGAAGAAACACTATGGCTAAGTCAAAAAGAGGAGCTTCTCTATCACAAGAGAATGAGCATCAAGATGAAGCTCCACCCGAAGTGGAGATATTGTTACCTCTAGCAATTGAGGATGAATATCCACCTGAAGTGGAGATACTGTTACCTTTAGTAGCTGCTCTATCACAAGTGAATGAGCATCAAGATGAAGATCCACCTGAAGTGGAGACATTGTTACATCTAGCAGTTAAGGATGAATATCCACTTGAAGTGGAGATAATGTTACCTTTAATAGCTGCTCTATCACAAGTGAATGAGCATCAAGGTGAATCTCCACCTGAAGTGGAGTCGTTGTTACCTCCAGCACCACCCCTGGTTGTTGATGAACTACAACAACCAATGGTGTATCGTTACTCCACTTCCTTCAGAGCACTTAGCACACATTATTGCTATTGTGAAAGCAGTACTTGAAGCGAAACATTACTCATTTACCTGGGCATATGCCCAAGCAAACTTATCGACCTGTAACAGACGAGGATCTTTCTCACGGCTCAAGTGCTAGTCACCTATCTTGGCAATAACTTGTCAGGGAACACCTTAATGTACTTGACTAGGATTATGCTGGAGCAAGAACTGATAACCGACCTAGAAGGTCAGTAACATGCGAATAAAACTACAACCATGAAGTAAACTCTTATGGTAGGGCCAACAAGGCTCATCCTGAAAGAAACAAAAAGAAAGAGGTAGAACAATCAAAGACAAAAGTCGAAGAACTATCCCACAAAATTGAACACCTTCACCGCCAGCTAGAATAAACAGAGAAAAGTTGCAGAAGCAACTGAGGAATACATACCGTCACCCTTTTGTGGAACTATAGAGGGTGAGGTATTGACAAAGGGGAAGAAAATTCCTCATATGACAACGTATGGTGGAACAACGGATTGAGTCGTCCACTTATATAGCTTGGACATGGTACTGGTTATGCACAACTACAACAAGAATTTCCAGAAGAAATTCAAGCTGCAACAGAGTTACATGTTTTCAATACGTCAAGGAGACCAAGAGGACTTGCGTACCTTCATGGCTAGATCCAATTCCGAGTTGTTGAAGGTAGAGTAGCCACCTGCTGAATTTGTGTGAATTGTTCTGTTCGCATGTTCGAAGATCAAGAGTTTCTCTTATTAAGGAGGAGCCGGATACGATATGATCGTATCAACAATTTTATCATAATGGTGAACGGCCCAAGAGTAAATGAACAAAATGATGGGAAGGACCAAACGAAATCAAAAAAATCTATAGATCCAACTAAGCACAATTGCGGAGGTCGATCACCCCAAAGACGTTTCACAAGCTTTACTCTCTGAGCACTGACATTGCTACAATTTATGCTGTGATTCAGCATAAAATACCCAAAGAAGATCAAAGACCTGGTACAATTCGCAGGTCACCACAATATTGCAAGTACCATCAACAACAAAAAAAAAAAGCATGGCATTGATTCCTTGTGATGATTCTCATCATAGGGATACGTTGGACAGCAGCGGATGCAAGTCCAAATCACGTTCACCTTGTGGTGAAAGAGGAAGAAGCTGAATATCATGAAAAGATACTACTTGAAGGGAGATCTAAGATCTTCAAAGAATGCTTAAAACATGTGACATTTCTAATACTGATAGTTTAGAATGAGATGGGAAACTTATTATTTTTAGCACCTAAAAGGATATTGATTCAAGGATCCCAACATGCATTTACAATTGTAAACTAAGGCATGGCTTGATTCCTTGTGATGCTTCTCATCATAGGGATTCGTTGGCAGCTTAGGGACCTTACATCTCAGAGTTCAGTCCCAATTAATAAAAAATTCTGCAGGAACAATAAGGAAGCGTTGACCATTATGTAGGCTAACAACAAAGATGGTGTGGCACCTGTCACGAAACTTATGCATCCTTTGATTTTTGTCGTCAAAAAAAATTAGGGAAGCAGTTTTCTATGCTGAGATGCATTACTAAGCTGAGTCTCAGTGGCTGCTTGCTCACCTACTGGGATAAGCGAAAATCACTTCATTAGGGCCCTCTGTCTAGTTGGCTACTACCTCAACCGTGGAATCGAAGGGGGTGGAAACCACTTGATCACCTGAATTCCCTAAAATATAGGCAAACTCGTCTTCATGGGGATCTTCATCATCATAATCCCCATGAGTATCAACACACGCATCTTCAAAGAATTGAGACTTATTACTCGAAGTCGGCCTAGATAATGAGCTAGCTACTTCAAAATCATTTTTAGTTGAAGAACCACCACGAGATATGGATGATGAAGAACCACTTGAAGTGTTAAGATCACTTAACATCTAATGTAAGAGAAAGGATGACGCGAATAAAAGTAGCAAGGATGAATCTGCCTGTACGAAAGATTAGGGCGGTCCACAAACGGAAATCTCTGTGAACCTGCCGTCTTAACACCTGAAAGAATTTAAACAAGGTGAATATCAGTATTCATGTGAAGAAATATGTAACTTCAACAAGTACACATGCTCAAGTGTTGGGGAAGTTAAAAGCAACATGCAAAAAGCGTTGAAGTGGCCCAAGGCGAAGCTTATGCCACTTTCTTGATCTACTGGCACTTTTGTGGAATTACTTAGCAATTCTACCCTATCCTACCAGATAGCCACGGGTGTTTAGTTTCAAACTCAAAAAACGGTTTGTGATTCCGACAACTAGAGAAAAAGTTATGCCTAAAATGGTAAAGCTACGCAAAGCTGAAATTTGCGCGGGATTCGGAAATTCCGGAGTGTTTTCGAAAATTTTTAAAGTTTCTGGGGTCTAACTGATATAGTCAGAAATTTGGGACTACAATAACGTTCCTGGAGTTTCTGTGCATATTTACGAAATTTTCAGGGGTCAAATGTCAATTTTAGAATTTACATGATGGATATAGCAATCTCAACAATTTATTATATTGCTAAGTGATATAGTAATAGTTCGACACCTAGCTCAGTTGGCAATATGTTCATCTTGCCACCACGAGGTCTCAAGTTTGACCCCTAGCTGAATTTCTTCTGCTATTTTCAGTTAGCACAGCAGATTAAATCAAATACAGATGCTTGTATTCTAATAAACAATGGCATGGCTTGCCCAAGTGGTTGGAAGAGCTTAACAATGTGGGAGGTTGAAGGTTCAACTCCCTGCAGCAACAACTTTTATTTTTTTTGTAAAGGCAAAATGAAATTGGGTCAATTCGACTCCAATACCCATGCAACAACCTTTATTTTTTTTGTAAAGGCCAAATGAAATTGGGTCAATTCGACTCCAATACCCAACGGGCCGAACTCGACGGCCCACAACCTGGCCCCAACGGGTCGAATTCGACGGCCCACATCCTGGTTCCAACGGGTCAAACTCGACGGCCCAGATCTTGATCCGGATCGATTTCGACGGGCCAATGTCTTCAGCGAGCTGGACCCTTAATTGGGCGTTGGACCCAGTATGCATGGAAGCAGATCAGGTCCATACTTGGGCCACTGTCCAAGTGGTTGAATGGCTGGGCTCACTCCAGCAGAGCCCAACCTCCTTGGCAGCACATGGTTGGGCTTTCAGCAACAGCCCATAATCATTACAAACCTAGCAGCTGGCTAGGTCATGAGCAGCCACCACCAGCTGGCGACCCGGTGGTCCGGCGGTGGCGATCCGGTGGTGGCGGTCCGACAGTGGCGGCCAAGTAGAAAATTGTCGGCGACATGGCGGATTCAATTCCGGGGTCCGAAAACTTCTAAAAACGCCAAAAACAAGACAAAAACTTGTTTTCCAACTCCAAAAAATTCCTGAAACATGCTCAACTATTCCAAAATTCATTGGAAAAGCAACGATTCATTAACTTCAACAACGGCAAACGTTCGGATAAAGGTTTTCATCAAATCAACGGAGAAATCTACATGGATTCAACAAAAAATCAAAGCAAAAAGTGAACATGGATGATGAGAAATCGACAATTACCTTGAAACATAGATGTGGATCGACTGTGCACGAAAGCTTTTCCTCAAGTTTGAGTATTTATCACGGGAAAATAAGCAAAAAAAGGAAGAGTTTATTATAATCTTCTTTTTATAAGAAGAGGATAAACTCAACTACCCTAATTAGATAAGGACTCTACAAATTTTAAATAATATTTAAGTAAATAGCTAACAAGCTATTTACTACAAATATTAAAAATATATATGCAGAAAATTCTACAAGTCTAAAGTATCGACTCGGTATTGGAACACCAACATGTCAAAGGTATCGATTCGGCAATGAAATATCGATATGTCTAAGGTATCGACACGACATGAAAATTCAACATGTCTAAGGTATCGATTCGACAATGAAATATCGATATGTCTAAGGTATCAACACGACATGAAAATTCAACATGTCTAAGGTATTGACTCGACAATGAAATATCGACATGTCTCAGGAATCGACTCGGCAATGAAATAGATATTTCTAAGGTATCGACACGACATGAAATATCGACATGTCTAAGGTATCGCCTCGACAATGAAATATCGACATGTATAAGGTATCGACTCGACAATGAAATACCGACATGTCTAAGGTATCGACTCGATATTGAAATAAAGTCTCGACATTTGGGCACTTCAACTATCGAAATAAATGACAAAATTATCCTCCAAGACAAAATATCATGTGAGATCTCAACGGAGTCTCATATTTCGACAGAATTCGACGTGCAATTATCCTACAATAAATCCAATACAAATTGGGGGACTAATATCCGAGTTGATGCACTTGACAAGAAGATCCTCAAAATCAAAAGAAAAAAGGCAATTCATATGAGATTCAAATCTCGAATATTCTAAAAAATGTCGAATGTTCTATAAAATTCGCAACGCATTTATCCTACAGTTAGATCCACTACGAATTGGGGGACAACTGATATACCATATTTTGGTACTACAAAACGACTACATATGAGATTCAAATCTCAGATATTCTACAAAATGTCGAATGTTCTATAAAATTCACAACGCATTTATCCTACAGTTTAATCCACTACAAATTGGGGGACTACTGATATACCATATTTCGGTAGTACACGTGGCATTATCTGATTAAGACATGTCATGAGTATGGAATGCACCTGAACAATGGGTTGTCAACACACCTATGCGTCATAAATGACGGTGATGCCTATAAGTCACATGTTTGACGCCGACAGCGTCATAAAAGTCACATGTTTGACGCCGACAGCGTCAATTATGACGCTGACATAAATGATGTTGATGCCTACGCATCATAAATGACGCCGATGCCTATAAGTTACATGTTTGACGCCGACAGCGTCAAATATGACGCTAACAAGCCGTCATCATAAATCTCAAAGAATTGGTCAAGATTTGATCCTTATATTTAGGAGATAATTAAGGAGCCAATTTGCCTATAAATACCCCCTCATAAATCATAACAAGGTACGCCATTTTTACTCTTCAGAGTTACTGAAGTTGTTCAGCGTCATAAATGACGTTGACCCTACTGTCTAATTTGACAGCTAACACCGTCATAAACGACGGGTTGAGCTGCTACTCTTAATCTCTACCGAGTTAGGCATCGGAGGGTCTACGCCGGGTCAACCCCGGCTTAGCTCACGTGCAGTGTTTGAGTGCAGGTTACCCGAACTCGAAGCTGATTCAGGAGCTGGATCAGTCTGACGCGGAGTATTCAGTAAGCATACGAAAAATACCCGCATCAGATATTTTGATCATTGGCCTACACCATGGTAACATAGATTACGTACCCATTGTTGTAGATGGTGCTTTGGCTTTGATGAAAATGGCAAAGGAATTTGATATGCAAATGGTGTCTTCTATATTTGAAGTATTGGTTAACCTTGTAGACTCCAAAGTATTAGAGATGATTCATATTCTTTTAGAGATTAATCCGCGTGTGATTATGGCAGACGCTGTGTTGTGCCTTTTTATATGTGATTTTAACCTCATATATGCATGTTCCACAGAAGGAGGTACACAAATCGGTTACCTCACTCGAAAAATTTCTGGATACAGCTCACGTATTTTCAAATAAAGAATACACATTAGAATTGACTGGAATGCAAGTTGTCTTTCTCTGCGAGAACAAGAGAGAAAGTTTTCATGCATCTCTAACGAGCATATCCAGACTATCTCAAGCAACAGGACACGGAAAGTAGGGTTCATCCTCTAACTCCATCATTGATGTCGTGGTATTGTTTATTGTATTATGATTGTTTTTGTTGTATTGTTTTTTATTATTCTTATTGTTTCTTATAAGTTTCGTTGTTTTATTTATATGTTATTTCTTTTTCGCCATTTTAATATAATTGTTACCAAGTTATAGTTTTTAATTCATTTAAAGATTACCACATTATTTATTAAAAAGTAGAGGTTTATTGCTTTATGTCTTTAATCGGCAAAAAAAAAGAAATTGTAAAATTTTTATTTTTTATTTTCTGCCGCCAATTTCTTATCATTTAAAAAATGGTAGGGACAGAGAAATTGTCGCAAGGGGGGCCCCTTCTTTAATTTTTTATTTTTTTAATGTATGTTGGCAGAAGTTTTTGCTCCTATAGTTCAGGAGAAGTTAGGGAGCAACAAAAGACATATAAAAATTTGTGCGCCTAAGCGTCTTTAGAGACTACACATTCTCCCTAGCGTGGGTTCTTTCCCGAAACGAAGGACAAAAAGTGTTGTGCCTATGGTGGGACAAATTTTTTTAGGGAAACTCGATCTTTGGGAGGAGCTCAATACGGATAGGCAGAGGACTTACAGAGCCTATAAGGATAGTTTTTCCAATGTGAGACAAACTTTTTGTCCCTAATCAGTTGTTTTGTTGTTGTGTAGAACCTATAAAGATTCCAAAGTAATTGTCATTATAATTTCACAATTTAGTAACTATCCATCAAATATTTGTTTAGACAGAGAGCATCTCAAAATTTGATTATTAACTAAAATTTTTACATCTGCGCAATTATTAATTAAATCATACGTGAATCTTATTATTCGAGGATATAACTTGAAATGAGTTTAAAGAATACTAGTTGTAGCATAATGGCATGCATGTGAAACAAAAGAGCCCTATTTAGAATCGCTGAAAAAATTGTTAAAGTTTCAATTAGTTCTGTCAATATCCACATTGAGAGGTTTAAGATTAAAATTTAATTTACAATTAAGTTACAGTTCTGTAGACATTATTATAAGAGTGACATAGTCAAATGTAGGGAGCAATAGACTTCAAACAGAACATCAATCTATGGATACATAAGCAAAACAACCCTACTTATTAGGATTTTAAGATTCTCAATTTTTAAGAATCAACTTGATTTTGTCAAATTACTTCTATCTTATCATCACATAAAATTAGGTATGAAAACCCCTACTAGTTTGGTAATACCCTGACTTTTTCTTCCTAAAAGTACTACTAATGTAATTGTAGGTCTTCCTAATTGCTTAGAGTGTAATCTTATGAAAATGAGCCATTAGTTTATACATTTGTTTCTTTAAATTGGGCCAACAAAAAATTATATATTAATTCTTTCTGCGGCTTAAAAATGAGTTATATATTTTTCTTGCTTTGAAAAGCCCGGATTAATAAGCCCCAAAAAAAAGAAGCTAAATTAATTTTTGTTAGTAGGCTTCAACTCAAACTAAGGGTTAGGGTCCTAATTTTATTTTTTATCATGAAGAGCCGATAGCTTTTACTTTCCTATGTGGCCGCTCAATTCCTGTGTTTCTTAAGGTGAAGTTTTCCTTGCGTTCATATTTATTTTGTGCCTATAGGTTGTGATTGATCTTCAGTATTATACATTTGCTTGAGTTAAATAACTATTGTTATTGAATTCTTTGAAATGTTGGCCTTACTTGACCAAGTGGGAAAAAGAAATTGATTTTCATTATCTAGATTAAAAAGTGGATTTTACAGGCATGTATATATAAAGAAGACAATGGGTCGAATCCACGTAAGATCCATATATTTTTGGACGGAATTTTGCAAAAACTGTTCTCTAACTTGGCACATCTGCAAAATTGGTCCTATAAGTTTTTTAACTGCAATTTTAGTCATCTATATTGTTAATAGTTTCAATTTAGGTCCTCAATCCAATTTTTTGTCAATTTAGACGGTAGCTTTTGTTTTTATTTTTTATTTTTATTTAATTTATTTCCTTAATTATGTCTGTCTCTCCGTCATCTTCTTCCTCAACCTTCTCCTCTTCTCCTTAGCTTCTTGATTTCCTTCTATAAAATTAAATTCTCAAGAAAACTAACTTGTTCTTCTTCTCTCTGACTAAGAGACCGTTTTCCAAATTTAATCATTTCAAATTTTATCGAATTGTGTTGTTTAAAAATTTCTCTATTTGGGCTGCTAGTTGTTGAAGGGTGATTGAAAGAGGAGATTAGGTTTTATCGGTTTCTATTAAGTGCAGAACTTTTACGGGTCTACAATTTAGGGATCTTATGTGCAATATTCATTTTCTTTTCCTTTTATTTTATATATTGATGAATTATGCTTACTTTATTTGGAAGTTCTCTTGACTCACAATTATCTTCTTTATTCACGAGCAAACTCTATGCAATTGTGAGTTTGCTGATCAATTATTCTGTTTATTTACTTTGTACATCAGTTTTTAATTCGTGCATTATGAACGAGGTCAAGAAAAAGTTGCATCAAGAAGGGTGAGTATCAAATTCCTGCATAATCAAAAACTAATTATTAAGATTTAATTTTCTAGGAAGAAGAGCAAGAGAAACAATCTAGGGAGAAGAGGAGAGGTTTGAGGAAGAAGATCACGAGAGAAAGAGAGAGATAATTAAGGAATTAAATAATTAAATGAAAAATAAGGAATAGAAAGAGAAACTTCCGTCTAAATTGACAGAAAATTGAATGGAGGACCTAAATTGAAACTATTAACGATATAGAGAACTAAAATTGCGGATAAAAAACTTATAGGACCAATTTTGCAAATGTGCCAAGTTAGAGGACTGTTTTTGTAAAATTCCTTATTTTTCGAAGCCTAATGATTTCCTCTTTTACGGCATCAATACTTAACTTGTCCATTATTATTTTATTGTTATTACTTTTTGTTGTTTATGGCTGGACCTAAGTTTTGTAAAACAAACACTAGCCTATTTATGTTTTTGTAATAACATAAGGTTTTCTTGTTTTTATGCTTATACATATTATAATATTTATGTGTACGTACTATGTGTATATATTATAATGTTTGTGTGTGACTAAGGTACGATATATTATAAGTATTGTTGCGTGTCTGTAAATGTACATATACCTAGATATATATATGATATATGTATATATATATTGATGACTCATACTCTCCCTCCTGGGATCGTACCCGTCCACGTCGCCAAATCCTCTAATCGCGCTCTGCCTCCCGACCCCTCTCTCCAGGATTCTCCGACCCCAGGTAAGTCGACCCTCGGGTTCCCGACCCCTCGTTTAAATATCGTATATACGCTCGCCACTATACCAACCCCTCGTTGAACCAATGAAGGGGGGTCGTATTCTACACGTGCAGGTATAGCCTCCTTAATCGTTAAGAAAAGGCAACCGCCTCCTCTGGCCAACCAGAAGGTAGTGTCTTACGTCAGCCTCGACGTCATCTTCCACTTCCCGAATGCGTTGTCGCCCCCTCAGGGCTCGACCGCCCTGCTTCCCCAATAAAGAGCGAAGGCTCGGGGGTCATAAGATACGAGCGGAGCACAGCATGCACCGAGGATAACATGCAGGCACCACGTGCCCTACCCTACGAGGCCTACCTCGGCATCACATGCCTATTTCCTCCTAGACACAAAAGTTCCACGTACCCTACTCTACGGGGACACGTAAATACCCTATTACCCTCGGCATGCAAGCCGACGCGTGCCCCTGTAAAGTTACATCTATGCCCTCTCTCTCGCCCTATAATTAGGGAAGATGTTTAGTCATAAATACATCTCACTCAAGCACAACTCACCCCCCTTCAGATCACTGTTCCCGATATAAGCGAAAGATAGCTCCTCCTAGTAAGAGAAAGTGTGAGGCACAAGCTAGGGAAGTCGGAAGAGTTCTAGATTGGTCCGAGAAGCAGTTTGAAGGGAGATCGTGCGAACGGAGCCCGAACCCCCAAGGGTCGTGGATAGTTGCAGCCGAAGGCCCCCCCCCAAACGGTGTTTTACACCTCCCCAGGAGCTTGCCGAATCTAGGATCATCTTAGGTCGGGATCGGCGTGCGAACGGCCTCGGTGGCAGGCCCGGCGATCTGGAGGCGTCATTAGTGGCGCCGTCTGTGGGAACGTCACTAGAGTCCCTGAGGTAGCCTAAGGAATGAGCCTGGATTCGGTAAGTTCTCACTCTGTGAACAGTATTCTTAGTTTTCAGTCTCCTTCACGAATATTTTCCCAAGCTATGATGGCCATTTCCCCCCATCACTCTGGTGAGTCAATTTCCTCTACGCCTGAGGCCCCGAGTCAGCATGCATATGAGTCCCCGAGTAGGGAAGAAACCCCAGGCGAAGGAACCACTACCGAAGTTCATCTGACTATGAGTGAGTTAGATCGTATGCTGGAAACGACTGCGGAGCGAGGCGCCCGAGGGTGCGACAACAAGAGGTGCGAGCTAGAGGAGGATGGATTCCGCCCCTTAGTACCACAACACGGGTTAACGAGTACTATCGAAGGCAAGATGCGGCTCGGCGGGCACGAGCAAAGTTGGAGCGCACCAGATGCCAAGGGAATCAGCCCACGAGAAGCCAACACTCATGCGGTTCCCGCCCACATCCAGGTACGACCAATAATAACCAGTAGTTTATAGACATGATGTCTAAATAAAGAAGAAAAGTGTAAGCCCTGAAGAAAAACCGAAATGGAGAAATGGAGGAAGAGGAGAAATGTAGCCCTTTTGCCCCTCATATACTGGCCCCGGAAATCCCGATATCCATGCGTCTTGCCAATCCGGTGGTGTACACGGGAGATCGAAACACAAAAGATCCTCGCGACCACATCAACCGGTTCCTGGCAATGATGGATATCCTCAATGCTCCTGATCACGCCCGATGTCAAATCTTTCGATCTACTCTAACCGGAAGGGCGCATGCCTGGTTCTCCCAACTGCCCAGAGGGTCTATCTACAGCTTCGAGGATTTGCGAGAATTGTTCGTGCGGCAGTTTGCATGCAATCGCCGCTACCCGAAGACAGCTGGACACCTGATGACGATGGTTCATGGTGAGGCAGAAAGCTTGCGAGATTACATACGGAGGTTCGTTGACGCAGTAATTGACGTAAGGCACGTAGATCCCCACATCCTATCTGACTTCGTGGCCCAGGGCACCCGGTCGGTAGAGTTTGCCGAATCTCTTGTGAGACACCCGGCCCGGACTCTAGAAGAACTCATGCAAAAGGTAGAGAGGTACATGTTGCTTGAAGATACACGGCTTTCCAAGCAAGGATTGCCAGCACCTGATGATCGCACGAAGAACAGATGAGGGGAAAACAACCGAGGTCGACAAGATGTGGTGAAAAGGTATTTAGAACCCCTCCCCTTAGCTCCTTTGAAAATCTCTAACGCCGAGGTGTTGCAAGTAATGGAGGGACACCCGGACCTCCGATGGCCACCCCAATTGCGAAACTCGGAAAACATGCGCTATACCGAGAAGTGGTGCCTGTTTCATCGAAGCTGGGGACACAAGACCGAACAGTGCGATCATCTGATAGTGGAAATTGAACGCCTGTTAAAGATGGGGTACTTACAGCAATTCCTCCGGAGGAGAGATGCCCCTCCGAGGAAGGAGCAGCCCGAAGAAAGGCGGGAGGTTAATCAACCTTGGGAGCAAGTACACGAGGTGTGTCAGAGCCTGGAGCGCCCCGAAAGAGAGAGAGAGAGCTCTCATGTTTGGAGAAGAAGGTACGAGGCTGGATCGGCATCCGAGGAACGAGGCCCGCCTCAGTATCTGCCTCCCCCGTCTTCAAACTACCTGCACAACCCCTTGTCCGGAAGAACCATCAACGTGATCGGAGGAGGACCACTGGCCGACTCGTCGGCCCAAAGGAAGAGAAATTTCTAAAGGAAACTCAACGGGTAAGTCTAAAATACAATGTCTTTTCGACTAACATATGTGCACCTCCTGCAATTACCTTCGGACAAGAAGACCTGGTAGACATTGTCCATCCCTATGACGATCCCATCCTTATCCAAGCCACGATCCATAGGGCTGAGGTAGCCAGAGTCCGGATTGACACATGAAGCTCGGTGGATGTAATGTTCCTCCCTACATTCCTGGCTTTGGGGCTCTAGTTAGAACAGATAATCCCCGAAAAGACCCCCCTGGTCGGTTTCGACGGAAGCCCAAGTGAGACATTGGGTTCCATTCCGCTCCTGATGTCCTGGGGAGAAGGACACCTACGGAGAACGAGGAAGTCAGGTTCTGGATCATTAACGCGCTCGCTAAAACCTACAATATGATCTGCGGGCGACCATCAATTTGCCTGTTCGAAGCCGTACCCTCAGTTTTTCACCTAAAGGTAAAATTTCCTACCATGAACGGAATCGGAGAAGTTCGAGGAAATCAAGCCAGGGCTCGAGAGTGTCGGCTGAACACAATCGCTGCAGTAGAATATGAGGAAAGCAATGATCAGAAGAATCAAGGAGAGCCTCGAAGGCCCGAGGCAGGTAAGTTGTATCCGGCGGAAGAGCTCAAGACAGTCGAAGTGGTCACAGGAGAGTCAGTGAAAGCAGTAAAGATGGGAACGAACATTGATCCAACCGTGGAAGTACAACTCCTTGAAACCTTGCGTAGGTTCCAGCACGTGTTAGCATGGGAAGGCGGACCCCCAGGGAGCATCAGCCCATACGTGTGCCAACATTGCCTTGATGTTCGCACCGATGCTAAACCAGTTCAGCAGAAGAAGCGGAAGATGGGTCCCGAAAAGAACAAGGTGATAAAGTCAGAGATACAGAGGCTGATAGGGTTGAACCAGATCCGGGAGGTTCAATATCCCGAATGGTTAGCCAACGTTGTCCTGGTCCCAAAGTCCGGGGGTTGGTGGAGGATGTGTATTGATTTCACCGATTTGAACAATGCTTGCCCGAAGGATTGTTTTCCCCTCCCGAGCATCGATCAGCTAGTAGATTCCACGGCGGGCTGCGTGTTGCTTTCCACGATGGACGGAGATCAGGGATACAATCAGATCCCGATGGCTGAGAAAGACCAGGAGAAAACCAGCTTCATCACAGACTTCGGTACGTACTGTTACCTTGTTATGCCTCTCGGGTTAAAAAATGCAGGAGCTACTTACCAGAGGCTTATGAATACAATGTTCGCCCCGATGATTGGTAACAACCTGGAGGTATATGTGGACGATATTGTCGTCAAAAGTCAAGAAGCTAGCCAGCACAACGATGACCTCGTTGAGGCCTTCGAAATCATGGACAAGTTCGGTCTGAAGGTGAAACCCTGCAAATGCTCCTTCGGGATACAGGGAGGCAAGTTCCTGGGCTTTCTTGTTACTCAGCATGGGATCGAGGTAAATCCAGAAAAGGCCAAGGGCATCCTTGAGATCCCGGCCCCTAGCACGATCCGCGATGTGCAGCAGCTCACAGGGCAGATGGCCTCGCTCAACCGCTTTATCTCGAAGGCGGCAGAGAAAGGATTGCCCTTTTTCAAAGTGCTCCTCAATGTCAAGGATTTCCAATGGACCGACGACTGCCAAAAGGCGTTTGACGATCTGAAGGGATATTTGCTTCGCCAACCTCTCTTGGTTAAGCCACAGCCGGGGGAAAGACTCTACGTGTACCTCGCTGTTGGAAAAGAGGTAGTAAGCGCGGTGCTGGTTTGAGCGGAAGGACGGGATCATCTCCCGATATACTACACGAGCCGAGCATTGAAGGACGCGGAGACGCGCTACTCCCCCATTGAGAAATTTGCCTTCGTCTTGGTCACCACCGCACGAAAATTAAGGTCGTATTTCTTAACTCATCTTGTTACACTTCTCACAAAGCACCCCTTGCGGGCTATCGTTAGCCATCTCCAAGTGTCGGGAAGGATGGTGAAGTGGGCCGTTGAGCTCGGAGAGTACGACATTCAGTACGCTTCCCGACCGTCAATAAAAGCTCAGGTGCTACCTGACTTCATGGTGGAGACTTACGAGGCTCCCGAGGAGGTTGACTCCGAGAAAGTATGGGAAGTTTATGTCGACGGATCTTCAAGCAATGGCACTGGAGGAGCAGGTGTGGTGTTCAAACTGGCGCACGAGGATCAACCAGAAGAAGTCTTATCATTCGCTATGAAGATAAGATTCCCGGTGTCAAACACCGAGGCTGAATACGAGGCACTGCTGATCGGAATGAGGTTAGCCAAAGAAGGAAAGATGGTTCAAATTCACGTGCACAGCGACTCGCAGTTAGTGGTACAGCAGGTAAAAGGAACCTATGAGGCCAGAGACGAGAGGATGAAGGAATACCTGAGCGCGGTACAAAAGTCGCTGGAGAGCTTCTAAGAATTTACCCTCGAGCAAATCCCACGAGCTGAAAACATGGAGGCTGATATCATGTCTCGAACCGCCGCGGGCATGCTTCCGATCGGGACAAGACAGGTAACCTTCCTTACTATCAGCTCGTCGGAGAAAAGTCATGTAGCAATGGAAATATTGAACTTAGAGAAAGGAGAACGGAAAGGGTGGATGACTGAGGTGAAAGCTTACCTACTAAACCCGAAGAAATACAAGCATAATGGGGAACTGGGGAAAAGAGCCGCCCGGTTCTTTGTAAAAGACGGAGTGTTATACCGAAAAGGATTCTCGCAGCCTTACCAGCGTTGCTTATCCGAAGAAGAAGCCATGGAGGTAATGAGAGAGATACATGGAGAAAGCTGCGGGAACCATTCTGGAGGGAGGAGCCTCGCACAGAAAATACTCCGACAAGGCTACTTCTGGCCCACCATACAGAGAGATGCGTAGGCATTCACCCGACAGTGCGAGCAGTGCCAAAAGCACGCTTCCATGTCCCACTTGCCGGCAGCCGCCTGGGAACCAACCTTGTTCCTTGCCACTTCGATAAATGGGGCATTGACATCGTAGGACCCTTAATCCAGGACCGAGGGTAGAAGAAATACCTCCTGGTGGCTATTGACTACTTCACAAAGTGGGTCGAGGCCGAGCCCATGGCGCAAATCACTTCGGTGGCAGTCATCAACTTCCTTTGGCGTAACATTGTTTGTAGGTTCGGTGTGCCCCGGATCTTGGTTAGCGGCAATGGACTGCAGTTTATCAGTGATCAGCTTGCGAGGTGGTGCGAGCATTGGAAAATTCAGCATCATTTTACCTCCGTAGGGTACCCCCAGTCAAATGGCCAAGTGGAGGTCACAAATCGTACTCTGCTCCAGGGACTGAAGGCCCGCCTCCTGGCCTACCAGGGAAAGTGGGTCGAGGAGATCCCAGGTTTGCTATGAGCATAACGAACCACTGCCCGAACACCTACCGGGGAAACTCCATTCAGTCTGGCCTATGGATACGAGGCAGTCATACCCGTAGAAATAACTACGCCAAGTTGGAGGATTCAGGAGTACGAGGAGAACAGCAACGAGGAACACATAGTCCTAGAGTTGAACATCTTGGAGGAGCACAGACAGCAAGCAGCGCTTCAGTGCGCCCAATACACGGCCCGTATGGCGAAATACTACAACAAACGTGTGAGAGATCAAACCTACCAAATCGGAGAATTAGTCCTACGAAGAGTAGGGACGTCGAAACATGTGGGAAAGTTGGACCCGACATGGGAGGGCCCTACCAGATATCTCGCATCTTGGAGGCGGCAACATACCAGTTGCGAGATATGGAAGGACGGACCTACCCCCGCTCTTGGCATGCCTTGAACCTGCGGAAGTTTTACCCATAACTACCACTTGCAAGACTGAGGCGACGTCTTCCATCGAAAAAACGAAGGGAGATCCAAGTCCAGGTAAATAAATCAAACCTTGTAAGTTTCAACTACCAGCATGTGTGTACTGTCTACCTTGCCTCGTGTCATTTAGAGAACTACGTGCGGCTTGATTCCCAATTTTACTGCGAGGGATACGTAGGAAGCTCGCAAGTCACTCGAGTTCAGCCCCAAAAAATAAAAATAATTTATGTACACCACACACATGCGCGAAGATAAATTGACAATGCAGGTACAGAAAACGGAAAGACTCTAGTTAAGGAAAGAAGTGGGTTTTACATAGTAGGGGACGAAGCCCCTACAAAGCCACTTCGCCCACCGCCCACTTATACGGGGGGCAAAGTCAAAAGTACAAAAAAAAAGAAAGAAGAAAAAAGAAAAACAACTACGGGCCAGCGAGGGCCACGATCCTAACGAACTAAGGCCACTTTGGGCCACCATCCTTCATCCTCGTCATCCTCTCTAGAGCTCATCGCGACGGCGTTTTCCGGCCCGGATCATCGCCCGACGCTTCTCCTCCGTCATCTCCCGAATTATCCGCTCTGGGGGAGGACTCCTCGATCCGCTCGGAGGGGCCATTGGAGCCAGAAGGGTTGTAGCAGTAGACGCAGCGGCAACAATAGGAGCCGGGGTACGATCCCTAGGACGTTGGGGCTCGACCCTCGGATGACGAGATCCGTCAAATGAGGGGATCACCAAGTTCCGAGATATCCCGGGGAGCCTGTACACAACACTCATGCACATGTCGTAACCCATGCCCATGAAGGTCTTGACGTCCCCCTCGTTTATGACCCTGGAGGATTTCGTCTTCTTAGCTGTGTTGGCACGAGCAGCAGAGAACTCTTCAATGAGCTTCTTCTCAAATTCAACCCAAGCTGCATCTACTTCGGCCTGCTTCCGAGCCTCGAACTCCGCTCGCGAAGTATGTGCACTAACCAATGCCGCATCTGTTTCCGCTAACCGTGTCTCGGCCCGCTCCAAATCGGCCCGCAGATGATCCGTCTGACGCGATCCGCCATCAACGAGTCCACCAGACTCCGCGAATCCTCCTCCACCTCCCTCAGGTTCCTCACCTGCTCCGACAAGAGGCGCTCCCTCAAACCTCGACTCCTCCAGCGCGGCTCGAAGCGACACTATCTCGTCCCTCAGCTTCGAGCCCTCCTCTTTCCAGGCTTCCCTCGCCTCTTCCACCTCTTCGCGATACTTCTCCGCCACTCCTTGATGGAGATGAGCCATCGCTTGAGCCCCATGTACCCGCTGGGAGTCCCGAGAGGATAGAATCTCCTGGGTATCCAGTTCCTGAGCCACAAACAACATCAGAGAGAGGAGAAGGTAAATAAGAAAAGAATACGCAAAACCAACTTCGAGAAGGAAAAGAAAAAGTAAATTACATCCAAGACACTGCGGGAAAGACGAGCCAGTAGGTGAGCACAATCCTCCTGGCTAAGAAGCCCCTGCTCCTCGGGCTCCAAGAACCCGTCCACCCAGTCTCGAAGCCCCTGTCGAATGAAGATAGATTGAAGAGGCAAAGGGCCCCTGCTCGTCCCCTCCCCCGAAGGTACTGCGGGTGTCGGGGATGGCAGAACGCTGGGGGGCCTCGGGCTCAACAGAAGCCTCAGGTTCGACCAAAGCCTCAGGATCTGCAGAAGCACTCGGGTCAGTCGAAGCCGTCTCCCTCAAAGGACCATCCTCTGACTGGCCCATCGAAGAACCAAGAGGAAGGTCGTTTATAAAGTTGTCGCGACTCGGAATAGCACTGGCTCCAGGAGCGGGGCTTGACGGTAGAGACAAGGCCATATTATCCTCCGAGGAGAGGGGATCAAGAGGAGCAACCGGACTCACCCGACGCTGTTCTGAAGTAGCTTGCCCCTTGGAGGGCGGAGAATCGTCATCTGAAGGGATTGTCTGGGCAGCATCCACAGAGGAATTGCCCACGATATGCGTGGCCAACTCGACCCCTAGAAAAGAAAGCACAAGAAGAATTCTGTACCGAGATCAATGAAAAGTAGTTACATAATTAAGAAAAAGAAGATGACTTACCGAATGGTGTGCCACGCCCCAACAGGACCCCAACCTCGTTGATAAACTCCGAGCCATTCTGCTGGCCCACCATGATCAGGGCCCGAGGGCGCTCAAGGATCGACATGGAGTCGTAGGTGGTCGAGAAGAACCCTTGACGGTCCAGGTACCCCGTATTCGAAGAGGGGTTGAGAGCATCCACATAGCTGACGCCCAATTGGGTCAACACTCCCCATTGCCCGCTGCGAGGGCGGAGGAAGAAGAAGTGGCTCCGCCAAGAGCGGTTGGTAGGAAAGCCAGTCGAAACCTTGGCCAGAAAGGAATTCACAGATTGACGAGCTATCAATTGAAAAAATGGATAGCTCTGTCTCACAGGACAAAGGGCAAAAGCCCCGAACAGAATGGTGGGAGTCCTAGGGATACTGTGATAATAGCACAGAAGAACGAAGCCTACCAGGTATCGGTAGGAGTGGGGGACTAGTTGACTTGGGCAAATTTGCAGAAAGTTGAAAACGAGGGCCAAGATGGGGTGAAAGAATCGACGGAGTCCATTTTGGACTTGATTCGAGTAAACAGTAAGAAAACCAGCAGGAGGATCATAGGCTCGTTCGTCAGGGGTCGGGATCCTCACCTCCATGTCGAAGACACCGTGCTGGTTCAACAACGCCTGCACAGTTTCCGTCGTCTCGACGGAAGAAGTAGAGTCGGCACGCCCAGCACAAGCATTTAGAAAGGATGAATTTTGCCGACGACCAACTGGAACCCCTCTTGAGGAGCGTTGTAGGGTGCCCGGTCGGAAAGAGCAACAATGATGCCGTCAGCCTCAGGATTCTGGTGGACGAAGTCATCATCCGCCAGCATGGGCTGGCGAACGGCAATAGCAAGATGGTTCTCCGTCCTCTGATGAGTACGGGAAGCCACCGCCCTGGCGCTGCGGCGGATACGAGAAGGCCCGCCGCTCGCCGTCCCAACAACAGAGGGACTTGGGAGATGAACCACTGGAGGCGACTAGGAGGAGCCGAAAAAGTCAGCGGAATCTCTTCAGAGGATGATTCGTCGGATTCGAGGAAGTTTTCGGAGTAAGAAGGAAAAGAAGACATTTTTGAAGGATAGAAGGCAAGAAGATCAAGATTTGCTAGAATGAAGGAAGATGAAGTGACGAAAAAAGGTAAGTAAATACGTCTATTTATAATCTCCGAGGCGACGCTTCAGTTTAGGCGGGAACAGGCGAAACGCCTCGTATGAAATATGTGAGGGAATCGTCACCGCCCCGTTTAGCGAATGAGGGGCGCCAACAAACGACACGTGGCAAACGCACAAATTGACTGCCCTTAGTGTGCCTTTTGCAGGCGCTAATGATGGCAGAAAGATTTTATGCGTGCGAAAGTAAATGATATATAGATTAGCACGATAACCAAAGTCACAAGACGGGACGTATTGGTCGAAAGAAGCGACAGGTTATAAATCGCCAAAATTGAAAAGGCTCCTCGAGTCGTTATGACTTCTCCAAGAAGTTGTGTGAAATTGATTCCACGAACCGAGGCGGCTTTCCCGAAAGCCACACTGAAGAGGCTCCTCGAGCCGTTACAACTCACGAAGAGACTCCTCGAGTCGTCACGATCACTGAAAAACTTGCCTTTGAGAACCTTAGGAAAAATGCTAATCGGTACGGGTAGTGTTCGAGGGTTTACATCAAACCCCGCTCTACGAGGTGTCCCATTATGAACCTTTGAGCACCACGCGTACTTCCGAGGGGAAAAAACAACCTTCGTCGAAACACGCAACGAGGGGCTAAGGGTACGCCCTGTTGATCGGTGGAAAGCCCTTTAGAAGTATCATGAGTTTACTTGCTCCTCGTCATACGGCTTGGGGGCTTTAGCGAAATGCTCTCTAGAGGTGTCCCATTACGAATCTCCGAGCCAAACACGCGTCCTTCCGAGGGGAAAAACAACAACCCTTGTCGAAACACACAACGAGGGGTGAAGGATACCCTAATGACCGGCGACCGTCCCTTAAGAAGTATCACGGGTTGATTTGTTTCTCGTAATACGGCTCGAGGGCCCTAGCCAACTGCTCTAAACGAGGTGTCCCATTATGAACCTCAGAGCCCCGCGCGAACATCGCAACTAGGCGACCGATCCCTTTAGGAGTATCACGGGTCGACTTGCTCCCCATAATACACCTCGAGGGTCATAGCCACACAACTCCTGGGTGCCTTAACGGGAACCCGAGGAGCCCCTCTCATACTTCCAAGGAGTAACACAACAATCCTTGTCGAACCACGGCACGTGGAGCAGATGTGCTCCCGTGATTGTTTCATCCATGTAACCTTACCCAGATCGATAGAACAACATAGAAACATGCAAAAAAGAACATACGAAGAACTCCCGAAAAAGAATACTTTATTAATCTCGAAGCTATTACAACTACAAGAAAAAGGAAGATACGACAGAAGAGGCCTACAATCTATTCCGCAGGATAGGGCCACTTGCCATCCTTGATCGATCTCCGACGAGCCTCCAGCGTCGGACCATCGTCGTCAACCTCACAAACCCCGATCGTAGAAGCCACTCGCAGAGCAGTCTCCGTAGTTTGGGGAACCGGGACGTCAGCAGGTCGAGAATTAGGAGGACCAGGGCCAGTGACCAAAGGCCCACAAGCCATGATTGCGGTAGCCATGGCCCGAACCCTTCTCGTCCTCGTCTTGGGGGAAGAACCCCAAGAGATCGCTCCCTCAACCTCAGGAAGGACAATCTGCGCGGAAAGAAGCCTATCCCGGTAGAGGCCTCAAGGATTGCTTGTGTCTCGGCGAGTGGTCGGAGGAGAAATCGGCACCGTTCGTGATGGAGACGCATGAGGAGTAGAACAAGAAGTAGTAGCAGCAGTATTGGCAGAAGACATGATTGCGACAAAAAAGGGGAGCAGAGAAGGTGATAATTGCGAGAGAAAAGTGGAGAAGGTAAAAAGGCTATAAGCCTTAGGAATGGCAACGCAAGAGGTCTAAATAGACGGGCAAAAAGGCGGTATAATTCCCGCTCATTATCCAAGAGCCGCAGGTGATGACACGTATCGCTCAGCGTGCGAGGGAAGTTTTAGGAATCCCGAGAAATCGGGGATTGAGACAGACGCGCGATCAGAGGATTAGACCCCTTAAGGTTTAATTTTCTGCCACGTTCTACGAACTGTGACAGAAACTAGGGGACTTATGATGACGCATACTCTCCCTCCTGGGATCGTACCCGTCCACGTGGCCAAATCCTCTAATCGCGCTCTGCCTCCCGACCCCTCTCACTAGGATTCTCCGACCCGAGGTAAGTCGACCCTCGGGTTCCCGACCCCTCGTTTAAATATCGTATATACGCTCGCCACTATACCAACCCCTCGTTGAACCAACAAAAGGGGGGTCGTATTCTACACGTGCATGTATAGCCTCCTTAATCGTTAATCAAAGGCAACCACCCCCTCTGACCAACCAGAGGGTAGTGTCTTACGTCAGCCTCGACGTCATCTTCCACTTCCCAAATGTGTTGTCGCCCCCTCAGAGCTCGACCGCCCTGCTTCCCCAATAAAGAGCGAAGGCTCGGGGGTCATAAGATACGAGTGAAGCATGACATGCACCGAGGGTAACATGCAGGCACCACGTGTCCTACCCTACGAGGCCTGCCTCGGCATCACGTGCCTATTTCCTCCTAGACACAAAAATTCCACGTACCCTACTCTACGGGGACACGTAAAGACCCTATTACCCTCGGGCAGGCATGCAAGCCGACGCGTGCCCCTATAAAGTTACATTTATGCCCTCCCCCTCGCCCTATAAATAGGGAAGCAGGTTAGTCATAAATGCATCTCACTCAAGCACAACTCACCCCCCTTGAGATCACTGTTCCCGGTATAAGCGAAAGATAGCTCCGCCTAGTAAGAGAAAGTGCGAGGCACGAGCCAGGGAGGTCGGAAGAGTTCAAGATTGGTCCGAGGGAACAGTTTGAAGGGAGATCGTGCGAACGGAGCCCGAACCCCTAAGGGTCGTGGATAGTTGCAGCCGAATGCTCCCCCCCAACGGAGTTTTACACCTCGCCAGGAGCTTGCCGAATCCAGGATCATCTTAGGTCGGGACAGGCGTGCGAACGGCCTCGGTGGTAGGCCCGGTGATCCGGAGGTGTCATCATATATATAGGTATATGTATGTGTATATATATATATATATATATATATATATATATATATATATATATAACTAAATTAGTGGATAACTGATTATTAAGACATGCTTGGTCGATTTATATTAGGAATAGAGTTGAATAGTTTCTCATATGTGCTCGTTGAGTTGAAATGTCACATTTTATGAGATTTTCAATGAAAGAAAAGTAAATAAAGAGGTTTGATGAAATCATTTGACTATGATGGCTCAAAGAGATAGGTTACTTGTGATGAATCCAATTGGCTTGGGTAGGCACGGGGTGCCCCCGGGCAGCAGAGGGCTCGCCAGTTGGGCTTTGTGCCCTCTTGCCCCTTCCCTCTAGACACTACGTGAGGTTTGCTAGTGTCTTTTTGGGTTATTTGATATGCATGTATCATGGCATGCTGTTTTGTTTCCAAGGTAGCTCCTTGGACGGGGCGACAAGGGAGATTCGTATGTGGCAATAAGGAAGGATGAATTGAAATTTAAAATGAATTGGATAGATATTTGTAAATGTAAGGAACTTTTTGTCTACTCCAAATTGTCTGCCATCGTGTGTGAACTAGTATAGTGATATGCCTTTGCATTTAAAAATCTTGAATTTTAAAGAAAATATTGTACTTCACACACCACTTGAGAACTCACTTAGATTTTTATCTCACACAAAAATGTTTTCTTTTCTTCCTTCCTTCCAGACCTATGTGCCATTGCAGACAAGACTTTCATGATATTATGCATGGATCAGGGCGAATTCTTCAGAAAAAATGGTGTCTTAAAAAATGGAATCTAATAATTGAGATTTCGAGTAAGTGTTTACATAATCTTCTTCTGTGCAAAGAAATGATTCATCAGTATAATTAGTTACCATTGATATCGACACATTTGAGATCGCCAAATGTTCGGGAGTTCCTCTATTCAATCTTTTTCCTTCTTCTTGTTGTTGGATATCTCGTTCGTACACATCTTCTCTCTGTTTCCCGGGCCTCTAGTGAGTTACAAAAAGAGTTCAAAAAGGTCAAATCTCTGATGATTCCATCATCTATGATTGAGTTGCGAAAACTTCAGGATAGGTATCCTACATCTGAACCCAAATCTTTTTGTTTAAGAATCTCGTTCTAGTTGCTATGGAACAATTAGGAGATCCTCTAGAAGGAAATCGGGCTTGTGGCGGCAACATGCTGGGTCCCTCTTATGTGGTCAAATCAATACGTTCTAAGAAGAAATATCATTGTTGATCAGAGTGAGCCGGTGAAATTGAGGTGTCTTACTTACTTTGTTGGTTTTGAGTTAGATTAGAATATTATAATATTCGTATCGAGGTAGATTTGGTTTCGGTGTTGTGAGAAAGTTTCGATATTGAACTGAGTGATTTGGTTTTGAAAGATTGTCTATAAATAGCTTGAAAAGTTTGGGTTGTTACAAGTTTTATAACAAAAAACTACTTTATTTATCTCATTTTAGTTGGATGAAACTCTAAGAGATAGATAAAGAAATGGAATCAATAATTCAAGTTTCAATAAGTTTATAAAATGGACTAAAACCAGTGTTTTAAAAGGCGTTGGGCGTAAGGCAGGGTGTTTTGTGGACCTAGAGGCGGGGCGTAAGCCCCGAGGCGTTGGGCGTAAGCCGGAAGAGGATCCTCTGTCCCACTTGTTGTCCCATTTTTTTGTCCCACTTTCTAATAATAGTTGTATTAATTAACTCTAACTAAACTCCAATAAAATTAATTTTAATTAAACAAGATGGAACAGAATCCCACACAATGAGGAATCCTCGTTCATCAAGCCTTTTCATCTCCCCGTTTTTCGACTGACTCTCTCTCTCTCTCTCATCACACACCATACGCAATCTGGTGTTCTTCAATCGTTTTTTTCCCATCTCTCATCTCCCTGTCGCTGGAGTAGAACTGCATCCATCTTTTCAACTCCAAACTCTTGAGATATTACACTTTTTTAGATTTATTTTGCTATACATGATTGTTTGGTATATATACTTGCTCTAAAGTTTCATTTATCAGATCTTTTAAGCTTGTAACAGAATTTTTATGCAGATTAAACTGAAAACGTTTTCTGCTGCTACATCAAATAAACACGAGTAAAAAGAATTTAAAAAAGCGTTAAAGCTATATATAGTCTCAGTTCTTTGATACTAATAAAAATCTTCCACTTTTACTGTATTGTATCTAACAATATCAGAGTTCTCCAAAAGTATAATATATATGTTATGACAAAATTTATTACCAAAAAAAAAAAGATGTTACAACTGAATTTTAACAAGTCGATATTTCTCTAGATTGCATTTTGATTTTAGAGGGTTGAGCAACTTTTCGTTTTCTGTTCTAATCGGGTGAATTAGTAAGCAAAATATATCATTCAGACTGACTGTAACTCCTGAATCTCTGATTCTCTAACCCAAAAATTCGTTACAATTACAAGCTTCAAAGCTCTGTTAAACAGGACTTTTTCAGAAAATATACATCTAGCAGTCATCCACAGCAAAACAAATGCAAAAATAAGCCTCTAATTTGTACATGTTCTTATTGAGACATTTCAACGAACACAAAGCAAACGTTCTAATCTTCTTGACAAATTCACACCGGTTCGATTGTTTGAGGAGAAGAATTAATGACTCATATTTATAAGAGAGTAATGACTTGCAGATGAGATCATGACATTTTCTGTTCCGGCAACCAAGACTCCTTATGTGATGAGAGAGAGAGAGAGAGAGAGAGAGAGAGAGAGAGAGATGAGAGTGGAAAAACGGGTAGATGAAAAGGCTTGATGAACGAGGATTCCTCGTTGTGTGGGATTCTGTTCCATTTTCTTTTGTGGACCTAGAGGCGGGGCGTAAGCCCCGAGGCGTTGGGCGTAAGCCTCATAAATTTGGATATTTAATTTATTAAAAATATATATTTATGATAAAAAGTAGAGATTAGAATCAAGAATATAAAGAATAAGTTAAGAAATTCTTGAAATAAATTAAAAAGAACATTTGTAACAATATAAAGTCAGAAAAAATATTAAAAAAAATCTATCATACTTTACATATTGTATAAGTTTCATGTGAACTCATCCCTAGAAAACATTACATAAATAACGAAAAGAAAGACGACTTTTAGATTTAGAGAATAGTTTAGCAAGAATATCAAATATGTTCCAATAGACTTGTTAGTTATCGTCAAATATATATATTTCAAAAGAAAAGTAAAGAAGAAAATTATAAATAAGTGAACAAAATCAACCTTATTTGTTATCTTTCTCAGGGCGTAAGCCCAATCGCTTGGGGCGTAAAAGACATAGTTTCTGCCACCGGGCATAAGCCCTAAATCACGGGGCGTAACCCGTGAAGGTTAAGCCCCAAAGGACCGTCTCGAGGCGTTTTGGGGTCAAAAAAGCCCCGGACGAGCTCAGGGCAAGCCCCGATGCGTCTATTTCTAAATAGAGATTAAAACAACCCTGTGTGAGTTACTTATTGTTACATATAATTTTTGTGAGGCTTACTCAACCTCTAACTCCGTGAGTGTCTCATTATACACCCAATGCTTCTTTTGAATAATTGCCCAGGGCTTTTGAAGACACTCGTTTTTGTACCGTGAAAATAATAAGTTGAACCTAAGATATCCGCAGGGATAAAATGGGTAAAAGTTGTGAGGCTTACTCCCCCTCTAACTCCATGAGTGTCCCATTATACACCCAATGCTTCTTTTGAATAATCGCCCAAAGATTTCGAACACACTCGTTTTTGTTCCATGAAAATAATAAGTTGCACCTAAGATATCCGGAGGGATAAAATGGGTAAAAGGATCGTAAATGAATTAGACTAACTTTTTTTTGTAGGCAAACAAAAATAGGACAAATAAGCCTCATCTTGCTAGAACACAGGCCATAAGCCTCATCTTGCTCTCGCTTGGTACTTGTGGCGGTCGAGATTGTGAAAAAACAGAATGGGAAGCCAATAAGAACCTCATGCCAAGTCTTAAGTTGTGACTGAGAATTGCTATAACCAATTGAAACGGGAGCTATTGATAAGCCACTTAACTAATTGTGATATTTTTCATAAACCGCCCCAAAATGATTTTGATTCACGCAAAGGAAACGTGATATAGAAGGTATTTCTCATTCATGCTAGTCAAGACTTCCTTATTATTCATGGTCAGCACAATGTATATTCTTCATGGTCAGCACAATGTTAACTTAGGTCTTTGATCTTACAAATATGCACCCCCAGGATTTTTCATTTTGAAAATATAAAGCAAAAGAAACAAACACACACCATAATTACAACACATGAATTTAATGTAGAAACTCTAAATCTGGAGAAAAACTAAGGGCGCCAGAGCGTAAATGCCCGATATTCTACGGCCATAAAAAAATTTCAAGCTAAAGAAATTACGAATTATGACGAAGGTAAGAGTACATGTCGTAAATCAAATTATGAAATTAAAATAGAATATATTCAAGACCTCATCCAAACAAACAGTCCAAACTTTGGGTGAAACATCTGTTAAAATCAGTTACCAAAACGTTGAAGAATTTGATTGGTGAACATTATTTTGATAAGTTGTACTTCAGTAATTCACCAAAGAATCCAAAACTCTTTGCGTGTTTATATAAGAAAGTTCTTGATCGAGTCCAAGACTCTATTTGATTAAAGAAATTAGGTAGTATGCTGTTTTTCTAGGTTCTCTGCTTATCTTGGTGATGATTCATCTCTAGATGATGATGGTCATGGCCCAAGTGCTGATGTGCCATGTCTAGTATCCAGTACTGCTTAGTTTTTGTTCATCTCAAGTAAATGCCGGTAACTGGTTGGTTTTCTCCAAAGAGGACAAATAGGTTCCTACTTGCATCCTCACAGTTGACATGGAGTGTCAAGTTACTAGAGTTGAATTACCAGAGTTTGAGAATTTCCACCCGTTTGCACACTTGGTTGAGTTTGAAAATTGTTTGCTCTATGACACAACGGACTTTTTCCTTATATTGCAAAACCATCCGTCCAATTAGTCCACTTGGTCCGCTGTTATAAAAGTTAGCCATAGAATGTTGGAGTTGGATCTTGAAATGTACAGCTCTATGTGGCATTGAAGCATGAGCTACCTTTTGTGGTTAAGACTGTTGGTGATCAATCCTTTCGCTATCGCATGTTAAATTTGGAGAATATGACTTGGAGAGAGCTTCCAGTTTCACCTGAATTAAGAAAAGATAGCACAGTTGATATTTTCATTTATGAAATGTCCCTTTGAGTGTAAGATCTTAATTTCCAAACGAATATATCAGCCAAGTGTGAATGAACTGCATTTTTCTTTTTACTCCGGTCCAACCCTCAAGTAGGAGATACAATCATTTTACATTCAAGATCCTACACTTGGAAAGACTCTCAGTAAATGAATGTACAATTAAGTTGTCTTTTGTTAATTCAGGTGAAACTGCAAGCTTGCACCTAGTCGTCTTCCCCAAATTCAACATGCGATAGTGAGAGAATTGATCACCAATCGGTCGTAACCACAAAAAGTAACTCATACTTCAATTCAACGATATAGTCGTACATTTCAGATCCAACACTAGCATTATGTGGCTAACTTTTCTAACAGCTGACCAAGTGGACTAAATGGATTGATGGTTTTGCAATCACCATATAAGGAAACAGTCCTTCGTATCATTCTTGCTGATAAAGAACAAACAATTTTCAAACTCAACCAAGTGTGCAAACTGGTGGAATTTCTCAAACTCAGGTCATTCGACTCTAGTAAATTCACACTCGCTGTGAATTGTGAGAATGCAAGTAGGAACCAATTTACCCTCCTTGGGTAAAACCAACCACTATATTCTTCCATAAACATTTACTTGAGATGAAAAATATGATTCAAAGTTACTTGATACTGGAGATGGCACCTCGGCAATTCTCGTCCAACCTTCGGCATCATGAGTCTATGTTTCACATTTGTAATAAAAACTTCCCTCAAGAGAGTTTAACAGAAAAAATTCAAGATTTTGTATTTATGGTTTTCTCGATCAAAAACAATCGATACATACTGAATACCAGAAGATGAACTGCCATTTGGAAGATCATGAAATTCATGAGAGAGTGGAATGCAAATCCATATAACCAAAATTCCCCCTTCTATGTCAATGCAGCATATAAGACCATTGAACGAACATATCAATTCAAGAACAACAACAACATCATCATCAAGAGAGGTTTCATCACAAAGATAAACAGGAAACAAAGAATAAGGCATACTACTTCCAATTTCTTTAATCAAATATAGTCTTAGACTAGGATCAGGCACTTTCTTCTAGATATACGCAATGAGTTTTGGATTTTTTCGTTAATTACTGAAGTGCAACTTTGCAAAATAACGTTCACCAATCAAATCCTTCAACATTTTGGCAATTGTGTTACATTTTAACAGAATATTTCCCATGAAGTTTGGACAGTATGTTTTCCATGCGGTCTTGAATATATTCTGCTTTAAGTTCATAGTTTGATATTGTACTCTAATAGATGTTTCGTGTGAAGTTGGGACAGTATATTTTCCATGAGGTCCAGAATATATTCTACTTTAACTATGAACCATGCGTACATAGTGCAATACCTTTTCAACATCTGGCTGGCAAAAGAATGTCAATGGTTGATATTAAGGACCCAAGGATAAAGTACACTATATTTTTATAGGAAAAATTACTCTAAGTCACTAAAAATCAAAAAAGGAGTAAATTGCAAATGTCTCTAAACAAAATATGGATATATCCTAAAAACCTTTACCATATTGATGCACAACTACGTTGCCCTGGTTTTAAAGTTCTTGAAGCAAGCCTATAGCGACAATTTTCATCATTCACCCCAAAATGGAAATGGTTAACGCAGAAGAAGAACGTATGAAATGTATTCGTCATCATGCTAATAAAAACTTTCCTAGGGATCTTTAGAGTATGTATAATATATATTTACCATGTCACGAATAGTGGTAATCATGAAAAGAAGAAACAGGGAATTTAGCAAAAATATTAATCCCCGCGCTATCTACAAATTTGAATGTCGTGCAACAAGAAGAATGTTTTATTTAAGCACAACATAAATTGAGAAACTAAGAAATCAGCAAATTTGTAAGAACCATCAAATCGTATCATGGTGAAGTCAAAATTCTAAAGGTCCATCCTTAGATACCAAACAAGTGTTCGTTGTAGCAAATTCAGAAAAAAACTAAAAATAATATTAAAAAGTCTAATAAAACACAAACTTCAAAAATAATTGGATATTTCCTTTTAATATTTCAGTGGATTCCAAGGTAACCATAAGAAAAAGAAAATAATGGATGACATTTAGGTCAATCACCTACGAGGATTCCGAATTCTATCTACCGGCAAATAGTACTTTTGTGCTTGATCTATTATCCTTGTTACCACCTAAACTAGACAATTAGTTGACAAATGTGATATTGGATTAGCTTCAGAATTCACATATGCCAAAGTTTTTGATAGAAATAAGAGGCTCATAGACTTAAGTAAACTATTATTTTCCATCACTATTAGAATATTGTAGTATCATCCAGTCAAATGAGTTGGTTAAGTACTCAAGTCACAGTGAATGGAACTACTTATTAGTCTTCCACTTCTTCTCACACTCAAAGAAGCATAAGGGTGATAAAGTCCGACGCAGTGCAAGACAGGGGAAGCCAAACCCACGTTATCTATAATCTTAGAAGTCAGATTGTTTGCTAGTTGGATTAGTTTAAATCTTCTATTTGTTATTTGATTCTTTTATTTGTTATTTCCTTGGAGTATTAGAATTCTAATGTATTTAGGAGTCTATTAGTTTATTTAAAGGTATCAATGGAGTTTCGTTGAGATTATTAAGGACTTTTCTTGAACTCTTTGCGTGTTTTGCAAGACTTTCATTATTGGTTATCAAGAGATCGCATCAATTGGTATCCAGAGCCAGGCTGAGATTGTATCAACGCTACGCTCGCAACAATGACAACTAACAAAGAAAGATTGAATGGGTTAGAAAGCTCAATGCAGAAGATACGTGCTTCAATGACTCAATTATTTGAATTACAATCAAAGGAGACAAATCACAGGCGTAACAGAAATCCTAGGGCAACCGCAACCGATCATCGTCATCGTCGGATTCAAGCAAAGGATCTGACTCTGACAATAATAGCAAGGATTCTTCATCAAAAGGATCAGTTAGGAGCAAGCGCTCGAGCCATGGCAGCGGCAGAAAACGAAGCACAAAGCGACCATTCGTCCGAATGGATTTCCCTAGATTTTCTGGTGAAGAGCCTCGGGTTTGGTTGAATCGTGCCAAACAATTCTTCGTGGCACAAGACATCCATGGAACAAAAAAGGTGAAGATGGCTAGCTTCTATTTAGAAGAAGAAGGAAACCAATGTTGGCAGTGGTTTGCTAGAACGACTCGCAATACTCGAGTATCGTGGAAATTTTTTGAAAAGGGAATATTACTGCGATTTGGGCGAGGTGATTATGAGGACGCCAATGAATCCATGTGCAATCTGAGACAAACAGGCACTTTCCATGAATTCTTGAGCGAATTTGAGCGACTCATGAACTGCCTACCTGATTGGCAAGAGCAAGCTCTCATGGGAGCTTTTATGGCATGGCTTAAGGAAGAGATTGCCGGTGATGTACGACTATTTAGACCAGGGGACTTACAAACGGCTATCGAGTTAGCCAAGCGCAAGGATGAACAGTTATCAGGCGCAAGGAAATCAGGCTCGGGGGCTAGAGCTATGCAACGATTACCTCCTTCTTCGAATAGCCGATTACCTGCAAATCGTGGTGTGTCATATATGACGGGGTTAACAAGCACTCCTAAAAGGTTATCGTGGGAAGAGATGAAGCAACGAAGAGAAAAGAATTTATGTTTCAATTGTGACGAGAAATTTACCCCTGGACACCGCTGCAAGAACAATAGAATTTTTATGATCGAGATTGAAGGTGAGATGACAGAAAATGAAGATGAGAATGTGACAGAATCACCCATCAATGATCCACAAATATCTATAAATGCACTAGCAGGGGAATCTGGGAGTCGGGCTATGCGACTTCAAGGTAATATTAATCAACAGATTGTTCATGTTTTGGTTGATAGTGGGTCAACATTGAACTTCATAAATCCATCAATCGCCAATCACCTACATTTGCCCGTGGTGAAGTGTGAACCATTTGCTGTTAAGGTGGCTAATGGGGAAAGACTTATGTGCTCTGAGAGGTATGAAAAGGTAGTCATTAAAATTCAGGGGTGTCATTTTTGCATTAATCTGTTTGCCTTACCTCTTGTTGGATTAGACGTCGTACTCGGTATACCATGGCTAGAAAGTCTGGGTCCAATTGTAGTTTATTACAAGATGCTCACAATGCAGTTCTGGGTGGACAATAAAAAATATTGGCTGCGTGGTAATCCTCAAACGAATGTCGAGCCTGTGGGGATTAATGAGATATTCCATGATTGGCACCATGGATCTGAGCTCTTTGGCATTATGATGCTTGAATCTGCATCAGGAGAGTGCAATGTTGAACCACCCAAACCTCCAGAAATTCAGAAAATCTTGGAGGAATTCGACGATGTTATGCAGCCACCAAAGACTTTACCGCCAAGTACGGAGTTTGACCATCGAATTCGGTTAATTGATGAAACTAAACCTGTAAGTGTAGCCCCATACAGATATGCTCATTTCCAAAAGAATGAGATTGAGAAACAAATCAACGAGATACTTGAAGGAGGATTAATTCAAAAAAGTACGAGTCCGTTCTCGTCACCGATTTTTCTAGTAAAAAAGAAAGATGGTACTTCGAGATTTTGTAACGATTATCGAGCCTTGAATGAAGCAACCGTTAAGAATCTATTTCCAATACCAACAGTGGATGATATGTTGGACGATTTAAATGGAGCAGTATACTTTAGCAAGCTAGACTTGAAGTCGGGATACCACCAAATTCGTGTTCACCCCGAGGATAGACATAAGACTGCTTTTCTTTCTCATGAAGGCCATTATGAGTATTTGGTAATGCTGTTCGGACTCTGTAATGCACCCTCGACATTCTAGGCAGCCATGAATTTAATTTTTCGACCTTACTTGCGTCGTTTTGTGTTGGTATTTTTTGACGATATTCTCGTATATAGTTCAACATAGGCAGCTCATTTGCACCACTTACGCACGGTCATGGAGGTGTTGCGTAGCCATCAGTTTTATCTTAAGCCCTCAAAATGTTCTTTTGGTTGCACTGAAGTAGAATACTTGGGTCACATTATATCGGGAGAAGGCGTAAAGGTCGATCCAAGGAAAATTAAGGCAATGGTCGCATGGCCTAAGCCAAAATCAGTCACTAACTTGAGAGGATTTTCGGGATTGACAGGATACTACAGAAAATTTGTCTAACAATATGGGGAAATTGCACGGCCACTTACACAATTATTGAAGAAGGGTCAGTTTAGTTGGAGCGATGCAGCTGATCAAGCTTTTATTAAGCTAAAGGAAGTGATGACAGCAACTCCGGTTTTAGCACTGCCAAATTTTTCCGAAGAATTTATTGTTGAAACTGATGCATCTGGATTTGGTGTGGGGGCTGTACTCTCCCAAAAAGGATGGCCAATAGCATATCTTAGTCGAGGATTGAGCCCTACAAAACGGTCTTGGTCTATCTATCAAGAAGAGATGTTAGCTATACTAGAGGCTGTTTGTTCATGGCGTCCATATTTGCTGGGGAATAGATTTAAAATATGTACAGACCTGCAAAGTTTACGACATTTATTATAGCAAAGAATCACTACGCCGGAGCAGCAAAAATGGATATCTAAGTTACTCGGCTTTGACTATGAAATAATATATAAGCCACGTAAGGAGAATAACGCAGCAGATGCACTTTCACGCAGGGATAAAGCTGAAGAAACCATGTCTATCACAGTACCGACATGGGAAATTTTGACAGAAATTGCTTGCGAAACTCAAAAGGACACCAGGTTAGTTGAGATCATCAATAATTTAAGGGGTGAAACTAATGTGACTTCTCCATACAAGGTGCAAAAAGGGTGTTTATAGATAGGGAAACGAGTATTAGTTCCTGAAAATGAAGAACTTCGTCGTAAACTTCTTCGTGAATTTTATGACTCTGTCACAGGAGGTCACTCAGGAATTAGTCGCACATATAAAAGGATTTCCAATATCTTTACATGGCCGAGAATGAAGATGGATGTTTCAGCCTATGTTCGTGGATGTGATATATGTCAGCGTAATAAATCTGACATCAAGCTCCAGCAGGATTGTTGGAACCTCTTCCTGTTCCAACTCAAGTATGGGCTGACATTTCAATGGATTTCGTGAATGGACTTTCTAAGTTTAGTGGCAAGGATTCTATTATGGTTGTGGTAGATCGTTTAACAAAGTATTCTCACTTTATACCCCTCGCTCACCCTTACTCAGTGAGAGAGGTAGCAAAGACGTTTGTTAAATGGGTGGTTCGATTACATGGGATTCCAGACTCCATTGTATCAGATCGTGATCGAATTTTCCTCAGCATCTTTTGGCGAGAACTATTCAAATTACAAGGAACCAAGTTGTGCACAAGCTCTGCTTATCATCACGAACAGATGGACAAACTGAGGTTGTAAATCGATTCTTGGAACAATATTTACGGTGTTTCGTATGTAATCAGCCTCGATTGTGAGAAAAGCACTTAGCATGGGCAGAGTTTTGGTATAATACGACATTCCATAGTTCTCGTGGGATGTCACCTTTTGAGGGCCTGTACGGTCGACCTCCTCCAACTCTTAAACCATATGATCCTAACTCATCAGTAGTACAAGATGTAAATGAGGCTCTGCAGTCGCGAGATGAGACTTTGAAGGAATTAAAAAGTCACTTGGCAAATGCTCGAAACCGAATGAAACAATATGCGGATAAAGGTCGCAGAGAAGTGAAGCTGGACATAGGTGACTTGGTATATCTAAAATTACAACCGTATCGGCAGCATTCCGTCTTCAAGAGGGCTTATCAAAAGCTGGCTAGTCGATTTTATGGTCCATTTCCAGTTGTAGAACGAGTGGGAGAAGTTGCTTATAAATTGCAACTTCCTACTAAGGCGAAAATACACCCTGTTTTTCACGTATCGCTACTTCGTAAGAAAGTGGGAGATAGAGAAGTTATCCAGCCAACGTTGCCCCCATATCGTGACGATGGGCAGCCTGTAATTGAACAATTGCAAGTATTGGCGTTTCACTGGAGTGTGTCAGAAGGTGAACGTGTTCGAGAAGCCTTAGTACAATGGAAATCTTTGGCAAAGGAAGATGCAACCTGGGAACCCGTAGCTGCTCTTGAGCAACAGTTTCCAGATTTCAACCTTGGGGACAAGGTTGATCTTGAAGGGGGGGCGATTGATAAGGTTTGACGCAGTGCAAGACAGGCGAAGCCAAACCCACGTAATCTATAATTTTAGAAGTCAGATTGTTTACTAGTTAGATTAGTTTAAATCTTCTATTTGTTATTTGATTCTTTTATTTGTTATTTCCTTGGAGTATTAGAATTCTAGTTTAGTTAGGAGTCTATTAGTTTATTTAAACGTATCACTGGAGTTTCGTTCACATTATTAAGGACTTTTCATGAACTATTTGCGTGTTTCGCAAGACTTTCAATATTGGTTATCAAGAGTCGCATCAAGGGGTTCACAAGATACGCCGCACAATCAAAAATTACCAAAGTAAAAAAACACCCTAAAGTTTAACCATTTTATTGTCATTCACGAGAAATCTATAAGGAAATTTTGTTCCTAAGCGAACAAATACTAAATCTAGTAAATGGGAGCTTGCAACAATAACAGGCAGAACCACTTGATAAAACATTAATCACCCTTAAACTGGTACCCAATCCACTTAATTGCAAAATATTTGGTCTGAGACACAAAGGACTTAACTTCTTAAATCACTAAGCATTCAAAATACCATAACTTTGGTACCCGCAGCCAATATCAACAAAGCCTTCTAGAAATTTGTAATTTCTAAAGAGATTTACTTGTCATTTAATATGATGAGATAAGTGTCATATATTTATGGTTCGTGTCCCAGCTATTGCTTTAATATTTTTCATCTAATATCACAGTTTATTTTAATCTTATTTCTTCTTTGTGACCAATTCCAAGAAGAATCTTTTCGGACAAAGGGATTTAAAAAGAACCGCCTCACGAATCAGTGCTCTCTTGTCTAGTAGTAAATGTTCGCGTCACCTATTAAAGAACATCAAAAGTAGCAACTAAAGTCAATGATATAACTGCAATCTAGACCTCATGTAACAGATATCATTATTTGGAATTGGGTCTTGAAATCATCGTTGAAGAATGATTTACTTTTCGTAATTAGGACCCTTGGTGCTCATAGCTCTTTCAACTTTTCTTAGAGAAGCAATACGCTTCAGGTATTATTATACCTGGAATGAATAGTTTTATGTATAGTTACGATTGAACTAGTCACTGAACTAATGTTTAAACATTACTACATTTAGTCTTTCGCACATGATAGATGCACACTAGATCAACTACTTATGTATGCACATATCTATATCTCAAAGAGATCTTGGCTCCGAAAAAACAAATAGGCAAAATAAACCAGGAATATAAAAATTAAGCAAGGGGTGTTTTTGCTGCCTTTTCCAAAAAACGCGGGAATTTTGGTTGTTTACCAATTAAATACAACACAGGGGGGATGTTTTGCTAATCAAGACAATCGATCATTACAGAAATACCATATTAATAACCAAGATTCATTTTGGAAATAAAGGAGTTGGGAAAACGTGCAATTTACCTATACATAAATATTTGTGTTGTTTAGCAATATGTACATATTCTAACCTGACTTAAATGCTTCCCAAATAAATGAACCTGCCGATTCTTAAGTGGCGTAAAACCTGCCAACAATCTATTCTAACAAAGACAATCATTTGAAAGGTCCAGTAGATGACACTGCAAAGCAGTATTTTTCGTAGCAAATTCAGAAAACAATTATTGCTAGAAACACCAATATATAGTGAATTGAAATAATCTTAATCAATATATAGTGAATTGAAATATTCTATTAAGATTTCCGAGGAGTACAAGGTGATGTGGGGTATTTTCGTCTGGATACGTGTCCACTCTCCAACACTCCACGTCAGACTGCTTCAGTTCCTCCTGGATGCTCAAGCAGCTTTTGAGTTCGGAACCTGCACTCAACACCAAACGTGAACTAACCCGGTGCCTTCTTCGGCGAAGGCACTCCGACGCTCAAGTCAGACGGGTCGGAATATGAGATCTTGTTGAGCAAGGCAACAAGTCGAATAAACTGGCTAAAATAGGTCGAATGAACAGAATGCAATAAGTCGAATGAGAAGGCCAAACAAGTCGAATGAACTGTCTCAAACAAGTCGAATAACATAGCACAAAACAACTCGAATGTAAGCCAAAATAGGTCGAACTCGAGCTATTAATGAACAACTCAAATGAGCTTGAAGAATAGGTCAAGGTCGACTTATATAACTCGAACTTAGAGCTTAGAATAATGTAAAACGTACCTTAGAATGAGGAATGGGATCCCTTTATATAGGTATAAGAGTCCTTATTCAACTAGAAGTGCACTCCAAGTAGGACTATGAGTTGAAGAAGTCAAACTAGGACTCTTATAGAATAGCTCGAATGACCTTTGCCAAATAGCTCGAATGAACTGCTTATGAAATAGCTCGAATGAACTAAAACAGCTCGAATTGGGCCTAGAACAACTCGAATTGGGCTTGTGAAATCCGAATTGGGCCCTGAATAACACGAAATGTGGCCTGCATGGGCCTAATTTTGAGTTTTGCCTTAAGTTGTAATTTTGCATTAAAAAATAATGGTGTTGTCGTGGCATAATATTCCGAAATACTCTCGTAATATGATATCGAATATTATGACGTGGCGATACCGAAATATGGTACATCATGGAGTCCCCCAGTTTGTAAGAGTAATGTGTGTAAACATTGGTCATACAAACTAAAATAGTGTAAGAAACCCCGGTAATTGTGCAACGAGTCGGGCCATAAAAATTGCGAAGCCAAACTCTTTGAAAAACTCGAAAAAAACATTCTCGAAAATAAGTCGACTGTACTATAGCTCGAATAGGCTATAACTCGATTCAAGGGTATTTCGGTAATTTTATCGCTGGCCGCTCCTATAAATACCCGCCGAATATGAAATCATTTCACTTTAACTTTTTTGCAAATAACTCGACCTCTCGCAAATAGCTCGAATAGCAATAGCTCGAATACACGGAAACTCTCCCAACAACTCGAATACTCATCCAAATAGCTCAAAAGTTCATAGGTATAACTCGAATCCATCCTATATAGATCGAATACTCATTAAAATAGCTCAAAAGTTCATAGGTATAGCTCGAATGAATCCTAGATAGCTCGAATACTTGCAAAATAACGCAAAAACCCCTCTTTGCTTTGATATATGTAAAATAACTCGAATAGGAGGTGATAACTTGAATTAACATGGATTAACTCGATAAGTCGAATAAAAAATAGCTCGAAATTCCGTGAGATAAAATGCTCTCCCGAGTAAATCCGACTTATTTGCTATAGGTCGGGTGCACTTGTATTCGAGCTATAACACTTAGAATTTTTTAGAAAATTTTCACAAACATTCTCAAAGTAATTTTTTGTGAACTCTTTTGCAGATTTGTCACGACGGCTCGTTCAAATAAACAACGTTCTCACCGTGATCCACCTGCATGCTCCGATCGCCATCCACAATCCACATGTCCCACTACCGACTGTGAACGCAACTCAACTCATAGCATTAGCCCACCTCGTTCGACTCGACCATCTCGTCCGGCTAAAATCCAAGTTCCGGGCGCTCCCAGGATATTTGCTCCAGCGGAAAGGTCCTACGAGAGGCGTGATCCTGAATTCGAAAGAATCATTGATTTGAACCCTAGAACAGGTAAACACTAACTTCCTCCTTCTTAGTACTGTAATGGCTTCTAAATCAGATATTGAGGCCACTAGTTCGTTAGGTGTTCCTGATGTTGTTGAGTCGTCGGGTTCTGGGTTTGGGTCATCCTCGGGTAGTGGGGATTCAGATAGCGATGCCTCATCGTCTAACGCCCAAGGTTCTAATAGAGAAGTTAATATTATAGACCACTCTGACGACGAAGAGTTTTTGACTAACATAGCCGAACCAACCCCTGTAGTAGAAGATGAGTCTAGTATTCCCATCCCTATAGAGGTCGGCGCTAGTATCGTAGATGAAACCATGCAGGAGTTAGCCGAAGAGGGCATAAACCTTGACGCTCCGTCCCCAGCCAATAACCTTTTGAACTTTGCTGGTATTTGTCCCATGAACATCCATGGTTCATCATTCAATAGGACTATGTATGATATGCCTGAACCTTATGAGATTATTTTTCCCGGTCCCGAGGATCGTTTAGACACTCCTCCTCCTGGTTGCTTGACCGTTTTCCATAATTTCCTTTCGTGCGGCCTTAGATTTCCATTGCATGATGTAGTGCGTCAAATATTGCTCCGTTTGCCTTCTTGTCCTTCCCATTTCACTCCCAACACATATTGTATTATTCATGCCTTCATTATTTTGATGAGGGTGTATAAGCTTCCATGCACAACTGATTCTTTCTTCCAAATTTTCCTTAGCAAATTTAGGACGACTAGTGAGGATGCGGGTTTTTACTTCCTGACTGCTAGGAAAAACAATAGTTTCTTGACCGGCCTCCAATCTAGTTTTGGGAAGGAGTGGCAGAATTAGTGGTTTTATATCAAGGAGTGCACGCCTGGAGAGTTCAACTTCAGACGAGATTGGACTGATGGAACCCAAGCCCCCTAGTGTCCTCCCGCGTCTTTGTCTTCCGATGACATAAAGATGTTCCGGAGTCATAAGTTCGATGCTTTGTCCCTGAAGAAGAACGCCATTCTGCGTGCTGGGGGTACTCCGTCGTTCCATATAAGGGTGCGGTTGACTTTGGTATTCTTGTCTTTTATTCGTGCTTGTTTACCCTTTAATGTTTCTTTTATGCTTTGAGTGTGATACTAACCTTTATCTTTTGCTCCTTGCAGAGAGGATGATTATCAGTAAGTCAAAGAGAAAGTTGGCGGCGATGCAGGAGGTTTTCGAGGATCTAGCCTCTGGCAGTGCTGATGTCGGGGTTGAAGTTCTAGAGCCTGCACCTTCTACTGCTCCTTCTTCTGCTGAGGCGGGACCTACTACTGCTCCTGCTACTACTGTCATGCCTACTGCCGTCGTCCCACCTCCCAGTGCTCCTTCATCTGTGGGTCCTTCCCGAAGCTCTAGGGGTAAGGCGACGAGCGGATCCTCTCGTCGGGCTGCTACGCCTCTTACTACTGCTAGTGGCTGTGAGCGCAAGCCTATCGTGATAAATGTTGTGCGGGAGGGAAATCTAGCGGGCCCTGATCCGAATGCACGAAAACACCCTGCTCCTTCTGAAGACCGCCGTCGCAGAAAGCGTCCTGCGCACGATGACTCCAACAGATACGATTCCAACGACTTGGACATCAATGTCGAAGACGTATCGCGTACCTCCATGGATGTCGACTACTACAAGTTGACTGATACAGCCGCCATGCGTGCTTGCAAGGGCTTCTTTTCTTTCTTTGACAGGAAAAGGTATTATGAGGAGGTCGGTCCCGAGGGCTTGTGCTGCCGCACTGCTCTATCTTTTGCCACTGTAAGTGTTTATTATGCTTATTGCGTCTTTTCTTTCTTGTTCTTTCTTTAACCTCCTTAGTACTTGTTTTGATACTTTGTCTTTTATGATTTTCAGGCGATGATGAACATGCAGACTATGGTGGAAAATTTCGACATCTTCAACGATGCTCGGAGTGAGTACAACTCTCGTCTAGATCACTACAAGTCTACTGTAGCGCAGGCTAAGGTTTTTGAAGAGGCGGCAAAGAAAAAGACTCCTGAGGTCGAGGCCACCATGGAGAGCGTAGTGGAGGAACTACGGGTGGCGCAGGATGAGCTGAAGAAGTCTCAAGAGGCTCGAGCTGCTAGTGACGCCAAGCTGAAGGCGCTATCCAAGGAGTTTGACAAGCTTCAGCGGGTGAAGGATGACTTGGCCATGAAGGACATCCGTACCAAGGGTGAGTTGACCGCCCTGGCCACCCATTTGAACGTTGCTGAGAATGACCGTGATGCGGCTAGAGCACAACCAGCTACTTCTGAGCAGATCGGCTACGATCGTGCTAAGGCTAAGGTTTGCCCTCTGTCCTATCGCTTTTTTGTAGTCTTCATTTTGATTTGTCTTATCAACACTTGTTTTTTCTTGCCTTGTTGTAGGGATTGTCTACTGATTACAAGGTTGCCGTTTTGGTTGAGTTCCTGCGCTCTTCCACTTGGAACAACATTTGCACTGTGCGCGGGGGCTTCGATTTAGCTAAGGGGTATAACTACGCCTTAGAGGATGTGGAGCGCAAGGATGGCTTTGCTCCTGGTCGCAAAAAGGAAGAGTTCGACATCCTTCAGCGACTTACTGAAGTGCCTGACTCTGATGACGATTATGTCTCAGAGAATGAAGGCAATGATCGCCCACGGACTTTCCTTAGCATAGGGCGGATGAGGGACGTTTGGCTCCACGATCATCTGAGAGCTCAGGCGAGGTCCAGAGCTAGGAAGGAGGCTTCCTCTTCACGTGCTGCTGCTGTTGCTTCTTCCTCAAGGGTGCTTTCAAACGAGCTCCTTGAGGAGGGAGAGCTACCGACGGCCACTTCCCCTGCTGATGTTCCCAAAGAAGTACCTCTTGCTTCTTCCGGTCTTGTGACAGTCTCTGTGCCTTCTCCCGGACCAGGCCTTCGCAGATACATTGTTCCTCCTCATCCTGCCGCGGATGTTGCACCTGATGCTGTTCCTGCTCCCGCTCCTGCTCCTACTCCTGTGCGGCCCGAGGATGATACGTCCCCATTGAGTGATTCGATGGAGGAGATCGCCCGGCAGAGCAGAGGCACCCTGAAGTCGGTGGGTCTGCGACTGAAGAAGTAGCGGAGCAGTTTGTGAAGCCAGCCTGCGTGTTGTGATACTGGGCCTGCGTGCCGCTATCTTTTATTCATACATTTGAACATCTAGCTATTTTGTTCTGTTGATATTTTGTTTAGTATATTCTTGTTGACATTGCGCCATTCTTGCGCTTATCCCTTTTGCTTTAGTAGATATTGATTTTTCGCATTGCCTTATGTCTTTTTTAGCTCCCGTGATTGTTTTTTCCATACTTGCAGGTTTTGTATACCTTTGCGTTCATCCTTGATTTTCCATGCTGATTGTTTTTTGTCCTTGTTTCTTTTTGTTGGAGTACTTTTGCGTTTGTGTTATGAATACGATGAGGTATGCTCGTTTGCAAGGACTTGTGCTCAACTTTTGCAGTGCGAGGGAATAGCTCGTCTTAGGAGTGTGAGGCGAGAGCTCGTGCGAGGTGTCAGCTTGTCTTATGAGTGCGAGATGATGGCTCGTCTTATGATTGCGAGACGATGGCTCATCTTATGATTGTGAGACGATGGCTCGTCTTACGAGTGCAAGGCGATAGTTCGTCTTATGATTGCGAGGCGATGGCTCGTTTGCAAGACGATGGCTCGTCTTATGAGTGCGAGGCGATGGCTCGTCTTATGAGTGCGAGGCGATGGCTCGTCTTATGATTGCGAGACGATGGCTCATCTTACGATTTGTAAGACGATGGCTCATCTTATGAGTGCGAGGCGATGGCTCGTCTTATGATTGCGAGACGATGGCTCGTCTTACGATTGCGAGACGATGGCTCGTCTTATGAGTGCAAGGCGATGGCTCGTCTTATGATTGCGAGGCTATGGCTCGGCTTATGATTGTGAGATGATGGCTCGTCTTACGATTGCGAGACGATGGCTCGTCTTATGAGTGCGAGGCGATGGCTCGTCTTATTATTGCAAGATGATGGCTCGTCTTACGATTTGCGAGACGATGGCTCGTCTTATCAGTGCGAGGCGATCGCTCGTCTTATGATTGCAAGGTGATGGCTCGTCTTATGACTGCGAGACGATGGATTGTCTTACAATTTGCGAGACGATGGCTCGTCTTATGAGTGCGAGGCGATGGCTCGTCTTATGATTGCGAGACGATGGCTCGTCTTACAATTGCGAGACGATGGCTCGTCTTACGATTTGCGAGACGATGGCTCGTCTTATGAGTGCGAGGCGATGGCTCGTCTTATGATTGCAAGATGATGGCTCGTCTTACGAAGTTGCTCCAATCATGCTTGCGCTGATAAACATGTAAGTAGGACGTAGGCAAACAATCAAACTTGAATAAAATAGGAAATTTTATAAGTTTTGGGACTGAGCTCGAGTAACTTCCGAGTTGCCTACGTATCCCGCCATGTATAGATGGCTATGAATCAAGTCCCCGTAGTTCGCTGCTAAGTATTACAATTGGAGTTCTAACGCTGAGACTCGTAATTCGTAAAAGAATAAGCGAATAAAGCATTGAAACTACGGTCCTATCTTGCCACAAGGCTTGTTGGAATGCTAGTATCGTAACTGTAAAACCTTCTCAAGTTCTTGACGTTCCAGGGGCGTGATAATGTCCTTCCGCCCAACTCTTGTAAGTAGTAGTATCCTTTTGCGCTTGCTTTCTCCACTCTGTACGGTCCTTCCCAGTTTGGCTTCATCTTCCCAACATGCTTGGTAGCTTCAACTTTCCTCAGGACCAAGTCCCCCACTTGAAAGTTCCTGAAACGAACCTTGTTATCATATGTTTTTGCCATCATACATTTGTAAGCTTAAGTGCATTGGTAAGCTTCCTCCCTGGTTGCTCCTATTAGTTCAAGGTCCATTTGTCTAGCTCTTATTGCTTGTTCCTCATCGTATGTGACTGTGCGATAGGTTCGCATCCCAATCTTTGCAGGTATCACTGCTTCAGAACCATACGTTAGCAAATATGGAGTTTCTCCAGTTGAAGTTTGAGGTGTTGTGCAATATGCCCATATTATCCCTGGCAGCTCCTCTGCCCAATTTCCTCCTTTTCCTTGCAACCTCTTCTCCAAACTCTTCACAATCGTGTTGCTTGGGGCCTCGACTTGCCCATTGGCTTCTGGATGCGTGACATATGTGAATCTCTGCTCAATTTTCATGTCCTTGCACCAATCTTGAATCTTGAATCCCTGGAATTGTCTTCCATTCTCGGAAATTAATACCCTTGGGATTCAGAACATGCATACAGTGTTCTTCCATATGAATTCTTCACATCGGCCTCTGTTATTGTCACGAGTGCTTCAGCCTCAACCCACTTGGTGTAATATTCAACCGCCACCAATAGCCATTTCCTCCCTCCAGAAGCTATTGGCATTGGTCCGACAATGTCTATTCCCCATTGATCGAATGGACATCCATAGCTCACAGTTGTCATTTGTTGCGCAGGTGTATGAATGATTTTTGTATGTAGTTGGCAGCTTCTGCACTTCCTAGTATAATCCATAGAATCTCTCATAATCGTTGGCCAGAAATACCCTTGCCGGAGTATCTTCTGTGCCAAGGATCGCCCTCCAGAATGATTTCCACAACTTCCTTCATGAATCTCCCTCAATACTTGTTTTGCCTGAGCTGGTGACAGACATCTTAAGAGTGGTCCCTCGAACGATCTTTTGTAAAGTTCTCCGTTGAACATTGTGAATCTCGCCGATTTGTACTTGAGTCTTCTGACCGTCTGCTGATCAGTCGGCAAATTTTCATTTTGTAAATAGTCTATGATTTCGTCCTTCCAGCATGCCTCGACTTCCACTGGCAGAGCGTAGTCCAAAGCTTGTGTTGGTTTCGATTCCACGCCTTTGCTAATCGAAGGTTGTTCTGCGGCCAACAAGGTTACACGTCTCTCCACAAAGACTTCTACAGTGCTTGCAAATCGCGACAATGAGACAGCCCGTTCGTTCTCCGTTTGTGGGATCTGTGAGATAGTGAATGTCTCAAAGTTTGATGTCATCTCCTTCAGCTTATCAAGATATTTCACTATTGCGGCCTCCTTAGCTTCGTATCTCCCTTCGAATTGGTTAGCAATCAACTGTGAGTCTGTGAATGCCACCAATTTTGTTATCCCCAACGACTTTGCCATTTGAATACCAGCTAACATAGCTTCATACTCCGCTTGATTGTTTGCTTGGAAATTCAACCTTATAGCATAGTCAAATTCTCTTCCATCTGCCGATCTTAAGTAGATTCCTGCACCACCAGCATCTACTGTGGAAGACTCGTCAACGTGTAAAGTCCAAGTCTCCTTTGCAATTCCGGATGTATTTTTCTGAGTGTTCTCCGTCACCATAGCCACATCAGGAGCTTGCTCTGCCTCTGAGATAGTTTCCACGATAAAATCCGCCAGCCTCTGTGCTTTAATTATAGTCTTTTGAAGATACTCCAAACCGTATTCTCCCAGCTCGATTGCCCACTTCACTAGCCTGCCTGATGTTTCTGGCTTTGCCATTACTTGCTTCAATGGTTGATTGGTTAACACCGTGACCAGATGTGATTGAAAATATGGCCTTAGTTCCCGTGTAGTTATCACCAATGCATATGCCAATTTCTCAATATCTAGGTAATTCAGCTCTGCCCCGTTCAATACTTTGCTCACGTAATAAATTGGCAGATGTTTCCTATCTTCTTCCCGTACTAGCACCATGCTCAATGAATTCTTCGTTATGGCCAAGTAGAGATATAACATCTCGTTGTCCTTGGGCTTAGATAATAATGGTGGAGTTGTGAGATAAACCTTCAACTGACGAAATGCCTCCTCACAATCCTCAGACCAGACAAACTTCGGCGTTTTCCTCAGCTTCTTGAAGAAAGGTAAACTTTTCTCAGCGGAATGTGAAATGAAGTAGCTGAGTGTCGTTATTCTCCGCACCAGTCGTTGGACTTCTCGAACTGACCTGGGAGATGGTAAATCCATTATAGCCTTAATTTTGTCTGGGTTTGCTTCAATGCCTCTCTCGTTCACAATGAAACCTAAAAATTTTCTAGCCTTGACTCCGAACGTACACTTCTTTGGATTTAACTTCATTCCGTATTGCTTCATGATACCAAAAGCTTCTTCAAGATGTTTGACATGATCTTCCGCCTTTAAACTTTTGATAAGCATATCATCGATATAGACTTCCATAGTTTTTCCTTTGATGATAGAACATCTTTGCAACCAACCTCTAGAATGTTGCTCCTGCATTCTTTAATCCAAATGGCATCACTCTGTAACAGAATATCCCTCTGTCTGTAATGAACGCGGTTTTATGTTGATCTTTCACCGCCATTAAAATTTGGTGGAATCCACTATGTGCATCGCAAAGACTAAGTAATGCGCATCCAGTTGTTGAATCAACCACAAGATCAATCCTAGGCAAAGGAAAAGGATCCCGTGGACAATGTTTGTTCAGGTCCGTGTAGTCTACGCACATACGCCATACAGTCGGTTTCTTTGGCACAAGGACAACGTTGCTAAGCCATTCAGAATATTGAACTTCAAATATGTGGCCTGCAGCTAACTTTGTTTGCACCTCCAACTCTGCAGCTTTGTTCTTTTCATCACTGAAATGTCTCTTCTTTTGTCGAACAGGTTTTGCATTTGGATTGACATTCAGGTTATGTACCGTAACTTGAGGGTCTATGCCTTTCAAATCCGAGTCGGTCCACGCAAATACATCAAAATTCCTCCGCAAGCACTCTATCAACGCCTTCTCGATCTCCAATGGCAATTCGCTACCAATTTTAATGACCTTTTCAGGTTCATTATTCATCAGAATAACTTCTTTGAATTCTCCAGAGGGTTTCATACGTTCAATCTCCAATTGTTTCTTGTAACGCAGAGTGGTTCTATCCTCCTTTTCCTCATTTGTTTGCTTTGGCTCAACTTCCTTCATGGGGGTATCAGAATTTTCTGGTGTTCCTTGCTCATCCTCATGTGTTGCAAGCACCATCTCCGCATCCATACAATCCCCTGTTTGTGGTGTTTCTACTTCTTGAGTTTCGATTAAAGCTATGTCCGGATCAGTTTTCGCCCTTATTGGTTTCGTTGATGTAACATAACAACTCCACGAATCACGATAATTTGTGGTAAGCTCTGCGATTCCCTCAGGTGTTGGAAACTTTATCTTTTGATGCACCTTGAAATGATCATAGCAAATGCTGTTATTCCAGGTCTTCCAATCAACACATTGTATGCAAATGGGATATCAACAATAAGATATTCCACATTTAAAGTCATCCTCTTCGGATTTACACCAAAAGATGTTGGTAGCATAATCTTCCCAATAGGCTTAACTTCACCTCCACCGAATCCCAATAAAAGTGAATTCACTTCCGTGATCTCGTATTGTCCTAACTTCATTTGTTGTAATGCATCCATAAAGATAATGTTGGATGAGCAACCATTATCTATCATAATTCTTTTTACGGCGTGATTTGCAATCACCGCGGTAACCACCATTGGGCAATTCAAATACTGAGCCTCCTTAGCTTGTGAAAACAAGCTATCAAAATCACTATCATCGAATGTGATCCTCGTGTCCAATTTGTCAACTGCAAAGACAAGATCAATCTCTGGACGTTTAAAATGTTCATATTGTATATCACGCGAAATCCGTTTTCTACTCTTGGTTGAATCAGCACAAGTAGGTCCCCCAGCGATCAAATTTACTCTATTTTCGATATCATCGTTGCCGTTTCCCTTCCTCCACCTGGGTTCGTCCTTCTTTTCTTTTGGTGATCGGCTCCGTTTGCGTCCACCTGATGATTTCTCATCCGTATGCTCCTTATTCTCAAGAACATATTCAACAAGTTTCCCCTCTTGTATAAGTCGTTCAATTTCCATCCTCAAAGTCCTGCAGTCATTAGTATAATGTCCGTTTTGCTTATGAAACTTACAATATTTCTTGGATTGCTTCATCTCCTCAGTTTGTATCATGGATCTTGGGGGCCTGAATATCCCTTTTTCTTTGGTAATTGCGTAGATTTCACCAATCTGCTTTTTCAAAGGAGTCCAATTGTCAAACTTTTTGAAAGGTTGTCGATTGCGATCACGATCCTTTCCTCTAGGATCTCTCCTCCAAGTTTTATTCTCCTTTCCTCTAGGGATTTCTGGCAAGTCCATCAATTCATGATTCATAGTTGCCTCCTCCACTTCAACAACTTTATTAGCAAGATCCATGACTTGTTCTAATGAATCTGGAGCATCCCAAGTAAGTACTTCTATCAGCTATTTGCTCTGGCAGCGATTTTACAACACAGAGATAACCAAATCAACAATTGGAGCATTCACTCTTCCAATCTCTACATTGAGACGTTCTATTTATTTTCCCAACGGCTCATCAGGCTTTCTGTGGATATTGAACAAAGTACTTGGAGACTTCTTTTTCAACCGATAAGTGGCAAATTTCTTCACGAACATGCTTTTGAATTGTTCAGCTGATTCGATTGAATGGACTTTCAAATTCTTAAACCATTCCTTAGCAGTAACCCAAAATCTGCAATTCTCCATCCAAGTCATCAAAATGTGTTGCAGGGTTCGTTGTTCCATCGTACTTCTTCATGTCAGGAAGTCTGACTCTCTCTTTCAATGTCAACCTGCCAATTGCCTCACAGAATGGAGTTAGTCTCTCTGTTGATGGAATATTCTCAGCGATAACCGGTTCTGGCCTTGGTACTACTCTTTCAGGCTGATCCCTATTCCTCCCTGCTGTGTGGCTCGCAGCTGGACGATCCTCAGAATCTCTTTGCCTGGAATTGACTTGTCCAACCCTATCATTTGCTCGACTCGGGGCTTTGTTTCCTGCAGTCCTTACTGAACGAGGGTTCCTGCGTTCTAGTGAAGGCGACGGATCCCTCCGAGTTGATCTTGTCATCCTTGATTGATGTTGTCTCGAATCATCACGACGCTGTGTCTGATGAGATCTATCTTGATGTGCTGATGTTTGCCGTGCAGTTGGCGCTGGAATTGGCGCTGGAACATTCTGCTGCAATCCAGTGTTAGCCAATTGTTGCACAATCATTGGCACCATGGTTTGTTGAAAAGCTGTCATGATCTGAGTCAACTGAGCAGGGTTCAACAATTGTTGCTCCGTGGGAGGCACTGCAGGTTCGTCCGTTACAGTACGTGTTTGATCCAGAGGGGCATTGGGAGCGGCCACTGATGTGTGTTCAGATGAATCAGTAACACGATTCTCATCCTCCCTCTGTGATCTTGTTCTTCCAGCCATTCCGTTCTTCTCAGCGGCTCTGCGATGAGCCATTGAATCAATGATGGTGTTTGCTCCTAAGTACGTTTAGTGGTTCCCACAGACGGCGCCACTGATGTGGGGTATTTTTGTCAAGATACGTGTCCACTCTCCAACACTCCACGTCAGATTTCTTCAGTTCCTCCTGCATGCTCAAGCAGCTTTTGAGTTCAGAACCTGCACTCAACACCAAACGTGAACTAAGCCGGTGCCTTCTCTGGCGAAGGCACTCCGACGCTCAAGTCAGACGGGTCGGAATATGAGATCTTGTTGAGCAAGGTAACAAGTCGAATGAACTGGATAAAAATAGGTCAAATGAACAGAATGCAATAAGTCGAATGAGAAGACCAAACAAGTCGAATGAACTGTGTCAAACAAGTCGAATAACACAGCACAAAACAACTCGAATGTAAGCCAAAATAGGTCGAACTCGAGCTAGTAATGACCAACTCGAATGAGCTTGAAGAATAGGTCGAGGTCGACTTATACAACTCAAACTTAGAGCTTAGAATAATGTAAAACGTACCTTAGAATGAGGAATGGGATCCCTTTATATAGGTATAAGAGTCCTTATTCAACTAGAAGTGCTCTCCAAGTAGGACTATGAGTTGAATAAGTCAAACTAGGACTCTTATAGAATAGCTCGAATGACCGTTGCCAGATAGCTCGAATGAACTGCTTATGAAATAGCTCGAATGAACTAAAACAGCTCGAATTGGGCCTAGAACAACTCGAATTGGGCTTGTGAAATCCGAATTGGGCCTGAATAACTCGAAATTGGGCCTGCATGGGCCTAATCTTGTATTTTGCCTTAAGTTGTAATTTTGCATTACAAAATAATGGTGTTGTCGTGGCATAATATTCCGAAATACTCTCGTAATATGATATCGAATATTATGACGTGGCGATACCGAAATATGGTACATCACAAGGTAACCACGAGATCTATAAATTGTTGGATCTCGTTTATAAACAAACAAGACTATGATGCTACACCAGGCATAGATCGGAAACTAAGCCGGCACTTATATATAATCATAGATATATACATGCACATAAGCAACAACAGTAAAAAAAAAAAAATAAAAAAAAAATCACCTGCCCACATTGAGTATGACTTTAGGCGGCCTTGAACATCAACAGTTGAGCTAGCTAGTTTAAAGAGGTATTTATATTGGGAAAATAACGATAATTACAAGGTAGTCCTTGGATATAGGTAAATTCTTACAAAATAATTTTGAGTATTTACCACTTCGGACCAGTTCTTTTAGAAAATTTCAATCTCAATTCCTATAGTTCGAAAATTTGGTCATGGTTGCTAGGTTAGAAGGACCGGAAAAGAGAGAATCGTGATTTTTTCTAATTTTTAGCGTGACACCATGTAGAGATTGAATAATCTGTATATTGATTAATTTGATTAACAAAGTAATACATTAGAGTTTATAAAAAAGTGAGGAACTATAATTATGGAAGTGGATAAATTCAAAAAGATGTCCTAGGATATTCCCGTATCTCCTATAAATGTATTCAGTTGTCAAATAAAAAAATTCTGCGAGGCAGTTTGTTAGTATAACCGTTGTTTTGAAAGTACGGGAATATATACAAGCATATATAAAATTATTTACCAGAATAATTTATTAAAAAGAATGCAAGCATATATACATAATATATAAAATTTTGAAAATAAACCTAAGTGAAAGTTAAAAGGAGAAAGTATTTGAATGAATGATTAAGAAAAAGTACGCAACCGAACCATCTCAACAGCCATAGTGTTAACCATTAACAGAAAATTAACAAATAAAAGTAAACCATCTAATCCAACAAGCTTAGCGCGGAAACTTTGACTCATTATCGGTCACACTTTCGACTTGATGATGCTCTACACAGTTCTTGGCTTCAGCTACTTTCGTGTAAAATGCCTTGTTGAGCACGATAGATATACGTCTCACTATTTAATTTTACACACTACTTAGAGAAATAATGAAAGGAGAGGGAAAGGTAACCAAAAAATTGAGCTGCGAAACTATTAGAAAGATTAAGATTAATCACTTACCAGAATGTGTGCACTCGTATCCAGTACTAATCTGTCATGTTACCTGTCCAAGAACATTAATAGCTTAAGTTAGTGGTATGCTCGAGTCAGAACCTCAAGTATCATATGTAATCATTGGAAATTAATATCTTACACTTGAAGAGGCTCTCCGTAAATGGAAGAACAACCGGGTTGTCTTGTCTTAACTCAGATGAAACTTTAAGCTCCGTCCAAGTCATTTTCTCCAAGTTTAACATGCGATAGTGAAAGCATTGAGTACTATCGGGCTTCATTAAAAAAGGTAACTCGTTCTTCCTTGGGCTATAGAGCCGATGGCTTGAAGATCCAATTCCGACATTCCGTGGCTAACGTGACTAGGCAAGACCAAGTAGAGTACTAATGGTGGTCATGTAATGACCATATAAACAAATTTTCAACCGCACTATGCAATGCCTATGAAGCATAACAGACCATTGAAAGAAGCTATAAGTTCAAAATAGGAAATGTCGTGAACGAAACCGGGAAAACGGACGAATGGCATAATTCATCCACTTTCTTCAATAAGATTGAGTCGTGTACCAAGTTCAGAGGCTTCCTTATAAAACATATGCTATCAGTTTTGGATTCTCCTAGGAATTTTTGAAGTGCAACTTATGAAAATAATGTTCAGCAGTCAAATCCTTCCACAATTCGGCAACTGTCTTATATTTTAACAGATCTTTCACAGGAAATTTGAATAGCATAGTCGCCACGAGGTCTGAAATTTCACATACTTTACGGACATAATCTGATCCAGGACATATGTCCTTGCCTTTAACGTAAGACAGGCCTGCTCTATCTTGTGAATTTTTTCTCGGGGAAGTAGTATATCGCCTTTAAGTCACTTCATCTCTGGTGAAGTGACTTGAACTGCAATAAGAGGTCATCAGCAAATTTTTTGTGCATTCTACAACTTAGCACTCAGTACAAGAGCCTGTGGAACACAGATCTGACATGCTGACCATATCATCCTCATTCACAAATATTTGTCTCCAAAACCTTTTACATTAATAATGTATACGTACCTCATTTGCTTGTTTCTCAGAGTTTGAGCTCTGTCTTCTAATCTTCAAACACAAAAGAAGTAACAAATTTGACATGAAATATTGCGGGTGGAGTTATAAATAACTTAACAGCTTCTACCAAAATGATCCAAGTAAACAAAATGGCAAGAATTTGAGTGTCTTCATGAATGTCTTAGTTACCACGGTGGCCTCAAATCTCGATGTGAAAGTGACAAAAATGCCTCCTCAAGACTTGTATGGTTTATTCTTTTAAGTTATTTTTAAGTATTTAATTTTGTGCCTCAGACCAAACTATTCCGCTATTTTAGCAAAGATATTCTAAATACAGGAGTCACGCATACATAATACGCATAATAACATGGAGGTTTGGGATGAGAGTAAGCAAAACTCAACGAGCACAAAATAAATTCTGACAGAAAATTCTAGATTTATGCGCAAGAGGCCAACATATTCAAATTTATACTTGATTCTCCTTATTTCATATATTCTTCGGTCTGCACGACACGCCTTGGATCGTAATCAATTTATCTCAGATGACTAAACTAGAACTCTTTTGAAATGGTAAGTAAAGGCTGCACACGTGATTCAACATGTTCCATAAAAATTTCAAGACATGGGAAACAACACAATGAACCAATTTCTTTGATAATAATGCTAAAACCATTCATACACCATGTAAATCAAACAACTCAAAAGGCACTAATGTTATAAATCATCACTGGAGTCTGTTGGTATAGAACACGAGTGAAGTAGAAAAAGAAAGGAACATTTGTTGTTGATACAGCAATATGAACCGAAACTCGAAAGATACAATCATAAAACACATACATATAAAACCAAGAAAAAAAAAGGAGAAGTGAATACTTACCAATTAAGTCGTTGCGGTTGCTCTCAGTTGGTACTTGTGGTGACAGAGGTGCAAGAAAACACAATGAGAAGCCAATGTAAACCCTCGGCTGATGTTCTAGGTTGTGACTAGGTATGGCGAAAAGGATATGTTTGGACCGTCTAACTAACTTTGGTAAGACGAATGAACCAAAAGGACATTGTGTTGTAACTTCTCAAAATCTGGCGGGCAAAAGATGTCAATGTAGATATAAAGGCACAAAGGAAAAAATGCTTTAAAAACTTATCCGAATAAACTCATAAATGCACGAATGAAACTTATTCACCTAAAATAACAAACATAGAATCTTTAGAATATATTAAAACCTGCGTGTTAGGATACGATGCTCATTTTGGCCTACACTAGAGGGGGCTTCTTGAAATCTATCCCACAATGATTGGAAACTCTTGTGAACTTCTGCATATTAATTAGTTCCCCCCTCGGAGATCACAAGAAAGATTGTTAATCATCTTTCTCCGGCAGTTGCTGATGAAAATTCCTCCGTTCTTGTTGAATCTGGTACAGAGACAGCCAGGAGGTTTTCCTAGAAAGACTCGGATTTCTCATCAAAGAAATACTTGAAAAGGATCATATTAAAAACTTTCCTAACCCACCTTTGTAGAGCCATGTATTGTTAGTGATCCGAACCTGCCCGAAGCGCGTCTTCATTCGATCATTCCTTCTTTACTTGTTCGCTATGGATTGAGAGTGAATCGCACGAGACTCCAGGAAAAGAAGTTCATGACCCGTGGGCCTTCTACATCCATGCGCCATTGCTCCTTCAGGCTTTTGTCCATTGCGGAAAATTCCTCCAGCTAAGGCCCCTAAATGATCGCTCAGTGATAAAGGAGGTAGGTGTGCAGAGACAGCAAGAGCTTTTGCCTCTCTTCAATACATAATTGCAGAAGCTACCAATGAGGCCCTACGGATTAGTATTACACAGAAGAAATCAATTATAGATAAGATCCAATGGATAGCTATAGGGATCTAGATCCCATGATCCTGAACTGATCTTACCTGGGATCGCAAAATCCCAAGTTTTTCTATGACCCTTTGAAAATGAATAACATTACGTACTAAGATAAGATCGAAGCCGATAAATTGGATTTTGGAAATAATACTACTCCCAGACTTCCTAATATAAGACCCGATCCCAGAAAGACTAAAAGAAAATCAAATATTGGTCCAGGTAAATCCATTTGATATTAGAGAAAAAAATTATTTTTTGTAACACATCTCATTAATACCTCCCAGAAACTTCTTCTATACTAGACAAACACTGTTGAGAAACTAATCCAAGAAATCAATTATGATTTCGAATCGGGTGATTTGATTGCCCTTCTCTGACCCTTACTACCCAACCTGAGAATGGACAACTAATGTGTTCCACTTATTGAACAGGGTTCTATGGTCTGTCCGTGACCCCTGGATGTCGAGGGCGCCCTTGGGGTGATCTCGTAGTTCCTACGGGGTGGAGATGATCGGGTCAGTCCATGGATTTTCCTTCCTTTTTTTTGCCGCATTTCGCTCAAAGGGTTGAAGGGAGATCGTGCATCAATCTGTTCGCAAGGTGGTATGGATGCCGCGATTCTGGGGAATGTGATTGCCCCATCATGATCGACTAAAGGGAAAGTCGCCCAAAGATATTGGTTCGAATCCAATTCATGATTCCCAGTTCAGAAGGACTTCATTCAATCGAAGTTTAGGATGAGGAAGGGGAAAAGCCATGTTAGCAGGAATAATTAGACAAATCAATCAAGTTTGCGAGGAATCCATTGTTTTCACACCTTAATCAATACGTAAGGGTAATGATTTGCATTACGCCTACTATCATCAACCAAGGAGAAACCCATATTGTAACTAGCATTTGCTGCTGCAGAGTAAACAAATTTAAAAATTGGATAACATGCTCTATAAGGCATTAGTTCTAGTATCATAAGTCATTTATCGAAAGGAGAGACTTGTTTGGAATTTGATGAATTGAGATCTTTGGAAAGAATATTTTTGATCATCAGAAGAACAATTAGGCCAAAAATTAGGATACATTCTGGGAAAGTCAAACTTCAATCGAGGAGAAGCAAATGAAAGGCTTTCACAACAATAAGAGAAGAGCATTACGCCACGGCTTCCTTAGCAAGGCATTCTCTTCCTTTGAAAAGCTAACCATTGGTAGAGAGGGATCGCCACTTTCTTCATCATCAGAAATCGCCTCATCAAAACACATGCAATCCCCCATCATCGTTCTCTATCCACTCCTGCCAAGACGAATCTTTACTTTGATTCGCACCTGACAGCATATCTTTGTAGGATGCAGGATTCGCACCAAGAACCGCCCCGGAAGTCCCATGTACCTTCTTATCCGAGGAGACCCTCCAGTTAATCTATGTAACCCCTTCCAAAAAAAAAGAAAAATAGAGACAAAAAATACCAAAGCAGTCTTGTATCAGACTACCTGTCGTCTTGTAGTTGGATCTCCAAGTTTTTGGAATGCGCAAAACGAAAGACCCTTGCAGGGACCACTCGAGAGAGGAAGCAGGATCATTCACATCCTGCTCAAAGGACGCTATATATTCAGCAGCAGCTGAAGGACCGACTCTTTAAATTTAAAGAAAACAAAGAAAGAGGTGGGGAAGTGAGGCATAAAGTCAAATAAAGAAAATAGTTGTCTTAAAAAAAAACTACTTATTAGGGCTAGGAATGCTATACAAGGGATTCTCCAAATCTCTTGAAAAAGAGAAAGTAAATTAGAGGTTTTTCAGAATTTTATTTTTATTGATCCTACATAATCGACAACAAGAAGTTGGTTCTTTTTACGCACTTGATGTCGATAAATTTGCGAGTCTGGAAATTCATTTCGGCCAATTGAACCTTCTCGGACTGTTTCTTTTTAAGAACCAAAACGATTTGTGCCAAAATAACAGATGCCAAGAAGAACAAAGACCTTGGACACGTAATGGATCTTGAAGTACTATTTATGCATCTCCTTGACCAAATCCACCCAAAGGGCAAGCCCAATGACTTTCCAATGTGATTGACAAACAGCGAGGCATGGAACGGAATGAAATTCATCATGATAGGAGTTCACCAAGTCTAAGAACGGGCCAGCCTCGATATGTGGTATCAAGAACGAGTGTGAGAAGCAAAGGGAAAGACATAAACCAAGCTGCTGCAGAATCAGAGCATATGGTGGTTTTCGGAAAAAAAGGGAGCTTCGGAGATCACAATAAAGATTGGTAATCATCTTTCTCCGTCAGTTACTAATGAGAATTCCTCCCTTTTTGTTGAATTGGGTAGGAATGGCATGCAGATTGATGATGCCCAAAAAACACAAGTAGAAAGTCATCTGATAAAGCGAAGGGATTCAAGGATGTGAGGAAAGATGGACATAATTTCTTCTTTATTCTTCAAGGTGAAAGGAACAAAAACTGCAAGAACTTGAGCCCCTCCTACCTCCTCTACCTTCTTGACAACCCATCTTTGTCTCAGTAGAGTCTTTTAATGTCATGTTTCGGTACTCTTCCCCATTACTTAGAAAAAGTGGAAGAAATAGGTTGATGGGGAAAAAATACTCCCCACCTTGGAAATGAGAGAATCTACTAAAAAAATAAAAAGAAGTATCTTATTTTTTTGTGAATAAAAAGCCTCAATGGGAAAAGAAAATGGAGCACCTAACAACGCATCTTCACAGACCAAGAACTACGAGATCACCCCCTTCATTTTGGTTACAGGAGTCTATCCATCGTGTATAGGCTTTAAGGGTATCGTGGCATAACCGTCGAGGCATCTAGGGTTCCTCGAACATTGTGATATCTTAGACCGGGTAAATCCTTGACCCTTCCCCCTCTTACTAAGACTAAAGAATGTTCTTGTGAATTATGGCCAATACCGGGTATATAAGCAGTAATTTCAAATACAGAGGTCCTCGCCATGGATGATACGATGGAAAGAGAAAAAATTTGCTACCAATGGAGAATTGCTTCTGATCATAAATTCAGGTAATTGGATTTTCACCAATGAAAACCATAAACTTCATACGCAATAAAGAAGTTCCTTATAAACTTCCCCTTTCTTTAAATGTTTCTGAACAGTTCGTGTGGATACTTTGGATGTGTAAGATAACAAGTAATTACTTTCCATTCTCTTAATTGATAATTGCCAATTGAATAAGTATGAGTAAAGGATCCATGGATGAACATAGAAAGTCAATTTCTAATCTTGAAAAACGAGCAAGAGTCAAAAAAGGGATGATTCAAATCCACTCCAGTTAATCCATATCGAAATAGTTTGCTTCTAGAAAACTTTTAACGTTGTCCAAACATTGGAAAGGTTTTATTCGATGAGGCATCCCAAAAATCCTAATTGCGTTAGGTTTTGCTGTGAATTCCTGTTTATTCTGTAATGTATATATGTATACTACATTTATATCTTTAATCGTGATTCGAGTAGTTTTTAATATCCCCTTCCTTTATTTTGTAGAAAGTGGCTTCCTTCAATGAAATCTTGTACTATGTCTCCATTTCATTTAATTTTGTTTAGATTATATGTACTCTATGACCATGTGTATCTTGGAAATTGGTGTTGTTTCAGAGTAACTCACACAACTTGTGTTGGTAGAACTTCGTGGTTGTGCAATATTAGAGGATGAACACTCTTCTCGTACTAATGCTTGAGACTTAGTCTTGTTATGCTCGTTAGAAATTCCCCAAAACTCTCTTTTGTTTTCAAAGAGAAACAAAACATACTTTCCCAATGCCAGTCAATTCTAATGTGTTGGAATCTGAATGATTGGCATAGTCTATTTTGATTTTGAATTGGGAACAACCCTCCATAAACTTTCCGAGTAAGGTAATCGCCACATGGACCTCCCTCTATAGCACATGCGAGATTTTAATCACTAATTGAATGGCACCACATCCCCTCTTAGGCACATGCGGTTTAATCTTTAAAAGGACATGAATCATCTCAAATACTTCGTAGTCAACAAGGCTCTGAAATCCTTCAAATGTTAGATTGGGAGAATATGACCTGGAGAGAGCTTCCAGTTCCACTTGAGTTAACAAAAGATAGCCTATTCATTTATCGCATGTCTGTTCAGGTGTCAGATCATAATTTCCAAATGATTATATCAGCCAAGTGTGAATGAACTGCATTTTTCTTTTTACTCCAGTCCAAGCCTCAAGTAGCAGATATAATCGTTTTGAAATTAAGATCTTACACTTGTAAAGACTCTCGGTAAATGAAAATACAATTAGGTTGTATTTTGTTAATTCAGGTGAAATTGCCAGCTCCCTCCAAGTCATCTTCCCAAAATTTAACATGCTATAGTGAGAGAATTGATCGCCAATTGGTCATAACCACAAAAATTAACTCATGCTTCAATGCACCGATAGAGTCGTACATTTCAAGATCCAACTCTAGCATTCTGTGGCTAACTTTTCTAATAGCGGACCAATTGGACTAAGTGGAACAATGATTTCGCAATCACCATTTAAGGAAACAGTCCTTCGTATCATTCATGCTGATAAAGAGCAAAAAGTTTTCAAACTCAACCAAGTGTGCGAACGAGTGCAATTTTTCAAACTCGGGTAATTCAACTGTAGAAAATTCACACTCCATGTGAATGGTGAGAACGCAGGTAGGAACCAATTTATCCTCTTTGGAGAAACCAACCAGTATATTCTTCCACAAACTTTTACTTCAGATGAAAAATCATATTCAAAGTTACTTGATATTAGAGATGGCACCTCAGCAGTTCTCGTCCAACCCTCAGTAACACGAGTATATGATTCACATTTGCCAAAAAAACTTTCCTTCAGGAGAGTTTCACAGAAAAATGCAAGACTTTGTAATTATGGTTTTTTAGATCAAAAACAATCTATACATTCTGAATACCAGAAGATGAACTTCCATTAGGAAGATCATGAAATTCAGGAGAGAATGGAATGCAAATCCATATAAACCAAATTCCCCCTTCTATATTAATGCAACATATAAGACCATTGAATGAACATGTCAGTTCAAGAACGGCAACACCATCATCATCAAGAGAGGTTTCATCACCAAGATAAACATGAAACAAAGAAAAAGGCATACTATTTCCAATTTCTTTAATCAAATATAGTCTTACACCAGGATTAGGCACTTTCTTATAGATATACGCATTGAGATTTGAGTTATTTCGTGAATTACTGAAGTGCAACTTTGCAAAATAATGTTCACCAACTAATCCTTTAACATTTTGGCAATTGTGTTACATTTTAATAGAATATTTCCCGTGAAGTTTGGACAGTATATTTACCATATTGATCCACAACCACATTGCCCGGGTTCTAGAGTTCTTGAACCAATCCTAGAGCGACAATTTTCATCATTCACCCCAAAATGGCAATGGTTCACGTAGAAGAATGATGTATGAAATGTATTCCTTGTCAAGCTAGTAAAAACTTTTCTATGGATATTTAAAGTATGTACAATATCAATTTTCCATTTCACGAATTGAGGTAATCTTGAAAAGAGGAAATAGGGAATTCAGTAAACCTATTAATCCCCACTGTATATACAAATTTGAATGTCGTGCCATAAGAAGAATGTTTTATTTAAGCACCATGTAAATTTAGAAACTAAGAAGTCAGCAAATTCGTAAGAACCATAAAACCGTATCGTGGTGAAGTCAAAATTCTAAAGGTTCATCCTTAGATACCAAACAAGTGTTCATTGTTGCAAACTCAGAAACAACTAAAACTAAAATTAAAAAAAAAATCCAATAAATCACAAACTTAAAAAATAAATGGAAATTTCCTTTTAATATTTCAGTGGATTCCAAGGTAAACTATAAGAAAAAGAAAATAATGGATGACATTTATGTCAATAACCTATCAGGATACTCGATTCTATCTAGCGGTAAAAAGTACTTTTGTTCTTGATCTGTTATCCGTTTTACCACCTAAACCAGACAATTAGTTGACAAATATGATATTGCATAAGATTCAGAATGCACATATGCCATAGTTTATGATAGAAATAAGAGGCTCATAGACTTAAACAAACTTTTAATTCTCATCACTACTAGAATATTGTAGTATCATCCACTCAAATGAGTTGGTTAAGTATTCAAGTCACAGCGAAAGGAACTACTTATTAGTCTTCAACTTCTTCTTGCACTCAAAGAAAGAAAGTGGTTGATGACAAGATAAGGCCGTACAATAAAAAATTACCACAGTAGAAAAGCACCCTCAAGTTTAGCTATTTTATTGTCCTTCTTGATAAATCTATAAGAAAATTTTGTTCCTAAGCGAACAAATACTAACTCTAGTAAATGGGAGCTTGCAACATAAAAGGCAGAACCAGTTGATAAAACATTAATCACCCTAAAACTGTTGCCCAATCCACTTAATTTTCTAAATATTTGGCCTGAGAGACAAAGCACTTAACTTGTTAAATCACTAATCATTCAAAATACCATAACTTGGTACCCGCAGCCAATATCAGCAAAGCCTTCTTCAAAAGGACAACCATTAATTCAGAAAACTCAAATATTGCTTACTTAAGCAATAAGACCTAATAAAATTTCAGTTAAATATGTTTCTTAATTATTGGATCAAACCAAAAACTATAACTTGTCAGTAATTAAAAAGCCATATAAACTGAAATAGCAACAAATTGACAGCTTAAAATCTATAGTCAATTAAACCTTTAGATTTTCAACAACATAATAACGCAAAAAGTACTTGTCTGTGCATTTCGTGATGGACAAAAGCCGATTCATTAAGTAATTGCACCCCAAAGTAAGCCGAATCTCCAAAACAGTTGGATAATGCCAGATTTTCTACCCTAGCTATTACTTTTTTTTTTCTACTCTAGCTATTACAAAGGGATTCAGTAACACAACGGCATTATTGAATTCCTTTTCAAGATTCCTTTTTTCTCTACTTTCTACTTGCGGGTTCTCATTACTGATAATTTCACTAACACAATAGGACTATAGGATGCTTCAAAGTAAAGGGATAAATTAAACGAAGTCTCTGAATATTGGTAAATCACAAGTAGTCTTTGTAGTTTAAGTAATTGTAAAAGGAATTGTGTGTTTTATAAATTTGCTACAATAAAATGTTATTATAGAAGTTACATGATATTTATATACAAAGTTGTTAGGAACTGAGAATAGGTAGATGGGTGTTTTAATGGAAATTCGTAACATTTAAAGAGATTTACTTTCATTTTATATGATGAGATAAATGTCATATATTGATGGTTCATGTCCCAACTATTGCTTTAATATTTTTCATCGAAAATCACAGTTTACTTTAATCTTATTTTTCTTCTTTGTGACCAATTCCAAGTCTTTCCAAACAAAGGGATTTAAAAAGAACCGCCTCACAAATTGACCGTTATGAGCGGGCTTTCCTTTTATGGAAACCCGTAGTGTTTCTCATCTAGTATTTAAGTAGGTTTAGAAGTTAGTTTTCACTCCCTTGTTTCAATTCGATTTCAGAGATAGTCTCTCTATGTAAAACACTCTCTCAATTTTATCATGGAATCTTTTGATTCCTTCGTTTAATTTCAATATTTTGATTTGATTATCTCAATCTTCATATTCTTCACCACAGCATAGAGCCTATCGCTTGAAGATCCAATTTCGACATTCCGTGGCTAACATGTCTAGGACGAGACCAAGTAGACTGATGGTGCTCATGCAATGACCATAAAAACAAATTGTCCATCGCACCATCCACAATAACTAGTAACAACTCATTTTCATATTCGACCAAGGCTGCAAAGTAGACGAATTTCTCCATAATAGGCTCTGGCAACTTAACACTAGTAAATTGAGCCTCCATGTCAATTGAGTC